>CM077079.1:257297424-257897424 GCA_039513925.1 Platanthera zijinensis
TGTTGAGTTGAAGACGCTTGAGCACACTCTTATATGGGATCTTGTTCCTCTTACACCTAGTGATGTTCTTATTACTTGCAAGTGAGTTTTCAAGTTCAAGACTTGCTCTGATGGTTCTGTGGAGAGGTACAAGCTCGGTTAGTTACTCATGGTTTTCAACAGGAGCATGGGAGGGACTATGACGAGACCTTTGCTCCAGTCGCTTACATGACTACGATTCGACCTCTTATTGTTGTTGCAGCTGTTCGTCACTAGTCTCTGTCACAGCTCGACGTGAAGAATGTCTTTCTTCATGGTGATCTTCAGCATGAGGTATACATGATTCCTCCTCCTGGTTTAGTTTCTCCTTCAGACCTTGGTTGTCGCTTGAGGCGAACTCATTATGGGCTCAAGCAGGCTCCCTGTGCATGGTTTGCACGTTTTAGCTCAGTCATTCCTACGCTGGTTTCCAGCCATGTCCACATGATCCAACCCTGTTTGTGCACGACTCTCATGGTCGGACCCTTCTGTTACTTTACGTGAATAATATGATTATTACTGGTGATGATCCTTCTCATGTGACCTTCATCAAGTGTCACCTTCAGCAACAGATTCAGATGACTAATCTTGGACAGCTAAGCTACTTCTTGGGCCTTGAAGTAAGCTTTACAAACCGCGGGTTTTATCTCTCTCAACAGCGGTACACCTCAGATCTCCTAACTCGGGCCGCTCTCTCTGACTCTCACACTATGGACGCCCCCGTGGAGCTCCACCTTCAACTACATCTGGATGATGAGGTTCCACTCTCTGATCCTACCCGCTACCACCATCTCGTTGAAAGTCTCGTCTATCTCACTATTACTCGGCCCGACATTGCCCATATTGTTCAAGTGTTGAGCCAGTTTGTTAGTGCGCCCACCTATGTGCATTATGGTCACCTGCTGCGTCTTCTGCACTATCTCCGGGTGACAACTTCTCGTGGTCTCTTCTTCTCCAGTAGTATTTCTCTATAGCTCTGTGCCTTCTCTGAAGCTACCTGGGTTAGTGATCCTGTTGACCGCCATTCTTGTTGAAGCCGGGAAAATTCTCTACTCTAAAAATCGGATCAAGACAGCCTAAGGTTACTGATTCTGCGGTCCGACGTCACAATTCAAATGGCTAGTGCGAGAGAGAAGAAACTATTTATAAGCACACCCCAAGTACTCCAGCAGGGAGGTCACACCACGTACCCGGAAGTTTGGGAGAAACTTCCCCTCCGCAACCAAAAAGCTGGGAGAGGTACTAGGCAGGCATGGACTTGGCGAGTATCCACTTGGGGGGACCTCGACCTCTTCCAAAAGTGTCATTTCTAGTACTTATGGGGGGGCTATTTATAGAGAAATCTTGGGGGGTATAGGCGAGTATCCAGCTTCTGCCAGCGAGTTCCAAGGGCTACTCGTCCATACTCGCGAGTTACTCGTCCAAGCTCGCCTCTACTCGCCCAAGCTCGCCTCTGCTCGCCCAAGCTCGCCTCTGCTCGCCCAAGCTCGCCTCTGCTCGCCCAAGCTCGCTTATTCTCGCCTCTGCTCGCCCAAGCTCGCCTCTGCTCGCCCAAGCTCGCATCTGCTCGCCCAAGCTCGCATCTGCTCGCCCAATAGTCTGCGAATAGCCGTCTACTTTGGTACTTCTGATCTCAACGAATTACAGGTTATACACAATCCCCGCTTTTTTCGAGCTCGGCGCGAGCTTGGAAAAACAATGTTGAACTCGTAGTTCGGAGAGATGGCACTAGACGATGTGTTGCATGAGGTCCTTCCTAGGAGTGGAGCTCAACTGGAGGTAGAGAAAAAGTTGATACCTCACAGGAACCGAGTTCAACTGAATTGGAGAAGAGGTCAACACCTCGCAGGAGGAAGCTCAACTGGATGTAGAGAGTATAGTCGACACCTAGCAAGAGTCGAGCTCAACTGGTGATGGAAAAAGAAGTCGACACCTAATCAGGAGGAAACTCAACTAAAGGTGGAGAATAAATCGCTCACAGGAGCCGAGCTCAACTAGAGGTGGAGAGTATAGTCGACAACCTAGTAGGAGACGAGCTCAACTGGTGGTGGAAAAGAGGTCGCCACCTCGCAGGAGCCGAGCTCAACTGAAGGTGGAGAAGAGGTCGACACCTAGTAGGAGCCGAGCTCAATTGGAGGTGGAAAAGATGTCGACACCTCTCAGGAGCCGAGCTCAACTGGAGGTGGAAAAGAGGTTGACACCTAGCAGGAGTCGAGCTCAACTGAAGGTGGAGAAGAGGTCGACACCTTGCAGGAGTCGAGCTCAACTGAATGCGGAGAAGATGTCGACACCTTGCAGGAGCCGAGCTCAACTGAAGGTGGAGAATATAGTCGACACCTAGCAGGAGCCGAGCTCAACTAGTGGTGGAAAAGAGGTCGGCACCTTGCAGGAGCCGAGCTCAACTGAAGGTGGGGAATATATTCGACACCTAGCAGGAGCCGAGCTCAACCGGTGGTGGAAATGAGGTCGACATCACGCAGGAGCCGAGCTCAACTGGAGGTGGAGTTGACTCGGGTTGAGCTCGTAGTCAACCTGCAGGATGGAAGCTCATACAGGGGGTCCGGACTATGGCAACAATGCACACGAGGAAACTATCTCACCTGAGGGGGTTGGTAGCCAATATGCAAGAGAGGAGCTCGTGCAGGGACTCAGGCTACAATAACTCCACGACTCAAGGACTTCTATTGATGCTGAAGCGATCCGTCCTGTTGCTCGAGAGATAGCCAAAGAATTAAGTGCACCAAAATCTATGAGAACGAAGGGAAATTCCAAAGAGACGACGATCTTCTTTATTGAGTTGGGAGGTTGGCTTCCAGACCTGTTCTTAATAGTTCCTCCAGTCGAAGGAGAGATGCAATCAGGGGTAGCTAGGCTAACATACATGGGGGGAGTTGATCTCGGCCGTCAAATGCAGGGGCTCGGTCTTATAAGGACGCTTAAATCCCGAAACATCGTCCCATCGTCCACCCTATACTATTTAGGAGAAATGGGTTGAAGGCTCGTGTCCCAATCCAACAATGGATATCTTTACCAGCTCTGCTACCTGGCTACGAAGGTCAGGATACAAGCAAAGAGAAATGACCCTCGAGGGGTCCTACAGGACTCGCTCGAGCCCACCATCCTTCTGTGAACTTGTACTTCTCAGAGCTCGGCAGGTTATCCTGCTTTGGCAATAACAAAGATGCGTCCTGCTTTGCACGACTAACAGTCGCTAAGAGCGGGTCTTTTAGTCTTCTCAAAGACCAATGACGCTTTTGCACAAGGCATCACTTTGCGAGTCTGATTCTTCATCGAGTTTAGGAGGTTAGCTTTCAGACCTGTTCCTAATAGTTCCTCCAGTCGGAGGAGAGATGCGATCGGGGGTAGCTAGGCTGACATGCAAGGGGGAGCTGATCTCGGCTGTCAATGCAGGGACTCGATCTTATAAGGACACTTAAATCCCGAAGCATCATCTCATCGTCCGCCCTGGGCTAAATAGGAGAAACAAGTCGAGCGCAGGTTTCCTAAATCGATTGTAGAGTCGGACTTCATTGATCCTAGCTATCTTGAGACGAATCAACACAAAGAAGACAACTCGCAACCACCCGTGGCTCCGAGGGCGAGAGAATGTATAAATTGAAATGTGATTACAAAAGTAATTACAGGTTACCGCTAAGGGTAAAACCTTTTCAGGTCATCCCCGCTCCAGGTATTTAAGGAGATGAAATGAATAACATTGCTTCCTGGTTGCTGAAGCGATAGCCTCACGCGTATAAACTCGCGGAATCGAACCGAACACCATAGTTGTTGAAGTAGTGATCTCGCAAGTATGGACTCACGGAATTAAAGGAGAGCACCATAGCTGTTGAAGAGATGACCTCGCGAGTATAAAACTCGCGGAATTGAAGAGAGCACCCAGTAAGCATGAAAAGCATCACGAGTAGGAGCTCGTAAAATACTAGATGGAAGATGTCATGAGTAAGCCGTCTCATAGAATGTAGGTTGTCGGAGGAGATCATCGCAAGTAGGAGCTCACAGAGCACCTCGTATGTTTTTCCCTGGTGGTGAACTCGTCGTGATTCGCCCTGCAAACAGGACACCTGCGAGTTGATTTGGAGCTCGTTGTATGAAGCTCGCCATAGCATATCGCCATCTGCAACTCGCCTGCATGAACTCGTTCGCATATACTTGCTAACTGAAGTCATCATCTGGAACTCGCCTAAGGAGGTCGCGATCTGGAACTCGCATATGAGCGAGTAATAGGTAAGCTCGCCCCATGAAGTCGCCGAGCATGAAAGTCGTCATCGTGAAGTTGCCTATGAGCGAGTAACCTGGAAACTCGCCCACCATGCTGAGAACTCGCCCACATTGCTGAATGCTCGCGAGTTCCTGCCTTTGGTCTCTAGATCGTCATCTTAAGCTATGAAGTCTTCTCGCAAAAATTTCTTCCTCGGCTACTATCCACGCTCACCGCACCAAGTGTTGAAGCCAGGAAAATTCTCTACTCCAAAAATCGGATCAAGGCAGCCTAAGGTTACTGATTCTGCGGTCCGACGTCACAATTCAAATGGTTAGCGTGAGAGAGAAGAAACTATCTATAAGCACACCCCAAGTGCTCTAACAGGGAGGTTCCACCACGTACCCGGAAGTTTGGGAGAAACTTCCCCTCCGCAACCAAAAGGTTGGGCGAGGTACTAGGCAGACATGGACTTGGCGAGTATCCACTTGGGGGGACCTCAACCTCTTCCAAAAGTATCATTTCTAGTACTTATGGGGGGCTATTTATAGAGAAATCCTGGGGGGGTATAGGCGAGTATCCTGCCAGCGAGTTCCAAGGGCTACTCGCCCATACTAGTGAGTTACTCGCCCATACTCGCCCAAGCTCACCTCTACTCGCTCAAGCTCGCCTCAACTCGCCCAAGCTCGCCTCTGCTCGCCCAAGCTCGCCTCTGCTCGCCTCTGCTCGCCTCTGCTCGCCCAAGCTCGTCTCTGCTCGCCCAAGCTCGCATCTTCTCGCCCAAGCTCGCATCTTCTCGCCCAAGCTCGCCTCTGCTCACCCAATGGTCTGCGAATAGCTGTCTACTTGGGTACTTCTGAACTCGATGAATTACGGATTATACAGTTCTGTTACTGGTTTATGTTTGTTCCTGGGTTCTTCGCTAATTACATGAAAGTCCAAGAAATAGACTGGGGTATCTCATTCAAACAGTAAGGCTGAGCTTCGGGCCATGACTATCACCGCTGATGATATTATTTAGCTTCGTTGGCTTCTTGAGAACATTGGTGTCTCTTCTTCATATC
Organism: Platanthera zijinensis; assembly: GCA_039513925.1. Taxonomy (NCBI): domain Eukaryota; kingdom Viridiplantae; phylum Streptophyta; class Magnoliopsida; order Asparagales; family Orchidaceae; genus Platanthera; species Platanthera zijinensis. Next base: position 257,302,723 of record CM077079.1, read on the forward strand.
TCACTCCCCTCTACTGCGATAACACCGGTATCATTCAAATTACTCTAAACCCGGTAAATCACTCACTATCCAAATATATCGGGATGGATGCTTTCTTCCTACGTGAGCACTATGACCGTGACACTCTTGCTCCTTCATTTGTTCCTTCCACGCAGCAGATTGCAGATTTGATGTCACAGTCGCAGACGAGGACCCATCATACCTATCTACTGTCCAAACCCCCGGTGTATGATCCTCCGTGAGTTTGTGTGTGAGGGGGGGAGGGGGTGGATATGATGTATATTCTATGCAGTATAATTAACTTAGGCTCACCTTGAATGTTGTGGGCACCATCCGTTGTATATGTATATATATTGCCATAGTTCATGTAATAATCGTACATTCAGTCCATTACTCCTCTTTTCCTATCATTATGTAGTTAAACATTTGCTCTGTATAATATAAGCTTGCTAAAACTGGTTATTTATGTAGTAAAAAGACTAACTGAGGTGTCAAACAATTGTAAAGCTCACATGAAAACAAAATGAAACATAACAATTATTTCAACCCACAACTTCTGAAGACGAATCCATCAGAAACCAGAAGATAATACATATGGATGACACTGACACATGTAATCTTCTTATATTATTAACCATGAATTCATTCAAATATAGAACATAAAATTACATGCAATTGTTTTCAATTAAGATAAATTTATATGTTGATTACAAAACACAAAACCAGCAGTACAACAAACAAACACACGACCAATTTCTCAAAATACATAGCACACTCATATTACCTGACAAGCTGACAACCATATTCACAGTTTTTCGAGAAATATAATTTTTTTCAATATATATTTACTCATATGTAATAAAGAAAGGCTTCTAAAAAAGGCTTATAACATTGCAATGTAATTATAATAAATTTCTCCAGAAATATTGAGTAAATTAGCAATATATCGAGGAAATATGCTCCTTAAATCCAACACAACCACATTAAATCATATTTGCAGCAACTGAAATAATTTTACCAACACATGATTCACTTCATGTTCTATAAAATGCTTGAAGAGTGTGACAAATTCATTCTGAAATCACTGGAATAGAAGAGACTCATATCATCAGATGATTATAATTATGCCATGATAGAGCTTCCACTGCAAGGAATTCTGAACACATTTTCATTTCAGATTGAAAAAAAATGAACTTTAAACAAAAATAATCAATAAGAAAATGATACAGTTCACAACGGCACACCCCGTAACTCCATTCCCACTCTCAATAGCATTTGCAGGAATTGAAACAACGTTACAAACTAACAAATGATATATTTTATCGTTTACTGAACAATTGAAAGTGAGTCTTATAAGTGGCATTCACAAGAAATCTAAATTCAAAGTTCTGATAGTTATTAGAATGGAAGAAAATCATCAAAATGAATTAGAAATAGGAAGATAATGATAATGTACCATGAAAATCAAAAATTCTAATGGCACTGTATACGCAAAAAACTCACGCGATTTGGCAACAACGCTCCTTATAAAGTAGAAAAATAAAGCATTTCCATAGGATGCTTGTGGCATGATTGAGCCAAAGCTGGTGAATGGATCTTTGGGCATCACCCAATGTCGAGAAGTTTGTGCGAGCAAAGCGAGAGGCAACAAAATTGATGGCAAACAGTTTGTGTGATCATTATTCACGTCCCTAAAGACTGTGACTAGGGACTTAGAAAGCGTAGATAAGGCGGAGGTCATCCAGGAGGGCTAAGGCATGCAACATCAAAACTTAAACCCTCTAGATCAAGCATTTAAGCCCTCCGCCCACACTCTTTTTGACTCCGCCACCCAGAGATCTCTCAGGCTCAACTTGTCACTTTGATCGACAATAACGTTTGTGTATTTGGCTGTATTATGATCACTTCTGGTGAGTAGGATGTTAGAGCGAGAGGCATCAACACACGAGAAAAACAGGAAAGTGAAATTGGAACTGAAGCATTTGCATTGCATTTCTTCTATAGATTTTTAGTTTAACCGGGTACATTTTATAGGGTAGAAGCAGGAAGATGAAAAAGAGTACATTTAATACAAATAAAGGCTCTTCAATAACACCAGCATCATCAGGTATGCCTTGGCTTCCTCAACAGGTATGCTTCGTCTTCTTCATCTGGGATGAAATGCCTTCTCATCTTCTCTTCTTCATTAATATGGCTCCTTGGCTTCTGATTTCCATTGATGTCTTCATCATTAATGATGGGGAGTCATCAGATTGTGCACCTGGAGGGGTTCACCGCAAGGCGGGACCCACGTTCATTTATTCGTGCAGGAAGTCTTGATCGGATCGCCGATCCGACTCCGCGGTTGCGTCCGACACGTCGCCGCGAGTCAAAAACATATATTAATTTATATTTTTGGGTTTATTATTTATGTATTTTAGTGGCCGATCCCACCGGTCAATCATAGTCGTTGATGGGAAAGCTCTAACTATGTTTTTCTATAAATAGGGAAATAATTACCCAAACCTCCCCTGTAAACTAGCATAATTAGTGAGAGCATCCCTCTTATTTTCGAAATTACAAAAAACTCCCCTTAAGTTTTCATTTCATTACTAAAACCTCCCCTAGTCTTTTCATTTCATTGCATCCATGAAGAAAAATACCCCTCTGGACACTGTTCACCGAGGGGGGTGTTTTTGTGCATGGATGTTATGAAATTAAAACTTCAGGGGAGGTTTTTGTAATGAAATGAAAACTTTAGGGGAAGTTTTTGTAATTTCGAAAATAAGAGGGGTGATGTCAATAATTTAGCGAAGTTAGAGGGGAGGTCCCAGTAAATGGCCCTATAAATAGGAGTGTTAGGGGGCTGAATGGAGGGATTGCAGAATTTTGGAGACAACAATCCCGGAATCCAGTCATCACCCCTCGGTGCCGACGTCGTGGAGCCCTAGGTGACGACTCCTAGGTTGGGTTCTCTTCCCCAAACGCTTCCCCTACCCCTAACCTTCGTTTTCCACCCCTCAATCCCCTCCTCCAGCCGCTGTCAGCCCCCAAAGCACCCCCCTAAACCCGGCGGCCTGCTGTTCCCAGCACCCTGCAGCCACCGGCCTCCAGGAAGCCCACCGCCGTCCTGAACCCCACCGCCGCCAGCCTCCAGGCCGCCACCTTCCTCCCCGGCCACCCAGCCCCCTCCCTCACTCCGGCGACCCCCCCTCAGCCACCGCCTCCCTCCCACGTCCCCTCTACAGTCGGCAGCCCCCTCCCTACCACCGGTCGGCCACCTCCTCCCCTCCTCTTCGTGGAACCACCTCTAAATCGCTCTAATTCTCTATATCCATTCAGATATGAGATTTTCAGCCCCCGATCCATTCCACCACCCACCCGCTTTTCCCTAGCCCGGATCCGACCCGAAATAGGGGATCCACTATCCCCCGGCCCGAATCTACTTGTACGTGACCGGATTTACCCATTTCTCGTTCGATCTCATCATTTAGCGCCGATGACAGCCGTCGCCATCATTTTCACGCCGCCGGTTCCATCTTTGATCGCCGATCTACACATCGGGACCCATAATCTTCAGCGTTTCGGTTCGGCCCGCTACTTTGTGAGTTCTCTTGCGGTATTGGTTTATGTGATTTGACATCTATCATTGGTGAACTATTATATGTTGTTTTGATTCTTGCTAGTGGAACTTTGTTTTTGATACACTACTAACTTGCAGGGGGAATTATTTGCCGCGAGTTTGGCCTTGGCCCTCCTAGCGGAAGAACGCCATATAAAATTACTAAATTGAATAATCGTTTTCACTCTTGATTATTTGCGTGGAGTTGAAAATTATCATTGCTCAATTTATTTGTCGTCACTTCTGACGGTTTCATTGCATGTAGTTTAGGACTAGCGCGTCACATTTGCATTTCACCCCAGGAGCCTAGGTTTTGTGCACCTCGTAGCCTACCCTACATCATTTTGATATCAAAGCGAGATTATGTCATTTGCATGCTCCGTAGTGGTAGGATATTTAGGGCAAGCATGTCAGAACCATTAATCATTGACGACCGGGCGACAAGCTCGAATTCAGGTGCCGTTTTTATTGAGTTTCAGTGTCTTATCCTAGATCGTTTTGACACCTTAGGTGCACAATTCAATGATGTGCGTCATGATCTTTCCAAGGTGAATCTTCGTTTGGATCACTTAGAGAACTGCTTCTTGGAAGACAACAAGCTTTGGGAGGCCAAGCTCGAGAGCAGCAGACAGTTTTCATTTGGGGAGATTGTGTGTGTGGTTGTCTAGTGGAATTGTGTTGTGTTGTATCTCACAGAGGAGTTGTATTGTGGTGTAACCTCTTGTTGTTATAATATAAGAAGTGTTTTTGTTTGCTCCTTTTGTGTGTGCACCCACTGTTATTGTTTCTAACAAAAAGTGTGGTGACTGTGGAAATCTCAAACAGTTGTTTGTGTAAAAATACAACACAAAGAATTCACGCCTTGGAGGTACAGTCTGCCTAGTGTAGCAGGGAAGAAGGCCGCTCAAGTTAGCTTTGCGGCTAAATTTGTTTTTGCGGCAAAATAAATTGAAAAAGTTATTAAGCAAGAGTTGGGTGCGTTCATGGAGAAACTGGTCGCCAAGATGGAGAAGGCGGATCTAAAAGTGTTCTTCGAGTTCCTGCGAATGTCAATAGGCAAAGGATTTGTTTAGTCGTCGCCGCCTCTGGTAAAGCTGGATCTTCCCCCGGTGGAGTTGAAGCTCGATGGACCAACTACATGCTTAAGTTGGTCGCGTCGGGAGGACACTCTTCGGAAGGAACTTGGAGGTCTATCTGAGTGGCGAGAAGGAGCCGGAGAAGAACTCTGATGGGTACAATGAATGGAAGACTACACACAACCTATTGCACGTATGGCTCTTAAATTCAATGGTCGCGTTTATCGCTATCACGGTGGATGGCATAAAGACCGTAAGCAATGCTTGGGGAAGTTACAGAGACTCTATGCAGGAGTCGACAACAACGTGCACGTATTACAAATCGACGGAAGATTGAGAATGTAACCCAGGGGAATCGCTCAATCCAGGAGTATGTCGCAGATCTGGAGCGACTATGGGCAAGCTATGATTATTTCTCACCAACTGCATGCTGCAAAGACCCTGAATGCACAAAAGAGGATAGAGATGCCCAATGGAGGACTATGCACTGTATGAGGGGGTTAAACCAGGCATTTGAATGAGTGCGATGTTGCTCGCTCAGCCAAAGATCGCTTCCCTGAATGAGACGATCTCAGCCATGATGCAGGAGAGCGGGATTAGGCTCCAGTCAAGTGGAACCACTCTTCCGGAAGGGAAATCAGCTCTAGCAGTCACCAATCAAGGGCACGAGGGGCATAGGAGCGAGATGCGACAATGTTATCATTGTGGTGAAATAGGTCATCTCTGGCTGACTTGCTCCAAGCCACCAAACGAGAGGGATACAGGTGAACGGGGAAATCTTGGAGGTCGTTGTCGCGGTCATAGAGATCGTAGAGGTAGTAGACGAGGAGGCTATCGAGCAAATCTCATGATAAGCGAGAAAGTGGAAGAAGAAGGTATTACCGATATGGGTCATCCAAGGGAGCAGGAGATTTTAGATGCATACCACCAGCTGATTCAAAGGAAGTAGAAAGATGTGATGGATGGCACACCCACTCCAACTGCATCTAGGGATAACATTGCCTCTTTTGCTCACTCCTCCACAGGTACTTGTGATACACGTGCCCTTACATCTATGTCCATCACTAGATCACCAGAGTGGATAGTCGATTCAGTCGCCTCTCGATATGTTACTGGGAATGCTGGGGAATTTCTTTCATATACTCCCATAGTAGTCCCAGAACACATTCAAACTACCGATAGCACGGCTCAACCTATGGTTGGTAAGGGTACCGTGTAGTTTACCTGTAACACCCCAACCTAGTTTAACAATCAATCAGCCGTGCGGTCGGGTCCAGCGAAAAGAAATAAACTAAGAAACAGTATTTAAACTGATCCATAACAGACATAAATGAAAAAAACTGAAAAGAATGCTTATAGCGGAAGTTGAATATGAAACTAAAGAAAAAAAGTGTAACTCAACAAGTTGAATTCACAGAGCCACTAGCTAGAAAAAGAACCAAATCACTGTATATCTGAAATATTACACAAAGTCTGGTACCATGGGTAAAACAAAACAGTAAGGTACCAAAAGTAAAACAACAACTGGAAGGGAAAACAAACTATAGGAGCGACTCCAATAACACGTTCATCCTAGGCGTAGTTTCCTACCTGGGTCCCCTGTAAAAACATGCCCAAACATGGGTCAGCCCAAAGGGAGAGTAAGAAAAACTATTCCTCCTACTGACACAAAAATTGTTTTAGAAGAAATGTATACATGCTTTGAAAATACTTTTGTGCTATAGAAAAATTGCATGCTAGTGTACTGTGCATGATTTTCTAAGAATAAAACTAGCAAAATAAATGATTGTTCTATTTACTCATAATGAATGAAGTTTACTCAAGTTCCGAATAATTTGGTTAACTGGGAGTTTCTAGGATTCGGTCTAAACTTGAGTTCTAAATTCACTTATGACTGTCTTTCGACAAGTTCTAGGCAAAGCAATTCTATCGCACAATACTAGTCTAACGATCCGAGTCATACTAACGAACTCAAGTGTTTTATTGTCTCACAGAAACAGACTCGAATCTACTAATATTCTAAATCGGGATACATCTCCCAAACAAATTGACTCATAGGGTGTACCACCCACGAGAAAGATAGCGCGCCTCTATCTAGCACGAGAAGAGGTTTCATACGTGCTTACTAATCATATAGTAACTGGTGTTACCCTGCTTACGTTCTCATATGCGTGTCTTGAGTAGTGTCTCTTACTTGTTACTCTCTAAAACCCAAATTCACAATCTGATATGTACCTGCACCCTAAATATTTATGCGATAACATGTTTTCACAATATTTCTAGTTTTATGAAAATCTAATTTACGTTGTAATATACTGTTTTGGATATACTATTTGAAGTAATGAAGAATACTACTGTGTTACGCTATCTGATATGTCTAACCAAAGAGAATAAGAGTTTCGTACCGCGGTATTGCGACGCTCGTACACCTGACGCGGCGGCATAATTTCCTTTAAGTAAAGTCTAGTATGAGGCCCTGGTAATATGTTCACCCTAACCCGCACCTGCAATACACGTAAGTTCTAGAATTATGTACACACTAAGCAAAACAATTTCCCAAAACTAGGATTTCACCGAAAAATTACTCTGTCATTCACGAAACACGTGAAATCTGAAATTTCTAACGGGAAGGGTTTGATGTTACCTGAAGAAAAGTGTTGGAAGAAACTCAATCTTACTTAACAATTTCGGCCTCAACTAGGGTTGTTGAGGAAGACAAGGAAATAACCTCAAGCCATAAAATCTGTGAATGGGGAAAGTGGAACTCGAGTTTTACATTCTGAAATTGAGTTAGGACGGCGGAAAACAACGATAACAAAAGGAAGAAAACTTTGGAATGTTGTCTGAAAACTACAAACATGGAGAAGTATTAAACAGGGCTCCGAACGACAGCAAGGCGCACGCCATCTGGACAAAACAACCCCCACACAGCCGACTGGAGAGACGGTCGGGAGGGGAAGAGGCGTCGAAGTCGACCTCAGGTGAAGGATTGAGCGCCTAAGATCGTCGTCGAGGGAGGGAACACCAGCGCCGATGGGAAGGCAAAGCGAAGAGAACGTCGGCCACTTCAAGAGGTGGAGCAGTCGATGCCCTAGAGTCCACTTCCTGTCGCTGTTGCTACGAACGGGGAGAAGGAAGAACGATTTATATGATCTGTTGGCTGGGGGAGAAGGGAAGTAGGTTACGCAGGGGAGGAATAACCGCACAGTGGGTTTGCGGGTTTTAATAAAACCGCAGAGAGTGCAGTTAGAGGAACCGCGCGGGGGGGGGGGGGGGGGGGGGGGGGGGGGAAGCCGGGAGAAAATATTGACTTTTTTTTTATTTTTATTACCAATTTCTCACTCCCCACCACACTACAAAAAATTAAATGCTATGTCGTCGCAATTACACTAGATGTGTCGACAAAATCACAACGACTAAAGTTAATTCTTCAATTAAAGCACAAAAATTAACTACACTAAAATCATATCTCGACACGACGCAGGCTCGATCGAAAATCATTCAAGATCAAACCTTGCAATTAAATTTTACCTTTGTAAAAAATTTTGGGTGTTACAAATTTTCCCTCCTAAGAAAATTTTGTCCTCGAAAATTACAAACGTACCTGATTCAAAGAGGAAGACATGGTCTTTCAACCTTCTGAATCTCATCTTCTCTTTCCCAAGTATACTTGGGTCGGCCGCAGTTCATCCAAAGAACTTTTACAAACGGGATCTCTCTGCTCCTGAGCTCCTGAATTCTTGAGTCTACTATTCTGACTGGTTTGACATTGATTCTAAGATCTGATTCAATTGGTGTTTCCTCGGTACTGATTATCTGACTGGGATCTCTAACTGTTCTCCTCAGATAGGAGACGTGGAATACATCATGTAGACCATTCATTTCCTCGGGAAAGGCCAACCTATATGCAACCTCACCAATGCGCTCCAGTACCTCGAAAGAACCAACGAATCTAGGACTCAATTTTTTCATCCGCTTAATTCGAGAGACTCCTCTAACTGGTCTGACCTTCAGATATACGTAATCTCCAACACTGAATTCCACTGACTTATGATTCTGGTCATAATACTTGATCTGGCGATCCTTAGCTATCTTCATACGTTCTTGAATGAGCTTGATTCGATTTGTGGTCTTGTCAATCCAGGATTCCCTGATGGAGGACCTTTCTTCTCTCTCAGCCCAACATAATAGTGCCCGACAACGTCTTCCATAAAGAGCCTTGAACGGTGTCATCTCAATGCTTGTCTGATAACTGTTGTTGTAGGAGAACTTGACGAGAGCAACATACTTATCTCACTTCCCTCCAAAGTCCAAAATACACATCTGGAGCATATCTTCCAAGGTTTTATTTGTACATTCAGTTTATCCATCTGTCTGGGGATGGAATGCGGTACTGAAATGTAGCTTAGTGCTCAACCGCTCTTGAACGTATCTCCACTTCTTAGAATTAAACTGGTCATCTCTGTCTGAAACTATGGTCTTAGGAACACCGTGAAGTCGAACAATCTCATCAACATATAACTGTGCCAGTCTAGAACCATGATCTGTCCTTTTGTTGGGAATGAAATGGGCAACCTTAGAGAGACGGTCAACTATAACTCATAAGGAATCATTCCCACTCTGCGATCTGGGAAGTCCAAGAACAAAATCCATCGATATATCCTCGAAGTTCCACTCTGGGATGGGAAGTGGTTGCAACTTGCCTCCCGGCCCCTGACATTCAGCTTTAACTAACTTGCAAGGTTCGCACTTCCCTACATACTCAGCAACGTCACCCTTCAAGCCTGGCCACCACACTATCTTCTTCAGATCAGCATACATCTTTGTACTACCTGAATGTATCGAATATCTGGAATTATGGGCTTCAAACAATATGTTCTCTCGAAGGTGGCTAACATCTGAAATACACACCCTACCGTCGTGCAGTAGTAAGTCCTCAAGTATACTGAACTTCTCCTTCTGACCTGCCTTAGTCAAAACCCAAATCTCTGACATCTTTGGATCTAAAGGTAGAGCTGTTCTGATCCTATCCTTGATGTCGCAAGTGATCTCCATCCAACTCAACCTTACAGATCCAACCTTTGAACGCGGCACATTACTGATCTCTAGCCTCTCCAACTCTCGCACTAGCTCCTGCTGCTGAGTAAGGAGAGAATAACTCAATCCTCTACGGCTAAGCGCATCAGCCACCACATTCGCCTTTCTTGGGTGGTACTGAATGTCCACCTCATAGTCTGACAGAAACTCTAACCATCTGCGCTACCTCATATTGAGCTCTTGCTGATCAAAAATGTACTTGAGATTTTTGTGATCCGTAAAGATCTCACAACAGACCCCATAAAGATAGTGCCTCCAAATCTTCAGAGCGTGAATGACCGCTGCTAACTCCAAGTCATGCACGGGATAGTTCTTCTCGTGGACCTTTAACTTCCTGGAGGCGAAGGCTATAACTTTACCATGCTGCATCAGCACACAGCCTAAACCTTGACCTGAGGCATCACTATATATCTGAAAACCATCCGACCCTGATGGTAAACTCAGAATCGGAGCGGTCATCAGCCTGGTCTTCAACTCCTCAAACACCAACTCACACTCCACCGTCCAGCTAAAAGCTTTACCCTTCCTGGTGAGCGAAGTCAATGGTAAAGCTATCTTCGAGAAGTCCTTTATAAACCTCCTGTAATATCCTGCCAAATCTAAAAAGTTGCGAACCTCCATAATTGTCTTTGGTCTTGGTCACTCCCTTTTTTCTTCTATCTTTTTCGGGTCAACGGAAAGGCCTCTCTGACTGATAATATGTCCTAAAAATCCAACCTCTGACAGCCAAAATCCGCACTTAGAAAATTTTTCATACAACTGATTCTTTCTGAGTGTTCCCAACACAATCCTGAGGTGAGAGACGTGATCTTCTGCACTCCCGGAATACACTAAAATATCATCTATGAAGACAATAACATAACGGTCTAAGAATTCCCAAAAAACTCTGTTCATCAAATCCATAAAGGCAGACGGGGCATTGGTCAATCCGAACGGCATAACCACGAACTCATAGTGTCCGTATTTGGTACTGAAGGTCGTCTTCTAAATGTCTTCTTCCCGAATCTTCAACTGATGGTAGCCTGACCTGAGGTCCAACTTAGAAAACGTGCAAGAACCCTCAAGCTGATCAAACAGGTCATCAATCCTGGGGATAGAATACTTGTTCTTAATTGTCAACTTGTTCAGCTCGCGGTAGTCAATGCACAACCTTAAACTACCATCCTTCTTCATCACAAACAAAATTGGTGCACCCCAAGGCGAAGTCCTGGGGCGAATGAAACCCAGATCGAGCAACTCTTGCACTGAACCTTCAACTCTGCGAGTTCTCTAGGTGTCATGCGATAAGGGGACTTAGCCACTGGTGCTGCTCCAGGTAAAAGATCGATCTGAAAGTCAATCTCTCTAGTAGGAGGGACGCCAGGTAACTCTTCTGGAAAGACATCAGGAAATTCCTGAACAAGAGGTACCTTTGACAAATCAACCTTGGATTCTGCATTCATCAACACTAAGTAGATTTCACAATCTTCGTTAATGCATCTAATCGCCTTAACAGACGAGATTATCAGCTTAGCGACTCCTTTCATGCCCTGGAAAGTGACAACGATCGGGTTGGGTCCTTCAAACTGTATCAGCTTATCTCTGCAATCTGTCCTGACATTTACAGTCGATAACTAGTCCATTCCCACAATCAAATCGAAAATCGCGATAGGAAGTAGCAAGGCTTCTACAATAATCTCCGCTTCTCCAAATTGCAATGGTACCTTACACTTATCTCTGGTCTGCAAGAAGGATCCATTGGGCATCATGACCTCTAACGATATTGCCTCTGGAAAGACTTCTAAACTCAGCATACGTACTAGAGATTCTGCTATGAACGAGTGTGAAGCGCCCATGTCAAAGAGAATCTTGGAGGGTACATTATGAATCATAAGAATGCCTACACGAAAGATTTAACACGGAAATTTACAGTGTCACTAAAGAGGATTTACTTAAAATTTTCCATAAGACAGTCATACTATAACACATACCTATCACCACATCCTCCTGCTCCTTGGCTTCGTGTTGGCCAAGGTCATAAGCTCTAGGCTGCACTGGTCCGCGTCCCGGAGTAGGTCTCGTGTCAGCACTCATTGGTGTTTTTCCTTTATCAGCATTACTCGGGCCACCGACCTCAAATTTCGACTACAAAAGAGGTTTACGCTAAATCAGACTAAGGTGAAAAAGGGGCAAATAAATACTAATCAAACACTTAAATTAAATTAATTGATTCCTAGAAGTTCCCTGACAATAACGGGTTATGTGTCCTGGTTGCTGACATTTGTAACATACCCCCGTGGTAGCCAAACACTCTCCTAGATGGTGTCGATAACACTTCGGGCATAGGGGTAATCCTTGATGTGTCCTGGTCCCAGTCTGCTCACCTTTCTGGGCTCCTGACCTCTGCTTCTTGTTCCAGTTTCTACCCTGGCTATTCTTTTTATGATGTTGCTGAGGTGCATCCTGAGGTCGCTTCGAACGGAAGCTGTTGCGCTTTTGCACCTTCTGCTGATCAACTTTTAACTTCCTAGCAGTGTCAACTAAACTCTTATAATATGCATTCACCATCGCCATCAACGGCTGCCTCAGAGAAAAAAGCAGTCCGTCCACAAAGCGGTTATATTTCTCGTTCTCGTCCCCCTGCATCGTGCCCGCATAACGAGAAAGATGGGTCAGCTCCCGTTCATAAGTCACCACTGTCTTGTCCCCCTGAATCAGCTTAAGGTACTTCTCCTGGAGACTGCGGCGCTCAGACGGGGGAACAAACCAGCTAGCTAGCGCCGACGAGAAGTCATTCCAGGTGAACATGTCTGCAGTACGACCTGACAACATGGGTAAACACAAGTCATTAAGCTAAAAGAATAAGGAACACTAGGTAAGGACAAATTTTACACTAAAGCACTTACGAGCGGGGTCGTCCACCAGTTGTCTGGTCCACCACTGATGGGCCTCCTCTTTCAGGAGAAAACTTGCTAACGGAACCTTCTTGTTCTTTGAGCACTCCTCACCTCAAGCAGTTCACAGATCTTAATCAGCCAATCATCAGTCTCCATTGGCGTCTCTTCATCAGTGAAGTTGGAGGGATGAAGACCGCGGAGATTCCTCAGATAGCGCTCCATCCCTAAATCCCCTGCAGCTGGCACAGGAAGTGCGGCTGGATCTGTAGCAGGCAGTGCATTTCTGAATTCCACCGTAGCTAAGGCCATCGCCATAGCAATAATGGCGGTCATATCTGTTGGGTCTGGCACTGCTGGAGTTGTTGGTGCTGCAGGTGCTGGAGGCGCTGTTGGGGCACTATTACCATCCATGGTTATCTCAGGTGTAGTACCCTGGCGAGAAGGCTCGTCGGCCTCACTGGTACGCGGTGCCTATAATACGAATGATAAAAGAATTAATGATGCCTGAGAATAAAATTAAGGATCTACTAAGAAGAACAACGCATACACATCTTGAAAACCAGATAGGACTCGATGACTCTATCGTCGAAAGAGTGGTTAAGATGAAATTCTATGGCTCTGTGAATTTTCTGGGTCATGGGATTCTAACATCCCTCTGATACCAATTGTAACACCCCAACCTAGTTTAACAAACAAACAGCCGTCTGTCCGGGTCCAGGGAAAAGAAGTAAACTAAGAAACCGTATTAAAACTGGTAAATAACAGACATAAATGAAAAGAACTGAAAAGAAAGCTTACAACGGAAGTTGAATATGAAACTAAGGGTAAAAGTGTACATCAACAAGTTGAATTCACAAAGCCACTAGCTAGAAAAAAAAACCAAACCACTGTATAACTGAAAGATTACACAAAGTCTGGTACATATACAAATTTTTAAACATTAATATTACAGGAGTCCAAAACATAACAGTAAGGTACCAAAAGTAAAACAACAAATGGAAGGGAAAACAAACTATAGAAGCGACTTCAATAACACGCTCATCCTAGGCGTAGTTTCTCACCTGGGTCCCCTGTAAAAACATGCCCAAACATGGGTCAGCCCAAAGGGAGAGTAAGAAAAACTATTCCTCCTAGTGACACTAAAATTGATCTAGAAGAAATGTATGCATGCTTTGAAAATATTCTGTTCTATAGAAAAACTGTATGCTAGTGTACTGTGCATGATTTTCTAAGAATAAAACTAGTAAAATAAATAACTGTTCTATTTACTCAAAATGAATGAAGTTTACTCAAGTTCCGAATAATTTGGTTAACTATGAGTTTCTACGATTTGGTCTAAACTTGAGTTCTAAATTCACTTATGACTGTCTTTCGACAAGTTCTAGGCAGAGAAATTCTATCGTGCAATACTAGTCTAACGATCCAAGTCCTACTAACGAACTCAAGTGTTCTAGCGTCTCACAGACACAGACTCGAATCTACTAATCTTCTAAATCGGGATACATCTCCCAAACAAATTGACTCATAGGGTGTACCACCCACGAGAAAGATAGCGTGTCTCTATCTAGCACAAGAAGAGGTTTCATACGTGCTTACTAATCATATACTAACTGGTGCTACCCTGCTTACGTTCTCATATGCGTGTCTTGAGTAGTGTCTCTTACTTGTTACTCTCTAAAACCCAAATTCACAAATCGGATACGTACCCGTACCCTAAATATTTATGCGATAACATGTTTTCATAATATTTCTAGTTTTATGAAAATCTAATTTGCGATGTAATATACTGTTTTGGATATACTATTTTAAGTAATGAAGAATACTACTGTGTTACGCTATCTGATATGTCTAACCAAAGGGAATAAGAGTTTCTTACCGCGGTATTGCGACGCTCGTATACCTGACCCGGCGGAATAATTTCCCCTAAGTGTAGTATAAGGACCTGGTAATATATTCACCCTAACCCGCACCTGCGATACACGTAAGTTCTAGAATTATGTACACACTAAGCAAAACAATTTCCCAAAACTAGGATTTCACTGAAAAATTACTCTGTCATCCACGAAACACATGAAATCTGAAATTTCTAACGGGAAGGGTTTGATGTTACCTAAAGAAAAGTGCTGGAAGAAACTCGATCTTTCTTAACAATTTCGGCCTCAACTAGGGTTGTTGAGGAAGACAAGGAAATAACCTCAAGCCCTAAAATCTGAGAATGGAGAAAGTGGAACTCGAGTTTTACATTCTGAAATCCAGTTGGGACAGCGGAAAACAACGATAACAAAAGGAAGAAAACTTTGGAATGCTACCTGAAAACTATAAAAATGGAGAAGTATTAAACAGGGCTCCGGACGACAGCAGGGCGCACGTGATCTGGACAAAATAACTCCCACACCGCCGACTAGAGAGACGGTTGGGAGGGGAAGAGGCGTCGAAGTCGACCTCAGGTGAAGGATCGAGCGTCAAAGATCGTCTTCGAGGGAGGGAACACCAGCGCCGCTGGGAAGGCAGAGCGAAGAGAACGTCGGCCACTTCGAGAGGTGAAGTAGTCGATGCCCTAGAGTCCACTTCCTGCCACTGCTGCTACGAACGGGGAGAAGGAAGAACGATTTCTACTATATGTCGACTGGGGGAGAAGGGAAGTAAGTTACACAGGGGAGGAATAACCGCACAATGGGTTTGCGAGTTTTAATAAAACCGTGGAGAGTGCAGTTATAGGAACCGCATGGGGGGGAGAAAAGACTTTAGAATTTTTTTTATTATTACCAGTTTGTCACTCCCCACCACACTAAAAAAACTTAATTGCTACGCCATCACGATTACACTAGATGCGTCGATAAAATCACGACGACTAAAGTTAATTCTTTAATTAAAGCACAAAAATTAACTACACTAAAATCATATCTCGACGCGACGTAGGCTCGATCGAAAATCATTCAAGATCAGAACCTGCAATTAAATTTTACCTTTGTAAAAAATTTCGGATGTTAAATTACCGACCCTTTGACTGTGTCAAATGTTTTGCATGCCCCTTCCTTTCCCGTAAATATGTTATCTATTAGTGTTCCAATGGTGATCTTCTAGGAGAAGGTGACTGGCAGGAAACTCGGGACTTGCACATGGCGTAAGGACTTGTGGTACCTGGATAGGGAAAGCTTGGACTCGGCCCTTTCCACACTAATAGAGGATGCTGCAGGAGTTGGAAGGAGCGTGGAGAACCAATTCATACATCATCATAGGCGTTTGGGTCATCCTTCTTTTTCTATTTTGAGTCCAATGTATCCACTTTTGTTTGAAAAAGTCAATCAAGAAAAACTTGTATGCGATGCGTGTGAACTGGGAAAGCATACCAGAAACTCTTACTCAAGTCCTGGTAAAAGAACTAATTTATTTGATCTAGTTCATTCTGATGTCTGGGGACCATGTCTCACGCCTACTGTGAATGTATTTTGATATTTCGTGTCTTTTATTGATTGCTGATGACTTGGCTATACCTAATGAAAAACAAAAGTGATGTGTTTGTCTGCTTCAAGAATTTTCATAAAGGGGTTCAAACGTAATACAGTGCAGTGGTGAAGGTATTGAGGTCGGACAATGGGACAGAGTACACGAACATGACATTTGAGAAGTACTTATCCTCTCATGAGATCCAACACCAAACCACTTGCTCGTACACACCAGAGAAGAATGGAGTAGTTGAACGGAAGAACCGACACCTTGAAGTAACCCGGAGTATGATGATTTTGATGAATGTGCTGAAGCATTTGTGGGGGCAAGTTGTTCTGACAGGAGCGTATTTGATCAATCAGATGCCCTCGCGAGTCTTAAATTGGAAATTTTCGGTTAAGATGTTGCAAGGAAAAAGTGGAGACTCTTTCTCTTAAAATCTTTGGATGTGTATGTTTTGTGCAACACAATAGAAAAATGTGAAAAAGTTTGATCCAAGGTCCCTGAAGTGTATTTTTGTTGGGTATTCAACTATCCAAAAGGGGTATGTATGTTGGAGCCTAGTAGAGAGGAGATTGTTTGTTAGTATGGATGTCACATTTCGCAAGCATGAGCCATATTATTCCTCTCCAATTGACTCACCATTTTGGGACTCACTAATTACAGATAGTACGGGGTAGGAAGAGAAGGATAGCAGTGGTGGTGAGAAGCAAACAATAAGTATCACTCATTCTGTGTTGTCAAGCAAGGAGTCAGGTGTGATATTAGTGCATGAACAAAATGCATTTGTGGAAAATGGACCACACACCTAGGGGGAGTCGAGAGTATATACAAGGAGAAAGAAGCAGAGTGAGACTACAATGCCCACAGAGCCACCCATGTTGAGTCCTTTGTCACTGCCTACTTGTCTCCTGCGACACAGATTCCATCAACCTCAATTCCTGTTCCATCCACCTAAACGTCTGAACCCACGAGTGATATAATTCCTCATCTCACTACTTCTACTCCCATACCGACAAGGAGGAGTACCCATAAGAATGCGGGAGTCTCACTTGATCGGTATAATTTTCCTCATGATATTGCTAAGTTTGTTTCTTATTCTCATATATCACATGTACAATAGGGGATTCATTGCATCTTTGAAAATAGTCTCAATTCCTAAGTGTTGGCAGGTGGCTAAGGAGGATCCGCGATGGAAATCTACAATGTTAGAAGAACTTGGAGCATTAGAGAAAAACAAAACCTGGGATCTTGTGTCGCTACCACCAGGAAAAAAAGTAGTTGGATGCAAGTGGGTTTTCACCGTGAAACAAAACCCAAAGGGGAGGATCGAGCGCTACAAGGCCCAACTGGTAGCAAAGGGGTACAATCAAACTTATGACATCGACAACGATGAGACCTTTGCACCTGTCGCAAAAATGAGCACAGTACGGACACTGATATCCTTGGCGGCAAATAAGGGATGGAAACTACACCAACTTGAAGTGAAAAATGTCTTTCTTCATGAGGATTCGTTGGAAGAGGTGTACACGAAAGTACCGTCGGGCTTTGGCACAGAACAAACAATAGAGAAGGTGTGTAGACTCATGAAGTCACTGTATGGACAGGAGTAGTCTCCTCGTGCTTGGTTTGATATGCTCGGGAGAGCCATGACAGTCATAGAATATCAACAGACCAATGTTGATCACACCCTGTTCTTTAGAAGCGATAGAGCTCACATCACAGTACTTGTTGTGTATGTGAATGATATGATCAACACAGGAGATGATGAGAATGAAATTGCTCAGCTTAAAAGAAGATTGGGCAAGAAATTTGAGGTGAAAGACTTAGGTCAGCTATGATACTTCGTTGGGATTGAGGTAGTCTGTGGCGCAGGAGGAATTGTTCTATCCCAACAAAACTATGTGTTGGGCCTACTCAAAGAGACAGGTATGATGGGTTGCAGGCCTGCTGTCTCTCCTATTGATCAGAAGACCAAGCTCAGTGCGGAGGCAAGAGAGCCAATTAACAGAGAAAGATAACAGAGGCTGGTATGCAAGCTAATTTATCTGGGTCATACTCGTCCCAACATATCTTTTGTCGTGAGCGTGGTAGCTCATTATATGCATGATCCTAAGGAGGGTCACTTGAATGCCGTAAATCAGATTCTTCGATACCTGAAGAGCGCACCTGGGAAGGGACTAATCTTCCAGAAGAATGGACATCTAAACATCGAAGGCTATTGCGACTCTGACTGGGCTAGTTGTGCAGATGACAAAAGGTCAACGTCAGGATATTGCATGTTTTTAGGAGGCAACCTTTTCTCCTAGAAAAGTAAGAAGCAGGTTGTAGTTGCGAGATCTATAGCCGA
Source organism: Platanthera zijinensis (assembly GCA_039513925.1). Taxonomy (NCBI): domain Eukaryota; kingdom Viridiplantae; phylum Streptophyta; class Magnoliopsida; order Asparagales; family Orchidaceae; genus Platanthera; species Platanthera zijinensis. The sequence continues at coordinate 257,321,170 of CM077079.1, forward strand.
GGCAGAGTATAGGGTCATGGCCTTAAACGTAGCAGAGATGTTATGGTTGAAAGCTTTCTTGGTTGAACTCAAGATAGATCAAGGAGGACAGATGACACTATGGTGTGATAGCAAATCAGCTATTAGCATTGCAAATAATCCTTCCCAACATGATAGAACCAATCATATAGAGATCAGCAGATTCTTTATCAAAGAAAAGTTGGATGGTGGAACACTAAAGCTGGGACATGTTGCTACAAAAGAATAAGTGGCTGATTCCTGATTGTCTAACCAAATGACTTAACTCACTGGACTTATGTAGATTGAGTGACAAGATGAGCTTGATGGATATCTTTTGCCCACCTTGAGGGGGAGTGTTGGTATGTGGTGTGTAAATAACACAAATTGGTGTGTCGATAGCAGGTCTCCTCCTTTTATATTTTGTCTCACACCGCTAGTACGGTGTTATAGTTCTCCTTATAGGTGTATCTATAGAGACAAGATGTAAAAGTTTGAAAGAAGAAATAAAAAGATTCCTGATTTTTCCACTAAAAACAATGAATAGCCACAGTTCAATTTAGATGGATGAATTTGTCATGCTGTAAGTGACAATATTAATGTTGCACTTGTTCTTAGTGAGAATAGTCCAAGGGAGTGATGCATCTTAAATCTTGGTGCACATTTTCAGTCTATCTCCAATAAAGTGCTGATGTTTAGTTATTCTGCAAGAGATTATATCTTGTTGGTGATAAGCAGTTGAAGGCTTTGAGAGTTGGTGATATGCGAATCAAAACTTATAGTGAGAGTATGTAGAAGCTTCATAAGGTGGGTATATTAAGGGCCTAAAAAGGGGATTAAGCACAAGTGGACTGATGGGTGCAAAAACCTACAGATGGGCCTTCAATACCAATACTTGAAATGCTATCATGGGAACTGCAGTATAGAGAGATTGAATAAGAACAGCATAATTTATGTTATTAAAGCACCATGATAATGAGAGTTATTTATTTATGACATGTGCATGGCCATTACAAATTTGGGCACATAAGTGTGAAATTGACGAGGAAACGATAATCAATCAATAAGATTCTAAATCAAACTACAAAATCTACATTCTATGAAGATTGTATCTTTGTCCAGCGGGGGGTCAACTTCATGCTGGAGGAGAATCCAAAATAAAGAAAACGGATACACTATGTTCCTATTGGCAACCCTTTAAGATTACTATATTAATCACCTTCATTGATGATGCCTGGAAAGTATGGATTTACTTTCTAAAAATTAAAACAAATATGCTTTTATGTTTAAAAAATGGAGAAGTTGTGTGGAAAATTAATTGAGACAAAGGTCAAGTGCCTATGATCAGAGTGATGGAGGTTTTGATGAGGAATTCAAATGCTTTTTACAAAATTGTATGGAGAGGTCTTGCCCCAAGAAAAGTGATGGGTTTTAACTAAAGAGTGCATGAATATTAAATAAATGATAGAAGGATAAGGATGAGTTCACATACTAGATTGCCCAAGGCGCTTGGGTTAAAAGCTGTGAGCACAGTGATATATCTGATTAATAATAAAAAAGGGCCCTAATTCCTCAAATTTATAAGCTACTCGGTGAGATATGGATTGATAGGGAGGTAAACTTTCTTAAAAGGTTTTCAGATGTCATCGTATTATGCATAATTGATCTATCAGTACTTTTAAACAATGATTTATTGTCTTAGCTATTGATTAAGAGATATTTACATTAAAACATCAACATGAGTAGAAGTCTGCACTTTAATAAGTCGACAGACTTTAGCACAGGGTTGGCTATACAAGACATGCCCACAAAGTTTAAAAAAAAGGTTAAGCTTTGGGAGAGATCTCACAATGATGTGCAATCAAGTGGTTTGGTGATTGGGAATGCAAAAAGATAGAAAATATTAAGCATGTGGTAGAGTTGAGAAAATCTCAATGGATGAAGAGCCCAATTTACATATTCGTCTGCCATTTATGACACAATGATGAATCTGAGGTCGTTATATAATATTTCTATATCGAACGGGTTTACTAAATGAGAAGAAGGCAGGACAGGGCAATAATCGAAGTTTCAAGATCATGAGGTGGTAGAACAGTGAAGGTTGTGATAAATTCCCCTTCTAGGCTCACCATTGATACACTTAGGTATCAAAAAATCCTCAGAAAACCTCCAACTACCAGCATAGATGACTTTGTCAGACAGTACATTGGAGCTCATTCTCCAAATGAAAGATTGTTGGCATTAGAGAATGCCACATTATACTTATTTTGACTTAAAATTTGTCAGGAATTTCATTGAACAACTAGCAGAAATGGAATGATGACATTTAGTAATAATTTGGCACAACAAAAGCCAGGGATTTACTGCAAGCTCCTCAGTGTTTTCATGATAAGATGAGAGAAGAGATACACCACCTGCACATTTAGTTTGCAAACAGCACATCAAACAAAAGAAGGCAGATTAAATAAGAAGCTAGAAATATGGAAACTGCTTTGTGATTTGGAATTAAGAATTTATGGAGAAAACTAGGTTTGAAATTCCCTTTTTCATGTTAACCCCAAGAATACTCACAAGTTGCTCACTATCTCTCACGTAACATCTCATTGTACTCCAACTCATGGATTATAAGAAAAAGTTCAATTAGAAAAGTTTCAAAAGTATTTTCCTGAAATTAAGAGATAAATTATATGTATCTTAACTTCATAAGCTTCATCAGCATTACTATGCAGATACTTTTGGCTCCTCTCCGAGGCACTTCATGATACTTAAACTAAAAAAGATTTGGTTTTTGTTCAAAAGATGTTAAAATTTGTTGCCTTATTCTGGAACAAATATCTCCAATTTATTGCTTACCAATTACATGTTATTGCAATATTATTTTGATAACAACTTATTTCAATAACTATTGCGCTACCCACATAATATTCCTGAAAAATATGTAGAAGCCATAGGGTTGAGCAATTTGAGTACGCAACACCAGGAACACTGCTGAATGATAAGAAAGAGGTGGGAGATGCACGATTCACATATTATTGAACCAAATAAGAGATACAAGATGCATCCAAGAATGTGCAGCGCACTGTGTAGCCAAAGGAGCACCGGCAGGATAGAAGACATGTGTCAGTGCTCATATGTACACTCAGAGAACCAATAGGAGCATTCAGTAGGCACACAGTGAAGAAATGGGCCAAGCACAGGCGGAAGGTTGGAGAGGGAAACCCACAAGAGGTGTTGTGTTTACCAGTGAAGGGTAACAGTGCACCAAGTGTTGATTTATTTGGGTTGTGATTTGCAGATAAAAGGTACGAAATATCGAGAAAGAAAAATATAATGGAAAATTTCTAAAGAGTGAGCAATATCTTGAGAGCAAAATGGAAATCACGTACTAGTCTTAGATCTACTGCTGAAAATATCTTTGTATTCCCACAAGAGGTGTTGTGTTTTTCGGTGGAGGTGAACAGTGCACCGAGTGTTGATTTATTTGGGTTGTGATTTGAAGATTGAAGGTAAGAAATATCGAGAGAGAGAAATATAATGGAGAGTTTCTAAAGAGTGAGCAATATTTTGAGAGCATAATGGCAATCACATAGTAGTCTTAGATCAGTTGTGAAATGTTATGTGCAAGTCGTGTTTTATCATTTTCTATGTTCATCCCGGGTCGGGTAGTAATGTCTTTTCCTTGTTTTTAGGTTTTCCCTTACTCGAGTATATATGTGAGTAAGGGACTAACATTATAATTAATTGGAATACTTCTTTTTCCTCTCCACTTGGTATCAGAGGCGGAAAAACCCGTGACCTAGCGTCGATCGGATCGATCTCGGCGTCTTCCGTCGCGCTTCTTCCCGCAACTCGTCGCCCGTCTCTCATCGCGTGCTTCTTCCCGCAACTCGCCGTCGCCCGTCTCCCGTCGCGTCTTCCTCTTCGTGATGCCAGGTGGCGCCATTGTCGGCTGCTGAGAGGAACGACGCCGCCGTTCCTCCATGAAGCAGTCCGCCTCTCCTTCTTTCCTGAGCTGATTACTGTGGGCCGCTGCCCTTCTTTCCTGTGTTGATTACTGCTACCCCGGTTGCTACCCTGGGTGCTGATTTCCTGTGCCGCTACTGGAGGCTACCTGTGTTGATTACTGCTACCCTGAGTCGCTGTCCTGCTACCATGCCGCTCCTGTGTCGCTGCCAGTGTTGCTGATCTGTTGATCTGCACAACAGAATAAGGTGATGCTGACCTGTGCTTCTTGTGGCGGTATGGGTGAACCTGATTCATCAGTTTCTTCTCTGGGCGTGATCCAGCCTCCGATGGTTGAGCCTCAGCGACCCCATGGCCACACTAGCTCCTTGAAGATTACCACGGTTCCACTGGATGACACGAATTACCTGGAATGGTCTCGTGCTGCTCAACATGTTATTTGTAGTCAACAGATGTTTGGTTATATCGATGGGTCGATTACGGAGCCTCCAGTGACTGATCCCTCCTGGAAGCGCTGGGATTCTGACAACTCTCTGGTTGTATCTTGGCTCTGGCATTCGATGTCGCCCAAGGTTTATCGGAGCTATATGCTGATGAACTCTGCGTTCGAGATTTGGACTCGTGCTCGGGAAACATACTCTCAGAGTGGTAGTTCCACCCAGGTTTATGAGCTCACTCGCCGCATTTTGGAGTTGCGTCAAGGGTCGATGAGTGTCTCATCTTTCTTCTCGGAGTTTGAGCACTTGTATCAAGAACTGGACTACTTTGCGCATTTCACTCCAGCTTGTACAGTAGATGCCGTCCTGTTAAAGCAACGAGAGAACCGCTTCCGTCTTCATGTCTTCTTAATGGGATTGAGCATGGAATTTGATGTGGTCCGGACACATGCTCTCCACCGTTCTCCTCTTCCCTCTCTTCGGGAGGCGTTCAGCATGATTCTAGGAGATGAAGACCGCCGCAAGTCTCTCAGTGTTATGACGCCTCCAGATCGTTCTACCTTGACGAGTGTTGGTCGTGGCCTCATCCCTACTCCTGCATCTTCTGTGCCTATCTGTGATTACTGTGGTCAACGGGAACACTCACGGGAGGCATGCTTCAAACTTCATCCGCATTTGGCTCCTCCTGGTCGTGGTCGTGGTCGGGGCCGTGGACCTGGCCGTGGGGGTCATAGGCACAGTGGCTACCGTTCTCATGACGCTGCTTACACTACTGATGTCTATGATGAGTCCCAGTCTTCGGCTTCCTCCTCTCTTACTGCACATAAGTTGGATGTCTTTCGCCGCTTGCTCCACTCTCAGTCTGATTTGGTCACTGGAATCTCTACCTCTCTTGCCACTGTTGCTATGTCTAGTGCTCATGCGGCCACCACCTCACCTTCGAAGTGGGTGCTCGACTCCGGTGCCACCCACTACATGACTGGGTCCTCCTCAGATTTTCTCTCTTATACTCCTTTGTCTGATAAGGAGAGTTATTTCTGCTAACGGATCGTTGTCCTCCATTGCGGGCAAGGGTAATATTTCTTGTTCTCCGTCCATATCTCTTACCTCTGTTCTTCACGTACCCTCCTTTCCACACAATTTACTTTCCATCAGTAATCTTACGAAATCTCTTAACTGCTTTGTAACATTCTTTCTTGATTCTTGTGTTTTTCAGGAACTGGGTACGAAGTGGAACATTGGCAGTGGTAGGTGTAGTGACGGCTTGTACTACCTGGACACTCCTCCTTCTCCTCGTTCTCAGGCTCTTTCCAGCTCTACTGTCACTGCAGAGGATGTTCACCGTTGGCATCTGCGTTTGGGGCACCCGTCCTCCGTCTAACTGCAAAAACTATTTCTTGTTTTTCTACCTTTTCTTCAGAAATTTGCTTGTGAAATTTGTGATCGGTCTAAACATGTGCGACAAACCTCTTCACATCTTTCTTTTCCTAGTAGCACTCCTTTTGACGTTATACATTCTGATGTTTGGGGATCATCCCCAGTTGTATTGTTGGCTGGTTTTTGTTGGTTCATCACCTTTATTGATTATTTCTCACGTACTACATGGGTTTATCTGTTAAAAAAGAAAAGTGACGTTTTCCTGTGCTTTCAAGCCTTTCATAACATGGTGAAAAATCAATTTAATATCACTATTCGTGTTCTTCGAAGTGATAATGGAGGGGAGTATGACGATCGTGGTTCCATTGGCGCTTACCTCACTTCTCACAGTATCATCCACCAGAAAACTTGTGCTTACACATCTACTCAGAACGGAGTGGCCGAACGTAAAAATCGCCATCTCCTCGAGGTTGCCCGTTGTCTCCTCTTGACAATGCATCTTCCTAAACCATATTGGGGTGATACAGTGCTTACTGCTGCACATCTTATCAACCGTCTTCCTTCTCGTGCTCTCTCCTTTACTACTCCTCTAACCGTCTCTCTACCTCTGGCGTGGTTCATACTTCTCATTTGCCACCCCGTGTCTTCGGGTGCGTCTGTTACGTGCATGTGCACCAACCTCAACGTGACAAACTTGACCCTCGGGCTCAACGTTGTGTCTTTCTTGGTTATTCCTCCACGACCAAAGGATATCGATATTATCACCCCCCCCCCCCTCCCGGCGTATGTTCTGTATCATGGATGTTACCTTCCGTGATGGGGAGTCCTACTTTCCGTCCTCGACTCATGTTCTTCGTCAGGGGGAGACTACTACTACGGATGTTGTTACTGTTGTCCCTCTGCCTCTTCTTCTGTCCTCTTCCTCTATTCCTTCAACGCCTTCTGCTCCGGTACCCAGAGCTCCTCCTATCCCGATACCGGACTCCTCTACTATGCTCTCTCCTTTCCCTCATGTATACCACCGTCGTTCAGGTACACATGTCACTGCCGCTCCACCTCTACCAGTGCCGACTTCGGACTCAGATTCTGATGATGCTGACCTGCATATGCCTCTTGCCTTGCTGAAAAAGGGTAAAGCTACTTCCACGCAACATCGTCATCTTACTCCGATCCATCAGACTTTTGTTTCACCTCTTTCTCTATTTGTTTTTCCAAAGACATGACAGGAAGCATTTGCAATACCGACTTGGACACAGCGTGATGAGATGTCCACCTTGGACAAAAATCATACATGGGATATCTCCGCTCTCCCTTCAGGAAAGAAAGCTATAGGTTCCTGGTGGGTCTTCTCTGTTAAGCAGAACCAAGATGGCAAGGTGGAACGGTACAAAGCGCGTCTTGTCGCTCAAGGATACACCCAGACTCAAGGAGTTGATTATCAGGAGACTTTTGCTCATGTAGCAAAAATGGACTCTATCCAGGTTCTGTTATCATGTACAGCTTGTCAGGACTGGGAACTTCATCAACTGGACGTGAAAATTGCATTTCTCCATGGTGAGCTTGAAGAGGAGGTGTACATGAAATTTCCTCCTGGTTTTGTGATGGAAGGAACTGAAGGGCTTGTCTGCCGCCTAAGGAAATCCTTATATGGCCTGAAGCAATCTTTAAGGGCCTGGTTTGGAAGATTTATCACAACAATGCTCAAGTTTGGGTACAAGCAAGCCCAATCGGATCATACCATGTTCATCCGGAGACATGGACAGCGTGTTGTTGTTCTCATTACCTACGTGGATGACATTGTGATCACTGGAAATGATATAGAGGAGATTGTCAACCTCAAGACCCTCCTATCGGCTGAATTTGAACTGACGGACTTGGGAAGATTAAGGTACTTCCTGGGCATCGAAGTGGTTAGATCTGAGCGGGGTATCTTTATATCCCAACGGAAGTACATATTGGATCTCCTAAAGGAAACTAGTATGCTTGGTTGTGTTCCTGCGAACACCCCTATGAAGGAAAATCACAGAATTGATGAAGATGCTGATGGTGATCATGCGGATGTATCACGTTACCAAAGATTGGTCGGAAAACTTATATACCTATCTCATACTCGTCCCGACATTACGTATGCAGTTGGTATTCTAAGCAGATATATGCATTTTCCTAGAATCATACATCAAGAAGCGGTGTATCGTCTACTGCGGTATTTAAAGAAAGCTCCTGGTTGTGGCCTCCTATTCTCTAGGAACAACAACTTGGAGATTGAGGTTTTTACTGACGCTGAATGGGTTGGTTGCCAGGATGACAGAAATTACAGAACGGGATACTACTCCTTCGTTGGTGGTAACCTCGTAACGTGACGGAGCAAGAAGCAGAATGTGGTGGCCAGGTCAAGTGCAAAGGCAGAATATCGTGCCATGACCCAAGGCTTATGTGAGGGATTATGGTTGCGTACTGTGTTATAGGATTTGAGTTTCCCTGTGTCAGCCCCTTTTTCCTTATTCTGTGACAATAAGCCTGCAATTAGTATCGCTCATAACCCGGTCCAACATGACAAGACAAAACATGTCGAAGTGGATCGACACTTTATTAAGGATCACTTGAATAAGAAAACAGTTGTTACTCCGTTTGTTCAATCCAGGGATCAGCTGACCGATGTGTACACCAAAAGCTTGGGGTGTGATGTGTTTACGGACGATATCCAGAAAATTGAGAGACTGATATCTTTCGTCCGACTTGAGGGGGAGAGTTGTGAAATGTTATGTACAAGTCATGTTTTATCACTTTCTATGTTCACCCTGGGTCGGGGTAATAATGTCTTTTCCTTGTTTTCGGGTTTTCCCATACTCGAGTATATATGTGAGTAAGAGACTAACATTATAATTAATTGGAATACTTTTTTTTCCTCTCCACTAGATCTACTGAAAATATCTCTTTATGCGACACTGAACACAGGTGAACATAGCTAAATTAGGTAAATGTTCTCTATTATTTTGTTCTTCCAAGCCAGAGCTCTACACATGCCCTACTCATGGTGACTTTGGTTAGAGTCCGGAGAAGAAATAGGAATTATTGCAAGTATCAATTGGGGAGTCGATGATATAGTTCATAGCCAAGCTAGGTAAATTCTCTCCTTTTTTGGGTGTGTCTAGTTTTGCATGTCACTGCAATGTAAACATGTATTTTCCCAATAATTTAAGCTAAAAGGATAAACGGGGAGATAAAAAGAGTTTAAGAGGATGAAAAAGATTAAAAGAATACAACACTCAAGCAATTATCCCACTATAGTGGGGTCAGCTATATGGATCCTTTGACGCCATTATGCCCTATCTTTAGCCATAATCTTATAAGTTTTCCTAATTATGAGTGGACTAATTCAGTGTATGCGTTAGTTCAAGTTCGTTCATATCTCCCGCGAGTGTGCGTCAAAATTGGTTTGCACAAATTGTCGAAACCTGTGATAGGTGGGCTAGACAAATTCGAACCTTCATTACGCAAGTTTGGTCTTCCCTTGGCACGTGCGGATTAATCGGTTTTAATTTGTGCGCACGATTCATTTTTCGTATGCACGAGAGATAATTTGAGGTGTCTTTAGTGTTTTCTCCCCACTCTCTAAATCTCTCTCCTATTAAAGGGAATTTAAAGCCGATTATCGTGTGAGAAATCCAATTTGTGAACAAGTGGAACGGGTGCTTGCGGTTACTATTCCTTTCACGACCTTTTTTATTCTTCCACCCGCCGTCACTGTATCTCCCTGGGAAAAGGCCGACTGGATCGATTTTCCTCTACAATCGATTGATCTTCTCTGCCATCTTCGTCGAGGGTCTTCTTCTTCTCATTTAGAGGCTCAAACGTCGTTTTACTGTGGCTTCTCTGAAGAGTTGCGAACAGTCACTGCTGAAAAGAAAAGGGCGTTTCTCCATCTTGAAGCAAATGTAATCAACGGCATCCAAGGTTGAAGAAGATTGGAAGGCCTGTGTTTGCAGTCCAGTTTGCTCACACCATTCACAGGCGTTCTCTTCACCAACAAGGAGCCGTCAGGGACATTTTCATTTTCATCGTGAATCACAAAATAAAAGGTTCTCATTTTCCGGGCCATATGTGCAGTTCTGATTAGATTTTGGAGAACTTCTCTAAGATTCATTGTTCTGAAATCAGTGAAAGCCCAAATCTGATCTCCTGGAAATTAATAAAGAAGATAAACAATGATCTCTAATAATTCATTATAGAAGATAGACACTTTGTTCTCATTCACTGGTGCATGTCCCTGTAGAAACACCAGTGCATTGTTGAGAATGTCGGCTACTATTCGACACGAGGCGGTGTTCAAAAATGGTACGCACTTTATTTTTGTGTTTGATTTTATAGCGTGCTAAATTTCATTATTAATTTATTACATAGTGATCACATAAATTTATAAGTGATTATCATTTGTAATACCATCGCGTAGGAATTAATTATTTATGTTCATGTCGATTCTGCTCGTATAGGTCACATCAAGTCGTTAATTTTTAATCATACATATTCCGCATGTTTGTGACCTTATGCGCTTCGTTTAAATCTCCAACATTTGGTATCAGAGGGAACTTGAACATATTAATTAGTTTCATTCATTGTCGGTGTAAAATTGATTCTGATTAATCACTAGCGATCATAAATATAAAACCTATTAATTAATTTCAAAGAATAGCAATGTGATAGGGACTTGTGAAATGCATTAATTTTAAGTCTCTATGCAGTTATGATCTTTAGACACTTCAGCGCCCTTTTGTCATTAATTATTAGATCACGACACTTAATTTGAGAATAATTTAGAGAATCTTAGTGTAGGAGGATCTTGTGGGTTAATTGAACTGTACCCGCCAAAGTGGTCTGTTCGATTGATTTACGAGATTTCATTCCCACGCGGCTTTGCGATTACTCTAGTTCTAGCCTGTGATCATTCACCCAAAGGTGGTGGTTGCGTGATAGGATTAGAGGGTTGAACACGAGAATTTGAGCGAGAGTGTGAAGGTTCCAGTGATCTATTCACCTAAAGGTGGTAGTTTTGCAAAAGCCTAAACATTATCGTGTCTCACTCGGTGTAGAGAATTTCTAACTGTGTGGCACGTATTCTACCCAAAGGTGTTGCGTGCTGACGCGTCTAAATTCTCATGTGTGTTTATTTAAGGTTTTAGAACACACGTGTTTTCATTGCTAAACATTGTATTGTTTTCTTTTTTAGTCACATTTACTGTGCACAACAATTTGGCGACCAGTGAAAAACTAATTGGGTCAAACTTTAAGAAGTGGAAGTTTGATATCATGTTTGTCGTGCAAATGGCGGACATAGATCTAGCCCTTACATTTGATAATCCTGAGGAGTTGACTGCAAACAGTACTCGTACTCAGAAAAGATCCATTCCTGAGCACCTGCTTAGGGTCTGTTTGGCGCAGCTCTGGCGGCTGGAGAATCTCTATTCCAGCCGCCAGAGCTGTTTTTTAACTGTTTGGGACAGCTCCTTGTGAAGAGCTTTTCTGAAATCTGGAGCTGTTTTGCAGCTCTTCAAAAATCTCCCACCCCCAGCTTCAGCTTCCGCAAAATAGATTTCTCTCTCACAGGTTTTGGAAATCTAATGGTTTCTTCAGTTGGAACATGCTCAGAGGCCGGACGGCCTTCCTCCGGCGATTCCGAGCCCCGGACGGCCTTCCTCCGGCGATTCCGAGCCCCCGACGGCATTTCTCCGGCGATTCTGAGCGCACTTCTGCACAGAACACCCAAACACTCTGCAGCTTTTCAAAACTGCTCCCCAGAGATCTATTTTAAAACAGCTCTATCCGAACAGCAGCTTTTCAATCCGCCAGAGCTGTCTCAAACAGAGCCTTAGTGGACTGCCAGAGACTGCTGATGCGCTCAAGTTTCTTACTACTGTGGAACAAAGGTATAAGGTGTCCTCTAATGCTGAGATAGGGACTCTCATGCAAGATCTCTTTACTATGAGGTATACTGGTGATGAAAGAGTTCGGGATTATATCCTGAAGATAGGTTTCTATCAGACGAAGAGTTAGATATAGTTCTTCCCCAGACTTGCATAGTGCATCTAGTACTTAATACTTTGCCACCTGAGTTTAGTATCATAAAGACTACATATAATTCTCAGAATGAGGCTTGAAAATTGAATGATTTGATCACTCGAAGTGTTGCTGAGGAAGAGAAGTGAAAAACGAAAAGACTCACACCGCACTGTATGTCTCAAAGGCTTCATCCAAGAAGAAGAAGAAGAAAAAGTCCAAGGCTCCAATTAAGTTTCAGGACGGTCAGTCTAGTGGGGCAAAGGATACTGCTGGTGTTATTAAGAAAGTTTCGGCATGTTTCTTCTGTAGAAAGAAAGGACACGTGAAGAATGAGTGCCTAAAATTCAAGTCTTGGATGGAAAAACATTGTCTCACACATAAAGGTAATCCTCTTGTACTCATCCAATGTGAATCTAACTTAATTGAAGCCTCATCCAGTTCCTGGTGGCTTGATAGTGGAGCAACTAATCATGTTGCTTACACATTACATGGGTTCACCAACAGGAGGAGGCCAAGAAAGCAGGAGAGTAGGCTCACTGTGGGAAACAATGTTGAAGTTGAAGTCGAGTTCATAGAAGATATCTGCTTGATTTTAGATTCTAATTTTAAGCTTTTGTTAAAAGACACCTTTTATATTCCCGTATTTCGGAAAAACTTAATTTTTTTTTTGTTTTAGACAAACTTAATTATGGTTTGAACATTTCTGGTGGTTTAATTCAGTTATTTTATGAATCACATGTTGTTAGCCATTGCACTTTGTTTAATGGTTTATATGGAATGTGTCTTGCTCCTAATGAAATTTATGCAACTTCATTTAAAATTGAAAAAGTTGTTTCTAAAAGGCTTCTAATTAAGGAAACGTCTTTCATGTTGTGGCATAAAAGACTTTGCCACATCTCTAGGGATAGAGTAGAGAGATTGATCAAGGATAACATTCTTCCTGCTCTTGACTTTAGTGACTTAGAGACGTGTGTTGACTGTTGTAGAGGTAAGATGATCAAGATAAAGAAGAAGGGCGCTACAAGTAATCTTGACTTATTGGAGATTATTCATACGGATATTAGTGGACCCTATTCTTCTACGCTCTACAAAAATACCTACTTCATTACTTTCATTGATGATTTCTCCTGTTATGGTTATTTGTTTTGCATTAAGGAAAAGTCTGAGTCTCTTGATAAATTCAAGATATTTAAGACTGAAGTAGAGAAACAATTAGGTAAAGTTATCGAGATTGTTAGGTCTGATAGAGGAGACGAGTATTTTGGCAGACACGATGCCTCCGGGCAGCATAAAGGGCCTTTTGCCAAATACTTGGAGAGTTGTGGCATTGTTGCTCAATACTCCATGCCGAGAAGTCCTGAACAGAATGGTGTGGTTGAAAGGCGTAATCGCACCCTTAAGGATATGATGAAGAGCATGATGAGTAGGACAAATTTTCCTGAATTTCTTTGGGGTGAAGCGCTTAAGACTGCAGTTTACATTCTTAATAGAGTTCCGCCTAAATCAGTGCCGAAAACACCTTTTGAATTATGGACTGGGAGACGACCTAGCCTAAATCACTTACGGTTTTGGGGTTGTCCTGCGAAAGTTCGTTTATATAATCCATTAGAAAGTAAAATTTCCGTCAGGTCTTCTCGTTGCTACTTCATTGGCTACTCAGATCATTCGAAAGGATTTAAGTTTTAAAGCCCTTCAGGAGGTTCTAGAACTGTAGAGTCACAAACAACAAAGTTTTTGGAGTTTGATGTTGCTGAGCAACCTAGTTGATCTCATACCATTGAAGAAGTCAATGAAATTAGAACTACTAATTATACTCTACCTATTATTGAACGACTAAAGGTACCTGAACCTATAGTAGAGTCTGTAGAGGGAGTGGAGTCAGCTTTACAGCCGCCTCTCATACAGTTACCTCAGCAGACCGATGTTGTTCAAGCACAAACTAAAAGATCCAATAGGGAGAGGAGGTCTGCAATCTCCTCTGACTATGAGGTTTATTTAGGTGAGAGCGATTTTGACATTGGTCATGTGGTTGCCCCAATGACATTTACTGAAGTTGTTTCTGGACTTCAAGCTGATTTGTGGTGGGATGCAATGAGAGATGAGATGGAGTCTATGAGGCATAATAATATTTGGGAATTAGTTGAGTTGCCCAAAGATTATAGGCTCATTGGTTCTAAATGAGTATTTAAGACTAAGAAAGACTCTAAGGGAAAAGTCGAGCGGTTTAAAGCCAGATTGGTTGCAAAGAGATTTACTCAAAGAGAAGAGATTCATTATCACGAAACTTTCTCTCCCGTTTCATCTAAAGACTCATTTAGAGTCATTATGGCTCTAGTAGCTCATTATGATTTGGAGCTACACCAGATAGAAGTTAAAACCGCATTCTCGATCAACTGTGTGCATTAGTTCGAGTTCGTTCATATCTCCTAAGAGTGTGCACCAAAATTGGTTTGCGTGAATTATCGAAACCTGTGATAAGTGGGCTAGACAAATTCGAACTTTCATTACGCAAGCATGGTCTTCCCTTGGCACGTGCGGATTAATCGGTTTTAATTTGTGCGCACGATTCATTTTACGTATGCACAAATTATAAATTTTGTGAGAGATAATTTGGGGTGCCTTTAGTGTTTTCTCCCCACTCTCTAAATCCCTCTCCTATTAAGGGAATTTTAAAGCCGATTATCGTGTGAGAAATCCAATTTGTGAACAAGTGGAACGGGTGCTTGCGGTTACTATTCCTTTCACGACCTTTTCTATTCTTCCGCCCGCCGTCACTGTATCTCTCTGGGAAAAGGCCGACTGGATCGATTTTCCTCTACAATCGATTGATCTTCTCTGCCATCTTCGTTGAGGGTCTTCTTCTTCTCATTTAGAGGCTCAAACGCCGTTTTACTGTGGCTTCTCTGAAGAGTTGAGAACAGTCACTGCTGAAAAGAAAAGGGCGTTCCTCCATCTTGAAGCAAATGTAATCAGCGGCATCCAAGGTTGAAGAAGATCGGAAGGCATGTGTTTGCAGTCCAGTTTCCTCACGCCATTCACAGGCATTCTTGTTGGGGTTCAGCTCCTAAAGATGAAATATGTGTGCAGAAATCCAGGTGTTGCAACCTGGTTTTTTTGGTGTTGCAACATTTTTGTTGCTGTTTGGGAGGGGAAGCAGTTTTTATTTTAAAATCTGTGCTGAACCGTTTTTTTGTGTGTGGCTTTTTAAACCTCCTCCTCTCTCCCGATTAAAAAAAAAGAGAGGTTAGGGTTAAGATATAGAGCAGCGGAAGTCTCCCCCCCTCCCCCGCGCCCGCGCCGACCGCCGTCCGCCGTCCCCGCGCCCGCGCCGTCCGCCGGCCGCCGGCCGCCGCCGCTGTCGCCAGGTTTGTGCTGCTGCTGCCTGGTTTTTCCCGCTGCCGTAGGGCTGTTTTTGCTGCTGCTGTAGGCGGGTGTTCGTTGCTTGGTGGAGGTGTTTCCTCTGTGCTGAAGGAGGAGTTTTTCTCTACCGTTTCAAGGGCTTCTTCGTCTACGGTTTCAGGTGTACCCTTTCTTGTCTTCGTTTGCTATTGTGCTTGAAGAGAGAGTAGGATTTTATCCTGTTGTAGAGAAGTTGTGGTTGATCTTGGTGGTAGAGAGGAGTGGATTTGTGTGTCAAATCCGGAGGGCTTTCTAGGTTTGGGTAAACCTAGATAAATTTCTGTAATCCTTATTTATTATAGTGGATTTTCGTTGTGCCGTGCCCCGTGGTTTTTGACCTTCAAGTGGTGAAGGTTTTCCACGTATATCTTTGTGTTCACTTGTGTTGTTAGTTTTGTTTCTTATTATTGTTTGGGCTCTATTGATCGGTGGGTGTTGCTGTTATTTTCGGACACCCTTTCCCTATCAAGTGGTATCAGAGCCAGGTTCTTTGGCTAGTCGTTTTTATTTCTCGGTTTCTAACTTGGTGCGGTAGGTGACGACCATCGGTCCGCTCCCTATCCTCTCTAGGTAATCCCTTGAAATAAATCGACTTGTGGACCGTAATAGAGTTACTTGTTTGAGAAAGCAATGGAACAGAACACAAGGATGGTCAGTATGAATGGCAAGAATTGGAGCATATGGAAGCCTCGGATGGAGGATCTCTTATATTGTAAAGATCTTCATGCTCCGTTGACGGGGAGACCTGCTTCAGTTAAGGATGATAAAGAGTGGAAGAAAATGGATCGAAAGGCAGTAGGGTTCATTAGACAGTGGCTCGATGACTCTGTTTTTCATCATGTTTCCACGGAGACCTCGGCTCAGGCCTTATGGAAAAAGCTTGAAACCTTGTATGAGCGGAAGACTGCAGGTAACAAGGCATTTCTGATTAGGAAGCTTGTCAATTTGAAGTACCGGGAAGGTTCACAGATGACTGAGCATCTGAACTTTGCTCAAAGTATTATCAATCAGTTGGAGTCCATAAAGATCACTTTGGAAGATGAACTCCAAGCTTTGATGATCCTTAGTTCTTTACCCGAGAGTTGGGAGACTCTAGTAGTGTCGTTGAGCAACTCAGCACCTGATGGCGTGGTAACCATGGAAATGGTGTCTGGTTGTCTCCTGAACGAAGAGCTGAGAAGGAAAGATTCTGGATCTTCCACTTCGGGTGTTTTTCTCATGGAGGGAAGAGGCCGGTTTGTGAAGAAGGATGTGAAGCACAGGGACAGTTCCAGGAGCAAGTCCAGGGGCAAGTCTAAGAAGGACATCGAGTGCTACTATTGTAAGAAGAAGGGTCATTTCAAGAAGGATTGCTTCCAAATGAAAAGAGACCTGAAGGGAAAGACCAAGGAGGTAGTAGAATCCACTGGTGATGCGACGACTTTGATTTTGGAGGCTGAGCCGTTATGCTTGCAGTGCAGTGGGTCGTCTTGCCAGGACTGCGTTGACACAGACTGGATCGTGGACGGAGGTGCATCCTATCATTGCACTCACAGAGATTACTTCTACACCTATTCTGCGGGAGATCTTGGTGTGATCCGGATGGCAAATTCCGGTGAGTCGTTGATTGTTGGCAATGGTGATGTCCATCTGGAGACTGAATTGGGGAAGATTGTTCTCAAGGGCGTCAGACATATTCCTGACTTGAGAATGAATCTGATTTCCGTTGGTAGGCTTGATGATGGTGGTTTCACGAGCATTGAAGGTGGAGGGACCTGGAGGTTGTTGAAGGGCTCTTTGGTGGTAGCCAGAGGAAGGAAGTGTTGTGGCCTTTATCGTACTAAAGCCAAGATCTGTGGTCCAAGTGTAAATGCGGCAGAGGGCGACTCTATGGAGTTATGGCATCGCAGACTTGGGCATATCAGCGAGAAGAACTTGAAGATCTTGGTGAAGAACAAGATCCTTCCGGAGCTATCAGGAGGGCTTCCTGATACGTGTGCACACTGCTTGGCCGGTAAGCAGAAACGTGTTTCCTTTGCTGATTCTGAACCAAAGAGGAAGGCGGAGTTACTATACTCGATACACACTGATGTGTGTGGTCCTATTGAGCCCAAGTCTGTGAGCGGAGCCGCTTACTTTGTCACGTTCATTGACGATCACTCCAGGAAAGTCTGGGCATATTTTGTGAAGCAAAAGAGTGATGTTCTAGCAAAGTTTGAAGAGTTCAGAGCGAAGGTGGAGAAGATGACCGGGAAAGAAATAAAGCGAGTTCGATCTGACAACGGGGGAGAGTACACTGGTGCCTTCGACGCTTACTGCAGAAGGCATGGCATAGTACATGAAAGGACAATCCCGAGGACGCCGCAACAGAATGGGTTAGCAGAAAGGATGAACAGGACGATTATTGAGAAGATCAAATGTATGATTTCTCAAGCTGGCATTAGCAAACAGTTTTGGGCTGAGGCTGTGCAAACTGCTGTACATCTGATAAATCTGTCTCCTTCTGCACCTCTGAATGGTGATATTCCAGAGCGTGTTTGGTCCGGGAAGGAAGTGTCGTACGGACATGTGCGGGTGTTTGGGTGCAAAGTTCACGTTCATGTCCCCAAGGAAGAGAGATTGAAGCTTGATGAGAAGTCCCGGGAGTGCATCTTGATGGGATTTCCCCATGAGGAGTTTGACTATAGACTCTGGGATCCTGTGAACAAGAAAATGATCAGAAGCAGAGATGTGATCTTTGTTGAAGATCAAGTGGTTGGTGAGCAGAATCCTGCGGAGTCACAGGTTCCACAGTTTCCACCTGCGGAGGAGAGACTTTATGCTGATGATGGGCCAGTAGAGACTGCTGCTGATGATGGGCATGCTGAGGAGGAAGTTGGTGAGCTTATTCCTGATGAGGAGATGATTCCGGATGCAGGGGGAGCTCTGCCAGTTGATGTACCACCTGTGGTGGAGGTTCCTCTTGTCAGATCTGAGAGAGTCAGAAGGCCCAATACCAGGTATTCCCCTCATGAGTATATTTTGCTTATAGATAGTGGAGAGCCTGAGTCCTATGTGGAGGCTCAGAGTGCTGAAGATCGTAAGGCCTGGACAGCTGCTATGGAAGAGGAGTTGTACTCCTTTCAGAAGAACGAGACGTATGATTTAGTCTCATTGCCTAAAGGTAAGAGAGCCTTGAAGAACAAGTGGGTCTTCAAGCTAAAGTTGGATGAAAATCGCTCTCAGCCAAGGTACAATGCGAGACTTGTGGTGAAAGGTTTCAGTCAGAAACAAGGTGTCGATTTCGACGAGATTTTTTCCCCAGTGGTGAAAATGTCCTCTATCAGACTGGTGTTGGGTATGGCTGCCTCCATGGATCTTGAAGTCGAGCAGATGGACGTCAAGACGGCATTTCTACATGGCGATTTGGAGGAAGAGCTATATATGGAGCAGCCCGAAGGTTTTGTGGCTAAGGGGAAGCATCATCTGGTCTGCCGGCTCAAGAAGAGCCTTTATGGGTTGAAGCAAATTTCAACGGACCAGGGCTGATCACTGTGTGTATGTGAAGAGGACTGAGAAGATGTTCACTATTCTGCTGTTGTACGTAGATGATATGCTGATTGTTGGGGATGACAAAGCCAGCATAACTGAGTTGAAGAAGGAGTTCAGTGAGTCCTTTGAGATGAAGGATTTGGGACCGGCAAGGAAGATTCTTGGAATGAAAATTACCAGGGACAGGAGTGCTGGTCAACTATGGCTGTCTCAGTCTGAGTACGTGGAGAAAGTGTTGAAGAGGTTCATGATGGACAAGGTAAAACCCGTTGCTACTCCTCTGGCCGGGCACTTCAGACTTTCCAGTTCTCAAAGCCCTCATCTGATAAGGAGGTGGAAGAGATGAGCCAAATTCCTTATGCATCCGCAGTGGGGAGCCTGATGTATGCTATGGTCTGCACTAGGCCAGACATAGCTCATGTTGTGGGGTCTGTGAGCCATTATTTGGCAAACCCAGGGAAAGTCCACTGGAGTATTGTGAAATGGATACTCCGCTATCTTCGAGGTAGCTCAGACCTTTGTTTACAGTTTGGTGGAGGTCCACCAGAACTTATTGGGTACTCGGATTCGGATATGTCAGGATATGTTGACACGAGGAGATCTACTTCTGGATTCGTGGTCACTTTTGGAGGGGGAGCAGTGTCATGGCAGTCAAGGCTTCAGAAGTGCGTGGCATTGTCGACGACGGAGGCTGAATATATTGCGTTGACTGAGGCGTCAAAGGAGCTTATTTGGATGAAGAAGTTCATGCTAGAGCTTGATCTCCGACAGGACGTGTACACAGTTTTCTGTGACAGTCAAACTGCTATATTTTTGGCCAAGAATCCCGCTTTTCACTCCAGGACGAAGCACATTGACGTGAAGTATCACTGGATTCAGGATGCTGTGGAGGAGAAGTTGTTGGTGGTGGAGAAGATCCACACGGATGAAAATCCTTCGGACATGATGACGAAGATCGTCCCAAGGGAAAAGCATGATCTCTGCCGGCGTTTGATCGGCATGATCCTCACCTGAAGGAGTCAAGGTGGGATACTCCCCTTTATGGTCTGAACGGGAAGTTTGTTGGGGTTCAGCCCCTAAAGGTGAAATATGTGTGCAGAAATCCAGGTGTTGCAACCTGATTTTTTTGGTGTTGCAACATTTTTGTTGCTGTTTGGGAGGGGAAGCAGTTTTTATTTAGGGTTAAGATATAGAGCAGCGGAAGTCTCCCCCTCCCCCGCGCCCGCGCCGACCGTCGTTCGTCGTCCCCGCGCCCGCGCCGTCCGTCGGCCGCCGTCCGCCGGCCGCGGCCGCCGGCCGCCACCGTTGTCGCCAGGTCTGTGCT
Source organism: Platanthera zijinensis (assembly GCA_039513925.1). Classification (NCBI taxonomy): domain Eukaryota; kingdom Viridiplantae; phylum Streptophyta; class Magnoliopsida; order Asparagales; family Orchidaceae; genus Platanthera; species Platanthera zijinensis. Next base: position 257,341,231 of record CM077079.1, read on the forward strand.
GCTGCTGCCTGGTTTTTCCCGCTGTCGTAGGGCTGTTTTTGCTGCTGCTGTAGGCGGGTGTTCGCTGCATGGTGAAGGTGTTTCCTCTGTGCTGAAGGAGGAGTTTTTCTCTACCGTTTCAAGGGCTTCTTCGTCTACGGTTTCAGGTGTACCCTTTCTTGTCTTCGTTTGCTATTGTGCTTGAAGAGAGAGTAGGATTTTATCCTGTTGTAGAGAAGTTGTGGTTGATCTTGGTGGTAGAGAGGAGTGGATTTGTGTGTCAAATCCGGAGGGATTTCTAGGTTTGGGCAAACCTAGATAAATTTCTGTAATCCTTATTTATAATAGTGGATTTTCGTTGTGCCGTGCCCCGTGGTTTTTGACCTTCAAGTGGTGAAGGTTTTCCACGTATATCTTTGTGTTCACTTGTGTTGTTAGTTTTGTTTCTTATTATTGCTTGGGCTCTATTGATCGGTGGGTGTTGCTGTTATTTTCGGACACCCTTTCCCTATCAATTCTCTCCACCAACAAGGAGCCATTAGGGACATTTTCATTTTCCTTGTGAATCACAAGATAGAAGAGTTCTTATTTTCTGGGCCATATGTGCAAATCTGATTAGATTTTGGAGAACTTCTCTACTACATTCATTGTTCTGAAATCAGTGAAAGCCCAAATCTGATCTCCTGGAAATTAATATTTAAGATAAACAGTGATCTTTATTAATTCTTTTTAGGAGATAAAGACACTTCATTCTCAGTCACTTGTGTATGCCCGATTTTTTCAATAAGCGCCGCTGATTTTATCTGTAGAAACATCGGTACATTGTTGAGAATGTCGGCTACTATTCGACACGAGGCAGAGTCCAAAAATGATACGCACTTTATTTTTTGTGTTTGATTTTATAGCGTGCTAAATTTCATTATTAATTTACTACATAGTGATCGCATAAATTTATAAGTGATTATCATTTGTAATACCATCGTGTAGGAATTAATTATTTATGTTCATGTCGATCCTGCTCGCATAGGTCACATCAAGTCGTTAATTTGTAATCATATATATTCCGCATGTTTGTGGCCTTATGCGCTTCATTTAAATCTCCAACAAATCTCACTAATGCCTAAGTACATCATGTATTTCCTTATAGTTTCATTCCAAGTCTTTATTGGTCTATCCCTCCCTCATTTAATATGCCTAGTGACTAGACTCTCGCAATGCCTAACAGGTGCCTCAAATGGTCTCCTTTGTACGTGCCCAAACCAACTTAGTCGTGCTTCTCGCATCTTCACTGCAATTGGTGCTACTCATGTCTAATCCATGACACATTCATTTCTAATTTTATCCAGTCTCGTGTGCCCACACATCCACCTAAGCATTTTCATCTCCACAACTCCAATTTTTTGCTTATGTACACAATTCAATGCCCAGCACTCAGAACCATAGAGCATAGTTGGTCTAATTATAGTATGGTGAAACTTGCCTTTAAGCTTTAAGGGAGCCAAGAGATAGAGAGAAAAGAAGGAAGAGAAAAAACTAAAAGGGAGGAGTCAATCCATAGTGAAAATTCAAAAATGAAGTCCTTTCTTTATTTCATCAATCAACTGAATTACAAAACTACTAACAATATTATAAAATGGGCTTTTATGATTGTCGGGCACATTGTCCACAATGTACCAGATTTGAAAAAGCCCTCCATATAATAATAAGTAAATTTTGTATTTGATGCATGTATGTTGTGGTTTGTGTAGGCTAAATTTATCATATGTTCAGACAACTTGTTACGGAGCTACATGACGACAAGCCACCATGGCAAGTCTACATGCGTCGGGTGTGTATATCGCAGGGGACCATCGAGCCCGCGGAGAATAATTAATATTAAATATGTTGCTATGTTTGGTTGATGCGTTTTTAGTATTTTTCGTGTTTCCTATTTTCAGTATTTCCTTTTGTATTCGCCCCTCGCCATTATAAGAGGGCATGTGGACCGTGTATTATTTTTATGATCGATGAATGTATGTTTTCCCTCCTCTCTTTCTCTAACCCTAATCTTCCCATCCCCTCTTCTTTCTCTCTTCTCTCCCTTTCTCCCTAACCTGTTGACCCCATCCTCCACCGTCTGGTTCGTACCAAACTGGTCTGACCTGCCATTTCCGCCTGCCAACCAACTGGAGTTTCCGCCCACCCATGTGTCCCGCACCCTCCAGCGCCGCGCGTCCCGCCTCCTCCTTTGTCGCCCGACCGCGCCGCCTCCAGCGCCAACACCGCACCCCGCAGTCTGTCCGCTCCAGCACTGTACCCCGTCGCTGCAGCCCTCCAACGTCGTAGCCTCCGTCGCATCTTCCAGTGCCACACCCCACCGATGTCGCGCCGCATCCCAGCATCTGTTGCCACGCCGCATCCTGGCCCTACCGCCGCAGTCCGCCCGCTGCCATGGCACCGAACACCCGATCCACCGTCGAGGATCCATCGGAGGACGCCAATGAGGCCCTCCTACACCGTGTCAGTGACCAGGAGTCCATCGTGGCCTCCATGCAAGCCTCCCTGCTTTCCATCCACCTCGAGCTTGATGCGCTGCAACCTACAGCTGCCTCCTTCGCCAACAGATCCGCGTGCCCGACCTCTGGCACGTCCATCCTTGGGGAAGCACCACCCCCGCACATCAGGGATTCCGCACTTTTTTCCCGGGCAGTCCATCCCTTGCCCTGGACCTCCCTACCTTCGCCGACGTAGACCCGATTGGGTGGATCGCCAAGGCGGAATAGTACTTCGATCTCCACCACACCAACGAGCAGGACAAGGTCTCTACCGCCGTCGTGAGACTCGACAGTTCTGCCCTTCGGCAGTTCAACCCGACCATCTCTTGGTCAAAGATCAAGCAAGAGATGATTCGCCGCTACGATAGCCATTATTTTGGCTCCGTCATCGAGCGACTATGTGGAGTGCACCAAGCCGATGCGCTGGATGACTACATCGATGAGTTCGTGGCCCTCATCACCCATGTTTCGGGCTTACCCCCGGATCACTATCTCGGCTTCTTCATGCAGAGCCTCCTGCCCCACGTCCGCTCCTGGCTTCGCACTCATCACCCTCGGACGGTGTCCGAGGCCCTAGACATGGACCGCCTTGTGGAGGCGGATTTAGCTCCTCAACACCCGCCACCTCCAGGCAGACCCCCGCTGGGAGGACCGACCGTGGCAGACCACTACTCCAGAGCCTCAAGCCCCTCGGGTCCCTGCAGCCTCTTGGCCAGCCCGACCGGTCGCACCTCAGCGGTTCTCCACTCGCGAGTTTGACGAGCTCCGACGCAAAGGGATGTGTTTCCACTGTCGGCAACCCAACTCCCCGACCAATGTCTTCCCGGTTAAGGAGTTTCGCGCCATTATCAACGATGTCGAACAAGAGTTCACTTTGGCCAATTTCGAGGATCTCAAAATCACAGAAGAAGACACCACCGAGGGCGCTACGGATGCGGCCTTTCACCAGTTGGAGCTTCCTTGCTTTTCAGTGGGCGGCATTTCTGGGTCGCAGATCATGAAATTAACGGGCAAACTAGGCGACCGCCACATTGTTATCATGGTGGACAGCTGGACGAGCCATAATTTCCTCTCCGCTCATCTGGCCCACCAACTCCGCCTTCTGTTAGAGAACCCGCGCCAGACTTCACGGTCAGTTTAGGCGATTGCCGCCGACGCTCGATCCAGGGTCGTTGCCCATCCATTTCACTTTCAGTAAGGCCTTACGCGGTGAAGGCAGACTTCTACATTTTTGGCCTTGGCGGAATTGATTCCATCCTGGGCGTGGCATGGCTCTGCACGCTGGGCGGCGTACGGGTCAAATAGAGAACTATGACGATGTGGTTTCTTCAGGACGGCCGGGAGTGATGCCTGGTAGGAGACACTGCCTTACTCCGCTCCCCCGTCTCCTCAACCACAATCTAGAGAACGGCGGACGTCGACTTCTCGGCATGGCTCTGGTCCATCTCGGGGGATGCAGCCCCTGCTCCGTCACCACCACCGGCCCTGCAAGACCTCCTGTCCGAGTTTGCGGACCTTTTCACGACACCATCCGTCTTGCCGCCAGCCCGGCCACACGACCATGACATTCCTCTTTAGCCCGACGTATCAGCAATTTTGGTCCGTATGTATCGCTATGGGCACGTGCAAAAAGACGAAATCGAGAGACTCGTACACGACATGTTGATGGAGGGCCTTATCCGCCCCAGTGCAAGCCCTTTCTCCAACCCGGTCCTCTTAGTCAGGAAGAAGGACTGCAGCTGGCGCTTTTGCGTGGACTATCGGGAGCTCAACAAGGCCACAGTTCCAGCCAAATACCCGATTCCGGTGATCCAAAAGCTTTTGGATGAACTCCACGGTGCCACCATCTTCACCAAGTTGAACCTCTGTGCAGGCTACCACCAGATTCGCGTCAGGGCGGCCGACGTCGCCAAGACGGATTTCCAAACCCATGATGGCCACTACAAGTTCCTAGTCCTGCCTTTCAGCCTAACCAACGCGCCGGCCACCTTCCAGGTCACTATGAATGACATCTTTGGTCAGGTACTTCGCCAGCATGTACTTGTTTTCTTTGATAACATCTTGGTCTACAGTTCTTCTTGGTAGGAGCACCTTCAATACGTACGGCAGACTTGGCTACTCTCCGACACCACCAACTCAAGCTCCACCCGACAAAGTTTGCCTTTGGAGCCCCGGAGGTGTGTTACTTGGTACATACCATTTCCGCAGCAGGAGTCACGATGGATAGTGACAAGATCGAAGCGGTCATTCGGTGACCAACCCTATCGTCTCTCTGCAATATTCGCGGGATCCTTGGTCTGACAGGGTACTACCGGCGGATCACCCAGGGTTACAGTATGATGGCCCGGCCCCTCACCCAGCTCCTCAAAAAGTCATCTGAGGGCTCCTTTGAGTAGTCGGCGGCGGCCTCCGCCGCTTTTGTAACTCTTCAATAGCTTTGGTTCGCGCCACGGTGTTAGCAATGTCAGTTTTCCCCCATCCCTTCCTCGTAGAGTGCGACGCGTCAAACGTCGGCGTGGGGGTCGTACTCATGCAAGACGACCGCCCTATGGCCTATTTCAGCAGTGCGTTCTCAGAGACCATCCGCAGTCGCTCGGCGTACGAGAACGAGCTCATGGGCCTCTTCCTCGCAGTGCATCACTGGAGGCCCTACCTCCTAGGCTGATGATTCGTGATCCGTACCGACCACCATAGCCTCTGCTACCACCTGCGACAGAAGATTGTGACGCCCGCCCAGTAAGTGTGGGTGGCCAAGCTACTGGGCTACGACTTCAGCATCGAGTTCCGATCAAGAAAGGCGAACCGCGCGGCCGACGCTCTCTCCCGCAACCCCATACTTGCAGCCATCTCTCACACGATCTGGGAGGATGCGGACGCCCTCTAACAGGAAGTGGAAGCAGACTCGGCGCTCAACGAGATTCGGACAACACTCCTCGCATACGCCACAGCCCGACCACCTTATTCCTTGGTCGACGGCCGCCTACTCTTCAAGGGCCGCCTCGTGCTCGCCCCTCCTCCCCAAGCATTCCTCTGTTACTGGCCGAGTTCCATGCGTCCCCAACGGGGGGCATGCCAGTGCGTATCGGACATACCGACGACTAGCAGTCTCACTCTATTGGCCTCACATGTTCCGACAGGTCAAGGCCTTCGTGGTATCCTGCCTCATCTGCCAGAAGGCCAAGCACGAAGCCTGTTTTCCGGGTTGTCTACTGCAACCCCTCCTGATTCTCAACCGCATTTGGGACGACGTCTTCATGGACTACATCACACGACAGCCCCTCTCTCAGGGATACGACTGCATCTTAGTCGTGGTAGACCAACTCTCAAAGTATGCTCATTTCATTTCCCTCTGCCATTCATACATTGCAGCCACTGCTGCCGATAGCTTCATGCAGGGGGTCGTGCGCCTCCACGGGTTTACCCGATCGATCGTCAGCAACTGAGACCCGCTCTTCTTGAGTACCTTCTGGACGACACTGTTCTGCCTGGAAGGCACCCACCTTCGCATGAGTACGGCGTACCATGCGAAGACCGACGGCCAATCAGAGGTCCTCAACCGGTGCTTGGAGACGTACCTCCGCTGCTTTGTGGGAGAGCAGACGCGTAGCTGGGCTCAGTGACTCAGGTTGGCCGAGTACCTGTACAATACCGCCCACCACTAGGAGGCTGACACCACCCCGTTTGAGGTCGTTTACGGTCGGCCTCCTCCATCCATCGCCAGCCACCTTCCAGGGGAATGCCAGGTGGAGAGCTTGACACAGCTCTTCGCGACAGGGACACCATTCTGGTTCACCTGAAGCACCACCTCCAACAGGCCCAGCAGAAGATTGTTTCCTTCGCCCACAAGAAACGTCGGGACCTTTCCTTCGAAGTAGAAGAGAAGGTCTTCATTAAACTCCACCCCTACCGTCAGCTTTCGGTGGCCCGGCGTCTGTGCCCAAAATTAGCTCCTTGATTCTTCGGGTCGTTCAAAGTCCTTACACGCATCGGGGCGGTCGCGTACCGCCTTCGCCTTCCAAGTGGTAGCCGCATCCACCCGGTCTTCCATGTTTCACAACTATGACGCGTGGTAGACGAGCACGCCACCACGAATAACCTCCCGGCCGACCTCGACCTTTCCGGAGAAGCTCCCAACTACCCCGCCTCGATCCTCGATCACCGACCGCTTTTCAGGGGACCCTATGTTGGGTCCGGCATTCCTTCACTTGACTCGTGGCGCTCTGCTACTTATTTAAGAAATTAAGTAGCACCCTTTCCAACGGTCCGGGCTTTTGGAACAGTTGGGTATGCGCTTGATCCTACATTTGGTATCAGAGGAAGTCACGGGTTCAAGACGGGGGGCGCTATTAAATCCCGATTTTTCCCTTCTACCTATGTGGCTCCGGTGGGTCAGACAATCGCGGACATGTGGTAACCCCACCTCTGAGCCATGTGGGCCATGTGGTAACCCCACCTCTGAGCCGACGGGTTGTGCTGGACGCCGGGGGGGATTGTTGGGTCCGTCGTTCCTTCACTTGACCCGTGGCGCTCTGCTACTTATTTAAGAAATTAAGTAGCACCCTTTCCAACGGTCCGGGATTTTGGAACAGTTGGGTATGCGCTTGATCCTACATTTGGTATCGGAGGAGGTCACGGGTTCAAGACCGGGGGGCGCTATTAAATCCCGATTTTTTTCCTTCTACCTGTGTGGGTCCGGTGGGTCAGACAACCGTGGACATGTGGTAACCCCACCTCTGAGTCGTGTGGGCCATGTGGTAACCCCACCTCTGAGCCGACGGGTTATGTTGGTCGCCGGGGAGGGGGGGATTTTTTGGTCCAGTGTTCCTTCACTTGACCTGTGGCGCTTTGCTACTTATTTAAGAAATTAAGTAGCACCCTTTCCAACGGTCCGGGTTTTTGGAACAGTTGGGTATGCGTTTGATCCTACATTACATCAAAGGAAGTCCTTGTGGCTTGGACCGATCGTCCCGACTCAGATCCGACGTGCCTTCCCCGGGATGATTTCCGCCGCCAGTTTCTTTACTACTATTTTGAGGACAAGGCACATTTTCCAGACGGTGGCATTATTACAGAGCTACACGACGACGAGCCACTATGGCAATTCTACACGCGTCGGGCGCGTATATCGCAAGGGAGCACCGAGCCTGCGGAGAATAATTATTATTAAATATATTGCTATGTTTGGTTGATGCGTATTTAGTATTTTCCATGTTTCCTATTTTTAGTATTTCCTTTTGTATTCGCCCCACGCCACTACAAGAGGACATGTGGACCGTGTATTATTTTTATGTTGGATGAATGTATGTTTTCCCTCCTCTCTTTCTCTAACCCTAATCCTTCCCCTCCCGCCTTCTTCTTTCTCTCTCTCCCTTTCTCCCGTAACCTACCGACCCCCTCCTCCACCGCCCAATTCGTACCACAACTCCAACAAGTCAGGAGATGAGTTTAGACTACAGGTGAACATGCTTATAAATCTGGAATGGTCTAAGCTCAGTATTGTTGAAGTCAGGACTATACTGTTTTGATCAGTAAAGAAGACTCAACATCATCGTTTTGACAGAAGGTTTCACACAGCGTTACCGTCTTGTTCAACAACAGAGAAGCAATTTTCTGACGTTAAGTACAATACCGTTTTGTGAGAAGTTTTCACAAAACGATATCGCCTAGATTGGAAGATTACCATTTTGATCTCCATAAAGGCGGGATTTAAAGTCAGCGGAGACGCCGAAAGCAAATGTCACATCAATCGCCTCTGTAAAGTGTTTTGGTGTGATATGACCGAAGTTTCGACCGTTTGAGAAGTCAGTGGTATAAAAGTCAAGAGAGAGTCATCAAATGCTAACAATGATAAGCTTTGACAACGGGAAAATAATTCGGAGTTCTCAAAAAAGAAAAGCTAGCCGCAAAAAGGTAATAGAACAGTGCAACAAGCTTTTTCGAAGAAGAAGAAGAAGAGAAAGTCAAGCTTCAACTAAAAGTTAGCTCTCATTTCCTGAGAGCAAAAAGACTTTCTCACACAACAAACTTCAGCACTGATCCAGTTATAAAGGCAAATTCTGATCCAATGTTGTCGTTGAAAAGGGTTGTACACTCAACAAGCCTTAAAAGACTCAAGCTCCAAAAGTAATATATTAATTGAGTCTATATCTTGTAATAATTTATCTGAACTTGCTGATTCTAAGACCTCTCAAAGATCTGAGTGTAGGGCTTAATTGTAAGCCTGAGGTAGGATCTTGTGTAGATCTGAGGTAGGATCTTGTGTAAATCTAAGGTAGGATCTTGTGTAGATCTGAAGTAGGATCTTGTGTAGATCTAAGGTAGGATCTTGTGTATATTTGAGGTAGGATCTTGTGTAGTTCTGAGGTGGATCTTGTGTAGATCTGAGGTGGATCTTGTGTAGATCTGAGGTAGGATCTTGTGTAAGATCTAAGATAAGATTCTAGTAGTGAATCTGAGGTAGAAGACTAGTTGTGTCTCTGAGCTGTAGGAGTGCTTGCACTCTGAGGTAGGACTTCGCTGAAGTCTGAGGTTAGGACTTTGCTGAAGTCTGAGGTTAGGACTTTGCTGAAGTCTGAGGTTAGGACTTTGCTGAAGTCTGAGGTAGGATTCTGAGGAATTTGAGGTGTAAGATCTTTGATCTAAGGAATTGAAGGAATTTGCTGAGCTTAGCACACTGCTAGATAGGTGATGAGGGACAATGAATGTACCCATACTCTGGGAAACCACTATAAATTTTTGTGTGTTGTTTGTGTGCTGTGTTTTGTGGTTTGAGAATAGCTTAGTGGTTTAAAAGGTTAAAAACAGCAAAGCACTTATTCACCCCCCCCCCCCCTCTAGGTGTTTAAACTACCGTGAATCTTTCAATGATCTCTCAACTAAAGATGACTTTATAATTGGTCAAAAGATGCTCAAATTTGTTGCCTTGTTGTGGAACAAATATCTCATTTACTTTGCTTATCAATTACATGTTATTGCAATATTATTTCCATAACAACTTTTTTCTATAACTACTGTGCTGCTCCACATAATATTCCTGAGTAAAACATGTAGAAGCCATAGGGCCGAGCAATTTGAGTATGCAACGCCAGAAGCGCCGTAGAGTGAAAGATAAGAGGTGGAAGATGCACGATTCACATATTATTGAACCAAATGGAAGACACAAGATGCATCCAAGTATGTGGAGTGCACTGTGTAGCCAAAGGAGCACCGACCAGGATAGAAGACATGTGTCAATGCTCATGGCGTGAACTCAAAGAACCGATAAAAGCATTCAGTAGGCGCACAATGAAGCAATGGACCGAGCAGAGGCAGAAGGTTGGAGAGGGATACAAACAAGAGGTGTGATTTTTTTATCAGTGGAGGTTGATAGTGTAGCTGAGTGTTGATTTATTTGGGTGTGGTCTGAACAAAAGACGTAAGAAATATTGAGAGAAAAATAATGGAGAATTTCAAAGAGTGAGCAAAATTTTGAGACTAAAATGGCAATCACAGACTAGTCTTAGATCTAATGAAAATATCTCTTTATGAACACTGGACTTAGGTGAACATAGCCAAATTAGGTAAATGCTCTTTTATTTTATTCTTCCAGGCCGGAGCCCTACTCATGCCCTTCTTATGGTGACTTGGTAGAGTTAGGAGAAGAAATAAGCATTATTGAAAGTATACATTGGTAAACCTATGGCATAGTTCATAGCCGAGCTAGGTAAATTCTCTTCTGTTTATGGTTTGTTTAGTTTTGTATGTCACTGTTATATAAACATGTAATTTCCCAACAATTCAACTAAAAGGAGAAACAGGAAGATAAAAATAGTTCAATAGGATGAAGAAGATTAAAAGAAGATTACATTTAAGGGAGACAAGAGATAGAGAGAAAAGAAGGAAGCGGAAAAACTAAAAGGAAGGAGTCTGTCTACATTGGAAATTCAAAAATAAAGTCCTTTTTTTATTTCATCAATCAACTGAATTACAATACTACTAACATTATTATAAAATGGGCGTTTATGACCTCTCAGCTAAAGATGATTTTATAATTGGTGAAAAGATGCTCAAATTTGATGCCTTGTTCTGGAACCAATATCTCCAATTTGTTGCTAATTGTTAGAAAAAGAACATGTAAAGGCCCATATAATGACCCATCATAGGCCTTCTTCCTCTTTGTGTAATAGTCCCACATCTTGAAAAAGGGACTCTTCTCTCTCTTCTCTCTTTTCTCTCCCTTTATATATGTACTCATACTTATATTTACATACACAAGAAGTATATACAAAGTTTCACAGATTTTTCCCAAGTGTTTGTGCTCTTTTCTACATGGTATCAGAGTCATCGATCCCTCTGGGCAATCTCTGATTTTCTAACCGCAACCCTCTGCAGTCTCCTGTCTTTAGGCGGTTAGCGGTTCTATCTAACCGCACCCCTCCTATGGTCTCTTTATCTCCACTCTAGCGGACAGACCGTTTCTGACCGTAGGTTACTCGGTGTGTTGTTCCCACCTTCTGGTTTCGGATCTCCTCTTGATTTTATAGACATCACTGCAGGGTCCCACCATGTGATCTGCTCTGTGTTCACAGCGGTCTACCCGGTTCGGCCCCATCTTGCCTGCTGCTCTTCCTTGATCACGCAGTCTGTCTCTTTAAACCGTTGCGGTCTGGTCTAGTCTCTGTTCGCCGCGGTCTGCCCTTGCCGCGTGGTTTGGTTCGTGGTGGTGTTAACCGTGGGTCTTCTCCGGTTCGGCCACATCTTGTCTGCTGCTCTTCCTTGATCGTGTGGTCTGTCTCCATGCCACATGGTTTGGTCTGTGTTGCTGTTAACCAAGGTTCTTCTCCGTGTCTTGCCGCTGGATTGTGTTCGTCGGGACCTGCGGTCTGCTTTGTGTTCGCACGAAGTTCCCTCTTTGCTTTGCTTGCCGGCTTCTGCGTCTTAAGCTGCAGCCATCTGTTCCTATCTGCGGCCTCTTCTCAGTCCACACTTAGTGCTTGCCGTTCTGACCGCACTCCGTGTTGACTGCTTACTTCGGCAGGGCTCTTGTTTTCTCTCAGCCCGCCCGGTCTCTTCTCAGTTCGCTGCTCCTCAGTCCGCCGTGGCCTTGCCGGTTAGCCTGCTTCAAACCGCGTCGTCGTGTTATCTGCTCGTTGCCTAAGTGTTCTTTCTGTGGTAAGGATGGGCACCTTGAGGCGACCTGCTATCGCAAACATGGTATGCCTCCTCGTCCCAATGCTTCTGTTGATGCCCTCAACCCTTCTGTCTCTCGTGCTGATCTTGATGAAGTTCGCCTCCAGCTCCAACAACTCAGGGGTTGCTCCACAACTCACCTGCCTCTGTTGCCTCCGTCTCTCATGAAGGTATCGCTTATCTCTCCACTAGTCCGCATTAGATAGTGGATTCAGGTGCTACTCACCATATCACCTCCTTGAAGCCACCTCAATATTCTCCGCATCCAAAGTTTATCACCGTAGTCAATAACAACACAGCTCGTGTCTCCGACTCTGCTGATATACCTCTCAATCCTTCTATTTCTCTTCGCTCGGCTCTCCATGTCCCGGGCTCTCCGTTTAATTTACTTTTGATTAGTCCTCTTACTACCGATTTGGATTGCTCTATCATATTCACCTCTTCTTCATTTATGATCCAGGACCGACGGATGCAGGGTATCATTGGTAAAAGACGACTGCACAACGGGCTCTACCTTCTTGATGTCTCCCTACCGTTCTCTCCTCTGGCTCCTCTGTTGACTGGCATCGACGTCTTGGGCATGCTCCTCTTCCGGTTCCCAAGAATGCTTTTCCTGATGTTCATCTTCAAACTTTTATATATAATTCTTGTATTTTAGGGAAACAACATCGTTCCTCTTTTCCTCCTCATTGTACCCGGAGCTCTGCTCCTTTTATGATAGTACATTCTGATGTTTAGGACCCGTACAAAATAACAAGTGTGTCTAGTTATCCTTATTTTATCACTTTTATTGATGACTATTCTTGAATGACATCGTTGTACTTACTCTGTGATCGCTCTGAGCTTCCTCGTGTATTTCGGGCTTTTGTTCTTGAGACTCGCACACAATTCTCCGACAAAATCAAAACACTCCGGACGGATAATGCTCGAGAATACACTAGTCATGAGTTCGATAACTTCTGCTCTGAGTTTGGGATTATTCATCAAACTTCATGTGCATATAGTATATAATACGCAACAAAACAGTGTGGCTGAGAGCAAAAATAGACATCTTCTCGATGTTACTCGCTCCATCATGATTCAAATGCACGTTTTCAAGGCTTATTGACACTTTGCAATTTCAATGACGTGCTATCTCATTAACTGACTGCCCTCTTCTGTCCTCAACAACGTCGCCCTGTTCAGCCTCCTCTTCCCTTCCACACCTTCATTCCCTCTCACACCTCAAATATTTGGTTGTACCTGCTATGTTCATTTACTAGGTCCCTCCACCGACAAGTTCGATCCTCGGGCGGCCAAACATATGTTCGTTGGTTATTCCCACACTCAAAAAGGGTATTTTTGTTATTCTCCCACTACCCGCAAGGTGACTGTTTCGTCGGATATTATCTTTCTGGAAGATCAATCATTTTTCTCCACTCTAACGTCATCTCTTCCACCACCATCATTACCAAGACCTGTCATCTCAGTTACATCTCCTCCACCACCTCCACTCCTCCCCTCCCCAGCTCTGGTTCTCCAACCCCCCCCCCCTTCTTCGTGTTTATACTCGTCGACCTCCCAGCTCCGCCGCCCCACTGCAGTCAGCTTCAACCTCTGGCACTCTGCGACCTGCCGACCCGGCCTCCACAGTCCATTCTATAGCAAATTATGTATCCTTACATCGTCTGGCCCCGGCGCTTCAAACCTTTGCTACCTCATTATCCTCTATTTCTGTCTCTAAATCTGTGCAGAAGACTCTCCAATATCCGGGTTGGCGGACGGCCATGGACGAAGAAATGACGGCCCTCTGGGCTAATCATACGTGGATATCTGGTTTATATTCCTCTGGGACAAACTACTGTTGGTTGTAAATGGGTCTTTGTCATCAAGCATGCCCCTGATGGGACGATTAATCGTCTTAAGGCCCGTCTGGTGGCTCGTAGATTTACTCAATAATAGGAATACAAGTGGTCAAACAGCACCTTAATTCTATTTTTCAAACAAAGAATCTGAGGAACCTTTGATACTTCCTTGGCCTTGAGATCGCAAGACGTCCCGATGCCCTTGTCCTATCTTAACGGAAGTATTGTCTCGACCTTCTTTAGGATGCTGGATAATCTGGATGCAAGCCGATTAATACTCCTATGGATGTCAATCACAAGCTGTGTTCACATGCTTCTGATGCAGATCTTCTTCTTCCAAATCCAGAATACTATCGACGTCTGATAGGAAAATTGATTTATCTAACAGTCACAAGACTAGACACATCCTTTGTTGTTGGGGTTGTCAGCCGGTTTATGCATTCTCCTCGGGTGTCTCATCTACAGACTGTCAAACGTATTCTGCGATACCTGAAAACAGCCCCTGGTTAGGGGATGGTATACAAAACTTCTTCCTCGTCTACTCCAACATTGGTTGTGTATTCAGATGATGGATGATCGGCATTCCACCAGCGGATTTTGTACTTACTTTGGAGGTCACCTTGTTACCTGGAGAAGTAAGAAACAGTCTGTGGTTGCTCGATCTTCGGCCGAAGCTGAGTACCGTTTGATGGCGTCTGCTGCATCTGAGCTCTATGGCTTGAGAGTCTCCTAGGTGATATGGGAGTAAAACTTTCTTCGCCAGCTACCTTACTCTGTGACAAACTGACAGTCAAGCTGTTATACACATAGCTAAAAATCTCGTCTTCCATGAAAGAATGAAACACATTGAAGTTGACTATCACTTCATTCGGGAAAAAGTTCAAATAAAGAAGATGGAATTGAAACATGTTCCAGCTACTGACCAAGTTGTTGATTTTCTCACTAAGGGCCTATCAAGTGTTCTATTTTATCAGTTCTCATCCAAGCTGGGTGCCTACGACTTGTACGCTCCAGCTTGCGGAGGACTGTTGGAAAAAGAACATGTAAAGACCCATATAATGACTCATCATAGGCCTTCTTCCTCCTTGTGTAATAGTCCCACATCTTGAAAAAGTCTCTTCTCTCTCTTCTCTCCCTATATATATGTACTCATACTTGTATTTACATACACAAGAAGTATATACAAAGTTTCACAAATTTTTCCCAAATGTTTGTGCTCTTTTCTACACTAATCAATTAGATGCTAATGCAATATTATTTCTATAATTTATTTCTATAACTAATGTGCTGCTCAACATAATATTCCTGAGTAAAACATTTAGAAGCCATAGGGTCGAGAGCAATTTGAGTATGCAACGTCATAAGCACCGCAAAGTGAAAGATAAGAGGTGGGAGATGCAGGATTCACATATTATTGAACCAAATGGGAGATACAAGATGCATCCAAGTATGCAGAGTGCACTGTGTAGCCAAAGGAACACCGGCCAGGATAGAAGACATGTGTCAATGCTCATGGTGTGCACTCAGACAACCGATAAGGGCATTCAGTAGGCACACGATGAAGAAATAGACCAGGTAGAGGTGGAAGGTTGGATAGGGATACCCATAGGAGGTGTTGTGCTTATCGGTGGAGGTTGATAGTGTAGTGAAGCGTCATTCTTAGGGCGAAGCAAAGCGTCATTCTTAGGGCGAAGCAAAGCGTCATTCTTAGGGCGAAGCAAAGCGTCATTCTTAGGGTGAAAGAAAGGAAAGGCAGCAAGACTGAGGCGCTGGTAAGATGGCACTGTGCAGCTGGGAATGAGTTTCAGCGGCACCCTTCCCTTCATGAAAGCATTTCCTTGGAGAATTTCTAAAGAGTGAGCAAAATTTTGAGACCAAAATGGCAATCACAGACTAGTCTTAGATCTACTGAAAACATCTCTTTATACAACAGTAGGCTTAGGTGAACATAGCCAAATTAGGTAAATGCTCTCTTTTATTTTGTTCTTTCAGGCCAGAACCCTACTCATGCCCTACTCATGGTGACATGGTAAAGTTAGGAGAAGAAATAAGAGTTATTGCAAGTATAAATTGGGGAACCGATGACGTAGTTCATAGCCAAGCTAGGTAAATGCTCTCCTATTTAGGGTGTGTATAGTTTTGCATGTCACTGTAATGTAAATATGTATTTTCCCAACAATTTAAACTAAAAGGAGAAAAATAATTTAAAAGGATGAAGAAAATTAAAACAATGAATACATTTAAGGGAGACAAAAGAAAGAGAGAGAAGAGGAAAAACTAAAAGGGAGGAGTCAGTTCACAATGGAAATTCAAAACTGAAGATCTTTCTTTAGTTCATCAATCAACTGAGTTACAAAATTACTAACATTGTTACAAAAGCTGGCCTTTATGATGTCCCAACTAAAGATGATTTGATTTTTGGGAAAAGATGCTCAAATTTGTTGCCATATTCTGGAACCAATATCTCCAATTTGTTGCTTATCAATTAGATGCTAATGCAATATTATTTCTATAACAACTTATTTCCATATCTAATGAGCTGCTCAACATAATATTCCTGAGTAAAACATATAGAAGCCATAGGGTCGAGCAAATTGAACATGCAATGCCATAAGCACCGCAAAGTGAAAGATAAGAGGTGGGAGATGCAGCATTCACATATTATTTGTGAAAAATGAGAGAGAAAAATGGCCAAGAGTAAATAAACTGAAAATTTTATTGCTTCAAAAAGATAATTATTACATAGGTATGCCCCCTTATTCATATAAATTGGGGAAGATGAGAGAATACAACAATCGATGTGGGACTAAATACAAGTCGGGCGGTCAAGGCGGTTTGACATGGTCAAACCGCCCACTATACAATGAAAAACAGAACACCAAGCGGCAACTAAGGAAAGTCGTCAAAACCGCCAAGGAAGACCGCTGGAACAGGCCGCCAGACTGCAACTGCGGGAGCCACCAGACCGCAGTTGCGGCTAACAATCTATCTGCTGCTGCGGCTACACCCAGACCGTTGCGGCTTCATCTACACCGCTGCGGCTTCACTCAGACCGTTGTTACGGTAGATCAACAATCAGCTGTCGCGGCTTCACCTAACAGACCGCAAAACCAAACTGCTAGACCGGGGAGATAAGCTGACCTTGGCGGCTAGACATCAAACCGCCCGGTCTCTTCAAGCTTCAACACTCCCCCTCAAGCTGGAGCATATATATTCACCATGCCCAGCTTGCTACAAACTTCCCCAAAAGGAGTAACAGGTTTGGTAAAAAAATCAGCTAGTTCTCTCTCTGAAGTGACAAACAGTGTGCAGATCTGATTCTTCAAAATCTCATCTCTGATGAAGTGACAATCCACTTCGATATGCTTTGTTCTCTCATGAAAGACTGGATTTCTCGAAATATATATAGCTGTCTTATTGTCACAGAACATAGGTAGGGGATGATCAAAAAACTCTCCCAGATCAAGCAAGAGTGTTCGTAGCCACTTCAACTCGCAAGCAGTCTGAGTCATACTTCTATATTCAGCTTCTGCACTTGATCTTGCAACTACAGCATGTTTCTTGCTCTTCCAGCTTACTAAATTACCTCCAACAAAAGTGCAGAAACTAGACGTAAATCTCATATCTTCCTTATCATCTGCATAGCTTGCATCAGAATAAGTCTCAACCTTCAAGTGTCCCCTTTTCTGGAATAAGAGTTATTTTTCTGGTGCACCTTTTACATACTCTAAAATCTTTAGAGTTGACCGCAGATAACATTCTCTGGGGGTCTGCATAAACTGGCTCACTTTCCCTACTGCATAACAAATATCTGACCTTGTGACTGTCAGATAAATGAGTTTACCCGCAAGACGCCTATATCTGGTAGCATCTTCAAGAACAGGAGAATTCTCAATCCAGCATTTGTCATCTCCAACAGCCATAGGAGTCTGAGCGGGTTTAGCCCTAAGAAGATCTGTCTCTTTCAATAGATCTAAGGCATACTTCCGCTGTGAAAGAACAACAGAACCAGACTTCCTAGATATCTCAATCCCCAGAAAGTACTTAGGAGATCTCATATCCTTAGTAACAAAATGCTGAAGCAGATGCTTCTTTGTCATGTCAATACCGTTTGTATCATCCCCTATAAGAAGAACGTCATTCACATAAACCGCAAGAATAACCAAACCAGCCGAGGTTCTGCGGATGAACAAAGAATGATCTGCAGCACTCCGAGCAAACCCAATCACAGAAATAACTTCGTTAAACTTATCAAACCAGGCTCTGGGACTTTGCTTAAGACCATAAATTGTCTTTCATAGTTTACAGACCTGAGACTCACCCTGAGCAACATATCCAGGAGGTTGCTCCATATAGACTATTTCTCGTAAATCCCCATAAAGAAAGACATTCTTCACATCCAACTGAGACATCTCTCAATCCTTATTGGCAGTCACCGAAAAGAGAACACAGATTGTAGTAATCCGAGCAACTGGAGAGAAAATATCAAAGAAATTCACACCGTAGGTTTGCGTAAACCCTTTGGCAACAAGCTGGGCTTTGTAACGATCAATAGTACCATCAGGAAGAAATTTGATGACAAAGACGCAGCGACAGCCAACCACATCAGCTCCTGGAGGGGTTGGAACAAGAGTCCAAGTACTCCGTGCAGTGAGAGTGTTCATCTCTTCATCCATAGCAGCCTTCCAATGAGGAATAATAAGAGCATCTTTATAGGAAGCTGGAACAACATTTGCCGATAAAGCAAGAGCAAATCTCTGAGACGAAGGAGACAAGAGCGCATAAGAAACCACATCACGAAGAGGATGTTGAGTGCATGACCGAACACCTTTCCGAAAAGCAATTGGAAGATCAAGGTCAAGTCGGTCTACAGTATCAGTTGCATCCGAAAAAGGAATTGCTGGCCCAGGAGCCGGTGGCAGCAGCTCAGGAGAAGAATGAGAGACGGTAGGAGAATCAGAAATAGAAGGAGAAGGAATAGGTACAGGCTCTGGAAGAGGTGCTGACACAAGAGGAGAAGAAACAGAATCAGTAGAAGAAAAGAACGGAACATCTTCAAAGAAAATAACATCTGCAGAAACATATTATTTCCTAAGAACAAGATCAAAACATCGGTATCCTTTTTGCGTCGGGCAATACCCCAGAAAAATGCACTTAACAGAACGAGAAGAAAGTTTGTCACGACCAGAAGATGGTGAGTGAACAAACGCTGTGCATCCAAAGACACGAGGAAATAAAGGAAACGGATTCCTATCAGGATACAAGATAGAAAATGGAGTCTTGACACCGAGAACCGAATGAAGACGGAACTCGATTAATGAGAAAGCAAGAGAGCAGAACAGCATGACCCCAATAAGACCGAGGAACATGCATATGAGTAAGAAGGCTCCGAGCCACATCCAGAAGATGGTGGTTTTTACGTTTAGTAACGTCATTCTGTTGAGAAGTGTAAGGACAAATTATTTGATGGACAATGCCTTGATTCAAACAGAATGACGAAAATTGATGACTAAGATACTCATTGGCATTATCAGTGCGGAGAATTTTAATGGGAGTATCAAATTGCGTACAAATCTCGTTATAAAATGCAGAGAAAATAGAAAATATCTCAGAGCGGTCAGGTAACAAGTACAACCAAGTACATCGAGAAAAATCATCAATAAAGGTAACAAAATACATGTTACCTCTCCCAATAGTCGGAAGGGGAGCAGGACCCCAAACATCCGAATGAACAAGATCAAAACGACGAGAAGAACTGCGCCCATTTTTGGCTGGAAAAGTAGAACGGCGATGTTTGCCAAATTGACACGCCTCACAATTAAGGGAGGAATTCTCCCGAGGTAAATCAGGTGGAAGTTGATAAAGAATTCGAGGAGGATGCCCAAGGCGAAGATGCCACTGAAGTAAAGAGGAGGATGAAAAGGCCGAAGCGGTATCAAGGTAGAACAACCCACCGCTCGCGGTCCCAGTTGCAATCGTCTTCTGGGAGTGAGGGACCCGAAACACACAGGTAGAAGCAATAAAAACAGCTTCACAGTCCATCTGTTTGCAGATAGCAGGGACAGAAAGAAGATTGCACGGAAAACTCGGGACATAAAGAGTGTCCTGAAGCTCAAGAGATGGAGTAACATGCACCGTGCCAGACTCACTAACCAGAGATGGGGAACCATCCGCAATAAGAACCGGAGGCAAACGATTCTCTTGGCAAGACAAGAGAAAAGACGAGAATTCCCCATCATATGATTAGTGGCACCAGAATCAATTAGCCACCTTCTGGTAGTGGCCAACTGAGCAGCAGCAGACGGAGCGAGAAAAGAGGAGAAGAATGGTATGGCATAGAAAACAACGATAAACCGTACGGTTTGAGAGACAAGCCAGAAAAAGACCACAATCGGCCACCAAACAGAAGCAAAGCAAGAATAAACTGTGCGAGTAGAGGCAACAACCCGCGCGAGAAGAGGAAAAGAGACCGCACGGTCACGGTAACAACACACCAGCGGCAAGAAAGAAGCCGCGACCAAAATGCGGAGCCCGCGGGAAGAAAGGGGAGAATAAAGCACAAACAGGCAAGAAACCGCGCAAGCAGTAAAAGCCGCATAGAAGAGCGACTAACAAAAGAAGACGGCCTGAACAAAACAAGCTGCACAGCAAACCGCAAAGAAGCAGACGCGGCAAGAAAGACCGCACAAACAAGTAGCCGCAAGGAAGAAAGATCAAGGCAGAGCGGGTAGCAACAAAGGACGCTCGAACAGAACAACAAGGGAGGGCAGGGAGGGAAACCGCGAGGACAGAACCGAAGCCGCGCGGACAAGAAAAGAAATCGCAAAGGAGAAGAAGAAAGAGAGAAGAGATGGAGTCCGCACGGTCTGGGTGGCAACACACCAGCGGCAAGCCGCGACCAAAATGCGGAACTCGGACAGGAAGAAGTCGGCTCGGGAAGCAAACAAATCGCAGAGACAAGCGACTAGCAATGCAGCCGCGCAAAGAAGAAGAAAGAGAAGAGCAAGAGTCCACCCGGTCAAGGTGACAACACACCAGCGGCAAGGAAGAAGCCGCGACCAAAAAGCGGAACTCACAACAGAGAGGAGAAACCACGCGAACACAACAAGTCGCAAAGAAGCGCGGTTAGGAAGGAAAGTCGGACTAACAAAAAAGCCCGGAAGGAAACAAGTTGTAAGCACAGCGAGCAGCAAGGGAGGGAAGGGAAGGGAAGAAACCGGACAAACCGGAAGAAGCCGGACGAAGCCGGTAGAAGAGGCCGCGCGGTTAAACAAACAAACCGCAATCTTATTGAAGTAAAGGATCGTTTTCCTCTGATACCATGTGAAAAATGAGAGAGAAAAACGGACAAGAGTAAATAAACTGCAAATTTTATTGCTCCAAAAAGATAATTATTACATAGGTATGTCTCCTTATTTATAGAAATTGAGGAAGATGAAAGAATACAACAATCGATGTTGGACTAAATACAAGTCGGGCGGCCTAGGCGGTTTGACATGGTCATCATGTCAAACCGCCCACTATGCAATGAAAAACAGAACACCAAGCGGCAACTAAGGAAAGTCGCCAAAACCACCAGGGAAGACCGCTGGAACAGGCCGCCAGACCGCAACTGCGGGAGCCACCAAACCGCAATTGTGGCTAACAATCTATCTGCTGCTGCGGCTACACCCAGACCGCTGCAGCTTCATCTAGACTGTTGCGGCTTCACTCAGACCGCTGCTACGGTAGATCAACAATCAGCTGTTGCGGCTTCACCTAACGGACCGCAGAACCAAACCTAGACCGGGAAGATAAGCTGACCGTGGCGGCTAAACATCAAACCGCCCGGTCTTTTCAAGCTTCAACATTATTGAACCAAATGGGAGATACAAGATGCATCCAAGTATGCAGAGTGCACTGTGTAGCCAAAGGACCACCGGCCAGCATAGAAGACATGCGTCAATGTTCATGGTGTGCACTAAGAACCGATAAGAGCATTCAGGAGGCACAAGATGAAGAAATAGACCAAGTAGAGGCGGAAGGTTGGAGAGGGATACCCACAGGAGGTGTTGTGCTTATCCGTGGAGGTTGATGGTGTACTGACTGTTGATTTATTTGGGTTGTGGTTTGAAGAAAAGAGGTAAGAAATATTAATAGAGAAAAATCATGGAGAATTTCTAAAGAGTGAGCAAAATTTTGAGACCAAAAAGGCAATCACAGACTAGTCTTAGATCTACTGAAAATATCTCTTTATGCAACAATGGACTTAGTTGAACAAGCCAAATTGGTAAATGCTCTCTTTTATTTTGCTCTTCCCATGCCAGAGCCCTACTCATGCCATAATCATGGTGACTTGGTCGAGTTTAGAGAAGAAATAGGAATTACTGCAAGTATCGATTGGGGAACATGACGTAGTTCATAGCCAAGCTAGGTAAATGCTATCCTTTTAGGGTGTCCTTCACAATTTATGTTTAGTTTTGCTTGTCACTGCCATATAAACATGAATTTTTCCAACAATTTAAACTAAAAGGAGAAACGGGGAGATGAAAAGAGTTTAGAGGATGAAGAAGATTAAAAGAATGAACGCATTTAAGGGAGACAAATGATAGAGAGAAAAGAAGGAAGAGGAAAAACTAAAAGGGGGAATCAATCCACCGTGGATATTCAAAATGAAGTCCTTTCTATATTTCATCAAGCAACTGATTTACAATACTACGAACATTAGCATAAAAGCGGATTTATAAACTAGTGGTACATAAAAGTTGAAGTTTCAATCACTAATAATTAGCATAAAAGAAAACAATGCTGATTATAGATACTTAAAATAACAATTGAAATACATCTTCATGACACTAAAATTTATATGTAAGCAACTTAAATAATTGTACGTCAATTGAAGCAAATGGCAGGTACCCCAAGCAAATGGCAAGTAGTCAAATCAAATGACAAGCATATTCTTGACACAATTAGCAAAGTCACTCCACTTAAACCACACTCCTTATAAATCAAAGCAAGAAATTCAAAAGGTTTTCAGAGCATTTCCCTTACATCTTCCCCATTCTCAAGAACATTTGCAGCATTTCAAGAATTTTACACACTACCATATGCTATATTGTATGCATATAATAGGCTTTCAAGGAATTATCATAACATCACCACAAGATACCTCAATTCAAAGTTCAGAAGCCATTGTAATAGAAAATAATCACCAAGAAACCATGATATAATAATTATGTGCCAACAATATAACCTTCAATGCAGTGGAACTCTCAGCAGATGCCGGGCATATTATCCCAAGGACAAGAACCAAGGCCCCAGTCATGTGCCAGCTGTTGCATCTCCATCCCAATATCATCATCGGTGGTCACCGACGAGGGGCCATTGGAGAACTCTCCGCCACAGCTGCTGTTGTCGTACCAATCAGGGGGTATAGTTGTTGGAGCTGTCGTTGGTGTTGGGATAATGCCGAGTAATGTGTATGCACCTTGCTTCCATGAGTCCACAGCCTCTTGCTTCACTTGGATTCCTGGAAGAGGAAGAAGATGAATTGACGTCATTCATGAGAATGAGCAGTTGAGGAAAGCCTCTGAAACAAGACAAAATGAGAGTTCTCTCTTTCTACGTAGGAAGGACCATAGAAACCGAATTCTGGAGGGGAAAAGACGAAGTCATGTTTCAATATGAAGAAAAAGGAACTATAATGTTTGCAGAGAAGAAGAAATAAAAAAGGGAAATTAGTAACAACAGCAAAGAAAGTGGGTGGCTGACCTCTGAAGCTGTCCGGCTCATCTAAAGAATCCATGGGCAAGCACTTGGAGCTCAGCAGGTCTCCGACTCCATGAGATTGCTGAAGCAAAGCATCCAAGAGCCCGCTATTGCCCAGCGGCAGGGGAGACATCTGCTCACCGCCGGGGCTGGAGAAAAATTGGCTTGAAGGGAGCTCCATCTTCACAGGGTAAGACGGGGGCGACTGAAGCGGCGGCTGAAGCAGGCCGAGATCGAAGTTGCCCAACCCGTACTGAGCTGAAGATGGAAAATTATGAGAAGGGAAAACGGATTTCTGGGAAACAGGGGAGACAGGAAACTGGAAGGAGAGATTCTTCCCGCGGCTAGTGTCTTGAAGAAGAGATTCAAATGGATTTTGAGGGACCAGCGGGGTTGATGAATTGAACAATGAAAGAGGAGGGGTTTGAGGGAATGATTTGAGGGCCGGTGGCGAAGTGCCTATCCAAGGGACGGCATCCCCTTGCCTGTGATTCCTTCCTGACATCTGCTTCTGAATCTCCAGAGGGTAGAGTGGCAATCCCGCCCTCAGCCTCCTCTTAATCCTCGTGTTCCAGTAATTCTTGATCTCGTTATCCGTCCTCCCCGGCAACTACCGCAATCAGAACCAGAGCAATCAAAACAACATGAGAATCGCACAAGAACAAAAGAAACAAGGAAGAAAGGGCGATGGGGTGGCGGGCGGGCGGGAGAGGTGCAAAGAGTTACATGTAAGGCCATGCGAGCCCATTTGTTTCCGAAATCAGCGTGGAGCTGGAGGATAAGCATCTCCTCTTCAAGGGAGAAGGATCCCTTCTTCAGATTGGGACGGAGATGATTCGCCCAACGAAGCCGGCAGCTCTTCCCGCATCGCTGCAGGCCGCTGTTCTTCCGCACCGCGTTCCAGTTCCCCTCGCCATGTTTTCCGACATAGTCCTTCAGAATCGCGTCCTCCGCCGTGGTCCACGGCCCCTTCTTCAGCAATTGCTGCACCATCCCTGCTTCGCCGGAATCAGGGGATTCGATGAAGGGCAAAGCATCCACCAGCTCATCTTTTCCAACTGTTGGCGGCCTCATCCCTCACTGAAACAAGGTCGTGCTCACAGAAAGAGGGAAGAAGAAGGTACCCAGTAGATCTCTCTTTCTCCTCTGCCTTTCTTCCCCGCTTATATACGAAAATTAAAATAAAATATCGCTTTCTATTTGGACAGAATCAAATTAAACGATGAAAATGTCTGTGTAAGAAAGAGAAGTGGCAGGAGTCGGGAAGATGAAGATGGCGGTGGGAGTTGCCGCCGGTAGAGGGCGAGAAGGTGGGGCCCACGAGGTTGTGGGCTTCTCCACATAAAGGTATGATAATCATACTTTATAGCTTTTCTTAGTTTCACCCCGTGAAGGGAAATGTTGAAGTGGTTGGGAAGATATGGGGGGTAACGATAGCAAGTAATTTAGATAGTTTTTTTTAGGCAATTGTTATTAGTACTTTAATTTTAGCTATGATACATTTTTTATATTTACAAAGAAATTTTTGATAAAATGATATTCGTAAATCAAAATGAAAACTGCAATGTTGAAGTTGGAAAAATTCTTCATTCTGAAATTTGGATCAATGCAGCCTAAGGTTACTGGTTCAGCGGTCGGGTTTGACAGCTTGACGGACAAGGACAGAGAAACGGAGGGAACACTAAGAGAACCTCAGATGCTGCGATAGGGAGGTCTCACCACGTACCTGAATGCTTAGAACAAGTTTCCCCTACACAATCAAAAATGGTCAAGCAGGGTACACTGTGGACACTAACTTGACGACTATCACAAGATGACGACTAAGGGATTAATCACTGTCTCAAGGCTCAAGTCCTCTATAGCAGGATCCAAAAGCTCAGTCAAAAGTTCAGAAAAAGATCTTCAAACTTGTACCCCTAGGGTCCTATTTATAAGCAAATCCAAGAGGTGTGGTGGGTCTTATTTATAACCTAACCCCCACTAGCGACCATACGACTTCTGGAAGAGCTCGTCTGGCTTAGGCAAGTATCTATCTTGGCCGTCTACCTGACGAGTATGCAAGTGGTGCTTGTCATACTCGTTCAGGTCTTCTACTGTATTGAATGATGACTTTTACTTCTATCTTGACCTATTGACTTTGACCATTTTGCCGACATGACTTTGAGTGAGCCCACCATCAAGAAATATGAATTATACACGCAAAACAAAATATAAAAATTTAAAAATCCGCAAATTGTATTCCTAATGTTGGACATCTTTTTTTATTGTTAACATTTGAAATTATCAGTTTAATAAAATACATTTTTCACACCAACTTGTTTATTAGCATAGGACTTGATCACATCGTAGGGCAATTTATCATTACAAATCATCCTTGTTGCTGGTCACCCGGCTTTTTCTCTGGTACAGAGAATCAGACCGTCTTAGCTCGGAGTTAAGTCGGTCGCGACATCAGTTAAAGAAAACTACATCAATGGTCACCCGACGGCGGAGGGGTCTGCCAGCGACGCGCGGGGGCGCTGCGCGAGATGCGGCCACGCGGGAGCGCAGTTGGGGGCCGCGCTGGCTGGTCGTACGCGGTCGCGCAAGGGGCAGCCACGTGGGATGGCCGCGCATGGCCCGGCCTGTCGCGCGCATGCAGGTCGTGTGCGTTGGCCGCACGCGCTCAGGGCGCGGCGCGGGCACGCGGGCTGGCGCGTCCATCTGGTTCTTCCGGGTGCATATAGTTCTCTGCCTGCCATTGGACTGATCGAACCACTTTCACTTGAACCGGACTGGCTCAGAATTTTCATGGGGACCCTATCAAATGGCCCCAAATTTTTGTGAGTCATGATCCGCGAAGCGATGAGCACGGAAATTTCTTGTCCCCCCCCCCCCGGAACATTCCTGTGATCATAGAATCTCATGATATATTCTGCAAGATACGGGTTAGAGATCAAGACTTATTCGCTGCCTGTTTTGAGACAGGAAAATTTGGTAAATAATATCCTCCAAATTCGGAAGCCTTTCATTATGAGTCTTGCTCTGAAGACTATAAATTATAGAGGGTTACTGGATTCTTTTCTCCCACTATTGTAGAGATTTCTGAATTTGCAGAATCCGGCGCAGGAGTTGGCGGATTTCAGCGATCGTCATGTTTCCTTCAAAAAAGGTCAGTACTTTTTCATTACTTGAAAGCGGAGAGCGAGGCGAGCAGGGAAGCGCGCCGATTTTTCTTTTCCTTCGCTTGGGCAAGTATTGACGCCCATTTTTCTTTGCAGGTACCAAAAGGTGGCGTTCCGCAGCGGTCGATGCATCTCCCATCAACTTCTAACCCTGCCCGCGTAGGTAGTTGGAGAAAACGCCTCGGTATTCTAGAGGACATGGATATCGTGATCCCGTTTCCTACAGAGTGCGTTCAGTGCCCTCCTGTGGGCTACTTTGCGGTCACAGAGGTGTTTGAGGGCAGGCTTCCGGATATCTCCCTCTGAGGAGGCGATCGTTGTTCTTCAGTTCTGCAGCGTTCCTGAGACCCAGTTTTGTCTCGTGGGATTGACGAGGATCATGGGGTGGCTTTGTTTTTTTGGGATCACGGCTCTCAGTTGTCAGTCTGCCTCTTTCGCAATTGGTGCAAGGTCTGTCTTGGCCCGGGCGACCTTATCAATGTACAAAGCAACAAGAAGTAGTTGTCGTTCGAGGATAAGACCGATTATCATCACGGTGGGACATTGTATGGGTTCGTCAATAACCATTGGCAGTTGCCTAAGATTTGGGATAATCCTCCCGACCCCTGTCATCGCTTGAAGGGGAAAGAGCATAAATTTACCCCATTGTTGGGCTTTGATGATCAGCACGAGCTGAGAGCCGTTCTTTTCAATATCAACGCCTTTATTGTTGAGAAGCGGCTAGTTCTAGCGTGCCTCTCGTCGGATATATATAGTGGATCTGTGTTGCGCCTCTAGGGCATAGTAAGAAGAGGAAGTTGGATTTTTCGCATCGTCCAGGAGAGAGTGGATCACCATCATCTGCCCCCGGGGTCGTCATTGACGTCCCCGTGGATCGTCCAGATGGCCTAGCCACTGAATTTTCGTCTATGGAGACTGAGGATGCACCGAAGGTTGTTGCGATCGTCCCTACTTTTTGCGTGGTCCCGGAGCCGCCGTTCGAGGTGGGGCGGGGGAGGAATCGAGAGTCTTCCTCTTACCAGGCACTTCTTCGGAAGGTATGTTCATTTGCCCCTATTGTTTTTCCTCTTTGTTCATGCATTGTACAGGTAAATAATTGGCTTTTTATGTTTGCAGCTTGACGAGACTCGCGATATTGCACTTTCGTGGAACGGCACCTACGCGTCCACGAAGAATGAATTTATTTCTCTGCAGGGAAAACTGGTCGCATCTGAGGAGTCACTGACGGAGGCCCGGAGGAAGAAGAAGGAGATTGCTTCTTTGCTAGTCAGTGTCGAGACCCAGCTGTCCTCTGCTCAGTCTAAGGTAGAGTCCTTTCGGGCCAAGTTGAGTGTCACTGACTCTAAGATCGGGTCTCTTAGCTGGAGGTTGGATTCCACGGAGGCGACTCTTGCAGAGATCAAGTAATTGAGGGAAGAGAATGCTCGGCTGATTTCTGGGCAAGAGGAGGTCGAGGCCATTCGTGTGACAGCGGTGACTGAGTACAGTTCTTCTCATGATTTTGTGGTGGAGCAGTCTTGCATTGCGAAGGAGGCGCGCTCGGAGCTGATGGCGATGGAGGTTGATTGGATTGTAGAAGACTAGCGTGAGGTTGTGTATTCCTTGGGTTTTGCCAAACGACTCAGAGGTTTCTAGAGCGCGATACCGTAGATGCGGAAGATGTCTCAGATGATGACGTTGATGCCGTCGCAGAGGGTTGATACTTGGGACTTCTTCCCGAGTTAGTTTTGACTTTTCCTGTCTTTGAGTTGTTGGTGCGTTCCGCGCCGATGTATGTTTTTGGTTTTCATGATGATTTAGCCTATGCGACGCTTATTTCTTGATTAGAGACCTTTTTTTGTTTTTGGATCTGTTTTCTGTGAGAATCGAACTAAAACAAGCCGGAAACGGTTTAAACTGAAATTTTATTATCAGAAAAATGTATCTATTACAAAGGTATGGCCTCCCTTATATAGAATGGAGGAGAAAAGAGAGAATACAAATAAGAGATGTGAGAATAAAAAATTACAAGACACAAGCGGACTGTACAGACACAAACCGCACAAGCCGCGCGGTTAGACAGAGGGGCTAATCGCTTGGCAACTGCCAGAGAGAGAGAGAGATCGCCATGTGAGACCGCCAGACCGCCCGGTCTCCAAGTCGCCAGTGACAATCCGCTAGACCGCTTGGACCTCAGACAGCAGCACATAACAATCAACCCGCTGAAGGGAAACTGCCAGCCCGCCCGGTCATCAACTCGTCAAGCCAGACCGCCAGACCGCCCGGTCACCACTTCAACACTCCCCCTCAAGCTGGAGCATATATATTGATCATGCCCAGCTTGTCACAAATATGAAAAAATGAGGCGGATACTGGTTTGGTGAAGATGTCAGCCAGCTCTTTATCAGAAGTGACGAAGGGAGTGCAAATTTGTTCCTTCAAAATCTCTTCACGAATGAAATGACAGTCGACCTCAATGTGCTTGGTTCTTTCATGGAAGACTGGATTTTTGGAGATGTATATCGCAGCCTTGTTGTCACAGAACATAAGTAGAGGATGGTTGTAGACCTCTCCAAAATCCAGCATGAGAGCTCGTAGCCATTTTAACTCACAAGTGGTCGATGCCATACTTCGATACTCTGCTTCAGCACTGGACCTGGAAACAACAGACTGCTTCTTACTCTTCCAGCTTACCAGATTTACCCCAATAAAGGTGCAGAAACCGGAGGTAGACTTGCGATCCCCTTTGTCATCAGCGTAACTCGCATCTGAGTATGCTTCAACCTTCAGATGGCCATTCTTCTGAAATAGTAATCCTTTCCCCGGGGCTGCTTTGACATACTCCAAGATCCGCAAGACGGACTGTAGATGGCACTCCCTGGGTGCTTGCATGAATTGACTTACCTTTCCCACAGCATAGGAAATGTCGGGCCTGGTCACTGTGAGATATATGAGCTTACCAACTAGATGCCTGTACCACATAGTATCTGAAAGAAGAGGCAAATCATCTGTCCAGGTTTTGTCTTCTCCAATAGTCATAGGGAATCGGGCAGGTTTGACCCTAGTCAATCCTGCTTCTTTTAGAAGATCAATGGCATACTTACGCTGAGAGATGACCAAGGAGTTGGGCTTCCGAGAGATCTCGATCCCCAAAAAGTACTTCAGAGAGCCCATATCTTTCGTGACCAGATGTTGACAAAGATGCCGCTTTTTAAGGTCTACCCCTTCCTGGTCATCGCTAGTGAGAAGAATATCATCAACATACACAACAAGAATCACCAGTCCCGAGGAGGTTTTGCGAATAAATAGAGAGTGATCGGCAGAGCTGCGCGCAAAACCAACGGCCACCACGATGTCGCTGAACTTGTCAAATCGAGCTCGAGGGCTCTGCTTGAGGCCATAGATTGCCTTCTGCAGTCGGCATACCCGTATCTCCCCCTGAGCAACATACCCAAGATGTTGCTCCATGTAGACGGCCTCCTGAAAATCACCATAAAGGAAGACATTCTTTACATCTAGCTGAGAAATTGGCCAATCTTTATTGACCGCCATAGAGAGAAGGACCCGTATAGTGCTGAGACGAGCCACGGGAGAGAAGGTGTCAAAATAATCAACCTCATAGGTCTGAGTAAAGCCCTTAGCAACAAGACGAGCCTTATAATGGTCCATAGTGCCATTTGGGCCAAATTTGACCACAAAGACCCAGCGACAGCCAACAACATCAGTACCGAAGGGAGGAGGAACAAGAGTCCAGGTACCCCGCTCTGTTAGGGTCGTCATTTCCTCATCCATGGTCATCTTCCAGTGAGGAATAGCAAGGGCCTCCTGGTAGGAACGAGGTGTGGCAGTGGCAGAGATAGCCAGCGCAAAGACTCTGCGAGAAAAGGTAAGACGATCATATGAAACAACAGCAGCCAAGGGGTATAGGGTACATGTCTGCACCCCTTTGCAAAGAGCTATAGGAAGATCCAGGTCAGCGGGTTCCTCGGCATCCAGAGCATCTGTGGCAGAGAGAGCTAGCCCGGGAGAAGAGAGCGACGGCAGCGGAGATGAGGGAGACGGAGGTGGAGACGGAGTAGGGGTGGATATCGCAGTAGGAGGCGAGGGAACGAAGGGAATAACATGAGAATCAGAGGCTGTGGGAAGAGAAGAGGAAGCTTGGGGAAGAGAAGAGGAGTCGTCCGAGAAGTAGGAGGCATTCTCGAAGAAGGTAACGTCAGCGGAGACGAACTGCTTACGAAGAACTGGGTCAAAGCAATAGTAGCCTTTCTGAGTGGTGGAGTACCCCAGAAAGACACATTTGGTGGAGCGAGGGGAGAGTTTATCGCGGGTAATGGAGGGAGCATGTATGAAGGTCGTACATCCAAATATACGTAGAGGAAGGGGGAATGGTTCCTTGCCAGGATGGAGAATGGAGAATGGGGTTTGACCCTGGAGAACGGTGGATGGAATGCGATTGATGAGGAAAAAGGAGATGAGAACGGCATAGCCCCAATAGGCCCGAGGAACTTGCATCTGTGTCATCAGAGTGCGAGCGACATCAAGGAGGTGACGGTTTTTGCATTCCGCCACACCATTTTGCTGTGAAGTATAGACACATCTAGTTTGATGAATAATCTCATGTTGCATACAGAAGGACGAAAAAGCATGACTGAGATATTCTTGGGCGTTATCAGATTGAAAAACTTTTATAGAAACGTCAAACTGAGTTTTGATCATAAGATAGAAAGATGTCCATACAGAGAATAATTCGGAGCGATCTTTTAAGAGATACACCCATGTACAACGAGAGAAATCATCAATAAACGTGACAAAATATGAACTTCACCGACCAACGGTAATGGTAGGAGACGAACCCCAAACATCAGAGTGGATGAGATCAAACGGTCGGGAAGATCCACGAACTTGCTTTGGTGGGAAGGAGGAGCGGTGATGCTTGCCAAGATGACAGGCCTCACAATTGAGGGGAGGACTTTGTGAAGGAAGATGGGGCAGAAGCTAATGAAGAAGACGCGGAGGAGCATGACCAAGGCGAAGATGCCATTGGAGTAGATCTGTGGAGGTGGTGGAGAAGGCGGATAGAGTGGAAACGTTGTCGAGGAAGAATAAGCCGCCATTCTCAGTCCCAGTAGCAATCGTCCGCTGGGAGTCCGGATCCTGAAAAGAACAAGAAGTAGAAGTAAATGTGACAGAACACCATAATTGCTTGCATAGAGATGTAACAGATATTAAGTTGTACGGGAATTTGGGCACGTAGAGAGTATTCGCCAATTGAAGAGACGGAGTGACTTGAACCACTCCCGTCCCATGGACCGGGGATGGAGAGCCGTCAGCGAGAATAACCGGGGACAACCGATCATGTGTTTCCAGGAGAGAAAAACACTGGGGAGAGCCGGTCATATGATTGGTAGCACCTGAGTCGATCAGCCATTTTCCTTGAGTAACGAAGTGAGCACTACCAGAAGATGTGACCACCAAGGCAGAAGACTTTGAAGAAGAAGAGAAAGTAGAGATATTGAAGAGAGCCATAGGAGCAGAAATAAGTCACGCGAACAGAGAGACAGGTTGCGCGAACTAATAAAGGAAGAGTGAGAGAACAAGAAACAGGTCGCGCGAACAGAGAACAGGTCGTGCGAACAGATAATCAGCGAACACGGCACGAACACAAGTAAGTTCGTGAGAACCAGAAGACCTCAGCGGACACAAAAAAGGAAACCGCAAAGGACACAACCAAGAAGCAGACAAATGAAGGGAGAAGGCCGTGCGGTTAGAGAGAAGGCCCCACGAACAGAGAAGGAGTCGCGCGAATCAAGGAGATCGCGGGAAAAATAGAGGCAGAGAAACCGCGAAAACAGGTCGCGGATAGGAAGAAAAAGATCTGCAGCGGTCACGATGTCAGACACCAGCGGCCAGGAAAGCCAAGACCAAACCGCAGAACCAAGCAGGGGGAAAGAAGTCGGCGGCTAGAAGACAGACCGCGCGAACAGAAGTGGGGTTTGTTGGGAGGAGAAGGCCAAAACAGGCCGCGTTGACAGGGCGCGGCGACTAGAACAGGTCGCGAGAAAGAAGCAAGCAAACCGGCCGCGAAAACAGGTCGCGAAAACAGGTCGCGAGAAGAAGAAACAAGTCGCGCGGACAGGTCGCGTGGTCAGAGAGGGGAACAGAATCAGGAGGAGAAAATCGAGTCCTCTGATACCATGTGAGAATCGAACTAAAACAAACCAGAAACGATTTAAACTGAAATTTTATTATCAGAAAAAGGTATCTATTACAAAGGTATGGACTCCCTTATATAGAATGGAGGAGAAAAGAGAGAATACAAATAAGAGATGTGGGACTAAAAAATTACAAGACACAAGCGGACTGTACAGACACAAATCGCACAAGCCACGCGGTCAGACAGAGGGGCTAACCGCTCGGCAACTGCCAGAGAGAGTGAGAGATCGTCATGTGAGACTGTCAGACCGCCCGGTCTCCAAGTCACTAGTGACAAGCCGCTAGACCGCTTGGACCTCAGACAGCAGCACATAACAATCAACCCGCTGAAGGGAAACTGCCAGACCGCCCGGTCATCAACTCGCCAAGCCAGACCGCCAGACCGCCCGGTCACCACTTCAACATTTTTCTTGGTTGTGTTTTTTGGCGCGTGTGTTCTTTCTTTTGAAGAGTCACACTTTGTTCGAGTGTTGCTCGCTTGCTTGTGTATATAGCAGGGATGAAAGAGGACATTTGTCCGCGACTATCTGGAGAGCTAGGATTCGTTCGAGAAGAAGTGCCAAGGAGCCCTTGCTCATTTGGCCTTTGGAGAACCAGACTTCATTTAGATGAGGGTGATGAAGGGCCCTTGTTCGTTCGCATTTTAGGAGAACCCGGGTTCGTCCAAATGAAGGTGCAGGTGAAGTTTTGCTCATCTTACTTAGGAGGATCGGGTTCCGTCTGGGAGGAGGTGGCAGAGAACCTTTGTTCGTTCGCACCTCAGAAGAACCGGGATTCGTCCAAGTGAAGGTGCAGATGAACCTTTGTCCATCTCGCCTAGGAGTACTGGGGGTCCATCCGAGTGGAGGTAGCGGAGAACCTTTGTTCGTTTCTGCCTTAAGAGAACCGAGGTTCGTCCAAGTGAAGGTGCAAATGAACCTTTGTCTATCTCGCCTAGGAGGACCGGGGTCCATCTTGGTGGAGGTGGCGGAGAACCTTTATTCGTTCGCGCCTTAGAAGAACTGTGGTTTGTTCAAGTGAAGGTGTAGATGAACCTTTGTCCATCTCACTTATAAGGACTAGGGTCCGTCCAAATGGAGGTAGCGGAGAACCTTTGTTCGTTCGCACCTCAGGAGAACCGGGGTTCGTCAGAGTGAAAGTGCAGATGAACTTTTGTCGATCTCTCCTAGGAGGAGTGGGGTCCGTCCGGGTGGAGGTAGCGGAGAACCATTGTTCGTTCGCGCCTTAGGAGAACTAGGGTTCAATGAAACTTTGTCCATCTTTCCTAGGAGGACCGAGGTCCGTCCGGATGGAGGTAGCGAAGAACTTTCGTTCGCGCATCAGGAGAACTGGGGTTCGTCCAAATGAAGGTACAAATGAACTTTTGTCCATCTCGTCTAGGAGGACCGGAGTCCTTCCGAGTGGAGATAGCGGAGAACCTTTGTTTGTTCGCGACTCAGGAGAACCGGGTTTCGTCCAAGTGAAGGTGCAAATGAGCATTTGTCC
This sequence comes from Platanthera zijinensis, assembly GCA_039513925.1. Taxonomy (NCBI): domain Eukaryota; kingdom Viridiplantae; phylum Streptophyta; class Magnoliopsida; order Asparagales; family Orchidaceae; genus Platanthera; species Platanthera zijinensis. The sequence goes on from CM077079.1 coordinate 257,375,347, forward strand.
ATCTCTCCTAGGAGGATCAGGGTCCTTCCAGGTGGAGGTAGCGAAGAACCTTTATTCAATCGCGCCTCAGAAGAACCGGGGTTCGTCCAAGTGAAGGTGCAGATGAATCTTTGTCTATATCGCCTGGGTGGTGCAGACAGTCCTTTGTCCGTCTCGCCTAGGAGGACAGGGGTCCGTCCGGGAGGTGCAAAAAGGCTTTCGCTAGTATCGCCTGGGAGGTGTAAAAAGGCTTTCGCCAGTATCGCCTGGGAGGTGCAAAAAGGCTTTCGCCAGTCTTGCTTGGGAGGTGCAGAAAGGCTTTTGCTAGTCTCTCCTGGGATGATCCGATTACTGTTGAAGGGAAAACATAAGCTGCATTGCTAGAAAGAAAGATACAGGTGCTTGCGAGTCTATCTTCGCGACTTATTGAAAATAGAAAAACGGTGAAGGACGTCGGTCCGAATTCTTGTTCAGATCTTCACGAATCAGGTTCCTGGGGAGAGGCTTCCTGTAGGCTGAGGTCTAACGCGATGCCTTGGGCTAGTGCGTTAGCACGGAGTGCTCTTAGCATTGGTCCCCTGAGGGTGGCGTCGCTTGTTAAGATGGCTTAAACGATGATGAACTGGACATTATAAGTGGCCAGCACTAAAGGAACTCTTAGGGTTACCAGAAGAATAACCCTTCCAACGATTGGGATGGTCGGGTGCCCGGTGACGTATGCCCTTCCTGAGTTGAGGTGGACGTCCCTTCCGGAGATCCTGAGTTGGAGAAGAGTCGATATGAATAACATATTGGAGGATACGTCATCGTCGACCATTATTCGGGGCACTTCGACCGACAGACTTCCGAGAGTTGCCCGGATGTGCTTAGGAGCAGGTCCCGGGAGGCTGGGGCGGCGAGCTGAACCGGCTGTGGTTGCTTCCTGCGCGATGTCCCCTCGTGGTGTCGTCCCTTTATGGGTTCCTTCGGGCTTGGGGTCGCAGCCCGAGTCTTCCCATGGAATTCCTTGAGGAGTCCATGTCGTGCAAGCCGTTTGACTTCGTCCTTCAGGCGTACACAATCCTTAGTGTTATGCATGTTTCCTTTGCGGAAATGGCAGTACTTGGGCTGGTCGCCCCTCCCCCGAGGGAGCGCATTTGGCCTCCGGAGCTGCGGATGGTTCCTGAGAGCGTACAGGACCTCCGTAAGAGAAATGTCGAGCTTGGTGGAGGATTGTGTTGGTGTTACCATGTCGATCTAGAAGTGATCAAACATGTAGTCTCACTGCCAACGAAATATGAGCCTATGGGGTCGCATATAAGTGCATTGGAGAAGTTGGAAAGGTATGTGTTGGTCTTGCTCATATGTGATATGAGTGAAGACCAAGCATATGACGTTCTGGATGTGAAGAATTTTCATTTCGGGACCTATATTGTGAATATGAGTCATCAGGTAAGTGACCGGAAGAATCCAAGAGAAATTCATCGAGTATAGTCTTAAGGTTTCGACGAATAGTTTTAAATTCGACAAGTATATTCATGACATCTCAACGAGTCTATTTGAATTCATCGAGTATCATAATGTTATCTCGACGAATTAGACTTGGTTCGTCGAGTATCATCATGATAGTTTCGACGAGTTAGATTTTGATTTGTTGTATATCGCCTTGTTACTTGGACGGTTTGCCCTGTCTCGTTTCGTCGAGTATATATGTGTTGTTTCGATGAATGGTTCTTGATTCGTCGGATATCGACATATATATATATATATGACAAATTTTGTTTCCTCTGGTTTATTTTCTTTAAGTTTGATTCGGCGTGGTCATCATGTATCAGAAGTTTCGGTCTACTGTATATATATAATGTAAACAGTAAACCGATAGACACATGATTTTCTTCTGACCTAATCGAGCGAGACGATCATCTTCCCGACGGAACTATTCCGCTACGATCGCTGCTTCTTGCTGCTGACCACCCGACTTGTTGTCGTCGCCGGAAATCGTTTCCTAAGCGTCGTCTTCGTCACCGCCGCATCTCCTTTAATGGTTCTAGCAAACCGTGGAGACGTTGATGTCATCCCTTCTTCCATCCTAGATCTTGTGTGACAAGAGTTTAAGGGTTCTCTGTGCTCGTGTGGATATCCGTTGAGGCGTGGACACTATTCTTCGCTCGGAACTCCGGCCGCTAGCATTCGTTGAACTTCTTCAGAGCACCTTGGTTGCGTATTGACTCAATCCCTCAAAGGCATAATTTTATTTATACAATGTTATTTCTTGATCAATGTTCATCGCAAGATCCACATTTCTTTTGGGTTTCTTGTTCGTAATTCCGCTGCACACAACTGTTGTGACGTATAACAAAACCCATAATATTGTTGCCCCCTGACCTGCGAGGTAATGCTAAGGATCTCAACGCGCCTTCCGGGGGTTGGGCTTCTGGCTGGTGGTGCTTCCCGAATTTTTGTGCGGCGAGCGGCGCGGGCTACGCCATTGAGCGACCGGTATCCTGTGGGAAATGATGTGTGGTCGCGCTCTACCAGGAGTGCCCCCGAGGTATGAGATGCTCCTATCTCCTCTAGCAAAGTGAGTGCTTGCATCTGGCGCTCCTCCATCTGGCGCATGCACTCTTCTACCGACGATGCTAGTGTGACAATCACCTTTTCGAGGCGTGTCACTGAGGTTGCTTGCAAGTCGTTGAACGATTGATCGCTAGACTCCTTAGGAACCAGCTGGCTGGTGGCATGTATGTTTACCCTTATCATTGTTGTTGGTTGGAAGAATGATGAGTTTTGTCGAAGCTTCTGGGAATACATTCCCACAGACGACGTCAAACTGTTGCGGGTCACCCGACCTTTTCTCCGGTCCAAAGAATCAGACCGGCTTAGCTCGGAGTCGAGCCGGGCGCGTAATTAGGTAACAAAAATTGCAGCAATGGACAATAGACGTTTTTGATGTAGAAAACCCGAAAAAGGGGAAAAATCACGTGCCTGAAACTGTGTCAAGATAAAATCCACTAGCTTCTCGAGGTGTTACAGAAGTTGATTTGATCTTGGAGGGAGACATGCCACTACTCCGTTACAAGTACAAAAAGGAGGAAAATGACTAAATCCTTGGAGCATCGATGGAAGCGCTCAGGCTTTGAGACAACGTCGAGTTCATGTAACATTGGTCGAAGCGTTACGGCTGGAAAATCTTCTAAATCCTCGGTGCTTCAGGAAACTGCGCTCTCGTTGATGTGGAGCCTGGATGGGAGCGCTCTCGCGGAACCTTGGTGGCATGCGGGCTGGCCGGGCACAGCCGCGCGCGGCCCGACCTGCCACGCGCGGCCCGGGCGTGCACGCACAGGCCACGCGCGCGCTGGCACGTGTGCGGGAGCGCCCGTCCGGTTCTTTCGAGTGCGTGCATTTTACTTGAACCGGATTTACTAGGAATTTCCAGGGGACCTATCAATCCTCATTGAAAAAGTCAAAAAATTTGAGAGTCAAATTGAACTAGTAAATTATTATCTTTTACCTTGCGATTATCTAAAATGAAAGTATCTTTTTATATAAAATGAAAGTATTTTTTAAGGCTAAGCATCCGAATCGCTCCGAAGATGGCTCCGGAGGGAACACATGTCCACGCGGTCCCGTCGAATCCGTACGCTTCAATGCGGTAGGACCGAGCAACAAGACTAAACCATCATAACCGTTTGTTTTTAATATGCTTGAATTTGAGCGGTGAAGATTACAGGTGGACTGCAAAACAAATCAACTCAATCTTTTCCGGAAGTTGTGCTAATAAATATTATTTTAGAATTGGATGTAAATTACTGAGAAATTTCTTTATAAATTACTGCTTGGACAAATATGGACTTTCGCGACGACGTACGGACAGATTATATATTTAACACAATTTGAAGATTAAAAATAAACATTTTCTCTAATATATATATTATTGGAATATATTATTTTAATCTGCTTTTATTTTCAGATTATTATTTTTTATTTGCCTATTGCATCAAGTTATATTATATATTTAATTACAACGGTTGCGGTCTAACTTGACGTCCTAGTCGGACCGCAATAACCTGGACCGTTTTAGCTTTCGGAACGGTCGAGCGCGCACACAGTCAATAAGGTAGATCAATCGTACACACGAAATTTTAACGTGGAAAAACCCCTCAATCGGGAAAAAAAATCACGTGATCGGATCTGTGTCGGTCAAAGTCCACTATTTTCTGGTTGTTACAGTTTGTTTGTGAAATCGAGAGTGACATGCCACCTTTCGTTACAGTTTTGAGGTAAGAGCACTTGACACACGGCGGACGACAGACCGTCACACCGAGAGTTTGTTACAAATTGCACTTTGCGTTGAAGAGCTTCGCTGAGCTTCTTGCTGATTCTGGACGTGGGAGCGGAGTGCGTGAACTTGTAGTTGCGGAGACCGCTTGGAAATGAAGAGATTGGGCTTCGTCGGGCAGCTTCAATTTGGCTTGTACGTGGCTCGGGTACGGCTTGAGTGCCGCTCGGGTGCTGCTCGTAGTAGGAATCCGACAGAGCTTCGACCTGAGGAAGAAAAGACTCTGAGGAAAAAAGGTGAGAAATGAGGAGGCAGACGACTCTTTTTATAGCCTCCAGGTGGTGGTTATGGTGATTATGCGGCTATCCTCACACCATAACCACTATTATGATTATTTTTGTTATAGTTTAAATGCACATATTAGGATATTAATTTCGCTATTTGGAGACTATTTAAATAAATCATTAAATTATTAATTAAATCCCCCAACTATCCCGGTGGTTAGTGGGTGGTTACACGCGAATCGGACGGAGGGGAACGACTCCGAATGATTGGACGGCGGGGGCGGAATTGCACGGGCGATCGACGAACTTGTCGCCAAACTCGCCGGCGAGGGGAGCACCGCCGACGACGACCGGGGAGGAGTGGCTGGAGCGGCCGTTCACTCGGCTGCGACCGGCGACCGAGGGAGGGAGCGGCCCGGGCTGTCGCTCCCTCAGCCGCGGGCGGCGCGACCGCTGGCTCGGCTGCGGCCGGGAGAGAGAGGCTCGTGCGGCCGCTCTCGCAGCCGCGATCGGCGACCGGGAAAGAGCTGCCCGAGCGGCCGCTCTTCCGGTCGCGGCCCGGCGGCCGACGGGGAGTGGCCCTTTTGGCCACTCCTTCGGCCGCGGCCGGCAGTCGAGGGAGACCGGCCTGACCGGTTGCTCTTCTGGCCGCGACCGGCGACCGAGGGAGGCCGGCCCGAACGGCCGCTCTCCCGGCTGCGTCCAACGGCTGGGGGAGACAGGCCCGGACGACCGCTCTCCCGGCCCCGACCGACGGCTGAGGGGGAGCGGCGGCTAGTGCTGGTGTGACGAGAAAAGGGGGTGGCCGGCGTCCTGGGAGGGGGCCGCCCGCCCGCCACCGGCAAGGCGGGGCTCGTGGCGGTTTGCCCCCTACGCGTGATGAGATCGGCACGCGCGGGGGATCGGGAACGGTGATCGGGTGTGCGATCAATCCCATGATCCCCCTACTTTTGAGGTGGAGATCATGAGTGTATGACTATGTGCACACCTATACTTATAAAATGGGTCTCATCCCTAACAATTGCCCCCCCAGATCCTTATTGCATGAGACCGGCTCGGACGAAGAGAAATGAGGATCTTTCTTTGCTCATTTCTTACGGCGACGATGATGGCAAACGACGATGGACTTGAGATGCGGAGTAATAGCGCCCTGCAAACTCAGGTAAAAATGTCAGAATATGCTACGGTGGTGGAGAGGCGATGAACGTGCCCGGAGAAGGAAGCGGGCGCACCCGCGCTCGTGAGGGTGCGCGCGCTGGCTTGCGCATGGCATGTCCGGTGTACAACCCCGTATTCGCAGAGTGGGGGTCCTCCAGCAGGCGCAAGGCTAGATATGCAGTTTTTAAGCTTTTTGATTGGTTTGACACTCTTGGTGGCCAATTTAGTGTGAATATGTGTTTTATACTAGTAGGGGGGATAAAATATTTTTCTCCCCCGACCCCCTCGGGGGGTCACCCAGCCCCAGGCTGCCGAGTTCAACCCAGGCCGCCGAGTTCAACCCAGGTCGCCGAGTTCACCCAGGTCGCCGAGTTTAACCCAGGCCGCCGAGTTCACCTAGGCCGCCGAGTTCACCTAGGCCGCCAAGTTCAACCCAGGCCGCCGAGTTCACCCAGGCCGCCGAGTTCAACCCAGGTCGCCAAGTTCAACCCAGGTCGTCGAGTTCAACCCAGGCTGCCGAGTTCACCCAGGCCACCGAGTTCACCCAGGTCGTCGAGTTCACCCAGGCCGCCGAGTTCAACCAAGGCCGCCGAGTTCAACCCAGGCCGCTGAGTTCACCCAGGCCGCCGAGTTCACCCAGGCTGCCGAGTTCATCCCAGGCCGCCGAGTTCACCCAGGCCGCCGAGTTCACCCAGGCCGCCGAGTTCACCCAGGCCGCCGAGTTCAACCCAGGCCGCCGAGTTCACCCAGGACGTCGAGTTCAACCCAGGCCGTCGAGTTCACCCAGGCCGCCGAGTTCAACCCAGGCCGCCGAGTTCAACCCAGGCCGCCGAGTTCAACCCAGGCCGCCGAGTTCAACCCAGGCCGCCGAGTTCACCCAGGCCACCGAGTTCACCCAGTCTGCCGAGTTCACCCAGGCTGCCGAGTTCACCCAGGCCGCCGAGTTCACCCAGGCCGCCGAGTTCAACCCAGGCCGCCTAGTTCAACCCAGGCCGCCGAGTTCAACCCATGCCGCCGAGTTCACCCAGGCCACCGAGTTCACCCAGGCCGCCGAGTTCACCCAGGCCGCCAAGTTCACCGCAGAGTTCACCCAGACCGCCGAGTTCACCCAAGCCGCCGAGTTCAACCCAGGCCACCGAGTTCAACCCAGGCCGCCGAGTTCACCCAGGCCGCCGAGTTCAACCCAGGCCGCCGAGTTCACCCAGGACGACGAGTTCACCCAGGCCGCCGAGTTCACCCAAGCCGCCGAGTTCAACCCAGGCCGCCGAGTTCAACCCAGGCCGCCGAGTTCACCCAGGCCTCCGAGTTCAACCCAGGCCGCCGAGTTCAACCCAGGCCGCCGAGTTCACCCAGGCCTCCGAGTTCAACCCAGGCCGCCGAGTTCAACCCAGGCCGCCGAGTTCACCCAGGCCTCCGAGTTCAACCCAGGCCGCCGAGTTCAACCCAGGCCGCCGAGTTCACCCAGGCCTCCGAGTTCAACCCAGGCCACCGAGTTCACCCAGGCCGCCGAGTTCAACCCAGGCCGCCGAGCTCAACCCAGGCCGCCGAGTTCACCCAAGCCGCCCAGTTCACCCAGGCCGCTGAGTTCAACCAAGGCCATCGAGTTCACCCCGGCCGTCGAGTTCGCCCCAGGCTGCCGTCTCGCCTGCTCGCCCGGCTTGAAGGTTGGCCCTTGGTGGACTGCGTTTAGCTGCTCAGAACAGCGAGATTTGGCTGTTGGCAGTCCAACCTGAGGGCATTTTAGTAATTTCAGAATAACGGAATGTGGTTATTGGCATGCCAGCTCCAAAACTATAAATAGACCCTTGAGGGTGCCTTGGAGGGCATTACTTCTTAGCCACTTGAACCCCCTTGCTTTCTTCCTCCAAGGCACCTAGCTCAAGAATTGGATAGGGAGGGGGAGACCTCAAAGGTCTTCCGGGTGTGAGGTGGGACCTCCACGCTAGAGCCGAGGGTCTGTTCCTAGTTTCCTGAGCCTCTGGCCTGCGACGTTCTCATGAGTGTAGTAGGTGTGAGGTCACCCCTTTCTTGGGACCCCGAACTCCATAGAGACCAAGTTTTTGGTTTCAACATACGGACTTGGTCGCACGCGAGCATGCGTGGGCGCTGGCGCGCACTCGCGGGTCTGATCGCGCGCGCACTTGGTCCGGCGCACGCGCGCGCGGGTGGCCGCGCGCGGGCGCGCGCATACGTCCGCGCGTGGGAGCGTGCGCAGGGGCCTGCCACGTGAGCGTGCGCGTGCCGTGATGCACACGTATTTTATCGCGTGCGCTCCTGACCGCGTGCATGCACTTACGTGACTGTGTGTCCGGGTGCGCGTGCGTGCTTGGGTGCGTCGTATTGTTTTGATTTTACCGATGGACACACCTTTATGCGCACGACGGGGGCAGATGATTTTTGGTTTATAGACTTTTCATCTAAATTTATTCCTAATTTTTGTGTCAGGGCTCGAAGCGTACAGCGAGGCCGATGTGTCTTTGCTCCTCCCTTACTGGCAATCAGGTTGCAATTTGGAGGAGAAGGTTTGGTTTGGATGCCGATCTTGAAGTGAAGATACCACGTGTTGAGGAGAAAGTCCAAAATACCCCTCGTGGTTGGTTGACGATCTGCGAGTCCACTTTGAGATCGGGTTTCAGATTCCCCCCATGCGAGGAAGTGATCGAGATTCTGAAATTTTGCGGCGTGCCGATTTACCAGTTTACTCCCTTGGGGGTAGTACGCCTCATGAGATTTGTTGTCTTCTTTCACGAACATGGCAGGAAATTCTCTTTGGATTGCTTTTGAGATTGGTGTGATGTTCGCTCTGATGGTGGTTAGCGTGTGAAACTTTATAGTAACAAGAGCTGAGTTGATTTTGAGACTCGTACGGACCGCCGCCATGGAAATACTTTATTTGTTTATGTCAGGAACTCTTGAGGCTTGCCGGTGCTATGGAATGCATTGTCTGATCGTTGTCGTCGCCAAAAGGGGAGAGAACAAGAGTTTTCTCCAATGCTTGGATTTTCAGAGCCTCGTGAGTTGGCGAACCGATTGTTCAGTATTTCTTCGTTTGTGGAAGAGATGCGCTTGCTGCGGTGTGGCATTTCCTCAGACTCTAGGCGGATTACTGTGACATCTTCGAATTGTGGTCGGAAGCGGAAGGACACTATAGTTTCTCAGGGCAACGATAGTGCGGCGCCTTGTTCGGTTTCTCTTGATGGCGACACTTTTTCTGGCGGCCATGGCGGTTCAACTCCCGAGGTATAGGTGCTTTGATTTTCAACCCCGGGCTTCCCTTGCAGAGGCGGCAGCTCCGAGGCTATCTTCTTCTTTGAAGGCAATGAATGAAGTGGTAAACAAGCTTGATTATTCTTGTTTCTTCTTTGTTGTCGTGTTGTACCGACTTTCCTCCGTCTTTTCTCTTGTAGATTGAGGCTCAGGTTCAAATTGCTGTTACCTGGAATGATCATTACGTGAGCTTGAAGGACAGGTATCTGGCCCTCCAGGAGAAGTTTCGGGCGACGGCGGGCTCGCTTGTCACTCTGAGGGATGATTATGACCGGGACATTTCTCTACTTCGCTGGATTGGTTTGGAGCTGAAGGTGGAATTGGAAGAGACTCGAGCGTCTTTGGAGGTGAAAAAATCTCTAGTGGAAAGAACTAAACAAATGTTGAAGCGTGCTCAAGAGGAGACTTCTTGTTTAGAGACAGAGATTTGTGCGGCGAAGGCCCCGAGATCGTTGTTTGATTAACGAGGAAGTTCGTGATGAGATTTAGAGCAAAGAGGTGGAGCCTCAGATGGAAGACATTCGAGAGCTACCCCTTAGGTGTGGAGTTTCGAAGGCTTTTCGTCTTGTTAGTAGGAGCTTGGGATGTGACGTATCCGGCCTCAGCTTTCATGATATCTCTGGCGACGAGAGTTCTGATGTTGATGCGACCGATATGTAGCGGCGATATCTTCTTGTATTAGTGTGTTTGCGTCTTTTGCTTTTTGTTATGTCCGGTGCATATTTGTTATTACCCTTTGGTGATTTTATGTAGCGCATTTTCGACTTTACTTGATATGATAACATTGTCCATGATCTTTTATCTTTTGTGGCCTGAGTCCTGGTGGCCGATCAAGAGAGCATTGCTAGAGAATGTAAATATATGATCTAGGTATTACAAGGAGCATGCTGCTTGGAGGAAATTGCGGTATGGAGAGTGCTACTCGGAGGCAGTTGCTGTGAGAAGCGTGCCGCCCGAAGACAGTTGCTGTGAGGAGCGAGCTGCGTGGAGGCAGTTGCTGTGAGGAGCGTGTTGGCTCTGAGGTAGTTGCTGTAAGGAGCATACTGCGTGGATGTAGTTGTTGTAAGGAGCACGCTGCTCGGAGGTAGTTGCTGTAAGTAGTGCACTGCCCGAGGGCAAATGCTGTGAGGAGCGCGCTGGCCGGAGGTAGTTGCTGTGAGTAGCGTGTTGTCTGGAGGCAGTTTCTATGAGGAGCGCGCTGCCCGGAGGCAGTTTCTGTGAGGAGCGCGCTGCCCGGAGGCAGTTGCTATGAGGAGCGCGCTGCCCGGAGGCAGTAGCTGTGAGGAGCACGCTGCCCGGAGGCAGTTACTGTGAGGAGCGCGCTGCCCGGAGGCAGTTGCTCTAAGGAGCGCGCTGCCCAGAGGCAGTTGTTGTGAGGAGCGCACTGCCCGGAGACAGTTGCTGTGAGGAGCTCGCTGCTCGGAGGACATTGTTGTGAGGAGCGCGCTGCCCGGAGGCAGTTGCTGTGAGGAGCGCGCTGCCCGGAGGCAGTTGTTGTGAGGAGCGCGCTGCCCGGAGGCAGTTGCTGTGAGGAGCGCGCTGCCCCGAGGTAGTTGCTGTGAGGTGCGCGCTCCCCGGAGGCAGTTGCTGTGAGGAGCGCGCTGCCCGGAGGCAGTTGCTGTGAGGAGCGCGCTGCCCGGAGTCAGTTGCTGTGAGGAGCGCGCTGCCCGGAGGCAGTTGTTATGAGGAGTGCGCTGCCCGTAGGCAGTTACTGTGAGGAGCGCGCTGCCCGAAGGCAGTTGCTATGAGGAGCGCGCTGCCCGAAGACAATTGATGTACGAAGCGCGCTGCCCGGAGGCAGATGCTGTGAGGAGCGCGCTGCCTGAAGGCAGTTGCTGTGAAGAGCGCACTTCCTGGAGGCAGTTGCTGTAACTGTAAATGGACGCTTTTGCACTTGGGCGAAGTGAGTATGCATTTCAAACCGCATGGATGATGCTTGCCTTCTATAGGTCTGAAATAAGAATAACTTTTAAAGTTACAGTCGTGATACTGTTCTTGTGGAAATTTACATGAAAAATTCATAGGAAATTAAAATTGATAAACACTATAATGGGCAGAGCCCCGCTGATAGGTACGAAGCCCTCTCTTGGGCTGGTCGACTTAGGGGTTGCCCCCCAGTCCGTTCTAGCAAGCAGTTGTCCGATTTCTTGTTAACGGACTTGGTGCTTAGCCCCGTAAGAATATCCTCAGGAGGCCTTGTTTGATGAGATACTCGATGTAAGACCCCCCTTTTTTCTCTCGATCAAACCCTGGGGTCTTATGCCCAGAACCGACACTTTGCGGTGACACCTCCGCGCCCGGGAAGGTCGTCACTACAAAACGTCGATTCTGCCGGCCTTATTGATCACAAAAGTAGCTGTAGAATACTAAGAAAATGCAATCCACATCCATATCACATATAATCAAAAGCTCCACGAAGGGAGTGTCCACAAAATAATAAAAAGGTACAGAAATAAAGGGCTTAAGCCCAGTACATCAATATCCTCACTACAGATCTCTCATGCGGAAGCAAAATAAACTACTACTAGAAGTCGGGACTTATGGTCCCAACTGGCTGTGCTCCTGAGCTAGACTACCCTGTCTCCAATCGCACCGGTCTCCTGGGGTGCTCCTCCATGCTGGGCTCCACGATCCCCTAATATGATGTGGTTCGAAAATCATTAGTCTATAAGACTAAGCCCTATCATCCCCCACCCCTTACCCCATGCTCCTAGGCACCGAGCGGGGAGGAAGAGAGGAAAGGACGTGAAAGTGGAGAGTAAAAACAACAGGTGACAGGGGGACCTAGCTAATAATTTTATACACAGGTTGTAATAGGTAAAGTAAGAAAGGAATTTAACCTTCGCTTATGTGAGTACACATAAGCCAAGGGATCTTCTACAAGGCTCCCATCGTATAAAGTGTACCATACCACTTTATACGTCGGGGTGTTGGTATCACAAGCATTATATATATATTGAAATAACCTTAATTTATAAACTTTCCCGCACAAGCTTATAGACCAAGGGGTCGTTTAGCAAGTGCTAATGTATAAGCGTCCCATACCACTTATACATTAGGTGTCATAGGTTATTATGAATGATTATTGAAAGTATCTAGTATCAACTAAATCCACCTATTGGGGGGGGGGGAATAGGTGTCGTGCAGTCTTTTGCGGAATTTAAAATACCTGCACAAATAAACAAACACAACACAGAAAAGTACACAAGCAATTATAGTGGTTCCCCGATTTGGGTACGTCCACTTCTCCCTTCGACCTATCTCCCACCAAGGGACAACTCGGTCACTTCACCAACCGGATTGAAATCCAATGCTCACACTACGGAAGGAACCCTTCCAACCAAAGGAGTCACTACTCCTCCACCACGTGTTGCACCCAACCCTTACAACTAGGAATAAAAATTCCTTTACAACAAACCAAAAATAGAATGTTCAAGAAATACAAACAAACTTGTGGAGATCCCGATGTCCTTCTTCGTTCGTTGAAGCTTTCTTGAAAGAGACAAAGAATCCACGACCGGTGTTCTCTCTTGGAGAGAATCTTGACAAGATAGGCGGCGACAAGTGAATGCGGCGACGATGCTTTGTAGATTCAAACTTCTTGATTAAGCAAGCAAGGTCTACGACGATCTCAGTTGGATCAGTCGTCTCGATCGATTTAGAATGAAGAACTAACTTCGTTCAACGATTCGAGAGACAAGAGATATCAAGAGAGATGCGTGAGACACACTGCTAGTCTCGGTCCTGTCGTCGGAAGATCAAAGAAGCTCTAAGATCAACGTTGGCGACTAGCTTTCGAGCGGCAATAACAATCAGCGGAGCTACGCGATCGGCTAGGGCACGACGTCGGCTATTTTGATTTTGCGTTAATAGTTCATGTAGATGTTCGAAATAAGCATGCATATATACCCGAGCCAACCCTAATGACCGTTGTGGGGCCCACAAGGAAAAACCCTAGCCCCGACCGAAACATCGCACAGCTTCTTGGATCGGTCCAGCGAACAGGCAAAAATTTCCTAAGGCAAATTCGGCGAGAATCCTTGGTGATTCCCGTCGAAGTCGGCGGGAATCACTCACGATTCCCGTCGATTCTGCCTTAGCCGATTTCAAGTTGTACAACTAGTCAGCCTGAGGGAATCGGCGGGAATGCAACTTGATTCTTGTCGAATCGGCGGGAATCAGAACGATTCCCGCCGAAGTCGGCGAGAATCACTTGGTGATTCCCGTCGATTAAGCCTTAGCCGAATTTCTGTATGAAAATAGTCATCCGGAAGAGGTCGACGGGAATGAAGCCTGATTCCCGTCGAATCGGCGAGAATCACAAGTGACTCCCGTCGAAGTTGGCGGAAATGACTTAGTGATTCTCGCCGATTTTAACTTGAACGATTTTTCTCTTCCTTTCTAAGAACTTGGTCTTTGACCCATCTTTGCTCCTCTTCTGCTCTTGATCTATCTTGACCCTGTACTTGAAAATAAGTACACTCCAATAGAGAGAACACACGTGAGTCAACACACTGATCTGCTCAATAAGGGATTACGTTGCGCATACCCGTGTATATTGACCCACTGCACCCTGACATTCGTGTGTACTTAGCATGAAATAGCTGAAAGCACAACTTGATAGAAAATCATCAAATACATTGTCAATTCAACTTAGCTTGTTCAGGGACTTCTTCAAATCAGGTACATTGTGGATACAATACTTAACAATTATGATATGAATCTATATAGTGGGTATGTTATGTTCAAGCAGTGCAACTCACGCACCCGACTTTGTGTACACAAACCTTTAGTTCCCCCTTTCGGAGCCGTTACCTCCCAGGATACCTCCGTAGTGGCAGACGAAAGCGGTGGGTTGGGCCTCGCCCACCTCAAAACCAGCAATAACACTACCGGTTTAACCTATCGTACGCCTTAACGCTTGGTTTACTAAGCGGACTACGCGTACTCTTTGCCGACATGACCGCCGGGCTTAAGTTTGGCGAAGCGTAAAACCACACTTGCTGAGTCATCGTATTGGCGTCGGTGTAACGACCCTCCAACACCGAAGACCCACCACCTTAGATATTCCTTTTTTATGCACATGCAATATTCTTAAAAGAAACCAATAAGTCAAGCTCCCGGACTAAACCGTCTGTAATAACCAACAACCGAGCCAAAGCTCCCCGGACTAACCCGTACGGCTCAAATTCCAAACCTCATCCCTTTGAGCACCGCGGGATGGCGCCCCTTTGAACACCTCGGGACGACTTAACCATTTCCCTCCCACTCTGCACGAGTGAGCAAGTAGTCAACAGACTTCAAGTCCCTCCAACCCGGCACGAGTGAGCAATAAACATATCAGCTCCTTCCAATTCAGCGCGGGTGATCAAGTAGCCAACATGCTGCAAGTCCCTCAAACCCATCACGAGTGAGAACAGGTACAGTTTATCTAGCCTATTAGACTACTCTTGCCTACCGGTTATTACACCTAGTATTTTAGGGTTAATCTCAGGACTGCCCAGGGTATGCCCAATGAAGGGGTCTCGGGGGCACTAGGAACCAAGATGGAATTAAAAATCCAAAGTTCCGTTTCGCAAGGATAATTAGTTTTAGTTGATGTCTACCCATGACCCACAACCAACTCTCATTATTACTCTTGGGCGATCCTAATGACTTAAGTTATTATCGGGAGGGCAACGGTCTTCCGCCGGCCTCCACTCCCATTGTTACCCAATAACTTGCACTTTTACTCTCGTCACTAAGACGACACTAACAACCAGGGTTATACTTCCAATCGTGTTCTCTAGCTCAATTGTCGATCTATCCCCCGGTGGGCCTTATGGTATAACCTACTTTTACTGAGCGCAGCCCATGACCTAACACCACCACGGAATCGAACTTCTAATTCCTTGGGCCATATGTCTCAAATTATTTATCCTAGGGTGGTATGGACCTATATAATGACCATGATGATTTTCATAATTTTCCAACTTAATTACATCCTTAAATTAATTTCTTCCATTAATTCCTCAGATCATTTTACACATGAAGTATAATATATCATAATTCTACTGATGTAAGAAATTTTCCTGACCTATAATATGGTGAAATATCACTGTCTTCCAAGATTGATAATTTTTCTTTAAGTATTTCTATTTATTCCTTAATTATCACAAAATCAACATATTTATCATTTCCAAAAGAAGTATAAAGAATTCATAAATAAAAATTCTAAGAAAATTATAGAGTGTATGTATTGATAAGATAAGGCTAAATACAGAGTTTCACAAACTTCTAAAGTACAAGGGCCCATCAATTCCATTTTCAAGTAATTTACCAAAATGCCATTATGGGGTTTTGAACATTACTGAGACATCCAAAAATATTGAAATAATTATACAAGGTTCTTTATATAATAATATATCTCTATAAATTTTCCACAATATTTCTACCACAAAATTTTATCAATTTCCAATTAAAAGTAAATAAGGGCAAATGGTAAATCCACATAATTCCAGCTACAAAATTCATAAAACAGAGAAGTAAAATTTCTAGGGTTTAAATATGCCCTCTATATTATCATGACAAAATTTGGGGATTTATTTCCATGCTAAACCAATTTCTCAATTTATTTATCAAAAGGCCTAATATTTCAAAAATTCCAAATAATGGGATTTTTTAATCCAAAAAATCCCTTAATTAATTTGAGGGGTGAACTTAACCCTAATGGACCTCTGGATTCCATTCCAAGATTTTTTGGGTGCCTTAATTGGGCTGAATACACCACATTTCATTTCTTGCTATTTGCAACCCCAAGGCTATATATAGTCAACACATGCAAGGGGATTCACCCAACTTGCTATGGTCCATATGGGCTGAAAATTTGACCATGCCCTAACAATGTCCCCATGGACATGCCACCAAAAATTGGGGCCTTTTGGAGTTGAAATACTCCAAGAATCACCTAAACAAGCCTAGGAGTATTTTAGTAATTTCCCCCTAATTTTAATTCCAATTAATCCCATTTTTGGGCAGGGCCTAATTATGCCCTAAACCAGTTAATGCCCAAAATCCCAGGTCATTCGGGCCTCTGGATGGGCTTGGGCATCTCTTCCAATTTCTGAATTTTTGTTATTTGCAGCCCAAGGTCATTCACCATTTCAGATCTTGCAAGTGAGATATCTCAACATGCAGAGGACTAAATTGACTAATTTTTCTACCATAGGTCTAACATACCCTTAAGGGAAGTCCACCAAAATTTGGGGCCAATTGGGGTTAGTATGCCCCAAAAATCAACATAATTTGATTTATCACATTTTGACTAAAACTATAGCATTATTTTCCTCAAAAATTCCCATTTTTGGGGAGGATCTAGATATGCCTAATTAAACCACATTACCAAAATTTCAACCCATTTGGACTTAGGGTTTGGGCAGGGCACTCATTTTATTTTCTGACCTACCCTAGGATCAGTCCTAGGAAAATGGCTCTATAGGGCAGTATACTTAACCAAAATTTATGTGTAACATGTCAAATTAAATATAACTTCAAGGCCTACAAATTTTATGTTGAGCATATTTTATGACAAGGGCTGTAAGTGCCCTGAAAATCAACATGAAAGAGTCAGTTTTATAAGGCAGAATTTAGCACTATTCATGAAATTAAATAAATACAGGATTTATATTTTTGCATGACACTAATCTTAAAGCCGATCGGGTGGTTGCATGCTAATCTTCTACAAATCGATTGGAATTGAGCCGGTGCATGGTGGTGTTTCACGGGGCGGTTCCCGGCGGTTAGGGGCGGCGCAACCCCCAGAGATCTTCACCTCCACCCTCACGGTGGTGGGGGTAAGCATTGCCGACGGCTAGGGCGGCGGGAGACGGCGGCGCCACCCAACCCAAAAGCTCCAGAAACTCCATTAATGGAGAAAAATGAAGCTGGGTTCGGGCTCATTCGAGCCCGAACCCTACCCTAAACAGTCCTAAGATCTAAAGCATGAAGTGAGAGGTGAGGGAGGACCTGAACTCGGGCTTGAATGCGGGTGGAGAGGCGGAAAACCATGGCGACGGCGGCGGTGCTTATCCCTCGGGTTTCACGACTCTTAGCTCCAGGCCTCTCTTTCTCTCTCTCTCGGGATGAAAATGAAGGGGAGGCTGAGAGGGGGAAGATGAGGAGGGGATATTATGAGAGGCGATGATATCAAGGGGGGGGGGGAGGTGATACCATCAAGGTGAGGGTGGTCGGGTTGCCTTGTTTGTATCGGCCATGCATGCATATGGGCCCCACTGGTTGAAGCTCCTCCTAATTGGGTTAAATGGGTCGGCCAGCCTATGTGTAGGCTAAGGGAATGAGTGGGGAGGAGGGTATGAAGCCACATGGCTAGGTAGGGTCGGTTTTGGGCTTGGGCTTGTCTCCAAGCATGCAATGTGGGCCCAACTTGCTCCCACTCCTCCTAAATGGGTTAAAGGGGTCGGCCAGCCCATGTGTGGGCTGGTGGCATGAACAAAAGTGGGCTCAAACTCAATGTCACTCCAAAATATCCTTTCTCTCTCCTATTTTATCCAAATTCTCTTTCCTAGGTTAATTCTCAAAATGTCCATGCATGAAACCCATTTTTATCCTCCCTATGGGGTATGAGTTGACTTTGACCCATTGGGTGGCATTGGGTTAGTTTGGGTGGACCCAACCCGAGGAATAGGGCTTAGGGTCATTTTTGGCTAATTAGGTCAAAGTGTTGACTGGGGTCAACATGGGTCCTAAGGTTGACCCTATGACCTACCCTAGGGTCCACTTAGGTTGGTTGGACTTACTTGGCCCTCCAATTCTAGGGTTTCTGGGTTTTACTATTTGCAGACCAAGTGACACTCAACCGAAGCCCTAGGTTCACTTGGTCCTTCATGGTTCTCTAAGGGTTTGTCCTGATCTAGTCAGGACATAATCATCCCTAGGGGTCTAGTTGGGAAAATGGGATGTTACAAATCCCAATAAACAAAATAAAAAAATTTCATCCCCGAAATTAAAGTTAAGGCTACGGGGTTTTTCTACCGGCAAAACTAAAGTGTAACATCCTATAAGTGAGTTGACATGCCTATTTGCTTAATAAAATAAGGGCTAGCCCCAATAAACAAAATGGATTAGCCTCTATCCTTTTAGATGATTCTACTAGTAAAAAATATATTAGGAAGAACGCTTAAACCACTTGAGGAGTTGCGAGGTATACCTGACGAAATAGTTCCGGATATCTTTCCTACATCAGGTCTTGTGGCTCCCAAGTATGCTCCTCTCATCCATGGTTCCTCCAAAAGACCTTGACTAGCGGGACCTTCTTACGGCGCAAGACTCATATCCCTTGGACGTCGATCTGTATCGGCTCCAAATGTACAGATCGATCCGAAGCTACCGACCCATCAGTGGCCGTAATCTGCAACTCCGGGCGTAGTAGAGCCCTCCTGAGTGAAGACACGTGAAAGGCGTCGTGCAAGCCGACCAGCTCTGGTGGCAGCTCCAGCCGGTAAGCTAGGGGACCGATCTGCTCCAGTATCTTGAACGACCCTGATGGCGCGTCCCCCCCGCCACTCATCGATGATGAAGACCCGGCTGCCGAGGCGCTGCAACATAAAGATCTGCGGCGTCGTGACGATGATGGAAGCCCGTGTTATAATCTCCGCCCGCGGCGTGACAAGGCCGCCAAGAAATATTGAACTTTTAATTCATGCACTTTTATTTTATATTAATAAATATAAAATTATTTCATGTTTGATGATAATTTTATATTTATTATAATGGTTGTATTTTAATTTTAGAACTCTTTATTTGATTTTGGTGTGTACTTAACCATACGGATGGATGAGATTTCATCTCCATCATGGATGGTTAAGATGTTTTTGTAACTCCTATTTAAGGAGGTCTTTATGAAGGAATGAGGAGATGAAAATATCAAACCCTAACCCTTCCTAAATTGGAAATTTCGGCCATAGGAGTTCCTCCTTGCCTCCCCTCTTGGTGTGACTCCAAGGCCGCTGCCTCCCTCCATCCTCTTCGGTGCGACTCCGGCGAGACTTCCGTGGTGTGACTCCAAGGAAGAAGGGTTGCTTCTCCGTTCGGTGCGACGCCGGCGGAACCGTGGAGAGAGAGATTCTCCCACAAATCTATCTTGAGTGCATGCTTGATCTTGGTTGGGTAATCTCTTTCCTCTCTAGTGATTCTTCTAAACGTTTGTGGAGGTTTTGTCGAATCGTTTTATCCGTGATCTTAATTTTTCGCGCTTGCAAAAATCTGAACTAAAAGTGTTGTTATTAAACCTCTTGCTAACCGGATTGGAACGATCCATGCCATGTTAACAAGGGAGTTAATCACCACTAAATCTTTCGTCGCCGCTTGAAGTTTATCACCGCTCCGCGAATATTGCCGCTGCGTTTTGCTAAAATCATTTGATGGAATAGATGCTTGTGTAGGTGCGGTGAGTTGTGTGCTTGTTGGAGAGGTAGGTCCTAAGGACGTGGTATCGAGTCCGCTAAACGGTGAGATGTGTGCTTGTTGGAGCTAGGTCCTAAGGACGTGGTATCGAGTCCCGAATCTTTGGGAGCCAACCGACCCCTTTTCGTTCGCTTCTGGTCGGAGCCCTCTCTTTCTTTATTTCTATGTTGCGTTGTCGCGGTGACCCCTACATCAATTTGGTATCAGAGGCGGTTTGTTTCAACTTCCACGTTGCAAACATCCTCGCTGCGATCTTTGTTGGTCGATCCGGTCGTTAGAGAAAATCTGAAATTTTCGGATTGGTCTGCGTTTAGTAAAAAATCCTAAATTTTAAAAACTTGTCCAAAAAATCTGAAAAAAATTCTGTAGCTTCCTGCACTTATTTCCAGCAACTTTAAAACTGAAACTTTTTCGATTCGTCCTCGTTAGGTCAGCCTAAAAATTGGAAACGTCGTAATTCTGTCCAGGTGGTCTGCAAATAGCGGGCTAACATTCTCAGTTTTTGTCGAAAAATTCAGAAAAAAAAATTCTGAATATCCTACCCTTTAGTGTCATCCCTAAATCTATTTTCTGTCAAATTTTAGGGTCGTTTAAGTCCTTAGTTTTGCCCGCACTCGCATGCGCACTAGACTAGGCACAGAGTACACATTACCTTCAACATCTGGGATGGACGCGAATCAGCACAATGATCCCAACACCGAGGCCATAGCAGGTCTACGTACGGAGATGA
This sequence comes from Platanthera zijinensis, assembly GCA_039513925.1. Lineage (NCBI taxonomy): Eukaryota > Viridiplantae > Streptophyta > Magnoliopsida > Asparagales > Orchidaceae > Platanthera > Platanthera zijinensis. The sequence goes on from CM077079.1 coordinate 257,395,484, forward strand.
CTGAGCTTAGGACGATGTTAGAACAAATCTTACGGAATCAAGGTGGTCCACCGCCACCACCCGGTGACGTTGAAAGGCCCAACCGGCACCAACCGGTCACTGATTCGGATTCTGATGAGGGCTATCCCCGAGTGCCCCCTCGTGAACGCCGCCCCGAGCGTGGCTTCGAAATCACTAGAGCCATCAAGATTGATGCCCCCACCTACGATGGCATGGGAGACCCCCAAGTCTTCCTTAGCTGGGTAGTTGATATGGAATGTTACTACCAGTGGCACAATCTCACGGACATCCAAAAGGTCCAAGTTGCCCGCATGAAGTTGACTGATCGTGCGAAAACCTTTTGGCTGAATGAGGAAAGGAGGTTGGGAGCCGGAGAGGGAATCCCACCTATCGGATGGGCGGTGATGAAAAATTTGCTCACCGACCAATACGTTCCCGCTTACCACCGAACACAGATGTTCGATGAACTAGCCACCCTGCGGCAAGGTTCAAAGTCAGTGGCCGAGTATATGGGAGATTTGAAAGACCGAATGGTGCGTTGCGACCTTAGGGAACCCCCGGAGGTCACATTATCTAGGTTTCGTAAGGGGCTTCAACCCGATATCCAGCGGAAGCTCTTGCGCTATGGGCACACAGATCTGAATGCCACCTTCAATGCCGCCCTAGACATTGAAAAACATTTAGCCGCCAAGGCTCACTCCCGTACTTCCTACACGAAGACTAAGACCAATGTTGGAGCGTCTTCTTCCACCTATCCGGACAAGGGAAGGTCGAGAACCACCGAGTCTAAGTCCGTCGTGATCACCGCTAGGAACACTAGAAACCCCACGAGTGAGCGAGTGCCCATTGGGAAGGTTAGCAAGGCCAATACCACGTGCTATTCTTGCGGTGTTCAAGGCCACTATGCCTTTGAATGCCCAACTAAGACTAAGGCCGTTGCCCTCTTAGATATGGCAGCTGATTCTACGGATTACGTCTACGAGGCCGCCGAGGAGAGCGACCCGAAAGGGGTTCCAAGCGATATGGAAGACGATCACCACCTCATGGTGATGCGATGTATTCTGACCACTCCACGTCCGCTAGATGACTGGAGGAGGACGAGTATATTCTCCCTGATCTTTAAGAGTGGTGAAAAGTTGTGCAAACTCATTATAGATAGCGGTAGCTGTGTGAATGTCATCTCTGAGAACGCCGTGACACGTATGAATCTGACCACGGAACCACACCCAACACCCTACCAGGTAGCTTGGATTAGCAAGGTTACTGTCCCCGTTAGCAAGCGTTGCCTGGTTCCCCTTACCTTCAAATCTTACACGGATGAGGTCTGGTGTGACGTCCTCCCCATGGACGCGTGCCACGTGTTATTAGGCCGCCCTTGGCTTTATGACCGTGACGTCACACATTTCGGTCGAGCCAATACATATGAGTTCAAATTCAACGGCAAGACCATCACCCTGAGACCGACCGCTCCAAAGGAGCCAGTAGTTATGGCTAAGGACACCATCGTTCCGGTAGAGAGAAAGGCATTGAGCCTAGTTGGTAAGAGAGAGTTTGTGAGAGATCCCTTTCTGGACGGAGTTATGTATGCGTTAGTTCTTATGAGTTCGAAGGGTGATTCGGAAACGTTGAGAGAGCTTCCTAGAGCGTTACGAGTGCTTCTGGACGAGTACAAAGATGTGTACCCAGAAGAGCTGCCTTCGGTGTTACCTCCACTGAGGAACATACAGCATGCGATAGACCTCATCCCAGGTTCATCCTTACTGAACCAACCCCACTATAGGCTTCATCCCGCGGCCCACAAAGAGCTACAGACTCAGATCGAGGATTTGATGAACAAAGGATTCATCAGGCCTAGCATGAGCCCTTGTGCGGTGCCAGCCCTTTTGGCCCCCAAAAAGGATGGTACGTGGCGGATGTGTGTTGATAGCCGCGCTATCAACAAGATCACCATAAAGTACCGATTTCCCATACCACGCCTAGATGACCTCCTAGATGTCTTGGCTGGCGCCACCATATTTTCTAAGCTAGATTTACGAAGCGGCTATCACCAGATAAGGATCCGCGAGGGAGATGAGTGGAAGACGGCGTTCAAATCCAAGGACGGGTTGTACGAGTGGCTTGTGATGCCCTTTGGGCTATCCAATGCCCCTAGCACCTTCTCCCGCATGATGACACACGTCTTTCAGCCATTCATGGGAAAGTTTGTGGTAGTTTACTTTGATGATATCTTAGTATATAGCACCACCACGATCGAGCACATCACCCACCTAAGAGAGGTTCTTTCCACCCTTCGGAAGGAAACTTTATTTCTTAATCTCAAGAAATGCACGTTCCATGTTACAGAAGTAGAGTTCTTAGGATACATTGTTGGAGCGGAGGGCATTAGAGTTGACCCTAGCAAGGTCAAGGTCATTGAGGACTGGCCCGAGCCGACCACGATACGTGAGGTAAGAAGCTTCCATGGGTTGGCCACTTTCTACCGCCGCTTCATCAAAGACTTTAGTAGCATTATGGCCCCCATTAGTGACTGCATGAGAAAGGGTGAGTTTACTTGGACGAAGTCCGCCACCTTCGCTTTCCAACGCATCAAAAAGCTTATGACGGAGGCACCTGTCCTACGTCTACCAGACTTCTCCAAAGTCTTCGAGCTTACTTGTGACGCTTCGGGCGTGGGAATAGGAGGTGTCCTGAGTCAGGAGGGGCACCCTGTGAGTTTCTTTAGTGAAAAGTTGGCGGGCGCTAAATTAAATTATTCCAACTACGATAGGGAATTCTATGCAGTTATTAGATGCTTGCACCACTGGAGGCATTATCTCCTCTCTAAGGAGTTCGTGATCCTCTCCGATCATGAAGCGTTACGATTTATTAATGGCCAACACAAAATCAGCCCGCGTCACGCCAAGTGGGTATCCTTCCTACAGGGTTATACGTTTAATCTCAAGCACCTCAAGGGAGCGGACAATCGGGTTGCGGACGCTCTTAGTCGCCTAGCCCTTTTAGTCACCACTATGGAGGTTAACGTTGTTGGGTTCGAGCGCATCAAGGATGAGTACGCCACATGTCCGGATTTTCAGGATTCTTATCTCTCAGCCCAGGATAGTTCCCCCACCACTATTACCGCGTTCGTTATTAGGGATGGTTACCTATTTAGGCACGGGAAGTTGTGTATCCCGCAGTCCTCCTTACGTCTCCATATCATCTGGGAACTGCATAGTGGCGGGTTGAGTGGCCATTTCGGTAGAGATAAGACTATCACTCTGGTTGAGGAAAAGTTTTATTGGCCAAAGTTAAAGGCAATGGTAGGGCGAGTAGTGAGTAGTTGCCGTGCTTGCCAAGTCTCTAAGGGTACCAAAACCAACGTAGGGCTATATACACCGTTGCCTATTCCGTCCACACCTTGGGAGGACGTGAGCATGGACTTTGTCTTAGGCTTACCCATCACTTTTCGTCGTCACGACTCCATCTTCGTAGTTGTGGATAGGTTCTCCAAAATGGCATATTTTATACCGTGTACTAGAACCAACGACGCGTCTCATATTGCAAAGCTATATTTTAAGGAAGTCGTTAGTCACCGGGGAGTGCCGAAGACAATAGTCTCGGATAGGGATGTTAAGTATACGAGCTATTTCTGGAAGACACTTTGGACCCTAATGGGTACCAAGCTATTGTTTTCCTCCGCCTATCATCCTCAAACCGATGGGCAAACTGAGGTGGTGAACCGGAGTCTAGGAAACCTTCTTAGATGCCTCGTGAGTGATCATAAAGGCACATGGGATCTTCTTCTTCCCCACGCTCAGCTAGCCTACAACAATTCCAAAAATCGGTCCACTGGTCTGTCACCTAATGAGATTGTCCACGGATACAAGGCCCCTGTGCCTCTTGACTTGGTTCCCTTGCCCCCAACATACAAGGCAAGTCACTTTGCACAATCCTTTGCCCAACATATTCACGACCTTCATGCACGTATACGAGCTACCTTGACTGCTCAGTATGATTCTTATCAGGCACACGCCAATACACACCGGAGAGCGTCACACTTCAAGGTTGGCGATTTGGTTTTAGTCCGATTAGTTCCCGAGCGTTTGCCATCTGGCACCGTTAAAAAGTTAGCACCTAAGCGCGCCGGCCCTTTTCGGATTATCAAGAAAATAGGTGACAATGCTTTTATTTTAGACTTGCCTGCCGAATGGGGAATCTCCCCTATTTTTAACGTCTCGGATTTAACGATGTTCGTATCGCCTCCACATGAGTTGAGTTCCTTGCCGTTTTCTTCTTCCACCAAATCTTCTAATGGGTTGGGGAGTGGTAGTACGGATGACCTCTCTCTGTCGGTTCCCACTGGTATTTCATCGGATGGTAAGTTGCATACTTTTATTCCTACTGCTGATATGTTCCCCAGGTTTCCGAAGACTTTCCTCACTCCGGCCATGATACTTGCTGCGGAGCCACTTACTACCTCGGAGGGTGCTACTTACCGCTTCCTCATCCGTTGGCGCGATCGCCCTCCTTCTGACGATTCCTGGATCCTCGCGACGGAGCTTCACCGACTGGATGCTGCTCTTCTCCGCCGCTACCTCTCGGACCACGCATCGGAGATGCTTGATTTTGAGTGGGGGAGGATTGATGGCGCGTCCCCCCCGCCACTCATCGATGATGAAGACCCGGCTGCCGAGGCGCTGCAACATAAAGATCTGCGGCGTCGTGACGATGATGGAAGCCCGCGTTATAATCTCCGCCCGCGGCGTGACAAGGCCGCCAAGAAATATTGAACTTTTAATTCATGCACTTTTATTTTATATTAATAAATATAAAATTATTTCATGTTTGATGATAATTTTATATTTATTATAATGGTTGTATTTTAATTTTAGAACTCTTTATTTGATTTTGGTGTGTACTTAACCATACGGATGGATGAGATTTCATCTCCATCATGGATGGTTAAGATGTTTTTGTAACTCCTATTTAAGGAGGTCTTTATGAAGGAATGAGGAGATGAAAATATCAAACCCTAACCCTTCCTAAATTGGAAATTTCGGCCATAGGAGTTCCTCCTTGCCTCCCCTCTTGGTGTGACTCCAAGGCCGCCGCCTCCCTCCATCCTCTTCGGTGCGACTCCGGCGAGACTTCCGTGGTGTGACTCCAAGGAAGAAGGGTTGCTTCTCCGTTCGGTGCGACGCCGGCGGAACCGTGGAGAGAGAGATTCTCCCACAAATCTATCTTGAGTGCATGCTTGATCTTGGTTGGGTAATCTCTTTCCTCTCTAGTGATTCTTCTAAACGTTTGTGGAGGTTTTGTCGAATCGTTTTATCCGTGATCTTAATTTTTCGCGCTTGCAAAAATCTGAACTAAAAGTGTTGTTATTAAACCTCTTGCTAACCGGATTGGAACGATCCATGCCATGTTAACAAGGGAGTTAATCACCACTAAATCTTTCGTCGCCGCTTGAAGTTTATCACCGCTCCGCGAATATTGCCGCTGCGTTTTGCTAAAATCATTTGATGGAATAGATGCTTGTGTAGGTGCGGTGAGTTGTGTGCTTGTTGGAGAGGTAGGTCCTAAGGACGTGGTATCGAGTCCGCTAAACGGTGAGATGTGTGCTTGTTGGAGCTAGGTCCTAAGGACGTGGTATCGAGTCCCGAATCTTTGGGAGCCAACCGACCCCTTTTCGTTCGCTTCTGGTCGGAGCCCTCTCTTTCTTTATTTCTATGTTGCGTTGTCGCGGTGACCCCTACATCAGACCCCATGTACCTCGGGCTAAACTTCTTCCGCTGACCACGTACTCGTGAAACCCCATGCATCAGTCGGATCTTCAAGAACACCCGATCCCCTACCTGAAACTCAACTGGACGATGCCGAGCGTCATAATATTTTGCCTGCCTGATCTGCGCCTCTAGCATTCTATCCCGTATCAGCCGTACCTGTGACTCAGTATCCTCAATAAAGTCCATGCCCACAGTCTTCGGATCCTCGTCTTGTATCCAAGAAAACGGAGTCCTACACTTCCGCCCATACAATGCCTCATACGGAGCCATCTGTATACTGGACTGATGACTGTTATTGTACGAAAACTCCACTAGGGGCAACATCCTCTCCCAAGGCTCTCCACGGTCCACAATACACAGTCTCAGCAGGTCCTCCAGTGTCCGGTTGGTGCGCTCTGTCTGCCCATCTGTCTGGGGGTGGAAGGCCGTACTGAAAGCCAGTCGAGTACCCAAGTATGTCAGTACAGACCTCCATTCCCTGGACGTGAATTGTCCATCTCAATCTGATACGATCGTCTTAGGCACCCCGTGATATTTCACAAACTGCTCTATGAACTTCCGTGCCAGTACTCCGACAGTATCCTCCTTCCTGATCGGGATGAACCTAGCCACCTTCGTCAGTCGGTCAACGATTATCCAGATAGAATCATTTCTCGCCCGTGATCGAGGGAGGCCATGGATGAAGTCCATCGCGATATCCTCAAATTTCCACTCCGGCACCGGGAGTGGCTGCAATAAACCAGCGGGATGTCTGCACTCTGCCTTCACTAACTGACACACCTCGCAGTGGGTCACGAAGTAGGTGATGTCCTTCTTCATGCCCAGCCAGTATAAAGTCTTCTTCAAATCCGCCGTCATCTTAGTGATCCTGGGATGTATAGAATATCTGCTATGATGAGCCTCGGCTATGATGTCCTCCCGAATCTGGCCTCCATCCGGTATATAAGTCCGACCTCTGAAACATATCAGACCATCTCGTATCGTTTAGTCCCCAGCTGAGCTTGCCTCTAAGGCCCGGAAAATCGGCTCTAGCCTGGCATCCCGTCTCTGCCAATCTCTGACTCTGTCATGTATATCATAGGTGGTGCTCGTAGCGGCTAGGTACTCCTCGTACAGCTCAGGGTCATCAGATGATACCAGAGTGATATGCATCTCTTCAAAACTCTGTAGTAGCTCTATGAACATAAGCTGGGGCCCTGCTCTAGAAGTGGCAGCTCTCCGGCTCAGTGCATCGGCCACCACGTTTGCCTTACCCGGATGGTAGTGCATCTCATACTGATAGTCCGCTAGAAACTCCACCCATCTGCGTTGTCGGATATTCAGTTCCTTCTGCGTATCCACATATTTCAGATTTTTATGATTTGAAAATATGTCACAGTGGACACCATAGACGTAGTGCCGCCAGACCTTCAACGCAAATATAACCGCTCCCATCTCCAGATCGTGAACTAGGTAGTTCTTCTCATGTTTCTTTAGCTGGCGGGAGGCATAAGCGATCACATGTCCCTTCTGCATTAAAACTGCTCCCATGCCCTGGTAGGAGGCATCCGAATAAACCTGAAATCCTTCTCTCCCTGAGGTGAGGGCAAGTATCGGGGCCGACGTGAGTCGACTTTTCAGCTCCTGGAACGCCGTCTCACACTGTGGTGTCTAGACAAATGGTATCTCCTTCCTCGTCAGAGAGGTAAGTGGGAGGGCAATTCTAGAAAAACCCTCTACGAACTTCCGGTAGTAGCCGACAAGTCCTAGGAAGCTCCTTACGTCCGTAGCTGTCTTCAACTGTGGCCAATCCCGGACTGCCTGAATCTTGGCCGGATCTACTGCCAACCCTACTCCACTAATAACGTGTGCGAGGAAGGCCACCTCCTTCAGCCAGAACTGGCATTTGCTAAATTTGGCATATAATTGATGTTCCCGTAGCTTCTCCAAGGTCAGAGTCAGATGCCTCTTGTGCTCCTCCTCGGTCCTCGAGTAAATGAGGATGTCATCGATGAAAACGATAACAAACACATCTAGATATGTCTCGAAGACCCGGTTCATGAGAGTCATGAACGCTGACGGCGCATTCGTGAGCCCGAAGGGCATCACGGTAAACTCATAGAGTCCATATCTGCTACTAAAAGTAGTCTTCTGTATATCCTCCTCTCGGATCCGCAACTGATAATAGCCCGATCTCAAGTCCAACTTCGAGAAGAAGTGGGCTCCTTCCAGCTGGTTGAATAGCTCGTCTATCCTTGACAGAGGATAGGTATTCCTGACTGTTAGCCGATTCAATGCCCGGTAATCGATACACAACCTGAGTGTTCCGTCTTTCTTCTTGATGAGCAACACTGGGGCTCCTCATGGCGAAGAGCTCGGCCGGACAAACCCGACTTCCACCAACTCCTGCAACTGACTCCAGAACTCTGTCAGCTCACTTGGGGCCATGCGGTAGGGAGCTCTGGATGCCGGCTTATCCCCTGGCATAAGCAATATCTGTAAGTCCTGCTCTCTGTGCGGGGGTAGCCCTGGTAGTTTCTCCGGGAAGACGTCCGCAAAATCTCGCACCACGGGAACGTCGGATACAGATCCCTTGACCTCCTCCATCTCGAAGAGAATCTGATAAATCTCGTCGCCCTGCATGTGGGTCTTGACGGCCTGAATAGACGATATAGATATATGGGAGGTAGGCCTAATACCTTGAAAGATAACTTCTGTGTCCGTATGCCACAACCAGACTAGCCTCCTTGCACAATCGATCCTAGCGTAGTGGCACTCCAGCCACTTCATGCCCAAGATGAGATCAAACCCCGCCATTTCCAATACCGTTGTAGGGGTTTCGAAAATCTTCCTTCCAATGCATACTCCCAGGTCTCACTTTGCCGATGATGTCATCTCGGAGCCGTCTGGGAGGCGTACTCTCCGAGGGATTCCCGTGAAGTGATGTTCGGCTCCTATCTCCTTAACAAAGTTTGTCGAAACAAATGAGTGCGTAGCGCCGGTGTCAAACAGGATGTAAGCTGGCTTGCCGTTGGCTGTGACTATGCCTGGGGGTAATCAAATGTCTTAGAAGTCTAACTATAGTTTTCATTTCTAGTTTGAAGTTTCTAAAGCAAAAGTCCAATTATTTATGAAAGCACATAAAATATTCTGGCGTACCTGTGATACTTGTTCCAGGTTCCTGGGTTGAGCCAGGTCCAGTGCATAAATCTGCTGTCCTTCCGGCCTGCGGTCTCTACCCGGATATCCGCGTCCTTGGCCACATCCCCAGCCTCCATAATGCTGAGTCGGTGGGGCAATCTGCGGTGCTGGTGGAGGCATCCCTCTCATGGGACAGTTTCTCTTGATGTGCCCCACCTGATGACAGTGGTAACATTCCGGCGGAGTGTAAGCCCCACCTCCCAGTCTCTGCACATCTCGCATCTGAATAGGCTGAGGGGCCAGTGTCACCTGCTCCCCCAGCTCCTGCCTCACCTCCCGTCGAGGCTGATCCTCCACCTTTCATACCTCTGGCATACGACCTCATCGCTGATCGTTCCGGGCTCCCCGGCTCTGATCCTCCGTTGGCCGCTTCCGGCCTCTGGTGGTGAGCCAATCTGCCTCTAACCTTTTTGCCATCTCTAGAATACGAGTGATAGGCCCGTCTGAAATGAAAAGAAGGGCATCCCTCATGTCTTCCCGTAAACCTTTGTAGAACCTCTTGATGTACGCTGCCTCATCTAGCTGGTAAGAGTCTGCAAAACGAGCCAGATGGTTGAACTCTCGATGGTACTCCACCACCGTCCTGGTACCTTGCTTCAACTGCAAGAAGCGGTCCTCCAGCTCATCTCGGGCCGACTGCGGAACAAAGTGCTCCAACAGCATGGGCCTGAACTCCTCTCACGTCACCTCGGTAGCCTCCCTACCAGCAAAGGTAGTCTCCAGAACTGTCTTCCACCACCACTTGGCATGGGACTCCAAGCAGGAAATAACCAATGACACACTTTCCTCCCAAGGGCTCTGTATTCCTGTCAGCATCTCCTCCATGATGTCTATCCACTCCTCGGTCCGAACTACCGCCTCTGTCCCCAAGTAGGACGGGGGAGAGATTCCTCGAAAGATGCTGAGCCAGTTTGCTCCCAGAATAGGCTGCGGAGCCGGGTCCTGTCGGTTCCTGAAGGCTTCCAAGATAGCCGTTAGAGTCTGCCCCATATCAGACTGTAGGAACTGAGTGGGAACCGGCGGCGGTGGTGCAACTTTTGGAATCTGTGGGGTTCCACCCGGTGGTGTAGGCAGTACTGGAGGCTGCGCCACAAAATTTATCGTTAGAAATTTTTCAACCTTAACTAAAATAGACAATTATATATGAGATCGCCATATGAGCACACCACTGCTTCCGCTGCTTAGTTTGTCCCCAAACTAAACTCGAGCGGGGGTGACCCAGGGTTAGTGGACTACTACTTTTTCTGATCGATGTTACGCTCTGATACCAGTTTGTAAGACCCCCCCGTTTTTTTTCTCGATCAAACCCCGGGGTCTTATGCCAAGAACCGTCGCTTTGCGGTGACACCTCCGCGCCCGGGAAGGTCATCACTACAAAACGCTGATTCTTCCGGCCTTATTGATCACAAAAGTAGCTGTAGAATAGTAATAAAATGCAGTCCACATCCAGATCACATATAATCAAAAGCTCCACGAAGGGAGTGTCCACAAAATAATAAAAAGGTACAGAAATGAAGGGCTTAAGCCCAGTACATCAATATCCTCACTACAGATCTCTCATGCGGAAGCAAAATAAACTACTACTAGAAGTCAGGACTCACGGTCCCAGCTGGCTGTGCTCTTGAGCTAGACTGCCCTATCTCCAATCGCACCGGTCTCTTGGGCTGCTCCTCCATGCTGGGCTCCACGATCCCCTAATATGATGTGGTTCGAAAACCATTAGTCTATAAGACTAAGCCCTATCATCCCCCACCCCTTCCCCCATGCTCCTAGGCACCGAGCGGGGAGGAAGAGAGGAAAGGACGTAAAAGTGGAGAGTAAAAACAACAGGTGACAGGGGGACCTAGCTAACAATTTTATAAACAGGTTGTAATAGGTAAAGTAAGAAAGGAATTTAACCTTCGCTTATGTGAGTACACATAAGCCAAGGAATCTTCTACAAGACTCCCATCGTATAAAGTGTCCCATACCACTTTATACGTCGGGGTGTCGGTATCACAAGCAGTATATATATATTGAAATAACCTTAATTTATAAACTTGCCCACACAAGCTTATAGACCAAGGGGTCGTTTAACAAGTGCTAATGTATAAGCGTCCCATACCACTTATACATTAGGTGTCACAGGTTATTATGAATGATTATGATATGCATCTATATGGTGGGTATGTTATGTTCAAGCAGTGCAACTCACGCACCCGACTTTGTGTACACAAACCTTTAGTTCCCCCTTTTGGAGCCGTTACCTCCCAGGATACCTCCGTAGTGACATACGAAAGCGGTGGGTTGGGCCTCGCCCACCTCAAAACCAGTAATAACACTACCGGTTTAACCTATCGTACGCCTCAACGCTTGGTGCACTAAGCGGACTACGCGTACTTTTTACCGACAAGACCGCCGGGCTTAAGTTTGGCGAAGCGTAAAACCACACTTGCCGAGTCATCGTATTGGCGTCGGTGCAACGACCCTCCAACACCGAAGACCCACCACCTTAGATATTCCTTTTTATGCACATGCAATATTCTTAAAAGAAACCAACAAGTCAAGCTCCCGGACTAAACCGTCTGTAATAACTAACAACCGAGCCAAAGCTCCTCGGACTAACCCGTCCGGCTCAAATTCCAAACCTCATCCCTTTGAGCACCACGGGATGGCGCCCCTTTGAACACCTCGGGACGACTTAACCATTTCCCTCCAACTCTGCACGGGTGAGCAAGTAGTCAACAAACTCCAAGTCCCTCCAACCCGGCACAAGTGAGCAATAAACATATCAGCTCCTTCCAATTCAGCGCGGGTGATCAAGTAGCCAACAGGCTCCAAGTCCCTCAAACCCATCACGAGTGAGAACAAGTACAGTTTATCTAGCCTATTAGACTACTCTTGCCTACCGGTTATTACACATAGTATTTTAGGGTTAATCCCAGGACTGCCCAGGGTATGCCCAATGAAGGGGTCTCAGGGGCACTAGGAACCAAGATGGAATTAAAAATCTAAAGTTCACTTTCGCAAGGATAATTAGTTTTAGTTGATGTCTACCCATGACCCACAACCAACTCTCATTATTACTCTTGGGCGATCCTAATGACTTAAGTTATTATCGGGGGGGGGGGGGGGGGGCGACGGTCTTCCGCCGGCCTCCACTCCCATTGTTACCCAATGACTTGTACTTTTAATCTCATCACTAGGACGACACTAACCACACGGGTTATACTTCCAATCGTGTTCTCTAGCTCAATTGTCGATCTATCCCCCGGTGGGCCTTATGGTATAACTTACTTTTACTGAGCGCAGCCCATGACCTAACACCACCCCGGAATCGAACTTCTAATTCCTTGGGCCATATTTCTCAAATTATTTATCCTAGGGTAGTATAGACCTATATAATGACCATGATGATTTTCATAATTTTCCAACTTAATTACATCCTTAAATTAATTTCTTCCATTAATTCTTCAGGTCATTTTACACATGAAGTATAATATATCATAATTCTACTGATGTAAGAAATTTTCCTGACCTATAATATGGTGAAATATCACTGTCTTCCAAGATTGATAATTTTTATTTAAGTATTTCTATTTATTCCTTAATTATCACAAAATCAACATATTTATCATTTTCCAAAAGAAGTATAAAGAATTCATAAATAAAAATTCTAAGAAAATTACAGAGTGTATGTATTGATAAGATAAGTCTAAATATAGAGTTTCACAAACTTCTAAAGTACAATGGCCCATCAATTCCATTTTCAAGTAATTTACCATAATGCCATTATGGGGTTTTGAACATTACTGAGACATCCAAAAATATTGAAATAATTATACAAGGTTCTTTATACAATAATACATCTCTAGAAATTTTCCATAATATTTCTACCACAAAATTCTATCAATTTCCAATTAAAAGTAAATAAGGGCAAATGGTAAATCCACATAATTCCAGCTACAAAATTCATAAAACAGAGAAGTAAAATTTATAGGGTTTAAATATGCCCTCTATGTGATCATGAAAAAATTTGGGGACTTATTTCCATGCTAAACCATTTTCTCAATTTATTTATCAAAAGGCCTAATATTTCAAAAATTCCAAATAATGAGATTTTTGTATCCAAAAAATCCCTTGATTAATTTGAGGGGTGAACTTAACCCTAACGGACCTCTGGATTCCTTCCATGATTTTTTGGGTGCCTTAATTGGCCTGAATACACCACATTTCATTTCTTGCTATTTGCAACCCCAAGGCTATATATAGTCAACACATGCAAGGGGATTCACCAACCTTGCTGTGGTCCATATGGGCTAAAAAATTGACCATGCCCTAAAAAATGTCCCCATGGACATGCCACTGAAAATTGGGGCCTTTTGGAGTTGAAATACTCCAAGAATCACCTAAAGAAGCCTAGGGGTATTTTAGTAATTTCCCCCTAATTTTAATTCCAATTAATCCCATTTTTGGGCAGGGCCTAATTATGCCCTAAACCAGTTATTGACCAAAATCCCAGGTCATTTGGGCCTCTGGATGGGCTTGGGCATCTCTTCTAATTACTGCATTTTTGTTATTTGCAGCCCAAGGTCATTCACCATTTCAGATCTTGAGAGTGAGATATCTCAACATGCAGAGGACTAAATTGACTAATATTTCTATCATAGGTCTAACATACCCTTAAGGGCAGGCCACCAAAATTTGGGGCCAATTGGGGTTTGTATGCCAAAATAATCAACAAAATTTGATTTATCATATTTTGACTAAACCTATAGAATTATTTTTCTCAAAAATTCCCATTTTTGGGGAGGATCTAGATATGCCTAATTAAGCCACATGCCCAAAATTTCAACCCATTTGGACTTAGGGTTTGGGCAGGACACTCATTTTATTTTCTGACCTACCCTAGGACCAGTCCTAGGAAAATGGCTCTATAGGGCAGTATACTTAATCAAAATTTATGTGTAACATGTCAAATTAAATATAACTTCAAGGCCTACAAATTTTATGTTGAGCATATTTTATGACAAGGGCTGTAAGTTCCCTGAAAATAAACATGCAAAAGTCGGTTTTATAAGGCAGAATTTAGCACTATTCATGAAATTAAATAAATACAGGATTTATATTTTTGCATGGCACTAATCTTAAAGCCGATCGGGTGGTTGCATGCTCATCTTCTATAAATCGATTGGAATCGAGCCGGCGCATGGTGGTGTTTCATGGGGCGGTTCCCGGCGGCTAGGGGCGGCATAACCCCCGGAGATCTTCACCTCCACCCTCACGGTGGTGGGGGCAAGCATTGCCGGCGTCTAGGGCGGCGGGAGACGGCGGCGCCACCCAACTCGAAAGCTCCAGAAACTCCATTAATGGAGAAAAACGAAGCTGGGTTTGGGCTCATTTCCTACCCTAAACAGTCCTAAGATCTAAAGCATGAAGAGAGAGGTAAGGGAGGACCTGAACTCGGGCTTGAATGCGGGTGGAGCGGCGGAAAACCATGGCGATGGCGGCGGTGCTTATCCCTCGGGTTTCACAACTCTTAGCTCCAGGACTCTCTTTCTCTCTCTCTCGGGATGAAAATGAAGGGGAGGCTGAGAGGGGGAAGATGAGGAGGGGATATTATGAGAGGCGATGATATCAAGGGGGGGGGGAGGCGATACCATCAAGGTGAGGGTGGTCGGGTTGCCTTGTTTGTATCGGCCATGCATGCATGGTGGGCCCTACTGGTTCAAGCTCCTCCTAATTGGGTTAAATGGGTCGGCCAGCCCATGTGTGGGCTAAGGGAATGAGTGGGGAGGAGGGTATGAAGCCGCATGGCTAGGTAGGGTCGGTTTTGGGCTTGGGCTTGTCTCCAAGCATGCAATGTTGGCCCCACTTGCTCCCACTCCTCCTAAATGGGTTAAAGAGGTCATGTGTGGGCTGGTGGCATGAACACAAGTGGGCTCAAACTCAATGTCACTCCAAAATATCCTTTCTCTCTCCTATTTTATCCAAATTCTCTCTCCTAGGTTAATTCTCAAAATGTCCATGCATGAAACCCATTTTCTCCTCCCTATTGGGTATGAGTTGACTTTGACCCATTGGGTGGCATTGGGTTAGTTTGGGTGGACCCAACCCGAGGAATAGTGCTTAGGGTCATTTTTGGCTAATTAGGTCAAAGTGTTGATTGGGGTCAACATGGGTCCTAAGGTTGACCCTATGTCCTACCCTAGGGTCCACTTAGGTTGGTTGGACTTACTTGGCCCTCCAATTCTAGGGTTTCTGGGTTTTACTATTTGCAGACAAAGTGACACTCAACCGAAGCCCTAGGTTCACTTGGTCCTTCATGGTTCTCTAAGGGTTTGTCCTAATCTAGTCAGGACAAAATCATCCCTAGGGGTCTAGTTGGGAAAACGGGATGTTACACTCGATCTCCTCCTTAAGCTTTGAGCAATTTTTTGTGTCGTGTCCTCGTCTATGGTGGAACTCACAGTACTTTGTTTGGTCCCCTGCATTTTTAGCGAGGGGTCTGGGCTTGTGGAGCGTATCGCTGCCATGGATTGCGTAAAACACATTTGTTCTGGAGGTATTGAGGGGCGTGTATTTCAGGTGATGCCGAGGTCGTGGGTTGCCGCGACATTCACTGTTCTTCCCCAAGTTTGATGACGCTTCTTGCTCCCTTCTCCTATTTATGCATATATCAAATTGTTTTTGATGTGTCTCAATTGCTTCATCGACTACAATCTGAGATTCGTTTCATCGTATTAGATCATGATAACTTGATGTCGTTTCTCTCATTAATGCTGAGTAGAAGCTTCCAGGGCGGAGTCCTCCTAAGAGGAAGCCTCGTAAAAGCTCGGGGCTGATATCTGGGATCAGCCGTGCTTCTATAGTGAAATGACGTAAAAAATATCTGAGGGTTTCTCCTTCACTTTGGCGGATCCCAGATAAGTGGGAAGAATTTTTAACTATTCGACAGCTGGCGATGAATTGGTCTGTGAATTGTTGTGATAGTTCTACGAAATTCTTTATCTCCCCCTCCTTCAGAGATAGGAACCAGGTGCGAGCTTGTCCTTTCAAAGTCGTCAGGAAAGCTTGACATAACAGTTGATCTGGGGCATTGCAAAGTTGCATCATGATTGCGAATGTCGGACATGCTCTGACGGGTCACTTGCACCATCGTACGTCTCAATCTTTGGGAGCTTGAAAGCATGGGGATTGGATGTGTCAGGACCTCAGGTGCAAATGATGAGGAATGGTGGAAGGGGCGGCTGGCTGAAGCGACACGTTGCTTGGCTCGCTCGCGCCCTTCTGTGATTAAGTTGAGAACTTCTTCGCGTGTGAGCCTCCCATCGAGACCCGCTACTTTAGGGTAGTTATTGTGATTTTGAGCTTCAGGTCTTTTGTCTGAACGGGCTCTGCGACCTTGGACATCCACATAGGGGGTAATTCTTAAGGTACGATGACATACAGGTGAGGGGGAATTGGACTAACCTGCCCCCCGAGTGTCTTCCTTTCTGTAGTGCGGGCAGCTTCTCCCTCCATGGTTTTTAATTACGAGTACTGTTGTGTTGAGGGTATTGTCTTCTGAGAATGCTGGGAACTCTCTTCCCACAGACGTCGCCAAACTATTGTGATCTAACTTGACGTCCCGGTTGGATCGGAATAACCAGAACAACCTTAGCTCTCGGAAAGGTCGAGCGCGCACACAATCAATGAGGTAGATCGATCGTACACACGAAGTTTTAATGTGGAAAACCCCTCAACTGGGCAAAAAATCACGTGACCGGATGTGTACCGGTCAAAGTCCACTATTTCCTGGCTGTTACAGTTTGTTTGTGAAATCGAGGGTGACATGCCTCCTCTCGTTATAGTTTTGAGGTGAGAGAACACTTGGCACACAGCGGACGACAGACCGTCGCGCCTGGAGTTTGTTACAAGTTGCACTTTGCGTTGATGGGCTTCGCTGAGCGTCTTGCTGATTCTGGACATAGGAGCGGAGTTCCTGAACTTGCGGTTGCAGAGGCCGCTTTGAAATTGAGAGATTGGGCTTCGTCGGGCGGCTTCAATTTGGCTCGGGTGCGGCTTGGGTGCTGCTTGTAGGAGGAATCAGACAGAGCTTCGACCTGAGGAAGAAGAAGACTCAGAGGAAAAAGTGAGAAATGAGGAGTCCTGTGACTCCTTTTATAACCTCTCGGTGGTGGTTATGCGGCTATCCTAACACCATAACCACCATTCTGATTATTTTCGTTATAGTTTAAATGCGCATATTAGGATATTAATTTTGCTATTTAGAGACCATTTAAATAAATCATTAAATTATAAATTAAATTCTCCATTAACCCGGTGGTTAGTGGGTGGTTACACGTGAATCAGACGGTGGGGAACGACTTCGAATGATCAGGCGGCGGGGGTGGAACTCCATGGGTGGCTGGCGAACTTACCGCCGAACTCGCCGGCGAGGGGAGGACCGCCGACGATGGCCGGGGAGGAGCGACCGTTCACTCGGCCGCGACCGGCGGACGAGGGAGGGAGCGGCCCCGGCGGCCGCTCCCTCGACCGCGACCGGCGCGACCGCTGGCTCGGCCACGACCGGCGCGGCCGCGGTTGGCAGTCGGTATAGAGCGACCCGTGCGGTCGCTCTTTCGTCCATGGCCGACGGCTGGGAAAGAGCAGCTGGGAAAGAGCGGCCCGAGCGGCCGCTCTTCGGCCGGCGGTCGGGAAAGAGCGGCCTGAGCGACCGCTCTTCCGGTCGTGGCCCGACGACCGATGGGGAGCGGCCCTTGTGGCCACTCCTTCGGCCGCGACCGACGGTCGAGGGAGGATGGCCTGGCCGGCTGCTCTTTCGGCCGCGGCCGATGGCCGAGGGAGGCCAACCCAGGCAGCCTCTCTCCCGGCCGCGACTGGCGGCCGAGGGAGACCTGCCAAGGCGGCCGCTCTCCTGACCGCGGTCGGCGGCTGAGGGGGAGTGGCGGCCGGGGCCGGTGCAATGAGAAAAGGGGGCGGCCAGCGTCCGAGGAGGGGTCCGCCCGCCCGCCACTGGCAAGGCGGGACTCGCAGCGGTTTGCCCCCTACGCGTGATGAGATCTACGCGCGGTGATCGCGCGTGCGGTCAATCCCATGATCCCACTACTTTTTAGGTGGAGATCATGGGTGTGTGGCTATGTGCACACCTATACTTATAAAATGAGTCTCATCCCTAACAACAACTAATATTTATAATAAGGTTTAATAATAAATATAAGTAAAAAATATAAATATTATAATAATATACTTAAAATATTGAATTATAATTTTGTTGCGGGTCCCCCAGTCTTTCTCCGGTCCGGCGAAATCGGACCTCCTTAGCTCGGAATTTTATCGGGCGTGCAAACAGTCAAAATTTATTGCAGCAAATGACAAGAAGCATTTTTTATGTGGAAAACCCGGAAAGGGTTAAATACTACGTGATTGAAACTGTGCCGAGCCAAAATTCACTAGATTCTTGGAGTGATACAAAGTTTGATTTGATTTCGGAGAGTGACAGACCGCTACTCGGTTACATGTGCAAAAAATGAGAAAACGAATAAGTCCTCAGAGCCTCGATGAAAGCGCGCGCTCCGGCCTTGGAATGCTGCTGAGCTCGCGGAACCTGAGTGGGAGCGTTTCGGTTGGAAAATTCTCTAAGTACACGGAGCTTCTGGAGGGAGCACTCTTGTTGATGCGGAGCCTTGATGGGAGCGCTCACGCGGAGGCGGTTGATGTGACTTGGGGTGTGTTGAAGCCTTAGAGCAAGGAGTAGAGCGGAGAGAATTACTGAGCGGAGAATCGACATAAGTCCACGATCTCGCCGGAAAACCTCCGAGCTCTCTCTTGTCTCTGGAGTTGCTTGTCTTCAAATGAATGTCTGAGAGCATATTTATAGTTTTATGGATGGTTATGGTAATAATTGTGTTAGAGAGAGAATTGTGCTGCCGAATGACGTTGCTCCGTTTCAGTCACCTGGATCACCAATTTTAGCGGAAAGACAGAAGTGCCCCCTCGGGCAGTTCGGGCGGCCCGGGCAAGGTTCCCGAAAGCGGCAGCGGTCGAGGTAGCCGGAGACGGCGAGGGTCGCCGACGAGCACGCGCATGCTGATGCGCAAAACTATGCCTGCAATTGACAACGATAAGTGTACCGTATCAGAAGTAGTATAAGTTTATAAAAATCAAGATCGTATTAGACCCGGGGTGGTTGAGTAATTATACTTTGAAATTCGCTATTATCTTATTAATTAGAGCTTAAAATTTGGGTTGCGAATAGTAAAAACTAGTGATGTTTACAAAATTAATTCGACGATTTAAAAACTAGTAAACGATCTTTGAATCACCTCGAAAATAAAAAATAATGGAATGAAAAATAGAAATGCAGTTCTCTTGTTGAAGGGGTTTTGACCGTGGAGGTTCCCGAGGCACTTTCGAGGATTAAGTTCAACTAAGCTTAGGTGTATCGACCGAACTTTCATTCTCAAATCGCATCGCCTAAGACTTGCTTTAGGTTTTGAGTCTCGCTATTGGATTTCACTCCAATCCGACAGAGTTACGTCGTCCTCTCTCAAGGATTACGTTCTACTCCTTTTACCTATGCACGATCGATTCATCTTACGAGCCTCTCGGCCAATTAAAGAACGAAAACAATATGAAAACTATAAATCGGCGATATAGCCCCATAATAATATTCAATCAAGGTAAACCGTAAGCGTTCAACAATTAGAGAAGAGTAAATCTCAAATCATAAACGTATTATCTTATCCTCGGATCATCTCGATTGAGCACTATAGAAATTAGCTACTCGTGAAGATAGGTGACTCTGCACATCCCGAAATGCTCACCTTCATTCTAAAAATGCGAAGTAACAAAAAGACGTATAAGATTATTAAACAAAAATAAAGACAGAAAAAACGAGACAACTTGACGAACGATCCCGAAATGAAATTTCTCCAATCTTAATCTCAAAATTCTTCTCAAAATGAATGGCCAAATCTGAATTTTAGAATTCTCTTCTCAACCCTCCCCCCATTTCACCGTAGAAATGCGGTATTTATAGTTTTGATTAGCACAAACGGCTGAGTTTAATTTCATTTGACCATTACCGTTCATGTTACGGATCCGGATCCTCTCCATTTGTAATGAAATGGAGGTGATCCATTTCAAGATCCGGTGGTTGAGAAAAATTGCAATACATCCAAAGGCTATCATTCTTTTTCTTAAAAAGAAAATATAAAAGCCTAGAAAATTGAAGCCATCCCATTTTCACCCACACAATCTGAACCGTAAAATGGATCCCCTCCATTTTGTCAGAAATGGAGAGGATCCTGATATTCATGTTACAGTATTAGGCCGAATGAAATTAATTTCAGCCGTTACTGTTCATGCTCTTGTGAAATGACAGCTGCGTTCGTGGCGGAATGCATGGCGTGGAGGGAGCTGAGGATGTCGAGGTCTGCTGACGTGGAGGAGCTGAGGTGGTCGGGTGCTGTTGACGTTGAGGTGGCCGAGATGAGGTGGTGGCGTTAGAGGTGTTGGCCGGAGAAGTTGTTGAGGTTGCTCGAGCAGCTTGGAGGAGCTGCTGCAGGGAGGTTGCCGGGTTGAGGTGGCTGCATGGAGCCCGGCTGAGCTTGCTTGGAGGTGGAGGTGATGGAGTGGCCGAGCATGGTGGAGCTTAATATATACCCGGTGGCAGCCGGCGGCTGCTGGCTCGCCGGCCACCGGGTAAAAAAATTTGCCCGCGCGAGCAAATTTTTTTACCCGGCGGCGGTTGGTGGCAGACGCCGCCCGCCCCTGGGTAAAAGATGTGAACGGCGAGCCGAAACAATATGATTAATCAAGGAACAATATCATTAATCAACGGTTCTGGATTAATCGTGCGGCTCTGCACATTCGCCCGCACGCCCGCAGGAAATCCCGCCCGCACAAGATCAATCCCCATATATATATAATGAGTGGTGGCTTTTGAAAATATTCAGTCAAACTCCATGTTGATAAGTTGGACTCGCATGTGAACTCTTGGACGCGGCAACTGGATATTGTACGCAGATCCCTCCCAGGCCTGCCGTAATCTTACAAAATAGAAAATATAAGATTTAGAACATGAAATATTATTTTTACAAGTTCTTATGAATTATAACGAATAAAATTGATTATTTATTTAAATATCAGTAAGATATTCACTCAAATGATGACTAGATTACTAGTCATCAAACACCTCCACACTTACTCGTTGCTTGTCCCGAGCAAACCATTCTTCATAAGGATAGAAAAATCTAATGCTAGATAGGATCTCAAAAGCTAGAGAGTAAAATGCGAAGTCTTATGCCGACATGCGTAGATATTTTAGTAGAAAGACGTTCTTGGCATAAATATTAATTTATGAAATAATTAAAAAATGCGTTTCAATTATTTATTATCACTTTTAAAAATAGTCAACCATCACTCTCAAAGTTATGAGAATGGAGAAAATAGTGTGATCGCTGAGATTTAAAATACTAGACGTCGATGCTCGGGGTGGTCTCCAAAAAAATCCATAAATGACAAAGGTCATAGGCTTGCCCGATTGCACCTTCTCCATTACACTTCATCTTAACCAACTCTATGGATCTTTAGGAATTAAGTAGGATGTAACTTAAGACTTGGATTTTAAGGGAGAGGTAAACAGAGATAAACATGAAGGCACAAACAAAGAGTTTTGAGCTAAAATTTTATTTCTCTTTTTCTTCATAATTGGGATCATTCCAAGTATCTATGTGCATACTTAGGCTGTATGTCATTATGAGAATTTTCTTTTCATAATTGAGATCATTCCAAGTATGCGTGTGCATACCTAGACCACATATTACTATAAGAATTTGCTTTTCAAAATTAGGATCATTCCAACTATGCATGTGCATACCTATGCTGCATATCACTTTGAAACTTTGGTTTTAAAGTTAGCAACCATTTTTCCTATAATTTAGCTCAAAATTTAAATGTATATTTGGGTTTGGACTATTTCTTTTTTGGTTTTGGTGGCGAAATGGTGAGGGTGGATCCAAATAAAAGAATAAGACGACTCAAATTTGTGTCAACAAAGATAGTAATTTTAGAATTGGATGCAAGAGCTCAAACTATCTAAAGAAAGACCTAAATCTTTTCCATAAGGTTTAATTAGTCTAATGCGCAAATATTTTGAAGATAGCTAAGGTCCAGTTCTAGATATCGAGAAAGGACACCCGTTCATTCGAATCGAGTAATAACTTTCTAACGATCTTCTACACACTCGTCTTAACTACTTTTGGATAAAACCGGATTCAAATTAGAAATAAAATAAATTCTTTCTATGCTAATTAACAAATAATAATGTACAACCCGTATTCGTCAAGGGTGGACCCCTCTAGAGCCAGGTCAGCAAAAGTCAAAGTTAGCAAGTCAAGACAGAGGCCAGAGTCAATACGCCAGGCTGTAGAAGGCCTGAGCGAGTATGCCAAGCTCCCCTCGCATACTCGCCAGGTAGCCGACTAGGCAAGTTGCCCGCCCAGCCGTGTGAGTTCCTCCAGGAAGTCGCCTAGTTGCCGAGGGGTGGGGGTATACATAGACTCCCCCTCCCCCAGGATTTCCCTATAAATAGGACCCCAGGGGTACGATGAGAGACACTTGAAATCCCTGCAAGGATCTCGCGAGCTCTACTTTTTGGATATCCGCTAAGCCTTTGGATTCCTTTTCCATGGAGATCAGGTCATGATCTCGCGACCTAGTTGTCTGTTAGTCTCCCTCGTACCTTGCTCGACCTTTTTGGTTGTGGAGGGGTAGCTTCTTTCAAGCTTCCAGGTATGTGGTGGGACCTTCCTTCCACAACATCTTGGGTCCTGTTTGTTGCTTTCGTTCTTCATCCTAGTCACTTTAGCCACCTAGCCTTACTATTGAGCTAATAGCCTTAGGCTGCCTTGATCCGATTTTTGGAGTAGGGAATTTTCCCGACTTTAACACTTGGTGCGGTGAGCGTGGATCACAACCGAGGAGGAAAGTTTCGTGGTTTGGCGAGATGTTAAGCGGTGGAGAGCATGGAGAGTTAGTTGGTAACTCGGCGGGAGTGGGTTACTCGGCGGGAGTGGGTAACTTGGCGCGAGGTGGCGAGTTTGTGACTGTAGCTGTGTTCGAGGAGTTTGTGAGGAGGATCGAGGGGACCATTTTCTCAGGGCTCCCTCGTCGCCTTGATGTCACGGCAACCTCACCCCGTCGTGCGACACCGTTTGACGAGGAAGTGCCGCCGAGGTGACCTAGGAAGGAGCGAGCTTGGGAGAGAGAGGAGCGACTGATGTAGTCACGACACTACCTTGCAAGCAGCGAAGGGATCAGGTTCCGAGATCCAATGCCGCCGACGAGGTGCCATGATACTCGCTAGTGGAGCGAGTATGATGATGATACCAGCGAGGATGAAACTCGTCACTATCAGGGAGGGAGGAGCCTCTTCTGTGATGAGATCTTTGCAGCCCCAGTTCCCGAGGGCTTCCAAGAGCTAGTCCTCACTTACTACTCCGACAGAGATGACCTGGTCAGGCATCTCCAGTGGTTCGAGGATGTGGTGTCCATCCGCAACATGTCAGACGCCTTCAAGTGCAGGTTCTTATCGATCACCTTTAAGGGGAATGCAAGAGATTGGTTCCATCAGTTGCCAGCCGGTTCCATCTACTACTTTACGGATCCACGTTGGGGCCTTATGGCAAGGTTTGCGATGTCCAAGAAGAGGAAGAAGGAGGCAAAAACTCTCTTCAAGATTGCTCAGGGGTAGCATGAGAGTCTTGGCCACTACATCGACCGTATCCAGGAGGAAATCTTTGAGGTGGAGGAGGTGGAGGAGGTGGACAACTTCACTATGATGCTGGCCCTGAAGTATGTTCTGAAGCAGGGTCTCTTCAGCATGGAGATGGGGTCCAAACCCCCGAGGTTCTTCAAAGAGATGGTGGAGAGGGAGAATACGTTCGTGCAGGGAGAAGAAAAGAACAAGGACTTCTTGGCACGACTAGACGGGGATGAGCCGTTGGGAAGGGAAAGAGGAGGACCTTCAGAGGTGAAAGCTGGGAAGCTGTCGGAGAGACAGGTTGAGAGGAGAAGGGAGGAGCCAAGGAGGAGAGAGGATCGAAGGAATAGAGAAGAGCCCAGGAGGGCAGAAGAGCGGAGGAGGCAAAAGAGGCCTCGAAGGCAGGAAGAGAGGATTCCCGTGGAGGCTCGAGAGAGAAGAGGAGAAGATAGACGATTCCAGCACCCTACGAATCATCCTCAGTAGAGGTAGCCTGCTAGGCCATGGTTCTAGCAACATGAGAGGAATGATCACTATCAGGGTGAAGGTTGAGGAGAAGGAAGAGGAGAGGAGATGACCATTGTCTGTCAGGGCAATAAGCGTGACAGACAGGAGGCGCGAAGTGCGAGGAGCCAGGAGGCAGAAATTCCCCTCTACTGCGATATACATCCGGTAGAGGGGCATGGGACTTTGTATTGCCCAGAGTTTTGGGAAGTGAGGAGGAGGCTGGAAGCTGGGGTAGCAGAGAGGGAGCAGCCGAGGTAGGATGTGTCAGCGGGGCCGGTAGCGTTCCAAGCTCCGGGGAGGAGGAGGAACGAGGACCGGGTAGACCAAGGAGGTCGCGGAGAGGTGATCCATGGCCCAGGAGGTGGGCATGTTGGAGTGATCAACGATGAGGTTAGACTCAGAGCTTCCCGTAAGGGGAGTCTCCATCAGATCTATCGGAAGAGCATCGCCTCTCAGAGCGTCGCTTCGAACTCCCAAGTTCCGCCGTAGTTGGATGAGATCACCTTTTCTGAGGAGGACATGCTAGGGAATTAGAACCCCTTCCATGATTCCCTTGTCATCCAAGCTGCCATCGAGGACTTCACCGTCGACCAAATCCTTGTGGACAACGGGAGTTCTGTGAACGTGATATTCAAAAGAACCTTCGTCGGGCTTCTGGTAAAAGCATCCAGAGTCCAAGCTGCAAACAGACTCCTCTTTGGTTTCTCATGAGAGAAGAAAGAGGTGGAAGGAGGAGTGGACCTTCTGGTCACCCTGGGAGGAACTTCAATCAGATGGCGCTTCATCATCGTTGACGCGCTGAGTTGTTATAGCGCCATCTTTGAACGTCCTCTCATTAACTACTTCAAGGTCGTCCCTTCTTCCTACCATCAATACCTGAAGTACTGCCAGGGAGACGTCCAAGTGAGGATCAGGGGAGATCCGAGAGCTGCCGTGAAATTTTGCAATTGCAATCAACAAGAAAAGAGAAGTACAACGGGGGGGGGGGGGAGAACAGAAAGGAACCAAAACACACAAATCAACTGCCCTCAAGGACGCTGCAGTCCTCCGCCACCAGTCCGAGGAAAAACTCATCAGCTACAGAACCGACCTCCCATAGAATGTCCCCATCAACAGCCTTCCGCGCACAGTGGTCGGCCTCCCGATTTGCCTCCTGATGAACGTGCTAGAACATCACCGCCGCAAAATCCATGAGGAAAGATAAGTCCACGTCCCCGGGGTAGGTGTTGGGGCGAGCTGAACCTGCAGCCGCCTTACTACAAATATCCATGACATTGGCCGCATCCCCTTCGATAATTATGCCCTTAGCCTCCTGAATCGTTGGTAGCACCACTTTGCGGATCGCCACAATCGCCTCAAGTTCCACCCGGTCTGGGTCCCAGTGATGCCAAGAAAAATCCGCTGCCAATAGCATCTGTCCACCCTCTGACCGAACCACAATACCAAGCCCCGCGCATCTCGAAGGTAGTAGAGATCCATCCACATTAACCTTGATCCACCTGGGCGGTGGGGAGCACCATGAAGACGAACGAAAATGCCCCGAGGGGAAAGAGGTGCTCCAACATCCCGAAGTTCAACCTTGGTCAAATAGGGCAAGGTTCTCCATCACCGTGGCCGCGATGACCACCGATGTCCCGACCTCCAAGAGGTGCAGCTTAGCATTTAGGGCACGCCAGCATGTATACAACACATAACACAGGAGGCGGATCGGAGAAATAGCCGCCTTCCCCCCATACGTCACCATCCTCAACACCTCTACCCATGTACAGCCAATAGGGATCCACATCCCCCATCTGAGAAGCTCCTTTCCGACAGCAACAAGTCTGGTGCATCCCCCAACAAGGAGGTCACGGTTCTCGATCTTCCTGCAGTCCCATGGGCAAAGGCCATTCTACTATAGTACCCGTCAACTCAGTCTAGCACGGGTAGGCAGCGCATCCAAGAATATTCACCAGCAGAAAAACTTCTCTCGTGGGTGCATTTTGAGCTTCTTGAGCCAACTCATGTTCATATCTGGGTAGGTCAGAAGTGAGTGGGGGTAGGCCAACACTGCGATTACTTTACCACTGAATTGAAACAGAAAATCTGGGGTGTACTCGCCCCCCAGTTGGAGTTGTAGGATAACAAGTCCTCCCCAAACATTTGTCCCAGCAAATCCGCATCCTAGTCCCCATCCGCATCCATAAGGTCAGCCACCATCAATCCATCAAGCACCGTACAGTCCACAAAAGTAGGCTAGCAGTCCAAAGGGGTATCGAGAGTCCATATGTCCCGCAGAACATCCACCCTTCTACCATTGCCAACTCGCCATCAAATTATAGGCACAAGGGTGGCAAGCCCATGCCGTAAAGTCTCCCATCCTGAAGAGTCGACACGATTGGAAGATGGGTCACCGATGCGCATCCCATAATTAGCATGGAAGATTGACCCGAAAAGAGTGACAGGGGCCTTCAGCAAGTACCAAGCCAGTCGGGCCCACAAGGAGCCTTCCCAGTAATGGAGACTGCGAATACCCAATCCCCCAGCATGTTACGACAAGCAGATGGTACCCCAATTAACATAGTGCAATCCACGTGAAGCCACATTCTTTTGCCAGAGGAACCTTCGGGCAAGTTGTTCCACAATCTCCAGCACAGCCTGGGGGAGAGCGGCATGAGTCAATGCATACATCAGATCGGATAGGAATGAGAAGCGGAGGAGGGCAATGCGGCCAGCCAGGGACAAGTGACGATCCACGTATCTTGGTCTGCCACTTGATAAGGGGGCTGGAGAAGTCTGACTTCGTAAGCTTTCTCATGGCGAGCTTAACTCCAAGATAGTCGAATTCCTCAACTTTCCGGTATCCCAAATTATGAGCAAACCGATTTACTTTCCATCGTGGCATCGCCTTGCTTTCCATCACCATGGATTTAGCCATGTTGACCCTTTGCCCAATCCAACGACAATAAGCATCTAACATCCTCGAACATTCCCGGACTGCCGCCATATTCGCCTGAAAGAATAAAAGAACGTCATCAGCATAGAGCAGGTGCGACAGGTGAGGGCCGCCCTCTGAGAGGGGAAAGCCCAACATCGTATCACTTGCATAGACTGCGGAAGACAGCAGTTCCGAGCAGAGTATGAAGAGATAGGGGGACAAGGGGCAGCCTTGTCGAAAGCCACATGCCCCCTCAATCCAATTGGATCCACGACCATTAATCATCAAAGAGAAAGATGGAGCTTGGACACATTGCATCAGCCAATTCGCAAACTAGGGGGGGGGAACCAAACTGAGCGAGGACAATCCCAAGTGTTTTCCAGCTCATCCGGTCAGAGGGCCGCTCCATGTCCACCTTGACAGCCAAGAAGCCCTCCTTTGAAGTCAATACCCGAAGCTTATTGATAACCTCTTGCGCAATAAGGAATTGGTGGGAAATACTTCGACCCGGGACGAAAGCTCCTTGCTCCGGGGAAATGAGGCGCGGGAGGACCTCCTTCAACCGAACCACCAGAATCTTCAAAGCAATTTTATAAACCGTCTAGTACAGGATGATGGGACGGAACTTCTCCGGTTTATCAGCATTCAGCACCTTGGGGATAAGCACCACCACAGTATTTTTCCATTCAGCCATCATGAGCCCCGAGACGAAGAACTCCTCCACCGCCCTACACACATTTAGGCCCATGTTGGGTCCATTGATCCTAATGGCCCTGATTTGATGATGCCAAATATGTCAATGAGATAGACATAGTTGTATTTGATGTATGTTTAAGTTCATGCATAAATGTTAGTCTTTGTCATATTGATTGGACAGCTTGTTCAAGAGATAATGACAGGTGTACTCAAGGTGATAGGCTGGAAAGTCAAAAAAATGCCTAAGTCCAAAAGCGTTGAGTAAAGCAAGATCACTCAACGCCATTCAACTAATAGCACTGAGAGAAGGCAGACAGTCAAAGCTGACAGAATTGCAAAGGCAGAAATTTGGCTAAGTCCAAAAGCATTGAGTGAGCTCAACTCACTCAACACTATATGGCCAGAACCGTTGAGACAAGGTTATCCTGTCAAAGCATAAGCAGTGGAAGCTAGAATTTTGACTAAGTCCAGAAGCGTTGAGTGAAACTTTGTCACTCAATGCCATGCTAAGCCTGTCAACGCCAAAGCTTAAGAAGACAGAAAGTTCAACTAAGTGAAGTAGCGTTGAGTGAAGCTCACTCACTCAATGCCAAGTGAAATGGATCTAAGTCTAGCCTTACTGTGAAGAATACAAAAAATTGGCTTAGTCTAGAATCGTTGAGTGAGGTCAGCTCACTCAACGCCATCAGACAGATAGCTGAAGAATGGGCTAAAGGGAAAATAGCATTGAGTGAGGTCAACACACTCAATGCTCTCAGCGCCATCTAATAAGAGCTGGAAAAATTTCTAAGTCCAGAACCGCTGAGACTACCATTCGTCGAGCTGAGCTTAGCTTTCGTCTAACGCAATTCAGATTTCGTCGAATGGAGTTCAGAATCATCGAACCCAGTTTTTTAGCTATAAGAAGAAGATTTCGTCGAACACAACTTTTTAGCTGTAAGGAGAAGATTTCATCGAACTCAGCTTTCAAATTTCGTCGAACACAAACTTTCTCCTGTAATAAGAAATCAGCTATCAGAATTTCGTCGAGCGGAGTTCAGATTTCATCGAACTCAACTTTCACCTGAAGGAAGAACCCAGTTGAGAGAATTCGTCGATCTCAGCTTTACTATTTCGTCGAGATGAGCTCAGGTTTCGTCGAACTGAGTTCAGATTTCGTCGAACGCAGAATTTCAAAAATGTTAGTTGATTTTGGCTAAGTCCAAAAGGATGCTAACTCAGCAAAGCCAATAAGTCAACAAAGTTCAGATTCGATACAAATCGACATTAACGTCACCATCAGTCTACAGTGGATCTCAAGTTAATTAAGCTGAGGTTTTTATCACCGTTAAAACCTGGGACACGTGTCGATCATCTCGTTAATTTGACGGGATTATAAATAGAAGAAGTGATCGAGATCTAATAAAGTTTTTTGAATTAAGTTTTCTGATTAATTTTCTTAGAAAATGAGAAGCGGAGTTGTCGTCTTCATCCGCCATTATTGCAGAAGCCAAGAACTTTAAGTTCAAATCAGAAGGGATTCTGAGTAAGCTGTTGCGATCATTATCTGCTACAACAAGTTCAGAGTAATTCTCTGAGGAAGACGAATCAGCCTAGGCGTGCCCTAGCTGAAGTTATCTTTTTGATCCAAGACGAGCCAAAATATGAATGTCAATTCGCTGGATCAAAGAAGAGGAAGGAAGGGCTGATAACTTCTCAGTCTAGATAGGGAGACATTCCTGAAGGAGAAGCAAATTGATCTTCTAGTCGATTCTAGAACAAGTCAGGCTACAAATTCAAGATCGCTGTATCATCTTGTTGCTGAGAAGACAAAGTTAGAGATGAAATCTGCTCAGTCCAGGTAGACAGACACAGAGACTTTCCTCGGTTGTCTGTAATTCAATTTTATTGATTAATTCTGTGTAAGATTCATTTTGAATCTGAGTGGTAAGGCTAAGGCCTGAGGTGTAAGCCAGCTGTTATAAAGGCTGAGGTAGGGCAGAGATTGCCTGAGTTGTAAGCCTGGTTATAAAGGCTGAGGTGGGGCATGATTGCCTGAGCTGTAGGAGTGTGGATTCACTATGAGGTAGAGTTCTTGGGAAGAACTTGAGCTGTAGGATCTTGGGGATCTGAGTGGTAGGGCTTGCGCCTGAGTGGTAGGAGCCAGTTGGGCTCTGAGCTATAAGATCTGAGGATCTGAGAAAGTGGAAGAAAGTTTGGCCGAATCTAGCTTATTGCTGGATAGGTGAAGGGGGAAAGTGGATGTACCCATCAATTGGGGAACCATTATAAATCACTGTGAACTGTGCTGTGTGTGCTGTGATTGTTGTGATTGCTGTGTGTGCTGTGATTGCCGTGATTGCTGTGTGTGCTGTGATTGCTGTGTTCAGATAATCTATAAGCTGCCAAGAATTTTTAAATTGGACCTATTCATCCCCCCTCTAGGTGTTTAGTTGTTCTTGAAATCAAGACTTTCAAGTGGTATCAGTGGGAGGTTTTTCAATATATACTTAACAGTCTGAGTTGATCTCCAGGGGCAACTATCAGAAGACCAAAATGAGTTCAAGTGAGAGTCATAAAGAACTTGGATCTATGAAACTTCTTCTTTGCAGGAAGGAGACCTTTAGCATCTAGAATGAAATGGTTAGACTTTTCATGGAAGCTTTTGATCTTAGGATATACATCACAGTACAGGAAGGACCCTTCATCCCAATAAAGACATCAGTCCTTGATGCAAATTTGAAGACTCCAAAGTAGTATTCTGAGATGACTAAAGATGAAATAATCTTAGCTACATTGGAATAGAGGGCACAAAACATTATTGTTAGTGCCATAGATGACTCAACCTTCCAAAACTTAGTCCACTACAAGACATCTAAGGAGATATGGGACACACTAGTTGTCTACATGGAGGGGACTGAAGAAGTGAGGGAGGACAGGAAGTCCATGCTCAATCAAGAATATGAAAGCTTCAGGCAGGACAAGTCAGATAGCATTGCTCAGTGCTATGAGAAGTTTTTTAGAATTGTGAATGAGCTAATGACATATGACAGAGTCTTCAGCACTTATGAATTGAATGACAAGTTCCTCAGGTCTTTAACTAAATACTGGGACACAAAAATCTGCGCCATCAGAGAAGTGGCCATACTTGCAGACACTCCACCACCAACCCTATTTGGAAAGCCACTGTCTTATGAAATACAGCTGACTGCTAGAAAGGAGGAGGAGAAAATCAGCAAGTATATAGTCAAAGACAAGTCAGTAGCCTTCAAAGCTGAAGTCACATGAAAGAGCAGGAGAAAGATTCCTTCTCCACCAAGGAGAGTTCCTGATTCTGAGTCAGAAAGCTCAGAAACCAGCACATCAGACTGCCACATTTCTGATGAAGACTTTGCTGCCTTCTCTAGGCAATTTCAAAATTTATGAAGAAGAAACACTAGAGAAGCAGGTCATCCTCTTCTTCTTATCCCAAGGAAGATTACTATAAGTGCAAGAAGAAATCCTCTAAAGAGGACAGATATGGCTCTAAACCAAGTAAACATACTTCTTCTAAAGTGATGTGTTATTGTTGCAGCAAGCCAGAGCATGTCATAGCCGACTGCCCTGTCAAAAGAAAGGATGTTGGTGGAAAGAAGGAACATCAGCAGAAGGGCAAGAAGGAGAAGTATTTTATCCCAGGAAGCAAAAGATCTGGAATGATTCCTCATCATCAGAGTCAGAAGAGGTAGATGAAGCTGAAGCCTACATTGGGCTATTTACTGCTGAAGAAGAATCTATAGAAGCAGACTTCTTAGAGATGCTGGTTGCAATCACTGGAGAAGCTGATGATGCTGCCAATTGTGAAGAAGGAGAAGAAGTCAGCCATTGTCTTGGGCTGATGGCTTTGACTGAGGAAGGACCCAGCCAGGAGCAGCCTGACCCTAGTAAGGTACATTCTACACCTTCTGTGTCAGATTATGCAACTAGTCCAGAATCAGAATCATCTGCATCAAGAGATGAAGATGGTTTTGAATCTGAAGGAGATGTCAATCAATTGATTGATGATTATGATGAACTCCTGCAAGAACTGAAGAGAAGCAGGATCCTAGCCAAAAAAACAGGTTGAGGAGATTACCTCTCTGAAGCTAGCTATTTCAGACTCAACAAACATGCTGAACCTGAAGATAAAAGAAGTCAGCAAGCTGAAAAACATCACTGTTATTCAGATGAGCACAATCACCTTCAAAAATAACCACATTAGGAATCTTGAAGGTAAACTCCAAAAGGAGAAGGAGCTAGTGGCTAAGTTCTCAAAGCCATGTTCAGTGTTGTCTTTGATTGATTCCTTCTTCTCCAAAAATGGTAAGAAGGGGTTAGGCTTTTATGGGAGAACTAGAGCTGCCTATTCCAAAAGAAAGGACAAAGCTACTGTGCAGCCACTAGCCTTCAAGCCTCCAATTCCTTTCAGTAAAGTGGTGCTACCATCTAATAGGTATGACCATGAGAGCATTTATGGTCACTGGGAGTATGGTGTTAGGAATGGCAAGAGTGCTAGTGCCTACAAGGCAGCCCATGAAGAAATCTAAATGGCATATCCTGGACCAATTATGTTTGGTGTATCAGCCCCAACCCTCTCCACAATCATACTAAAGGAAAGTGTGTCAGCACACCAGACTTGGGTATATCTGAAGCTATCAGGAGCTTGCACTCTGAAAAGAAGGCAACTACTGATATGGTCCAAGATATCCCTAGTACCTCTACTGCCAGACAAATCCCAAATCAGGCTGTAGCTGGAAGACTTAAGAGAAAGGCTGCTGTACTTGCTGGAATGAAAGCTGCTAACTGCTATGCTTTAAATCTAGCTCTTAAAAGAAGGTACAACATTTATGAGTGCTGGTGCTGTGGCAAAGTGAGCCACTATGCTATTGATTGCTTGCACAATAAGAGTGTCCAGAGAGATAATGCCACCTTACCTGTCAGAAGAGTTGCAGGTAGGCATGTTCAATTTCAGTCTAACCTGCACCTAGGACCCAATAAGAATTGGGGTCATAAGGAAAGATGATTTATTTGTTACAGGTAAGTCCAAGTGGCCATACCCCTATATAATACTTGGATAGTGGATGTTCCAGGAACATGACTGGAACAAGGAGCATGCTGAAGGAGTACACTCCAGTTGAAAATTGACCCAAAGTCATCTTTGGTAGTTCAGAAAGAGGAGTAACCAAAGGGTTTGGTAAGATATCTAATAACATAATCACTATCACACAAGTACCTTATGTGAAAGGTCTGCAATATAACCTGATAAGCATAAGCCAACTATGTGATCTTGACTATGATATTTCTTTCCTCAAGGATGAGTGCCAAATTAGGAGGTCAAGTGATCAAGGGATCATCTTGACATGCACTAGTAGAGGAAATGCCTATTATCTCAATTTTTTTGTGAGGGTAAGGACTCTCCAATATGTCTAGTTGCAGATGAGAAAGATTCACAATGTGTCTAATGACACAAGAGGCTAGCTCATCTGAATTACAAGACTATAGACAAACTCTTTAGTGAAGAGTTAGTGAGAAATTGTCCTAAGGTGAAGTGCATCAAGGAGGGTATCTGCTCAGCATGCCAAAAGGGTAAGCAGACCAGGACCTCCCTCCAGAGCCTTGATACCAAAGACTTAGTGAGGTGTTTATACCTCCTGCATATGGATCTATTTGGTCCTATGCCAATTTATAGTCTATGTAGGAAAGTCTATACCCTTGTTGTTGATGACTTTTTCAGATTTGCCTGGGTGTTTTTTCTAAGGAAAAAATCTGAAACCCCTAATGTCTTCCATACATTTGTTAGGCAAATTCAGAATGAACTTAACAGTATTGTGGTCAAAATCAGAAGTGACCATGAGACTGAGTTTTAGTCTGAATGTATGACAAGATTCTGTGAAGGGCTTGTGATTCATCAAAAGTTCTCCTCTTCTAGAACACCCCAGCAAAATGGGATTGCTGAGATGAAAAACAGAACTCTCATAGAGGCTGGTAGAACCTTTTTAAGTGACACATTTCTCCCAGAATATTTCTGGGCTGAGACAGTAAACACTACATGTCATGTCCTTAACAGAGCTTCCATCACCAAAAGTCACAAGAAGACTCCTTATGAGATTCTGAAAGGCACAAAACTAAACTTATCCTACTTCAAGATTTTTGGTAGCAAGTGCTATGTTCTAAACAATGGTAAGTCCTATATGACTAAGTTTGCTGCTAAGTCCCAAGAAGAGATATTTGTTGGGTACATCAACAATAATAGGGCATATAGGATCTATAACTTGACTACTTAAGTTGTAGAAGAATGTACATGTTGTCTTTGATGAGTCAAACCTAATTAACTATGAGCTGCCAAGCACCTCTTCTAGTTCTGTAGGTTTAAAGGATGTGATTGACAAGCTTACCATCAGGGAAATGGATCCAGCAGGACAAGATAAGGAAGTAGATGGGTGATGTCAAGGGGGAGCTCAAGAATCACAAGCTGAGGATGAAGAACTTTCAGCTGAAGACAATGCAGTACAACCAGCTGAAGACAATGAAGTTCAGCCAACTGAGAACAATGCACAACAACAAGCTGAAGCAAGATTGCCTCCAGCATAGAGACATTTAAGGGACCATCCAACACACAAAATCATTGGTGATGCAAGATATGGTGTACATGCAAGGAGCAAGAGCATCAACACAGCTCTATGCTCAAGCTTCCTATCACAAATAGAGCCCAAGAAGCTTGAAGAGGTTATCAAAGACTCTTACTGGATTGAAGCTATGTAGGAAGAGCTGAACCAGTTCAAAGGTGTAGAGTCTGGAAGCTAGTTCCCATACCAAAGGGACATAATGTCATAGGAACAAAGTGGATCTACAGGAACAAGCTAGATGAGAATGACATTATTGTCAAAAACAAGGCCAGATTGGTGGCAAAAGGATACATGCAAGAAGAAGGAATAGATTTTGACCAGACCTTTGCCCCAGTAGCAAGGATGGAAGCAATGAGGTTATTCCTTACTTTTGCTTCCTATCAAGGATTCAGAGTCTTATAGATGGATGTGAAGTTAATATTCCTGAATGGAGACTTAAAAGAGGAAGTATATGTGGATCAACCACCAAGTTTTGTAGATCCTCACTTTCCTAATTATGTTTATAATCTTAAAAAAACTCTATATGGGTTGAAGCAAGCCCTTAGAGCATGGTATGAAACATTATCTACTTTCCTCATTGAGAACAAATTCTCAAGGGGAAAATAGATAAGACCCTATTCCTAAGGAAATCTAAGGGCAAGGTCATCCTAGTCCAGATATATGTCGATGACATTATCTTTAGATCTACTAAAAACAACCTTTGTAGGAAGTTTGCCAAACTTATGCAAGAAAAGTTTGAGATGAGCAGCATGGGTGAGCTAAAATTCTTCTTGGGACTCCAAGTAAGACAGACTGATGATAGCTTGTCCATATCCCAATCTAAGTTCACAAGGGAGTTAATTAAGAAATATGGTATGGAGAATGCCTCCACCATGAGAACTCCAACGGGGTCAAGTATGCCTATAGGCAAAGATGAGGCAGTGAAACCTATTGATGAGTCTTTGTATAGAGGGATAATTGGCTCCCTTCTATACTTGACTGCTAATAGGCCTGACATCATGTATGCTACATGTGTCTGTGCTAGGTATCAGGCATGCCCTAAAGAATCTCATTATTCTGCTGCAAAGAGAATATTAAGGTATCTTAAGGGGACACCAGGTCTTGGTCTATGATACCCTAGGAATAGAGATTTTGAGCTAACTAGATTTTCAGATGCAGATTTTGCAGGCTGCAAGGAAGACATGAAAAGTTCCACTGGTACATGCCAATTCCTAGGTGGAAGACTGATGTCATGGAGCAGCAAGAAGCAGACTAGTGTTGCTATCTCCACTACAGAGTCAGAGTACATTGCAGCAGGTAGCTGCTGTGCTCAATTGTTGTGGATACAACATCAGCTTGAAGACTATGACATTAAGATAAGTAGAACTCCTCTATATTGTGATTTTACTAGTGCAATTTCTATTGCTAGGAATCCTGTTTCACATAGCAGGACTAAGCACATAGAAATTAAGTATCATTTTATTAGGGAGCATGTTGATAAAGAAGACATTTGCCTAGAGTTTGTCTCCACTGACAAGCAAGTGGCTGATATCTTCACTAAGTCACTAGATGAAGCCAAGTTCAACACCTTCAAAATTAATTTGGGTATGTTGAACTTAAAATAGCTTCAGGTACTCCCTAAGGTATTATGCTTGGTACAGTTTTGTTCTTTTTGCAGGTGTTGCAGACCTAGTGGAAAGAAAGCTGAGAGCAGATGCTTCTTATCAAGAGGTATCAACATCTACAGGACTAGATACTTTCAAATGGTATTTTCAAGTTGTGTAGAGACTTTCACTAATATTGAATTTCAAGTGCTGTCAAGTGGTATCAAGTGGTATTAAGATAACCCTTTATAAGGGGCAAGTTGGCAGCTGCACTCCTGGATTCCTCTACATCAGCTAGGGGGAGAACATAAGGGGAGAGACAGACCTGTTGCTCTTTCATGACTATCTGAAGAGGTCAAAAAGGGGGAGAGATGATATTGATCAAGCTCAAAGGGGAGAGATAGAAGATGACTCTTTGAAAAGATCAAGCTCCTTCATGGCAGAAACACAATGGGAGTAAGTCATGGGGAGAAAAGGTTGATCAAGCAAGAAAAGGTCAAGCTGAGAGGTAATCCTCTAAGGTTACTCACCCTACATCAATCCAGGGGGAGTAGGTAAAATTCAAGCTCACTAACTTTAATATAAGTTTTATTGCCTATGTAATGTGTATCTCATCAACTAAGGAAATTGATCAATGGTTTTGACATCTTCAAATAGGGACAGATTGTGGGGTCCATTGATCCCAATGGCCTTGATTTGATGATGTCAAACATGTCAATAAGATTGACATAGTTGTATTTGATGTATGTTTAAGTTCATGTATATAGGTTAGTCTTTGTCATAATGATTGGACAGCTTGTTCAAGAGACAATGACAGGTGTACTCAAGGTGATAGGCTGGAAAGTCAGAAAAATGCCTAAGTCCAAAAGCGTTGAGTAAAGCAAGATCACTCAACGCCATTCAACTAATAGCACTGAGAGAAGGCAGACAGTCAAAGCTGACAGAATTACAAAGGCAGAAATTTGGCTAAGTCCAAAAGCATTGAGTGAGCTCAACTCACTCAACGTTATATGGCCAGAACCGTTGAGACAAGGTTATCCTGTCAAAGCATAAGCAGTGGAAGCTAGAATTTTGACTAAGTCCAAAAGCGTTGAGTGAAGCTTTGTCACTCAATGCCATGCTAAGCCTGTCAACGCCAAAACTTAAGAAGACAGAAAGTTCAACTAAGTGAAGTAGCGTTGAGTGAAGCTCACTCACTCAATGCCAAGTGAAATGGATCTAAGTCTAGCCTTACTGCGAAGAATCCAAAAAATTGGCTAAGTCTAGAATCGTT
Source organism: Platanthera zijinensis (assembly GCA_039513925.1). NCBI lineage: Eukaryota > Viridiplantae > Streptophyta > Magnoliopsida > Asparagales > Orchidaceae > Platanthera > Platanthera zijinensis. The sequence goes on from CM077079.1 coordinate 257,432,777, forward strand.
GAGTGAGGTCAGCTCACTCAACGCCATCAGACAGATAGCTGAAGAATGGGCTAAAGGGAAAATAACATTGAGTGAGGTCAACACACTCAACGCTCTCAGCGCCATCTAACAAGAGCTGGAAAAATTTCTAAGTCTAGAACCGCTGAGACTACCATTCGTCGAGCTGAGCTTAGCTTTCGTCTAATGCAATTCAGATTTCGTCGAATGGAGTTCAGAATAATCGAACCCAGTTTTTTAGCTGTAAGAAGAAGATTTCGTCGAACACAACTTTTTAGCTGTAAGGAGAAGATTTCATCGAACTCAGCTTTAAAATTTTGTCGAACACAAACTTTCTCCTGTAATAAGAAATCAGCTATCAGAATGTAAGAAGCGAACTAAAACAAGCCAGAAATGGTATAACTGAAATTTATTATCAGAAAAAGGTATCTATTACAAAGGTATGGCCTCCCTTATATAGAATGGAGGAGAGAAGAGAGAATACAAATAAGAGATGTGGGACTAAAACTATACAAAAAATCTGGGCGGCTAGAACAACAGACCGGAACAAGCCGCGCGGTTAGATAGAAGGGCTAACCGCTCGGCCACTGCCAGAGAGAGAGACAAGCCGCCATGTGAGACCGTTAGACCGCCCGGTCTCCTAATCGCCAGTAACAGACCGCTAGACCGATTGGACCTCAGACCTCAACACAGCAACCAAACCGCCGAAGGCAAACTGCCAGACCGCCAGACCGCCCGGTCTCCAACTTCAACACTCCCCCTCAAGCTGGAGCATATATGTCGATCATGCCCAGCTTGTCACATATATGAAGAAACGAGGCAGATACTGGCTTGGTGAAGATGTCAGCCAGCTCTTTTTCAGACGTGACGAAGGGGGTGCAAATTTGTTCCTTCAGAATCTCTTCACGAATGAAATGACAGTCAACCTCAATGTGCTTGGTTCTCTCATGGAAGACTGGATTTTTGGAGATGTATATAACAGCCTTGTTGTCACAGAACATAGGTAGAGGATGGTTGTAGACCTCTCCTAAATCCAACATGAGAGCCCGTAGCCATTTTAGCTCACAAGTGGTCGATGCCATACTCCAATACTCTGCTTCAGCACTGGACCTGGAGACAACAGATTGCTTCTTGCTCTTCCAGCTTACCAGATTGCCCCCAACAAAGGTACAGAAACCGGAGGTAGACTTGCGGTCCCCTTTGTCATCAGCGTAACTCGCATCTGAGTAAGCTTCAACCCTCAGATGATCATTCTTCTGAAAGAGCAATCCTTTCCCAGGGGCTGTTTTGACGTACTCCAAGATCCGCAAGGCGGACTGTAGATGGCACTCCCTGGGAGCTTGCATGAATTGACTCACCTTGCCCACAGCATAGGAAATGTCGGGCCTAGTCACGGTGTGGTATATGAGCTTACCAACCAGACGCCTGTACCGCGAAGCATCTGAAAGAAGAGGCGAATCATCTGTCCAGGTTTTGTCTTCTCCAACAGCCATGGGACATCGGGCAGGTTTGGCCCCAGTCAATCCTGCTTCTTTTAAAATATTAAGAGCATACTTACACTGAGAGAGGACTAAAGAGTTGGGCTTCCGAGAGATTTCGATCCCCAAAAAGTACTTCGGAGAACCCATATCTTTCGTGACTAGATGTTGGCGAAGATGCCGCTTTGTCAAGGCTACCCCTTCCTGGTCATCACCAGTGAGAAGAATATCATCAACATATACTGCAAGAACCACCAGTCCCGAAGAGGTTTTGCGAATAAATAGAGAGTGATCAGCAGCGCTGCGAGCAAAACCAACGGCCGCCACGATGCCGCTGAACTTGTCAAACCAAGCTCGAGGGCTTTGCTTGAGGCCATAGATTTCCTTCTGTAGCCGGCATACTCGTGTCTCCCCCTGAGCAACATACCCTGGAGGTTGCTCCATGTAGACGGCCTCCTGAAGATCACCATAAAGGAAGGCATTCTTGATATCCAGCTGGGAAAGTGGCCAGTCTTTGTTGACCGCCACAGAGAGAAGGACCCGTATAGTGCTGAGACGAGCCATGGGAGAGAAGGTGTCAAAGTAATCAACCCCATAGGTTTGAGTAAAGCCCTTAGCCACCAGGCGAGCTTTGTAACGGTTCATAGTGCCATTTGGGCCAAATTTGACCACAAAGACCCAGCGACAACCAACGACATCTGTATCAAAGGAAGGAGGGACATGAGTCCAGGTACCCCGCTCTATGAGGGTCGCCATTTCCTCATCCATAGCCATCTTCCAGTGAGGAATGACAAGGGCCTCCTGGTAGGAACGAGGTGTGGTAGTAGCAGAGATAACCAGTGCAAAGGCCCTGCGAGAAGGGGTAAGACGATCATATGAAACAACAGCAGTAAGGGGGTGTAGGGTACACGTCCGCACCCCTTTGCGAAGAGCTATAAGAAGATCCAGGTCGGCGGGCTCCTCGGCATCCAGAGCATCCGTGGCAGAGAGAGCTGGCCCGGGAGGAGAGAGCGACGGCAGCGGAGATGAGGGAGATGGAGGCGGAGAGAGAGGTGGAGGGAGAGGAGTGGGCGGAGACGGAGGAGGGGCGGATATCGCAGTAGGAGACGAGGGAACGAACGGAATAACAGGAGAATCAGAGGTGGGGGGAAGAGAAGAGGAGTCATCCGAGAAGTAGGAGGCATTCTCGAAGAAGGTAACGTCAGCGGAGACGAACTGCTTACGAAGAACAGGATCAAAGCAGCAGTAGCCTTTCTGAGTGGCCGAGTACCCCAGAAAGACACATTTGGTGGAGCGAGGGGAGAGCTTATCACGGGTGGCAGATGGGGCATGCACAAAAGCAGTGCACCCAAAGATTCGGAGAGGGAGAGGAAAAGGGTCCTTGCCTGGATAAAGGATGGAAAAAGGGGTTTTTCCCTTGAGAACGGAGGAGGGAATGCGATTGATGAGATAACAGGCAAGAAGAACAGCATAGCCCCAATATGAGCAAGGGACATGCATTTGAGTCATCAATGTGCGAGCAACATCGAGGAGGTGACGATTTTTGCGTTCCGCCACCCCATTTTGTTAGGATATATAGACACAACTTGTCTGATGAAGAACGCCATGTTGCACACAGAAAGAGGTAAAAGCATGACTTAAGTACTCTTTTGCATTATCAGAGCGAAAAGTTTTAATACCAACACCAAAATGATTTTTGATTAAATGATAATAGGAGGTCCATACATTAAAAAGTTCAGAGCGATCTCGTAAGAGATACACCCAAGTACATCTAGAAAAATCATCAATAAAGGTTACAAAATAAGAACTACCCCGACCAATAGTAAGGGTAGGAGCAGGTCCCCAGATATCGGAGTGGACTAGATCAAACGGACGGGTAGAGCCCCGACCCTGCTTCGGCGGGAAGGAGGAACGATGATGCTTGCCAAGTTGACATGCTTCGCAGTTGAGAGGAGTATTGGAGGGAGGGAGGTGGGGCAGAAGCTGATGTAGAAGCCGTGGTGGAGGATGACCGAGACGGAGATGCCACTGGAGAAGATCCGTACAAGAAGAAGAGAAGGCGGACAAAGCGGAAACGTTGTCGAGGAAGTAGAGGCCGCCGCTCTCAGTCCCAGTAGCAATCGTCCGCTGGGAGCTCGGATCCTGAAACGAACAAGAAGATGGAGTAAACGTTACAGAACATTGAAGCTGCTTGCACAAAGAAGTAACCGACAACAGATTGCACGGAAACTTGGGCACATAGAGAGTGTCCTCTAGCCGAAGGGACGGAGTAACATGAACCACTCCCGACCCATGAACCGAGGAGGGAGAACCGTCTGCAATGAGGACCGGGGGCAACCGATCATGCTGTTCGAGGAGAGAGAAGCACTGAGGATTGCCCGTCATATGATTAGTTACACCGGAGTCGATAAGCCATTTACCTTGAGTGACCACATGGGCACTACCTGATGATGTGACCACAGAAGCAGACGGCTTGGAAGAGGAGGCGGAAGAGTCACCCAAGGGGCGAAGATGGGGATGCTTTGTCCAACAACGGTCAAGAGTGTGTCCGGTGCGGCCGTAGTGAGAGTAGAGGTAGCGGGAAGAAGGATGTCCGCCAGACTGATGATTGCGGCTACCAGAGCCACTCCGCTGAGTTTGATGAGCATAGTTATCCGGAGGAGAAGGAGCGGGCAGAAGCGGACGCTGAAGGAGAGAGGTGACAATGGCGATGCGAGCAGCGGTGGCATCTAAAGTAGGAGATTCTGCTCACCCAGAATTTGTTGGCGGATCATGTCATAAGTGTCAGGAAGACGGAGCAGATAACACACAACCAGAAGCTCCTGGAAGTGCTTGTGTTGTTGAGCCAGATCCGCAGAAAAGGGGCGATTCTGAAGAATCTCAGCCCCAAGAGCTTGAACTTGTTGGTAGGCAGCAGCAGGAGACAAGGTAGGCCAGGCAAATAGGTCCGCATACAACGTATAGATGCGGGACGTCTGAGCCCCTTTGGAATACAAAGCAGCAAGATGAAGCCAAGCGGCCTTCACCGTCTCATCATGACGGATGACGGGAAGGCACTCATCAGATAGACTGTTAGCGAGCCAAGAACGCACAAGAGCGTCACTCGCATCCCAGTCATCAAAGAGAGGTGAAGTGGTGGGAGGAGGGTCATCAACGAGATGGTGGCATTTGCGTTGCGAGCGAAGGAGAAAGGTGAAAGAGACACTCCAATCCGGGTAGTTGGAGTCGACAAGCTTGGAAACGGTGCCAAGGTTCCCGGAAGGAGTAGGAGGTAGAGGTGGAGCCGGATTGGCTACAGGGGTGGCGGCAGGAGTGGTGGCAGTGGAAGCATCAGAAAGAGCCATAAGAGCAAACAACAGGAAGCCACGCGATTAGGAAACAAGCCGCGCGGATAGGCAGAAGAAGAACTGCAGCGGTCAAGATGTCAAACACCAGCGGCCAGAAAGACCACGACCAAGCCGCAGTATCAAGCAGAGGGGAAGAAGTCGAGCGGCAAGCAGACAGTCCGCTCGAACAGAAGCACAAGAGAGGGCAAGGCATACGGCGATAGGTCGCGGTGAACTAGGCGACAGATCGCAGCGAACAAGGCAACAGGTCGTGACGACCAGAGCAAGAGCAAACAGGAGGAGGCAAGGCACACGGCGATAGATCGCGGCAAATAAGGCGACAGATCGCAGCAAATAAGGGAACAGGTCACGCACACAGAGGGCAACGACAAGGAGACCGCGCGAACAGGGCGCAAGCCGGAGAAGCAAGTCGCGCGGACAGAGAGGGGCACAGAATCAGGAGGAAAGGATCGATTCCTCTGATACCATGTAAGAAGCGAACTAAAACAAGCCGGAAATGGTATAACTGAAATTTTATTATCAGAAAAAGGTATCTATTACAAAGGTATGGCCTCCCTTATATAGAATGGAGGAGAGAAGAGAGAATACAAATAAGAGATGTGGGACTAAAACTATACAAAAAATCTGGGCGGCTAGAACAACAGACCGGAACAAGCCGCGCGGTTAGACAGAAGGGCTAACCGCTCGGCCACTGCCAGAGAGAGAGACAAGCCGCCATGTGAGACCGTTAGACCGCCCGGTCTCCTAGTCGCCAGTAACAGACCGCTAGACCGCTTGGACCTCAGACCTCAACACAGCAACCAAACCGCTGAAGGCAAACCGCCAGACCGCCAGACCGCCCGGTCTCCAACTTCAACACAGAATTTCGTCGAGCGGAGTTCAGATTTCATCGAACTCAACTTTCACCTGAAGGAAGAACTCAGCTGAGAGAACTCGCCAGGGAGGTGGGAATCTAGGATCTCGGGGCCTTCACCGACTCAATGGTGGTTGCGTCACAGATCAGAGGAGAGTTTGAGGTGCACGATCCCACCCTATGGAAATTCTTGGTCAAGGTAAAAGAGTTGATCGGGGGCTTTCAGTCCTTCTTCATCGAGCATGTACCCCGGGAGGGGAATTCAGAGGTAGACTATCTCGCTAAGTATGACCCTCGGGCTGGGGGGATAATGACCGAGTTGTTTCGACCGTCCATCAAGGAAGGGGAGATGATGGAGATCGAGCAGAGAGTTTCTTGGAAGGACCCATTTATTACGTTCTTAATGACGGGTCAGCTCCCTGCCAGTGAAGGAGATCAAAGAAAATTTCGGTTCAAGGCTGCTTACTACCTGCTAGAGGAAGGGGAGCTTTATCGCAAAACTATCTCGGGGCCCTTAGCCAGATGTTTGTCAGAGATCAAAATCCCTCGTGTTCTAGAGGAGATCCATTCAGGAGAGTATGACAGCCACTCATGAACTCTTACTCTAGAGCAGAGAATTCTAAGGCATGACTACTTCTGGCTGACCATCTAGAAAGGCGCAGAAGCTTTCTCCAAGAAATGTCTTAAGTTTCAACTCTTTGCGCCTCTTCAGTTGCAGCCAGCTCAGCATCTTTGCTCGATCACCGCTCCTTGGCCTTTTGCCATCCGGGGAATGGACTTGATCGACCCTTTTACTTAGGCTAGCGAGCAGAGGAAGTTCGTTCTCGTCATGATCGAATATTTCTCCAAGTGGATTGAGGCAAAGGCCATTGCCAAGACTACTTCTCAGATCATGAAGAACTTCATCTGGGGAGAGATCGCTTGTAGGTTCGGGATCCCTCTTGCCATCATCACCGACAACGGCTCGCAGTTAGCCAGCTTGGAGTGGAGGACTTCTGCAAGAAGCTAGGGACTGATCTTCGATTTGCCTTTGTGCATCATACTCGGAGCAACGGATAGGTGGAGGCCGCCAAAAAGCTAATCATCAACCTCCTGAAGAAGAAGGTTACTAATCTGAAGCGCAACTGGGCGGAAAAACTCCCCTCGGTCCTATAGGCTCTGAGAACAACTCCAAACTCGGCCACGGGAGAAACACCCTTTAAGTTATCCCACGGGTCTGAGGCTCTCATCCCAGTGAAGTTCGAGGTTCGGAGTCTGAGGGTCATAGCAGCAGGAGAAGACAGTGAAGAGTGGTGCTTGGAAAATGAAGATACTCAAAGGCTTTCACTAGACTACATCGAGGAACTCCGTGACTTAGCCTCCATCCGCTAGGAGGAAATTAAAAGGCGCATGGCCAAGCACTTCGACAAGAACGTCCGCCTCAAACATTTCCTAGTAGAAGACCTGGTCATGAAAATGGTGGACGCCGTAGGAAGGGGAGCTGCAGTTGGTAAACTTCATCCCAACTAGGAAGGGCCCTTCATCATCTAGGAAGCTCTAACCTCTGGTGGCTATCATCTACAAGACCAAGAAGGAGAGAAACTAGGAAGCACCTAGAGCGGGGATGACCTGAAAAGGTTCTACCCATAGCGGTAATATGTATTGCTTACTTCTAACATTGTTTCTAAGTTGTTTATACATTTCCTCGCCCTCGGATCCACGGGTGGTTGCGAGTTGTTTTCTTTGTGTTGATTCATTTCAAGTTAGCTAGGAGCAATGAAGTTCATCTCCACGATCGATTTAGGAAACGAGCCTTCAACCTGTTTCTCCTAGATAACCCAGGGCGGACGATGGGACGATACTTCGGAATTTAAGCATCCTTATAAGACCGAGCCCCTGCACTGATGGCCGAGATCAGCTCCCCCCTTATATGTCAGCCTATCTACCCCCAGTTGCATCTCTCCTCTAACTAGAGGAACTATTAGGGATAGGTATGGACACTAACCTCCTAAGCTCGATGAAGAATCGACCTCGCAAAGTGATTCCTTGTGCAAAGGCATCATTGGTCTTTGAGAAGAATAAAAGGCCCGCTCTTAGAAAATGTTAACCCTACAAAGCAGGACGCGTCTCTGTTTTTTACCAAAGCAGGATAACCTACTAAGCACTGAGGAATACAAGTTCATAGAAGGATGGTGGACTCGAGTGTGTGTGTCCCGTGGTACCTACCAAGGGTCGATTCCCTTCGCTTGTACGCTAGCCTTTGTTGCAAGGAGTTAGAGCTGGAAGAAATCTCCACGGTCATATTGGGAAATGAGCCTTCAACCTGTTTCTCCTATATAGCCCAGGGCGGATGATGGGACAATGCCTTGAGATTTAAGAATCCTTGTAAGACCGAGCCCCTGCACTGAAGGTCGAGATCAACTCCCCCTTGCATATCAGCCTAGCTACCCCTGATCGCATCTCTCCTCCGACTGGAGGGACTATTAGAAACAAGTCTAGATGCCAACCTCCCAATTCGATGAAGGAAAGATCGTCGTACTTTTATTTAACTTCTTTCGTCTTCAAAAATGTTGGTACAGTTAATTACTCGATAATTCTTTTGAGCAACAGGATGAATCGCTTCGACACCAACACGAGTGCTCGAGTCTCCACCACCAGTTTAGCTTGGCTCCTACTAAGCGTCTGCTATGTTCCTCAACTCAGTCAAGCGGGGTTGCTCTGAGGTATGCGGCTATGTATGTGCGAGTATGCTTTGGCGAGTATGCGAGTGAACATAGATGCGAGCACCGAAGTGCAGAATGTTGGAGAGACTATACCCATGCAAGCAACGACCACGCAACTACAAGCGACATCAACGTGCGAGTAAGCATACAACGAGCACTCAACCTTCAAGCCAATGAGCCTAGCAAGCTCCATCAATCAGCGAGCATTCGAATAAAGAAGAAAAGGGGCAGTAACTTAAAACTTGTATATATATATATCAAAATTTTTACAAGTTGCAAAAATTTGTGTTTACAATCTTTTGTATGCGAGCACAAAGAAAATAAGCGAGCAACTAGGACTCATCGTCGCCAGTATCAGGCTGATATTCACCGTCTCCAATATCGGCATCTTCCTCGTCCTCGCCTTTATCCTTGCCCTTCTCGCCATCATCCTCGTTGCCACTATCATCACTGCTCTCTCTGCTGCTGCTACTACTGTCGCTGCCGCTGGAGTCAGATGCAGAGGAGGCGAGAACATGTGAGTTGGACTCCTCTGTGAGCAACTCCAGGATGAGTTCTTGGACAGTCAGGCGCTTTGCCTCCTCGACAAGGTGTTCGATTATCCTCAACTTGGCAAGGATGATATCCCCCGTCGCTCGTGCTATCCCGCGGTGAATTGCAAGCATCTCGTCCTCATGGGGGGCAGACCTTCTTGACCCACCCGTGCGGGGTTTCCACCTTCTTTGACCCGACAGGGGGAGGAGCTGAGGGACCCGCACGATCATCAACGACGGTCGTGCGAGTTTCTAGCTCAACGACCCGAATTTGGGATGCTTCCAGCTCGACCCTGGTATTGGCAAGCTCTTGTTCAAGGTCAGAAAGCTTCTTTGCCATCTCAACATCGGCAGCCTACGAGTACCAACATCGAACCAGTTAGCAAAACTACCCAATCAAAGTCAACTATGTAGCGCCAAGGAGGTGACCTACCTCATACTCCTCCCAGCAAGTTGATTGCATCCCGAGGTCTATCGCCTTATTCGAGACAACCTTCAGCGCCTCAAACATTTCGAGCAGCTTCCTCGCCAAGAAGTGGCCCAACTCGGCGGTCCGCGGGATAGAGTGCAAGGTTTGTTGGGCGAGCACCTCCGAGCTCAGTTCCAGCATCGATTCAACATCGGCTCGCCCATATAGGGCGTGAAGGACGTCAAAGGCCTCCCCCTGGTCTTCCCAATCCTCCGACCATGCGGGGAGTTTGGTGCTCAGCGACACCCGATGCACATCTGCAGACCAGGACACCAGCAGGCAGCTGAAGGCATCCTTGCCTTCTCGCCCAAGGTTGAAGTTTTTGTGGAGGTAAGGCGCCTCGACATCAGCCGGAGATTCCCGATCCTCAAACAGCTGGCGAGATACTCTGGCCCTTTGCGCGCATGATCCGACGACTTGGCCTTCTCCTTTTCTTTGGCGAGCTTCTTTTTCTCCCCAACTTCCTGCGGTTGGTTGGAGGGTTTCGGGTGTAATGAGACGACTTACTTGGCCGGAGGAAGCAGCTTCGCCGGGAGCTTGAACAGTACTGCGAGCATCGAAAGCAAATTAGCGCGACTTTCAACAACGAGCAAAGGTAAGTAGGAGAGTATGATCAAATTTCGAAGACCGTCTACCTTCGCAGTGGAGGATCTCTTCAAGCACATTGACATTGATTCGCCAATGGATGATATCGAATCATCACCCATAGAAAGCATCGACTAGCTTCTCGCGGGCGCCCTCCAAGATCGGCGACAGGAAGGCGACATCAGCCAGTTGATGCGGCCTTCCCAGCACACCGTCGAAGTCACCGGTGACGACAACCAGATACTCGCTCCACCGGTGGACTTTGTTTGTCGTCCCGACCAGCGTGCAGACGTGGCTGCTAAAGAAGATGATGCCTTACGAGGTCGCGATGAAGGCGAACACCTTCCTGAAGACGGAGAGGTTGAAGATGATCCTCTCTTCTCGCAAGAAGCATAGGAACCCCATAATGATTGCCACACCATTGAGGTTGATTTGGGCGGGCACAACACCGAAGTATCACAGGATATGGCGATACTCGGGCCATAGTGGAAGTCGTAGACTAGCCTCAAAGTGGCGGAGGGATATGACCATTCCACCTTTGACGTAGGTGTTTAGTTGCTCATTCCGTGCGGGGAGCCTGACCGAGTATCTGTTGGTAAGATGTCGCTGTCTAAACTCCTCCAGATCTCGCTCAGAGGTTATGGATTTCTTGAAGGCGGCATCGGTGAAATTCGCGGCATGAGCTTGTCGGCGAGCGCTAGCATCATCCCCAACCATCTTGAGCGAGCTGTGTTTGCAAGAAAGGAGAAGCAAGTAGAGATAGATAACAAAGGAGAGAGGCGAGCAAGAGAAGTTACTCGCGAGTATAAGTTAGGAAATCACAACAACGTACTTATGAATTACCTACCCCCTCTATTTATAGGCAGAGGCAAGGCGGGGTGGGCGGTGGGGGGGTGGGGGGGTGGGGGTGGGGTGGTATATCATGCTCGACGAGTATCAACCTAAGTTCCATCCTAATTGATAGATGGATCCTTGACATCTACTCTATCTCGCATAGTACAGTCAGTAATCCCGCAATCTTGCCAGAATCTGCATAAAATAAGCTCGACACATCACAAAAGAAAAGTAAGTACGTAATAAAGGAAAATCAAGACACAAATCAACCGCGAGATTCAAACTCGCTTATTACAAATATGGAATAATTGTTCGATTACACAGTCGCCAGAGGCAAGCTCAAATAAAAGAAATTCTTAAGGCCTAGGCATCTGCTCCGGAGGATGTGGATGTCGCCCGGCCCAGCCCATCTCGCGAGCCCGCCAGTAGTGCTCCGTGGCCACCGATATCACATCATCGCCGAGCGCAGTTGTTCTTCCATCCTCACCAGATGACTGGTAGAGCCCATGGTTGCACGCATACCAGCCAGCTCATCGAGAGTGAGCTGAAGATGGTGGTCGTTCATCGCCATCCGCCGATCGATCTCGTTGATCATGTGGAAGTGGGCCTCATAGTTCTCCAGGCTGGCTCGAATTTCTTCCATCCTCGCCATCCTCATTACCAACGTCGAGATCCGACGATGAGGCTCGCAAATGACAAGTTGGTCGAACTTGGTCTACAACTCTAGATAAGCGCGAGCATTAGCATGGAGATAGTCACTCCCGGATAGCCCAATGGCGTCGATAAAGGCTGCTCTAGGGGTCGCGGGGAGATCTGTCACAAGACCGTCGCCACGTCAGAAGTCAGTGATATTGGTCAAAGCCAATACAGCAGTAGTGCAAGTTACCTTTCAGAGGAGATCGAGATTGCCGGGGGAACGACCGCGACCACTAGTTTCTTGCAGGCCTGTGGATGAGCCACCTGTGCATTTGGAAGGCTTCCCCTGCCCGAGACCTCCATGATCGCGATCCCCGGTCCTTGGCGAAAAGTAGTTTGGCCGTAGTTTCTCTGACCTTCGAGCCAATCTCTTCGGTTGAGGAGGTGGTAGCAGCAGCGCGACGGTCGTAGATGAAGGTCTCAAGCTCGACAAAGGAGGCAGCGGAGGCAGTGATACGCTCGCTAGTTGTTGCAAGATTGTAGGATGAGGAGGTGGCAGCGGCATATGGATGCTCGTCGCCGACAGCGGTTTGGTAGTTTCAGGGATTAGGGGGGCTTTGCTTGCCCCATGTTGAGGAGTATTGGTCGCTATAAGATCCTTCTCTACAGATGTGTCCTTGCTTTCCGGAAGGTCTTCCCTCGCCAAGTCGCCTTGTGTTTCAGTCTCCCTCTTAGAGTCGAGGTTGATCTGAATGGTATGTGCGGTTTTGACTTGTCCCCATACTTTAAGGGCGATCAGTGGTACCCCTCGCAGGGGAGTAGCATCGAGAATCTCGATGGTGTCAGCCGGCAGAGAATCTGCGAGTATTAATAAGAATCAAGTCAATAAGACATCAGCAGCCGACAAAGCTTTTGATAATATCTGCGAGGTAGCGATCATGCAGGGCGGAGGGGTTTGCCTACATCTGTGCATGAGAAACGATAGTTTTGGTGGCTGGAGGAATGATCAGCGAGTTGGCGAGGTCGGGACCGGGAGTAGATACGTCAGGAATATTGACCAGCCCGAGCTCGCCAAGGAGTTGTTTGGTGCTGGTGGAGGGTGCGGGATCCTAGCGAGGTTCACTAGTGGTGAAGGCGGGCTATCGACCTCGGCATCAAGCGACTTCTTTAGCTTCTTCGTCTTCTTCAGCTTCTTCTTCTTGTTCGGAGGCAAGTCAGCGGCGACCTCACCTTCCCACGATCTCTTAAGCTTGTAAGGGTTTAGAAGGGCGGACAGTGCGTCAAGGCTCTGTTGGAGGACTTCCTCGTCAACTTTCGACATATCGCGTGAATTCCACAAGCGTGTCAAAAACCGCCCCCCTATTTATAGAGTTCGACAACCATCCATCAGTTGCGTGCAACTCAGATACTCGCCCAAGCAGCTTGCCGAATAAGTATTGGATGATTCTTTCCAATTTCCTACGTTGCTCGAAAAGAGCGAGCATTGTTTACAACCCGTATTCGTCGAGGGTGGACCTCTCTAGAGCCAGGTCAGCAGAAGTCAAAGTCAGTAAGTCAAGACAAAGGTCAGAGTCAACGCTCCAGCCTGCAGAAGGCCTGGGCGAGTATGTCGAGCTCCCCTCGCATACTTGCCAGGTAGGCGACTAGGCCAGTTGCCCGCCCAGCCGTGCGAGTCCCTCCAGGAAGTCGCCTAGTCGCCGAGGGGTGGGGGTATAAATAGACCCCCCCTCCCCCAAAATTTCCCTATAAATATGACCTCAGGGGTATGAGGAGAGACACTTGAAATTCCTGCAAGGATCTCGCGAGCTCTACTTTTTGGATATCAGCTGAGCCTTTAGATTCCTTTTCCATAGAGACCAGGTCGCGATCTCGCGACTTAGTTGTCAGTTAGTCTCCCTCGTACCTTGCTTGACCATTTTGGTTGTGGAGGCACTACAACATTTTTAATCTTAAGCAACACTCTCTTTGCAACGTTTCGAAAAATGTTGGCTAAACCTTAAATAGAGAACAATTTATAAGTGTTGCAATAAGTTAGTATCTTTAGGAAATATTTTCTGTGCAACATTCAAAAACTGTTCTTCAATCCCTTATAGATAACATTTTTCGAATTTTGCACTTGACAATTCACTTTACGTAACAATTTTGATATGTTGCCTCTTTAAAAATTAATTTGCAACACATTAAAAGTGTTGTCAATCCTTTTCAATTTAATAAAAATTACTATTCTCACACCCCAAATTATTACCTACAAAATTAAATTTATAAAAATGATATTTATAACTCACAAACCCTCGACAACCTTTCCCGACTATCCATTTCCTTTGCATGCTTCCTCCCGTGCTGCGCTCTTCCTCGCCATTTCGTCCGGTGCAGCTATCTTCCTCCTGCACGAGCGAGCTTCTCTCCGACCATTCCCGCAAGAACTCTTCCATCCATTCTCGCCATTTTTCGGATCGGAGTTGTAAGAGCTTTATCTTCAGTTGTGCATTGTTGGGCTGGTCCTATAGTTCTGAAGTTGTGCCCTAGGTTCTTCTACTACACTGTAAGCTCTCATTTTCTTCTCTTCTCCCCTTCTTTTCTCTTCATTGATGATGGATTTTATGTCAAGGGCGTACTATGGTTCTGATTTTTGGGATTGTTTGTGTTTTGCTGGCCGACTTCCATCATTTACTGTACGCCCGTGATATTTTTCATCTCAACATCTTGCAATGCTGCAATTATCTGTAAAACATTTTTGGTCTTTTGTGTTGAATTTGTTGGTGTGTTGGTGTGTTTGTGGATGAGTGTGTATGTGCGTATGTGCATATGAATTTATTTTTGTGTATGTGTACAGTTGTAAGTGTATGCGTGTTAAATTTGTTGGTGAGTTTGTGTGGATGCGTGTATTGTTGTTAGTGTGTTGTGGTTTTGTGCGTGTATTTGTGTTTGTGTGGATGGGAGTGTGCGTATGAATTTATTTGTGCTTGCATGGTGTGTGTATTTGCGTGTATTTGTGTGTATGTGTATGTATATATAAGTGTGTGTGTCTTTGTATTTGTAAGTATGCATGTGTATGTATGTATAAGTGCGTGTATTTGTGCTCAAAATTTAAGTGTATATTTGGGTTTGGGCTATTTCTTTTTTGGTTTTGGTGGCGAAATGGTGAGGGTGGGTCCAAATAAAATGATAAGTCGACTCAAATTTGTGTCAACGAAGGTAGTAATTTTAGGATTGGATGCAAGGGCTCAAACTATCCAAAGAAAGGCCTAAATCATTTTTATAAGGTTTAATTAGTCTAATGTGCAAATGTCTTGAAGATAGCTAAGGACCAATTCTAGATATCGAGAAAGGACACCCGTTCATTCGAATCGAGAAATAACTTTCTAACGATCTTCTACACACCTTAAATAATTTTGGATAAAACCGGATTCAAATTAGAAATAAAATAAATTCTTTCTACGCAAATTAACAGATAATAATGTACAACCCGTATTCGTCAAGGGCTGACCCCTCCAGAGCCAGGTCAGCAAAATAAAAGTTAGCAAGTATAGATAAAGGTCAGAGTCAACGTGCTAGGCTATAGAAGGCCTGGGCAAATATGACAAGCTCCCCTCGCATACTCGCCAGGTAGGCGACTAGGCCAGTTGCCCGCCCAGCCGTGCGAGTTACTCCAGGAAGTCGCCTAGTCGCCGAGGGGTGGGAGTATACATAGACCCCCCTCCCCCAAGATTTCCCAATAAATAGGACCCCAGGGGTACGAGGAGAGACACTTGAAATCCCTGCAAGGATCTCGCGAGCTCTACTTTTTGGATATCAGCTGAGCCTTTGGATTCCTTTCCCATAGAGACCAGGTCGCGATCTCGCGACTTAGTTGTCTGTTAGTCTCCCTTATACCTTGATCGACCATTTTGGTTGTGGAGGGGTAGGTTCTTTCAAGCTTCCGGGTACGTGGTGGGACCTTCCTGCCGCAGCATATGGGGTCCTGTTTGTTGCTTTCGCTCTTCATTCTAGTCACTTTAGCCGCCTAGCCTTACTACTGAGCTAGTAGCCTTAGGCTGCCTTGATCCGATTTTTGGAGTAGGAAATTTTCCCGGCTTCACCAAATATTTTAGATATATGTCAAGAATTTAATTCTACACCAATACTACGCAAACACATGCATTTGACTAGAAGTGTAACACCCCAAAAAGACCCCAAAGGACTCAACATGAAGTTTGAATAGCAGGCTGTTTGACACGGCCTGGGACACGGGCGTGTCCCAGGGCGTGTCGGGTGTACACGGCCTGGGACACGGGCGTGTCCCAGGGCGTGTTCAGGCTAGTCGACGTTTGAGAGTCGACGATCGTCGAGCCTGGGACACGGCCTTCGACACGGGCGTGTCCCAGGGCGTGTTCGAATTATTTTTCGAAATTGGCCTATTCAAGTCAGAGCCGCACACGGCCTTGAACACGGCCGGGAACACGGGCGTGTGAGGCTGGACACGGGCGTGTCAGCTGCCGTGTTCCGACCCGTGTACTGGTTTTGGAAATCGGTGAGTACCGTGTAACAGGAGACACGGGCGTGTCTCAAGAATGACACGGGCGTGTCAGGTTCGACACGGGCGTGTCGATGCCCGTGTTGTTCAGTCGGTTCATACCGCGTGTGCCGCTTAAAGGGTACACGGCCTGTGACACGGGCGTGTCACAGGCCGTGTCAGCCAAAAAATAGAGTTTTTGGGAAAATCTTGGCCGTTCAGTTTTCTCTCTTTTGATCCAAGGGCCAAGGTGGTTTCCTGGCTGGATTAATACGTGAGGGAAGAATGAAGAAGTCATTCTTCATTTGGCTTAAGGAAGAGAGAAAGAGAGTGGAAGAGAGAAAGAAGGAGGAGGAGAGCAAGCCACCGGCGGAGTTCCCGTGGTCCGATTCGTGATCCGAAGCCGGCGTTGTGAAGGCAAGGTTGCTGCGGTTCTTTCTAACCGGCTCGTTTTCGATGGCTCCGAAGAGATCGACAAGGGTAACGATCTCCCTTCTTGGACATGTGAAGTCCTTCTTTTCTGCATTGCATAGGGAAAACCCTTCCCCGCGAGTGTGCGGTGGGTTGTGGTGTCCCTTGGGGTAGATATGTGAAGTCCCCCTTGTTAGAGGCCGGAATTGGAGTACGGCTCTAGGCATGCTGTGCGAAGCCCATCTGGACGTGGTCTGGATTGGTGATGCTTGTTTGCATATCGGAGAAGGCTCCGTGATTATGGCTTGTGATGCCTATGGCTTGTGATGCCTTGTTCCTACCTGTTGCTTGGTGCGGCAGGAAGTACTGGACGATGTCAGGGAAATGAAGAGGGTTGGATGCAACTCTTGTGGCCGTGTGTTGCCACTTTGTGAGTGGTTGAGCCGTTGGGCTGCAACTCGATAAAAAGGCAGATTGCCGAACAGGAAAGGTGAAACCGACCCGCGCCTATAAATAGCCATGGATACTTCCGTATTCGAGGTGGCACGGCGACTTGAGCAACGGGGGGTGGCTGATCCGTACCTGCGTTAGGTCCGTCAGACTTGGAAGCCTGGTTATAGGTTTTGTTGGAGCGCCTAATGAGAGTCTTAGGCCCGCGCGCCGGAAAGACTAGAATGCTCAAATACCGTGTAGACGGTGGTGTTGACCCTGGTATTCCGATACACCGAAAATGTGCCCTGAGTGCACGGACTGTCGGGCCGTGTGGCCGATAGTTGTGATGGCTTGAATGTGCCTGCGCGCACATAGTTGCTATTTGATGATGCCATGCTTGCAGGGAAAGAATGCCCATGCCCCGAGAAAGGGGTAGGATTGTTATAATTGGGTCAGCTGAAAGCTGACCGTTGCATTGTTTGCCACCGGTTGGGTGGATTGTTCCCGTGCAGGTGCTGGAGAGCCAAGTGGTAAATGATGGGCTGAAGCCCTACTGCTGTTGCTGTTGCTGCTGCGGCTAGCCCTTGAAGGCTAAGCGAATGGCTTTGTTTTGTTTTCTCTTGTACTCATGTATGGCCGGCCTGCGCGCCGAGGTTTGTAAAACATGTTGTATGTAAAGAGGAACTGTAAGGCCTTAAGGCCAAACTCTTGTATTTTGTTGTACATTCCATGGTTTGATATATAAAGGTGGTTTTATATATTTGGACATTCCGGATTAGAGTTCAAAGTTGTAACTTAAAGCTTCCGCTAGAATGCTCTGAGTTAGGATTCGTATTTGCTTTGGTATTATCCTGTGACCTCACCGTCTGTTTGTGGCATATAGTGTGGGGCCCCGGCCGGACCTTCTACTATACGTCATTTAACGGATGGGGTCGTTACAAGAAGCACTACATGAGTCAACATTATTACTCAAAAGTTTTAAAAAAACTATTCTAGCACAAAAAATTCTTAGTCAACATGAAAAATGAAGTTAACTTGGAACTAATCAACTGAGTAAGAGCTAGAAATTGTTTGATGAGAACTTAAAACAAGAATGATTGTCTAAATTTTTTTGTTTATTTTTAAGGCTATTAACTTAGGTTACCCCTCTATAGTTAGAAGTAAACATTGTCCCCAATGTTTAAAGCTAAGCATAAAGTTGAAAATTTAAAGCTACACATACAAACTCTTCCATACTTGATGGTACCCCTTAATTTATAGATAATTATGATAACTCCAGCGCACCAGATCGTAACTCCCGCGCACCAGATCGTAACTCCCGTGCACCGGATCATAACTCCCGCGCACTGGATCGTAACTCCCCCACGCCAAATCGTAAACCATCGCCGCCGCCATCTTTACGGGCGGGCGGCAGTCGGTGGTCGGCCTCCCACGGTCGGCCGCCCCCCTTTAGCAGCCGACCTCCCCCATGCGGCCGGCGGCCGCGGCCGGCTGCCCCCTTTGCAGCCGGCCGCCCCCTTTGCGGCCGGCGGCCTCGGCCGGCCGCCTCCTTGCGGCCGGCGGCCGCGGCCAACCATCTGGGGCCGGCCGCCTCTTTGTGGCCGCGGCCAACCATCCGGGGCCGGCCGCCTCTTTGCGGCCGGCGGCCTCAGCCGGTCGCCTCCACGCAGACGGCGGCCGCGGCCGGCCGTCCGTGGCCGGCCGCCTCCTTGCAGCCGGCCGTCCGGGACCGGCCGCCCCTTTGCGGCTGGCGGCCTCCTCGCGGCCGGCGGCCGCGGCCGGCCGTCCGTGGCCAGCCTCTCCCTTGCGGCCGGCGGCCGCGACCGACCATCCGTGGCCGGCCGACTCCTCGTGGCCGGCCGCCCCCTCCCTCGGGCGGCCATCGGCCGGCGCGCCTCCTCCGACCACCATCGCGGGTCGGCCTTTTCTCCACCGTCCGATCATGGCGGGCCATCACGACCCTCCGATCGCCACAAGTGATCGCACCCTCCGATCTGCGATTAACCACCGTAACCACCTCGGAAACCCCATATAAGCGCCCCTGGTAGTTCATTTCAAAGGGACCGACTTCATTCTCTCCTTCTCTTTCTCTCTCTTCATTCGTACTTTTCCCTAGAGCTTCTCTCTACTCTCCTCCTCCGTTCCTCTCACTCACTAACTTGGCAGGTTCTCCTGCGAACGCCGCCCAGAGAAGGAAGGAAGCAAAGTGCCAGTGAAGGCAACCCTCCTCAGTCCGAGGCATAGAGCGCAGACATCCTGCGGCGCGCGAGCCAGAAGAGCAAGCGCACAAGAAAGATGCACGTCAAAGTGCACGGTCTCCTAAGCGGTGGCCTGTCACCCAAGGAGAGATCTCTCAACTCTTTAGTATTTGTAACGAGGCACGACCTGTCTCCCTCACTTTCTCTTTACAAGAGCGCTGTAATAGAGGCAGATAGTGGAGTTTGGCTGGCACAGACCCGACCACGTGGTTTTTTCCCCTTTCCGGGGTTTTCCACGTCAAAATTGTGTGTGTACAATTTCTCTGTTTCTACTTTGACTGTGTGCGTACTCAATCGCCCGGGGCTGAGATAGACCGATCTGGAACCGGTCTACCGAGGGCATTGAGCGAACCACAACAGTTTGGCACCGTCTGTGAAAAACATTCCCAGCAAGCAAGAGAAGACTCAGAAGTTTGTTAGAGCAAGACAGAATGGCCGGGAAGAGCACCCAAACGACTAGGGGGTCGATCTGGCATGAGAAGGAGGATCAAGCCGCGTCACAATCTCTAGCGAATACGCCATTGCTAGAGGACGTTGCAGCGCCTGGGGCGGCGCTGCCAGAGAACGCGGCGCCCCCGCCAGACATCCGGGTCGAGATGCTCACCCTCTTGAGACAACTCGCAGGCCCCACGTGCCCGCAGGGGTCCCAATTCAGGAAAATCTACCAGTACCACCAGCAGAAGACCAGAGGGCCGTACAAGAAGAATCCGAGTCGTCAAGGCACGACAGTGTCGAGCATCTCGTTCGCCACATCAGGGCGGCGGGAATCGCCCCTCTCCTCAGCAATCAGCAGCAGCCGGTCCCAGCAGAGCCAGGTGCGGGAATGACTCGAGAAGCATTCCGCAAAATGTTCGAAGAAGAGTTTGGACCAGTCAGCCGGCGAGCGATGGCGACGCGGCGCCCCGCTCGGGGGGCATCACCCTTGGCTCCTGAAGTACTGGCCTATCCTGTCCCTCTGGGATTCAAGATCCCCCACATCGAGACGTACGACTGAGTGGATGATCCTTGGGAGCACATCAACCACTTCTACACGATCCTCCACCTCTGCAACGCTCCCGATCAACTTCTTTGTCAGGTCTTCCCTACCACTCTCAAGGGGCAGGCCCGCACTTGGTTCCATTCCCTCCGAGGGGGTCTATCAGAAACTTTCTGAAAGTATCTAGTGTCGACTATGTCCACCTATGGGGGGGGGGAATAGGTGTCGTGCAGCCTTTTGCGGAATTTAAATAACCTGCACAAATAATAAACACAGCACAGAAAAGCACACAAGCAATTATAGTGGTTCCCCGATTTGGGTACGTCCACTCTCCCCCTTCGACCTATCTCCCACCAAGGGACGACTCAGTCACTTCACCAAACGGATTGAATCCAATCCTCACACTACGGAAGACATCCTTCCAACCGAATGAGTCACTACTCCTCCACCACGGGTTGCACCCAACCCTTACAACCAGGAATCACTATTCATTTACAATAAAACAAAAATAGAATGTACAAGAAATACAAACTACACGTATGGAGAACCTGATGTCCCTCTTCGTTCGTTGAAGCGTTCTTGATGAAGACGAAGAGTCCACGACCGTAGCACTCTCTTGGAGAGGATTTTCCCAAGATCGGCGGCGGCAAGTGAATGCGGCGACGATGCTTTGTAGATCCAAACTTCTTGACGAAGCAAGCAAGGTCTACCAACGATCTCAATCTGATCGGTCGTCTCAATTGATTCAGAATGAAGAACTAACTTCGTTCAACAAATCGAAAGACAAGGGATTTCGAGAGAGAAGCGTGAGACGCTATACTTAGCCTCGGTCTTGTCGCCGGACGATCAAAGAGGATCTAAGATCTACGGCGGCGACAACTTGCGAGCGGCGACGGCGACAGAAGGATTTCCTCGATCGGCTAGGTCACGCTCGACGGATTTGATTTCTCGTGAATGATTACTGTTCAAGTTCGAAATAAGCGAGTATATATACTGTAGAACAACCCTAAATGACCGTTGTGGGGCCCACAAGAAGAAACCCTAGGCCCGGTCAAAACAGCGTAACCTGTCATGGTTCGGTCCAACGAACAGAGCGAATTTGCCTAAGGCAAATTCGGCGAGAATCATTGATGATTCTCAACGAAGTCGGCGGGAATCACTCATGATTCCCATCGAATTTGCCTTGGCAGACTTCCAGTTGAAATACTTGTAATCGGGAGGAAATCGGCGAGAATCAAGATCATTCTCGACGAATCGGCGAGAATCAAGATCATTCTCGACGAATCGGCGAGAATCAGTCGTCGATTCTGCCTTAGCAGCATTCTTCAAGGAGGACAGTCAGCCAGATGAAGTCGGTGGGAATCGGCGAGTGATTCCCGTTGAATCGGCGAGAATCACTTAGGGTCCGTTCGTTTGCACGGAATTGGAATTCGATATTGGAATTGAATATTGATGAATATTGTGGAATTAAATATTGGTGACGAATTCCAATTCCAATGTTCGTCTAATAAAGAATATTGGTGAATATTGTGGAATTGGAATTCGATTTTTTTGCCCGGGCACGATTTTTGTCCGGACGCGATTTTTTTGTCCGGGCAAGATTTTTTTTACCTAATCGTGATTTTTTCTCACGGGTGGGATTTTTTCACGTGGCCGCGATTTTTTTTCGCTCGGGCCTATTTTTGTCGTCCGGATGTGTTTTTTTTGGCTGGGGGCAAAAAACGCGCCCGAGCAAAAATCGCGCCCGGGCGAAAAAAAAACCTGTCCGGGTGAAAAAATCGCGCTCGCGCCCGGGTGAAAAAATCGCGCCCGCGTGATAAATGCGCGCCCATAGAAAAAATCGTGCCCCGACAAAAATATCGCGCCGGGAAAAAAAATAGTGCCAGAGCCAAAAAAATCGCGCCCGGGCGAAAAAAGCGTGTCCGTGCGCAAAATACACGCCCGGGCGAAAAAACGCGCCCGGGGAAAAAAACGCGCCCGAGCGAAAAAATGCGCCCGGCGAAAAAAAATGTGCCCGGGCGAAAAAATCGCGCCCGTTGAAAAAAAATGTGCCAGTGCGCAAAAAGTGCGCCAGGCGAAAAAAAAAGTGCCCGTGCGAAAAAATCGTTCCTGGCGAAAAAAAATGTGCCCGTGCGCATAAAACGTGCCCGGGCGAAAAAAACGTCCCAAGCGAAAAAATCGCGCCCTGGCGAAAAAAATGCGCCCGGGCAAAAAAATTGCGCCCGAGATAAAAAATCGCGGGCGGCGAAAAAATCGCGCCCGGGCGAAAAGATCGAGCCCGGACGAAAAGATTGCGCCCGGGAGAAAAGATCGCGCCCAGGCAAAAATATTGCGCCCGGGCGAAAAAATCGTGCCCGGGTGAAAAAAATCGCGGTCGGGCGAAGAAAACGCCCCAGGAGATTTTTTCACGCCCATGCGAAGAAAACGGCCTAGGAGATTTTTATCGCGCCCGGGCGAAAAAACGCCCCGGGAGATTTTTTTCGCGCCCGGGCTAAAAAATGCGCGCGGGTGAAAAATGCTCCCGTGCGAAAAAATCGTGCCCGGGCGAAAAAAATCGCGCTTGGGCGAAAAATCACGGCAGAGTGAAAAAAAATCCCGCCAGGGCAAAAAAAACTCGCCCTGGCGAATAATTCGCGCCCGGGCGAAAAAATCACGCCCGGGGGAAAAAAATGCGCCCGGGTGAAAAAAATCACGCCCGAGAGAAAAAAAATCGCGCCCGGGCGAAAAAAATCGAGCCCGGGCGAAAAAAATGCGCCCGGGCGAAAAACACTCCCGGGCGAAAAAATCGCCCCCGGGCGAAAAATCGCACCCGGGCGAAAAAAATCCCGCACAGGCGAAAAATTCGCGCTCGGGCGAAAAAAATGCGCCCGGGAGAAAAAACGTGTCTGGGCGAAAAAAATGCGCCCGGGGGAAAAAATCACGCTCGGGCGAAAAAATTGCGTCCGGGTGAAAAAAATCGCACCCGGGCAAAAAATTCACGTCTGGACTTAAAAATGTGTCTCTATCGGAATTGTCCAATTCTTCTATATATTGGAAGGAATTGTCTTTAGTTCAAAATGAATTCTACGGAATTCATTAAAATTTAAATTTCAACGTCAAGCGTGCAGACGAACAATGAAATTGGAATTAGACCTTCAATTCCAATTCCAGTGGCTCAATTCCGTGCAAACGAACGGACCCTTAGTGATTCCTGTCGATTTTGACTTAGAAGATTTCTTCTTCCTTCCTCTGAACTTGGTCTTTCACCCATCTTTGCTCCTCTTCTGCTCTTGATCTATCTCGACCCTGTACTTGAAAATAAGTACACTCTAATAGAGAGAGCACACATGAGTCAACACACTGATCTGCTCAACGAGGGATTACGTTGCGTAGACCCGTGTATATTGACCCACTGCACCCAGACATTGGTGTGTACTTAGCATGGAATAGCTGCAAGCACAACTTGATAGAATATCGTCAAATACGACTTGCCAATTCAACTTAGCTTGTTCAGTGGATTCTTCAAATCAGGTACATTGTGGATACAATACCCAACAATCTCCCCCTATTTGAAGAAGCCTAAACCCTACAAGCTAAGGTGAATAAGACAGAACAGAATGAAAAGCATAAAATAAACAATCAGTTGAGAATGAAATTCATTACCATTCATTACCATTTTCCCTAGAGCATACTTAGCATTCTTAGCCTTTGGCAGCCACTTTAGTACCTTAGCACCTTAGCCTTAGCCGAGAGGGTAATCTCCCCCTTTTCGGCTTCTGCAAATTTGGGACTTCACTTGGAGCCACATGCTCCCCCTCAGCTCTTGCATCCGTGCTCGAGCTTGAGTTCCTTGCTGATGCTCCCCCTTGATCCAAGAGCCTGGAGCCTTACAGTCTTCAATCTTCATAGTTCAGCATGCCGAGTTCAGTTTTGAAGAGACTGAACTTGACCTCGTCTAGGGGCTTCATGAAGATATCTACAACCTGCTTATCCGTGGGGACATAGCAGAGAGATATATCTTTGTTTTCCACATGCTTTCGAATGAAGTGATAGCGCACTTCAATATGCTTTGTTCTGCTGTGCGACACAGGATTGTTCGCAATTGCTATTGCGCTCGAGGAGTCGCAATACATCGGAACTTCGTTGAACTGCAAGTCATAATCTTTGAGCTGATTTCTGATCCATAGAAGTTGTGCGCAACAACTGCCTGCTGAGATGTACTCAGATTCAGCCGTAGAGGTTGCGACACAATTCTGCTTTTTACTGTTCCATGAAATAAGCCTTCTTCCGAGGAATTAGCACGTCCTGGAAGTGCTTTTCCTATCATCCCTGCTTCCTGCAAAGTCAACATTTGAAAAGCCTATCAGCTCGACATCATTGTTTCTTGGGTACCACAATCCAAGATTTGGTGTACCTTTAAGGTATCTAAGAATTCGCTTTGCAGCGACATAATGAGATTCCTTAGTGTTCACCTGATATCTGACACAAACGCATGTGGAAAACATAATATCCGGTCTACTAGCAGTAAGGTAGAGCAGGGATCCAATTATGCTTCTGTATTTGGTTTCATCAAAAGGTTTCCCTTTCTCATCCTTGTCCAGAGACATAGTGGATCCCATTGGAGTCCTAATAGAGGTTGCATTCTCCATTCCGAATTTCTTGAGGAGTTCATTTGTGAACTTCGTCTGAGAGATGAAAATTTCATCCTCAGACTGTTTCACTTGAAGTCCCAAGAAATACTTTAGCTCTCACATGCTGCTCATTTCAAACTTTCCTTGCATAAGTTTAGAAAACTTTTTGCAAAGATATTTGTCCGTTGAGCCGAATATTATGTCATTGACATAGATTTGCACCAGCAAGATCTTGCCTTTGACTTCCCTAAGAAACAATGTCTTATCTATTTTTCCTCTCGAGAACTTGTTCTCAAAAAGAAAACTAGACAAAGTCTCATAGCAAGCTCGATGAGCTTGTTTTAAGCCATATAATGCTTTATTAAGAAATTAAACATGATTAGGGAAAGTAGGATTAACAAAACCTGGGGGTTGCGCGACATATACTTCCTCTTTCAAATTTCCATTTATGAACGCAGATTTCACGTCCATCTGATAGACAGTGAATCCTTTGTGAGAAGCATACGCCAGGAACAATCTGATCGCCTCGAGCCTTGCAATTGGTGCAAATGTTTGGTCGAAGTCAATCCCCTCCTCCTGTCTGTAACCTTGAGCCACTAGCCTTGCCTTGTTCTTTATAATGATACCGTGTTCATCCAGTTTGTTTTTGAAGATCACCTTGGTGCTGATCACATTCTTGTTCTTTGGTCTGGGAACAAGCGTCCAGACGTTGCATCGTTCGAATTGATGCAGTTCATCTTGCATGGCCAATATCTATGACGCATCTTTGTTCGCTTCATCGAACTTCTTTGGCTCAACCTGTGACAAAAAACTAAGGTGCAAAATCTCGTTAATTGTACCTCTCGGAGTTCTGACACCGTCATGAGGATCTCCTATGATCTGATCTCTGGGATGATCCCTCACATGTCGTAGCTCTAGGAGTCTGGCATCAAGAGCTCTAATATTTTCTTGGGCTCCTCCCTCTTCTGGGAGGATTTCTCCATCCTGACCATCATCATCTCCGGTTGACGTTGAGGTGGAGACCTTGATGTACTTGGGAGTTGCATCTTTAGCGGTCTCATCGAGACTTAGCTGTTCAAGTCTTGCACCTGCATCTTCAAGAATGCCACTGGAAGAATTGCTATGAAGCAAGCTTCCTTCATCAAAAACAACATTAATGGACTCCTCTACCACTAGGGTTTTCTTATTGAAGACCCTATATGCCCGACTATGGCTACTATAGCCCATGAAGATGCCTTCGAAGCATTTTTCTCCGAATTTAGTACGTGGGTACTTCCCATTATTGAGTACATAGCATCTGCAACCAAAAATCCTCAAATAGGACATGGTCGGTTTCCTGCCTTTCAATAGCTCATAAGGCGTCTTACGATGATTCTTGTTGATCAACGCTCGGTTCTGCACATGACAAGCCGTGTTGACAACCTCTGCCCAGAAGTACTCTGGAAGAGAGACGTCATTCAACATTGTCGTACATGCTTCAATGAGTGTTCTATTTCTCCTTTCCGCAACTCCGTTTTGCTTCGGAGTACGCGGGGAGGAAAACTCATGAAAGATACCAAGTTCTTCACAAAATTCTGTCATAGCACCAGACTCGAATTCTGTTCCATGGTCACTTCTGATTTTGACCACTGAGCAGTTAAGTTCGTTCTGAATCTGCTTGACAAAACTCGTGAAGATATCAAACGTATCTGACTTTCGTTTCAAAAAGAACACCCATGTAAATCGAGAGTGATCATCAACAATCACTAGCGTATACGATTTGCCTCCTAAGCTATGAACTTGCACTGGACCAAACAAGTCCATATGCAGAAGATAGAGACATCTGGAGGAGTCTTTGTCTGCAATGCCCTTAAAGGTAGCCCGAGTCTGTTTGCCCTTCTGGCATGTAGGACAAGAACTACCTTTGATGCACTTAATAGTAGGGGCATCCCTTACTAGGTTCTTAGAAAACAACATATTAATTGTCTTGAAATTAATATGGGCTAATCTCTTGTGCCATTGTTCACAAAGAGAGGCACTGCCTTTTGCTACTAGGCACAACGGGGTAGAAGAATCTAAGCTAAGAAAATCTAAACAAAAGATATTTCTGCTCCTAATGCTAGTTAATACCGTCTCCGAAGAGGCACACGATATTATCAAGCACTTATCCTTGCAGAACTTAACGTCATATCCTTTATCACACAACTGACTTACACTGATCAAGTTATGATTTAACCCTTCAACATAGGCCACGTCGGTGATAGAGATTATACAGTTGGAAATCATACCGTAACCTCTGGTGACTCCTCGATCTGATCCTCCAAAGATGACTTTGGGTCCATTTTCGACTGGAGAGTAATCACGCAGCAGGCTTCTCGTTCCAGTCATATGCCGGGAACATCCACTATCCAAGTACCAGATAGGCGTTTTGGTGGCCTTTGGACATACCTGCAAAACAGAATCATTTTCCCTTAGGAACCCAATCGAACTTGGGTCCTAGGTTCCTTGTTAGCACACTCACCCTCGGATGGTTAACCCTACGAGTGGTCGGCCTCGCATTGCTAACATGAGGAGTATCGTTGTATCTTGGATTAAACCAGCAATCCACGACAAAGTGACCAACTTTGCCACATCACCAACAGTCAAATTTGCTGTACCTTTTCCTAGGCTCCTGCTTCACCCTTGGAACGGTGGGTCCAGCCGGAGCCTTGGATCTTTAGGTGGAGGCATCATGATGACAACAATCACATGATTTCTTCACCTCCTGTTCCTTCAGTATAACAGGCTTGGCTTTTGGTGCCTGCTTCCTATTATGGCCGCTAGAGAAGTGGCCATAATCCTCCACTTGGATTTCCTCATAAGGTGCCTTGAAGACACTCTCACCGTAGTTGCGGGGGAAGGCCCAACCATCATACCGGCTCTTGGGCTTTTCAACCGAGGGCCGGAAGAAGTGGCCATAGGTTGACTCAAAGTCCTGTTCATTGTAGGGAAAGCTAGGCTTTCTGAATACAACCGGGTCGAGTGGGGCCTTTCTCTTTTCTACAGCAGAGGCCTTCTTAGCAGCCTTATTTTTTCTCTGCTTTCTGTTTCTCCTGGATGATTTACTAAGCACACCCACATGCCCTAAGCCAGCCCCCTTAGCCTGAGCAGAGAATTCATCAACCAGAGGAAGAACGGTCTTGGGCATGGAGAAGCTTTTTACAATCTTTTTTTCTGCTGCAAGCTGTTCTTCCAACTTGTTAATTTCTTCCTGTTTTAGGTCAAGGAGCCTTAGAGACTCTGAGTGCTCAGAAGTCAGGCCCAGGTGTTCTCGTCGGAGCGAGATCAAGCTAGTGATCTCTTCTCTTAGAGACACACCCTCAGCCTTAAGGAATTTGACTTCCTTTTTATGATCCCTCAACCTCTTGCGGCATTCCTCAAAGGTATTGAGCAGAAGCTCATACTTTTCGAGGAGCTCAGCTTCACAGGCAGATGGGCTATCCTCGAGATCATCATCAGGAGACTCATAGTCAGAGTCAGAGAGGTGGGTACGATCTTTTACCTTCCCAGTAAATGGGGGTCAGTCTCCTTCTGAGTCAGAGAGACCCACTAGCCCGAAGTAGGCTTCCTCATCATCACTGGAGTCTGAGTAATTAGACTCACTCAGTGTCTTTGAATTTTTGGCGATGTAGCTCCTCTCCTTCTTCTTATCTCTAGAGGACCTGTGCTCCTCTCCCTTCCCCTTATCTCCCTTGCTTTGGTGGCAGTCAGCAACGACGTGACCTTGCTTATTGCATCCAAAGCAAATAATGTCATCAGAGCAATGTTTATTCGGTTTGGATTCATACCTGTCAGAAGAATAATTCTTCTTCTGATGTCTGGAGGAGGAGCCGTCTCTCTTTCTTTGATTCCTCAACTTGAGGAACTTCTTGAACTCCCGAGTGATGAGGGAGAAGTCTTATTCAGATAGCTCTGAGCCGGAAGAGCATGGCTCAGAGTCTTCTTCCTCATCCTTTTTCCGAGAGCGGGACGAGGCTGCACCCTTGCCTTTTCTTGAGTGATTGGATTTTAGGGCCACAGTCTTCTCTCTGGCAGCGGCTTTATCGACTTCTTCTTCAGCTTTTCTGGTGTTCAGCTGAAGCTCATAGGACATAAGTTTCCCAAACAGAATCTGGGGATCAGTTTCTGCAAGCCTACCAAATTCTCTGATGGCGCAGATCTTGGTGTCCCATTCCTTAGTAAGGGATCTAAGGAATTTGTTATTAAGTTCACCATCGGTGAACACTCTGCCATAGCCCTTCAGGGCATTGACAATCTTCAGGAAGTTCTCGAAAGTTACTCCGATTTCTTCCTTGGGACCTTGCCTGAAGGCCTCGTACTTATGGTTCAGAAGGGATCTTCGATCATCCCTTACTTCATCAGTGCCTTCCTTCAGGATGATTAGGCAGTGCCATATGTCCTTGACAGTCCTGCAGTTGCAGAAAATCTGCATCATGGAATCATTGACGGCGCTTACCAGAATGTTTTGAGCTTTCTTGTCAAGTCCGACAAGCACCATCTCATCCTTATCCATTTCGGAAAGTTTCTTGGGCACTTGCTTGGTTGGATCAATGGTGGAGGCCTTAGTGGTGATATACGGTCCCTCCTCCACTATCATGAAGAGTCGGGGGTTGACTGCTTCCATGTAGTACCTGATCCTTTCCTTCCAGATAGGAAAGTTCAGCTTGGTGCACACTGGGATCTTCCCTGAATACTTGAGTCCTTCCATTTCAGAGATCTTCTTTCTTCTTGACACTAGACACGAGATCTTACTCAAGGTGTTAACCTTATTGACGAGTAACCTCCCTCTAATACCACTTGAAAGTATCTAGTGTCGACTATGTCCACCTATGACGGGGGGGGGGGGGGGGAATAGGTGTCGTGCAATCTTTTGTAGAATTTAAATAACCTGCACAAATAATAAACACAGCACAGAAAAGCCCACAAGAAATTATAGTGGTTCCCCGATTTGGGTACGTCCACTCTCTCCCTTCGACCTATCTCCCACCAAGGGACGACTCAGTCACTTCACCAAACGGATTGAAATCCAATCCTCACACTATGGAAGGCACCCTTCCAACCGAAGGAGTCACTACTCCTCCACCACGGGTTGCACCCAACCCTTACAACTAGGAATCACTATTCCTTTACAACAAAACAAAAATAGAATGTACAAGAAATACAAACTACATGTGTGGAGAACCCGATGTCCCTCTTCGTTCGTTGAAGCGTTCTTAATGAAGACGAAGAGTCCACGACCGGAGCACTCTCTTGGAGAGGATCTTCCCAAGATCGGCGGCGGCAAGTGAATGCGGCGGCGATGCTTTGTAGATCCAAACTTCTTGACGAAGCAAGCAAGGTCTACCAACGATCTCAATCGGATCGGTCGTCTCAATTGATTCGGAATGAAGAGCTAACTTCGTTCAACAAATCGAGAGACAAGGGATCTCGAGAGATAAGCGTGAGATGCTATACTTAGCCTCGGTCCTGTCGCCGGACGATAAAAGAAGATCTAAGATCTGCGGCAGCGACAACTTGCTAGCGGCAACGACGACGAAAGGATTTCCTCGATCGGCTAGGTCACGCTCGGCGGCTTTTATTTATCGTGAATGATTACTGTTCAAGTTCGAAATAAGCGAGTATATATACTGTAGAACAACCCTAAATGACCGTTGTGGGGCCCACAAGAAGAAAACCTAGGCCCGGTCAAAACAGCGATACCCGTCATGGTTCGGTCCAGCGAACAGAGCGAATTTGCTTAAGGCAAATTCGGCGAGAATCATTGATGATTCTCAACGAAGTCGGCGGGATTCACTCATGATTCCCGTCGAATTTGCCTTGGAAGACTTCTAGTTGAAATACTTGTCATCGGGAGGAAATCGGCGAGAATCAAGATCATTCTCGAAGAATCGGCGGGAATCAAGATCATTCTCGACGAATCGGCGAGAATCAGTCGTCGATTCTGCCTTAGCAGCATTCTTCAAGGAAGACAGTCAGCCAGATGAAGTCGGCGGGAATCGGCGAGTGATTCTCGACGATTCGGCGAGAATCACTAGTGATTCCCGTCGAATCGGCGAGAATCACTTAGTGATTCCCGTCGATTTTGACTTAGAAGATTTCTTCTTCCTTCCTCTGAACTTGGTCTTTCACCCATCTTTGCTCCTCTTCTGCTCTTGATCTATCTCGACCCTGTACTTGAAAATAAGTACACTCCAATAGAGAGAGCACACATGAGTCAACACACTGATCTACTCAACGAGGGATTACATTGCGCAGACCCGTATATATTGACCCACTGCACCCTGACATTGGTGTGTACTTAGCATGGAATAGCTGCAAGCACAACTTGATAGAAGATCGTCAAATATAACTTGTCAATTCAAATTAGCTTGTTCAGTGGCTTCTTCAAATCAGGTACATTGTGGATACAATACCCAACACTTTCCCCAGCTGAGCCAGCAATTCCTTGATCAGTTCGTGGCCAATCGTAGGATTGCAAAGGATCCATCCCACCTCTCCGACATCCGACAGAGTGAAACCGAGACCTTGAAAGAGTTTTTTCGCCGATTTACTGTGGAAGCTAGACAGATCCCTGGGGTAGACTCAGAACTCCTTCGAGGAGTCTTCCTCGGGGGACTTCGACCAGGCAGATTCAACTCCGCTCTAATGAGGGATACTGTCCCCAGTTATGCAGATCTGGTACACCGAGTGGAAGCTAAGATAGCCGCGGACGAGGCCATTGAGGCCCACCGTCGACAGTTTGAAGGAGGCCAAAAGAGGCAGAAGTAGTAGGAGCAGCCCTCCGGAAGACGGGCAGAGAGGCGCGACGAGAACCGTCGCATCGAACATCGCAATCAGGAGCCCCGAAGAGGCCAGGATTACGGGCCTCCTTGGACTTACACCCCTCTCAACACCACTCGCGCTAACGTCCTATATGCCATTCAGGACGATCCGGCACTCCAGAGACCAAGGGCGCTCTCGCCCAATCCAAGGGATGATCCGTCAAAGTACTGCAACTTCCATCGAGGAAACGGGCACACTACTGAAGAGTGTGTAAAGTTGAAAGATAAGATAGAGCGCCTTGTTCGGCAGGGAATACTCGGGCATTTTCTGCAAGGATGTGTGCGAGAGCAGCACGGGGCCCGCCTGCACAGAGAGAACCGCCACCTGCGCACCGAGAAGCGCAGGGGGCAGGCAGGTCGTCGGGATTGTGGAAGTCATCTCCGACTTTCCCTTTCCCACGGTCAACTCCATCGCCACTCCCCAAGAGGACAAGGTAGCTGGAATAATTCCCACCATTAGCTTCAGCGAGGAGGACCTCCAGGTCCTCCGCACACCACACCAGGACCCGCTAGTTATTGTAGCAGAAATCGGCAACCCCAGCTTTCGCGTAAAGCAAATTCTGGTGGATAACGGCAGCTCAGTAAATGTTATATTCATGACTGCGTTAACCAGTATGGGAATCCAAAGGCAGAATCTTCATCTAGCATCAGGCCCCATCTACGGCTTTAACGGGGCGCCCGTGTCTGTAGCAGGCACCCTCACCCTTCCAGTGACACTAGGAGAATTTCCAAGGCAGGTCTCCCACGACGTGCAATTCGTGGCGGTCGATACAGAATCGCACTACAATGCGATTTTTGGTCGCCCCCTCCAGACAACTTTCCAGGCAGTCCCGTCAATTCCGCACCTCGCAATGAAGTTTGTCACGCCTGCAGGAGTTGGGGTCGTCAGGGGCAGCCAGGACGTGGCGCGCTCATGCTATCTGCACCAAGCACGACCGGAGGTCGTCTCAGGAACCAGCATCTACCGCATCTAAAAGGCCGCTCCGGAGAAGGGCCAGAACCGAGGAAAACGTGCCTCCTAAAAACGTTTCCTTATATCAAACTACCTAGAGACAACTATAAAGTCACGAGGAAAACCCTCGTGCATAAACTATCTTGCTTACTGCTTTTTCTACTTTCATTCTAACTCTTGCCATGCAGTAAACACGTCAGAAGGACATCTCGTCCCTCAGACCCCCCTAGGCCAGGATCGTCTGCTCCACAAAGCGGTCCGGGATCCGTCGACATGCACCCCGCTTGACAGTTCGGAATCCATCATCGTGCAATGGCGTGACCAGGCTAAAGAAAAATGAAACAACTCATCTCTTTACATTTATATACTGTGATTGCGATGCCAATAACTCCTAAAACTTACAGGATTGATTTGGAATCCGTCCCCTGGGGTCCGGCGAGCAACTGTAGCACGATTGTCTCGATCCCCCTGTCGCGGTTCAAAGGTTCGCCCTTCACCCGTCCAGTGGATTGAGACGTCGTCGGGAATGAGCACCCCCGGTTGAGCGCGGCCCATAGCGCGACATCCTCGGCCTTGCAACAGGTGGCGATATCGCCTGGGGACTTAATACTAAGTCCCACGCAAACTGTAGCACGATGGCCTGGACCTTTCTCCTATGGCAGAAATGCTCACTCTTCTCCTAAGGAGCGGGTCGCAACATCGTCAGGGACCAGCTCCCTCAGTTGTGCGCAGCCCACAGCGCGATAGCCTCGACCTCACTCCACCAGCGCAAGGATCCGGACTTTGCTGCGTAGTAGGTTGCAGCGTTGTCTGGGTCTTCGGGGCCACGCCTCGCAAATACTAGGGTCCATCAGCTGCTCGTGGGGGTTCGAATCGACCATGTCCTTCTGCCGACAAGAGGCCGAGGATTATGAATATTCACCTGCATCTGAATCTTGACGCCCCGCCAGCCTGGGAAAGCCCCCATGATCGGTGTAATTACAACTTCAGGGTCCATCAGCTGCTCACGGGGGTTCGAATCGACCATGTCCTCTTGCCGACAATAGGTCGAGGATTATGACTCTTCACCTGCATCCAAAGTCTGACGCCCCACCCTCGCAGGGCCTGCCCCCCTCGCGACTGGTGCCTAACTAAGCTACAATCGCAACTAAATCGGGTTTCGACCCCGCTAAATCCACATCTTAACCAACCACAGCCACACTGTGGCGCGATGGCTTCACTCTCTCTGGCATGGTTCAGGGGTGCACCCTTTGTCCACCCAGCGGCTTGTGACATCACCGGGGACCAGCTCCCCTAGTTGTGCACTGCCAACAACGCGATATCCTCGGCCTAACAACAGGTTTCGGAGTCGCCAAAGGGACCAAACGTTGATTCCCCCGCAGACTATAGCACATCGGCTTCAACCTCGCTCTCATGGTGGCAAGGCTCGCCCTTCTCCTACGAAACAGGTCACGACATCGTCGGGAGTCAACTCCCTCAGTTATGCGCAGCCCGTAGCGCGATGGTCTCAGCTTCTCTACCCTGGAACAAGGGGACGCCCTTCGCCTCGTAGTAAGGTGCGATGTCGTTAGGGTCTGTAGGGCCACGCCCTCCAATGCCACCGGGTTCACCGTAACTTTTTGGGTTTCAAACAAACATGGCCTCCCGCCGACAATAGGCCGGAGCTCCCATAACTCTTCACCCCCCATCCAGGGCAAATACTCTTCCACCGCTTAGGGCCCGCCCCTCGCAGTTGGTGGTTGGCTAAGACAACAATTAGCAACAACAATCAGAAGCAAAAGTAGTGACAACCACTCAACAAACATATCAAGTACAAAGGTACAAACCGAAAAATTACAAAGGTACAAATCGACAGAGACAAGCCCACCAACACAAAGAAGTACATGTATACAAATCAACAAAGAGCATCAAAGAGATATATCTGTCACTCAGCGGCCTCGCCCGCCTCAGCATCGGATCCCTCCTCCTCTGACAAATCCTCAAGACCGAGGCCGACAACGTCGTATCCTTGCTTCCGGGACACCATCCGAAGGGTCTTCGCTATCCCCTGACAGAAAGCGACTTCCCGAAAGTCCTCCATCTATGGCTCCACCTCCTTAGTCCACACCTCCTCGCAGACCTCCTCCAAGATCAGACACCGGTCTCGCATGTAATCCACAGAGTCCCGGTACTCTGCCAGATCAACCGCCTTCAGCTCAACCTCCCGCTCCGCGGAGGAAAGGTGCATCACCTCCGCCCTGGATAGCTCCAGCTCTGCCCGAGCTTTATCTAGAAGACGCAAAGTCTCCTCCGTAGCCGTCTTCTCAGCCCTGTCCGCAGTTTTGACGTCCTCTAGTTCACACCACAGTTCAGACCCAATCTGCCTAAGTCGCAAAATATTGCGCTCTTGTCGCCCCTTCAGATCTAAAAGGGAACTCTTCGCCTCCCCGAGCTCACCATGAAGGGTGTTGAGACCGAGCGGCTTGTCGGATGAGACCGGGCGGTCTGGCGGTTTGTCTGGCACTCTGAGCGGTTTGGCAGTACCGAGCGGTCTGTCGGATGAGACCGGGAGGTCTGGCGGCTTGTCTGGCGGTCTGGGCAGTCTGGCGGTTTGTGCGGCTTATGCGACTTGTATAGTTTCAGGTTCTTGTAATTATTAGTCCCACATTGCTTGTTTGTAATCTCTCTTCTCTCCTCCATTCTATAAAAGGGAGGTCATACCTTTGTAATAAACACCTTTTTCAGATAATAAAATTTTAGTTATACTACATGCGGTTTGTTTTTTGTTCGGTTCTAACATGGTATCCGAGGGCTCGATCTACTCCTCCTTATTCTTTATGCCTTCTCTGTCCGCGCAACCTGTCCGCGTGGCTTGCTTCTTATTCGCGCGACCTGTTTTTCACGCGGCATGTTTCTTTTGCTTGCGCCCTGTTCGCGCGGCCTGTTTGCTTGCGCCCTGTTCGCGCGGCCTGTTTCTTTTTCTTGCTTCTTTCTTGCGACCTGTTCTAGTCGCCGCGCCCTCCTCCTCCTCTTCAGTCGCCGCGACCTGTTTTTGCCTTGTTCGCCTTTCGCCTCCCAGCCCCCCTCTTCTATTCGCGCGTCCTGTGTTCTAGCCGCCCGACTTCTTCCCCTTTGCCTTGCTCTGCATCTTGGTCATGGCCTTCCTTGCCGCTGGTGTGTTGTCACCGTGACCACTGCAGACTCATCTCTCTGTCCGCTGCGGCCTTCTTTGCTGCTCGTCCTGCTTGCTGTTCGCGTGACTTGTTCTTTCTAGCTGTGCGACCTATTTCCCTCTGCTTCTTGGTTGCGGCCTTCCTTGCCGTTCATCTTCCTGCTGTTCGCGCGGCTTGTTGTGTCTTCTCGCGCAGTTTATTTTCCTCCCTTCATGGCTTTCACATCCGTGGTCACATCTTCTAGTAGTGCCCACGTTGTTACTCAAGGAAAATGGCTGATCGACACCGGTGCTACCAATCATATGACCGACAATCCCCGGTGTTTTTCTCTCCTAGAAACACATGATCGGTTGCCCCTGGTTATTCTCGCTGACGACTCTCCTTCACCGGTCAATAGGACAGGCGTGGTTCCTGTCACTCCGTCTCTTCTCTTGGCGGATACTCTCTACGTGCCCAAATTTCCGTACAACTTATTATCTGTGACGTCTCTATGCAAGCAGTTATAGTGTTCTAGCACATTTACTTCTACTTCTTGTTCTTTTCAGGATCCGGACTCCCGACGGACGATTGCTACTGGGACTGAGAATGACGACCTCTACTTACTTGACAACGTTTCCGCTCTATCCACCTTTTCTAACACCTCCACAGATCTTCTCTAATGGCATCTTCGCCTTGGTCATGCTCCTCCATGACTTCTTCGTTTGCTTCTGCCCCAACTTCCTTCCCAAAGTCCTCCCCTCAACTGTGAGGCCTGTCAGCTTGGCAAGCATCATCGCTCGTCCTTCCCTCCAAAGCAAGTTCGTGGATCTACCCATCCGTTTGATCTCGTCCACTCCGATGTTTGGGGTCCGTCTCCTACCCTCACCGTTGGTTGGGGGAGTTTATATTTTGTCATCTTTATTGATGATTTCTCTCGTTGTACGTGGGTGTATCTGTTAAAAGATCGCTCCGAATTATTTTCTGTATGGACGTCCTTCTATCTTATGATAAAAACCCAGTTTAATGTTTCTATTAAAGTCTTTCGATATTATAATGCCAAAGAATATATCAGTCATGACTTTTCTACCTTCTACATGCAAAATGGGATTATTCATCAAACTAGTTGTGTCTATACTTCACAGCAAAATGGGGTGGCCGAACGCAAAAACCGTCACCTCCTTGATGTCGCTCGCACTCTGTTGACTCAAATGCACGTTCCTCGCTCCTATTGGGGCTATGCTGTTCTCATCTCCTGCTTTCTTATCAATCGCCTTCCCTACACCATTCTCCATGGCAAAACCCCCTTTTCCATTCTATATCCTAAGAGGGATCCGTTTCCTCTTCCCCTACGTATCTTTGGATGCACAGCCTTTGTGCACTCTCCCTCTGCCACCCGTGACAAACTCTCACCACGTGCCACCAAGTGTGTCTTTCTGGGATACTCTACCACTCAGAGAAACTATTGTTGCTTTGACCCGGTTACCCGCAAGCAGTTTGTCTCTACGGACGTCACCTTCTTTGAAAATGCCTCCTACTTCTCTCCCGACTCCTCTTCCTCTCTTGATATTCCGACTTCACTTACCACCCCTTTCGTTCCCTCTACACCTACCGAGATTATGCCACCCCCTCCCTCTCCACCATCTCCTCCACTTTGTCTTCCTCCTAAGGTATCTCCTTCTTATCCACAGTCGCCTTTCTCTACTCCCGGGCCATCTCTCTCCTCTACGGATGTCCCAGACACTAAGGAACATGATGACCTTGATATTCCCATTGCTCTTCGCAAAGGGGTGCGAACGTGTACTCAACACCCCCTAACTGCTGTTGTTTCATATGATCGTCTAACTCCTTCTCACAGGGACTTTGCCTTGGCTATCTATGCCACTGACACTCCCCACACTTACCAGGAGGCTCTTACTATTCCTCATTGGAAGACCGCCATGGATGAGGAAATTACTACCCTCACTGAAAGGGGTACATGGACCCTTGTTCCCCCCCTTTGTGCACTGATGTGGGTGATGTCGATGGGTGTTCATTGTGAAGTTCCGCCCGGATGGTAGCGTGGATCGATACAAGGCCCGCTTAGTCGCCAAATGCTTCACTCAGACTTATGGGGTTGATTACTTTGACACCTTCTCTCCCGTTGCTCGTCTCAGTACCATTCGGGTTCTTCTCTCTGTGGTTGTCAACCGGGACTGGCCCATTTCTCAGCTCGATGTTAAGAATACCTTTCTCTATGGCGACCTTCAGGAAGACGTATACATGGAGCAACCTCCTGGGTATATTACTCAGGGGGAGACACGAGTATGTCATCTGAAGAAGGCCATATATGGCCTAAAGCAAAGCCCTCGGGCTTGGTTTGACAAGTTTAGCGACATTGTTATTGCCATTGGTTTTGTACGAAGTTCAGCCAATCACTCCTTATTCATTCGCAAAACCTTCTCTGCTATGGTGGTTCTTGCTGTATATGTGGATGATATTCTTCTGACTGGTGACGACCAGGCTGGGGTAGCTTTGACAAAGAAACACCATCGGCAACACCTGGTCACTAAGGATATGGGCTCTCTCAAATACTTTCTGGGGATTGAGATTTCTCGGAAATCCAACTCTTTAGTTCTCTCCCAACGAAAGTATGCTCTTGATTTGCTAAAAGAGGCAGGGTTAACTGGTGCTAAACCTGCTAGATGTCCCATGGCTATTGGGGAAGACAAAACTTGGACAGATGATTCGCCTCCTCTATCTGATTCTTCAAGGTACCGGCGTCTGGTGGGCAAACTCATTTATCTCACAGTGACTAGACCCGATATCTCCTATGTTGTAGGCAAGGTGAGCCAATTCATGCAAGCTCCTAGGGAGTGTCATCTACAGTCTGCCCTGAGGATATTGGAGTATGTTAAAGCAGCTCCAGGGAAAGGACTTCTTTTTCAGAAGAATGGTCACTTGAGGGTTGAAGCGTATTCCGATTCAAGCTATGCTGATGATAAGGGAAACCGAAAGTCAACTTCGTGTTTTTGTACATTTGTTGGAGGAAATCTTGTGAGCTAGAAGAGCAAGAAACAGTCTGTGGTCTCCAGGTCTAGTGCATAAGCGGAATATCGTAGTATGACATCAACCACATGTGAGTTAAAATGGTTACGGGCTCTCATGCTTGACCTAGGAGAGGTCTAAAACTATCCTCTTCCTATGTTCTGCGACAACAAGGCTGCGATATACATTTCCAAAAATCCGGTCTTTCATGAGAGAACAAAACACATAGAGGTCGATTGCCACTTTATTCGAGAAGAGATTTTGAAGAAACAGATTTGTACTCCGTTCGTCACTTCTGACAACGAGTTGGCAGATGTCTTCACCAAGCCGGTGTCCGCTTCTTTATTTCATATTTGCGACAAGCTGGGCATGATTGATATCTATGCTCCAGCTTGAGGGGGAGTGTTGAGACTGAGCGGTCTGTCGGATGAGACCGGGCGGTCTGGCGGTTTGTATGGCGGTCTGAGCGGTTTGGCAGTACCGAGCGGTCTGTCGGATGAGACTGGGAGGTCTGGCGGCTTGTCTGGCGGTCTGGGCGGTCTGGCGGTTTGTACGGCTTATGCGGGTTGTATAGTTTCAGGTTCTTGTAATTATTAGTCCCACATTGCTTGTTTGTAATCTCTCTTCTCTCCTCCATTCTATAAAAGGGAGGTCATACCTTTGTAATAAACACCTTTTTCAGATAATAAAATTTTCAGTTATACTACTTGCGGTTTGTTTTTTGTTCGATTCTAACAAAGGCCCATGTAGCCGTCCTTCAGGCTCACGTAGTGGTCATTCCATGTAAGCGCAATGTTCCCCTGAGTCTCCATCTGCAAAAGAAAAGGGACAAGTCAGAAGAGCTTTCCCTAAAAACCGCTACTCAAAAGTTGAGATCGCACATACTGCATGGTTCATCGCCTCTAAAGAAGAGGAGACCCTCTTTCCTTTTACCACCTACCGCACCGTAACCCGTGCTGGGGAGGCCTGGGGGGCAGAGGACCCCAGGACCTCCAGATCCGCATCATCCGGCTCGCCTCCAACTCTAGAGCCGCAAGGGGCAGCCCCCTCCGAAAGAACATCCTGTCGCAGCAGAAGGCTAGGCCCCGCCTCCTCAGCTCCACGACCTCCAAACACTAGCTTCCTCTTCCTGTCACGGGAGAGAGGGATGTCGGCAGCACGCCCCGAATCAACAGACAACCCACATAACATCAGGCGCTTCTCATCAATGAAAGTAGAGATGTTGTACAAGATGTTCCCCAGCTCTTTGGGCTCTACAAAACCAAGGACAGGAGTAAACTCCAGCTCGTGTCCTCTAGAACGCCGACAATGGGCCGGAAGCGCGTTCCACACCTCTTGCAATCCGCTTGGGTTCCTGATATATACAAACAAGGTATTCCCGTGACAACGATCCGCCCGGGTCTCAAACTCCAGCCACCGCTTGTTGCTGAGGACGTCCATGCGGCCCCCGCTGTCGGCGCGCACCTCACACCAATCCTTGAAAGTATCCAGGGAAAACCTCGATCCGCGCTTGCGAAAAAACGCGATCAACCCTATGATCCGCTTCATTCCAAGAGGGGTAAACTGCAACACAGGAATGCCACAAAACTTAAAAATCTCGGCAGCTTCCTCGCAAGCCGGAAGGCAAAAAATGCACCGAAGTGACGACTCGCAAAGAGTCATCTAGCCTCGCGGAGGGTTTTGCACCCGCTCTTCAGGACTATGGATCCGCACCTCCAAATCGGGGGGGGGGGGGCAGGTTGAAGCGCCTCCTCCAAATATCCACGTGCTTGAGGGAGAGACTCGAGCGCAGCCGCATAGGACGGCTCTGTGCACCCCGCTTGGAAACCTAAAAGAACAGAAAAGTAAGGTCAGAAAAGCGAGTCCGGGCGCACGTTGCTCCTATGCATACGAGCCATGCACGCACACAAAGAGCGCGCAAGCCCAGCCCGCACTTGCAGCCGAGCCACTCGTAAGCAGAGCGGCCTCACCGCGGGCGCCCTGTGCGTGGATTCGGCCCCGCGCGCCCACGCGCAGGGCCAGCCCCGCGCGCACCCGCACGCGGGGCTGACCCGCGCATGGGGTCAGCCCCTCCGGCTTCGTCCGGTTCCCGGACCTTCACTTCGGTCAGATTCTTACCTTAGCACTGCCGCTGTCGCCGCCCATCTCGGTGTTAGCACCCGTTCCGGCCATCACCGTCTAGCCCCGTCGCAAAGAAAAAATTCCCGCGCTTGCCGTTCGCTCCAAGACGACGGAATTTTGGGGGGCAAATGATGGGTACCCCTTAATTTATAGAAAATTATGATAACTCCCGCGCACCGGATCGTAACTCCCGCGCACCATATCGCAACTCCCGCGCACCGGATCATAACTCCCGCGTGCTGGATCGTAACTCCCCCGTGCCAAATCACAACTGCCGCCGCCGCCGTCTTTACGGGCGGTCGGCGGTCGGTGGTCGGCCTCCCACGGCCGGCCGCCCCCCTTTAGCGGATGTCCGCCCCCATGCGGCCGGCGGCCGCCCCCTTTACGGCCGGCGGCCTCATCCAGGCCGCAAGGGCCATCCGGGGCCGGCCGCCTCTTTGCGGCCGCCGGCCTCAGCCGACCGCCTCCTCGCGGCCTGCCATCCGTGGCCGGCCGCCTCCTTGCAGCTGGCGGCCGCGGCCGGCCGTCTGGGACCTGCCGCCCCTTTGCGGCCGGCAGCCTCGGTCGGCCGCCTTCTCGCGGCCTGCGGCCGCGGCCGGCTGTCTGCGACCGGCCGCCCCCTTGCGGCCGGGGCCGTGACCGACCATCCGTGGCCGACCGCCTCCTCGCGGCCGCCCGCCCCCTCCCTCGGGCGGCCATCGGCCGGCGCGCCTCCTCCGACCACCGTCGCGGGTCGGCCTTTTATCCACCGTCCGATCATGGCGGGCCATCACGGCCCTCCGATCGCCGCAAGTGATCGCGGCCCTCCGATCTGCGATTAACCACCGTAACCACCGTAACCACCCTAACAACCTCAGAAACCCCATATAAGAGCCCATGGTAGTTCATTTCAAAGGGACCGACTTCATTCTCTCCTTCTCTTTCTCTCTCTTCATTCCTACTTTTCCCAGAGCTTCTCTCTCTACTCTCCTCCTCCGTTCCTCTTTCACTCACTAACATGGCAGGTTCTCCTGCGAGCGCCGCCCAGAGAAGGAAGGAAGCGAAGTGCCAGTGAAGGCAGCCCTCCTCAGTCCGAGGCATAGAGCGCAGGCATCCTGCGACCCACGAGCCAGAAGAGCAAGCGCTCAAGAAAGACGCACGTCAAAGTGCACGGACTCCTAAGAGGTGGTCTGTCACCCAAGGAGAGCTCTCTCAACTCCCCAGTATTTGTAACGAGGCGCGACCTGTCGCCCTCGCTTTCTCTTTACTAGAGCGCTGTAACAGAGGCAGATAGTGGAGTTTGGCTGGCACAGACCCGACCACGTGGTTTTTTCCTCTTTCCGGGGTTTTCCACGTCAAAGTTGTGTGTGTACAATTTCTCTGTTTCTACTTTGACTATGTGCGTACTCAATCGCCCAGGGCTGAAACAGACCGATCTGGAACTGGTCTACCGAGGGCATTGAGCGAACCGCAACAATACTTAAAATTAAACAATTTCCCCAATGTTTAAAACTAAGTATAAACATGAAACTTTTTTTAATGCTTAATAAAAAAGATTATATGGAGAATTCCCTGATTGGTTGTCGGGGTGGCCGCTTACAACTTTAACCAAAAGTCTGCAAAATATGTTAGAGATAGAAAACAAAATAAGCAAAAGCAATAATGAGAACAAGATAACTATGTGGATGCCTCCCAAAAGTGCTTTGTTTACCGTCGCATAGCTTGACTAAGTGGCGATTCGTTTATAAGTTTGGAAGGTTAAGTGATTCAATTTTTCCGGTTGAGGGGTCACCGGGGTGATATAATTTTAATCGGTGCCATTAACCTTGAATGAGCTATTTTCCAGATGTTCAATTAGCACGGTTGCATATGGCCTAACCTCTTTTACTATAAAAGGGCTGGACCACCGTGACTTCAGTTTTTCAGGAAAAAGCCTAAAATGCGAGTTATATAGAAGGACTAGATCTCCCTGTGAAAAAGTTTTTAGATTTTAATTTTTTTGTCATGATAATTCTTAGTTGCGCACCTGATAAAATTTATTATTTTTATAGGCATTTGCACGGCATTTGTCTAATTCATTTAATTGGAACTTTCTTTGTTTGGAGGCTAAATTTAAATCTAAATTTAAAAATTTGAGTGCCCAATATGCGCAGTGTTCTAATTCCACTGGTAAATGACACGCTTTTCCATAGATTAAATGGCACGATGTACAATCGATGGCGATCTTGTATGTCGTACGATAGACCCATAAAACGTCATCTAATTTTAACGATAAATCTTTTCTATTATCAGACACCGTCTTTTCTAAAATTCTTTTTAGCTCACGGTTTACCACCTCCACTTGACCATTTGTTTATTGATGATAAACGGTCAAGATACAAAAATATGATCCCCTATCACTCACTAGTGCGCGCGGTGTGCCAAATATTGAAAATAATTTTTTTAAGAAATTTATGACGACTCTCGAGTCGTGGGTGGGAAGAGCTTTTGCTTCCGCCCACCTTGATACGTAGTCAACCGCAACAAAAATATATTTATTATTAAATGATGGTGGTAACAGACCTATGAAATCTATTCCCCAAAAATCAAAAATTTCGCATTCTATGAATATATTTTGGGTATTTCGTCTCAGTCAGAAAGATTACCTGACCGCTGACAGCTATCACATTTACTTACACAAGTGTGCGCGTCTTTGAATAAGGTGGGCCAGTAGAAGCCCGCTTCTAGTACATTTCTTGCGGTCTAGTTTTCTTGATAATGACCACCGGTTGGTCTTTCGTGGCAGTATCGCAATATTTGGACGCCTTCCTCGCCCGAAATACATCTTATTACCACTTGGTCCGCGCAGATTTGAAATAGGAAGGGGTCCTCCAAAAAATAATTTTTCAAGTCTGAAAAGAATTTAATTTTTAGCGACTTGATAATTCTTTGGGAGAACCCGTGCCACTAAATAATTTGCCAAATCTGCATACCAAGGGGTGGTAGAAGTTGTTACCTTATCGATGACGAGGAAGCTTTCTTCAGGGAATTTATCATCAATTTTGGCTTCCACTAGTGCTTCTGTCGCCGGATTCTCCAATTTTGAGAGGTGATCGGCCGCCAAGTTCTCCACTCCCTTCTTGTCTCAAATTTCCAAGTCGAATTCCTGTAGGAGGAGAATCCATCTCAAAAGTCGGGGCTTGGCGTCCTCTTTGTTCAATAAGTACTGGAGCGCAGAGTGATCTGAAAGACAATGACTTTTGAAAGTGTTAAATAAGAACAGAATTTATCAAATGCAAAAACAGTTGTCAAAAGTTCCTTCTCCGTT
The DNA here is from genome assembly GCA_039513925.1 of Platanthera zijinensis. NCBI lineage: Eukaryota > Viridiplantae > Streptophyta > Magnoliopsida > Asparagales > Orchidaceae > Platanthera > Platanthera zijinensis. The sequence continues at coordinate 257,476,743 of CM077079.1, forward strand.
GTTGTATACTAGCTTGGGCGGATGTGAGCGTTTTGCTTGCATAATAAATCATGCGAAAATACTATTCACCCGTTGACCTAAAATAACCCATAAAGCAAAATCACTCGCATCACACATGATTTCGAATGGTAAAATCCAATTCGGCGCAATTAAAATCGGCAAGTTTATCGATTCTTTTTTGATTTTTTCAAAAGCTTTATAACATTCATCGTCAAAAATAAAGGCGGATTCATTTTTTAAAAGATGAGTTAAAGGTTTTGTAATTTTAGAAAAATCTCGAATGAATCGTCTATAGAATCACGCATGTTCTAAAAAACTCATAATAGATTTAATATTAATGGGCGGAGGAAGTTTTTCTATGACTTCGATCTTGGCCCGATCGACCTCAATCCCCTTACTAGATACTTTATATCTAAGGACCAACCCCTCTCGGACCATAAAGTGACACTTCTCTCAGTTGAGTGCTAAATTCGTGTCTTCGCAGCGTTGAACAAACACTATCAAGATTATTAAGATAATTTTTAAATGAATCGCCAAATACAGAAAAATCATCCATAAAAACCGCCATGACATCCTTTACTATTCGTCGAAATAGCCAACATACATCTTTGAAATGTTGCCGGCGCGTTACAAAGACCAAAAAGCATCCTCTGATAGGTGAAAGTGCCGAACGGGTAATTACAGAGACCAAAAAGCATCCTCCGATAGGCGAAATTGGGATTTGAAAATATCACGAAAGACCATCAAGAAAACAATAATGGGAATGAGCAGATAGGCGTTCTAAAATTTGGTCAATGAAGGATAGCGGGAAGTGATCCTTGCAGGTGGCTTCATTTAATCTTCTATAATCTACGCAAATCCTCCAACCCGTAGCAGTACGCGTTGGGATCAACTTATTGTCTTCATTAGAGACCACCGTTATTCTGCCCTTCTTAGGCACGACTTACACTGGGCTAACCCAAGTGCTATCCGAAATTGGGTAAATAATACCCGCGTCTAATAATTTTATAATTTCGGCCTTAACGACGTCCTTCATATTTGAGTTTAGATGTTATTGAAGCTGAATGGTGCTGCGAGAATTATTTTCTAGCATAATTTTGTGTGTGCAAAAAGATGGGCTAATCCCTTTAATATCAAAAATTTGCCATGCAATTGCATGACAGTGATTATTTAAAATTTCCATTAATTAAGAAATTTCTGAATCGTTAAGCGCAGATAAAATAATCACGGTCAATTTTGACTCTTTCTCTAAAAATAAATATTTTAAATGTTCCGGCAATTATTTTAATTCTAAACTCGGCGGCTCCTCATAAGATGTTTTTACTTTAAAATTATTCAATTTTATTTCTTCAAATTTAAGCGGCTGAGTTATTTTTTTTAAACAAAATAAATTTGCTATATCCGGATTTTCAAATGAAGGAGAAATAATTTCAGAAAAAATCCTTATTTTCTCTTTAAAATTTGTTTCTAAGGTAAAACAAGAGTCGTCGCTAGAAAAAGAGTTTTTCATGGAAGAGTCGATACTAAAAGTAACTTCTTCGTCTCCCACTAGTAGGAGAAGCTTTCCGTTACTTGCGTCTATTATTGCCCTAAAGGTGGCAAGGAAGGGACGACCGAATATAGGGGAACTTGACGTCTTCCTCGATTTCTAGAATGACAAAGTCTACTGAGAAGATAAATTTGTCTACTTTAACTAAAACATCATCTACGACCCCCATTGAGTATTTTATTGACCTAACCGCTAGTTGGATGCTCATTTTTGTTGGGGTTGGGGTGCCCAACCCAAGCTTTTTGAATAGAGAAAATGACATTAAATTTAGGGTGGTGTTAAAAGCACACAGTGTATGGCTATTAACACACCAAAAACACCTAAAAAAACTTAAATGGCGGCGTTAAAAGGACACCGTGTATGGCTATTAACACACCAAAAAAACACCTAAAAAACTTAAATCCCTAAATCTCCAAACACACCAAATATTTAGCCGCACACTAACCCGATGGCGCCCTCTCCTCCTTGCTCTGACTTTTTTGTTGCTGCTCCCTCCCGATCGCACGCTTGGTAGGAGGAAGGCGGAAGGTTGCTCACCCCTCCATTCGCTCACGCTGTCATTCCCTTCCATCCGGCTCTATTCTGATCCCGCCTGCTAAGAGGAAATTGCTCGCCATTTTCATCGATCCCAACAGCTAGGAGAATGGAGGTCTCCAGTGGCGTTTGATCGAAAGTAAATTCTCTCAGATCCTCTCTCGTTATTTCAATTTTGGTATTTTAGATTTAATCATTCTTCATTCTCCTAAACCCAACATCGGGATCCATTAGCCAGACACAATAGATTATTTTGGATTGTTTTTCATTATTTACTCTGTTTTAAATCCCCATTGCAAAAATTGAAATTAATTATAATGCAGGGATTTTGGTAGGAGGATTAGTGGCCAGTGTTTCCTTCCAGCCGACCCAATTCTGATTCATCATAGTAATGTTTCTTACATTTAGTTGCTAACCTGTGAATAACATGATGAAAGATTCCCTTAGGATGAAGTGCATTTTAAGTTGGCCACAATTTAAGGAAAAATGAAAAAGAATTTTTGGAGTGCGTTTTAAATATTTTACTATTGATGTGTTAATAACCATTTGGTGTGTCAATAATATTTGGCTGTCAATAGCCAAAAATGGTGTGCTTTTAACATTGCCCTAAATTATACTAACCCCTAAATTGGCTAAGGCGTGATTAATTAGATAATTACCGAATATGCACGGGATCGAAAATCATCCCAGATCATTTAATTTTTCTGACAATTTGTTTAAAACAACTGTCGAGCACTCTGCATTTAGATACACGCGTGAAACATTTTCAAGCTTCTTTTTATTAGATAATAAATCTTTTAAATATTTTGCATACTTAGGCATTTGAGAAAGTGCCTCGCAAAAACGCATATTAATTTGGATTTGTTTCAAAATATCAATGAATTTTTTATATTGCTCCTCATTGCGCTCGTTAATAAACTTTGAAAGGTAAGAGACTGTAGGATTATTAAAATTGCGTGAAGCTAAAGCAAAAGAAGACAAAGTAGGTGATAAAATACTTGCGGAGAAGAAGGTGAAACATTTACCTCAGGCTTGACCAAATTTGTAGAAGTTACCTCCTTCCCGCCACGGAGGGTAATTGCGTTGGCGCTCTCCCATGGATTTTACTCAGTATTACCCAACAAAGCTCCTTGTTGGCGGACAGAAAACATCTTGGTGAGTTGTCCAATTTGATTTTCTAGATTCTTAATATATTCGGTCAGATTCTGGATATTGGACTCTTTGGAGGCAACGTATTTGGTGAAGACCTCTTCAAGCAAAGAGGGCTTTTGAGGTGGTGGTGGAGCAAATCCGGGAGGATTCACTTGTGGTGGTCGTTGAGAATTATTGGGGTTGCTCCATGAGAAATTTGGATGATTCCTAAAACCCGGATTATAGCTATTATTAAAAGGAATGTTATTGTTTGGGTTAAAAAGAGGACGATAAGCGTTCACCATATAATCTACGTGCTCTTGAACAAAATTATTATTATTATTATTATTAGCCTAATTGGCGGCGGATGAAGCAGACATGTTCACTACTTGCTTAGTGAGCCATTCTACTTGATGTGATAAATTAGGGATGACCTCGACTTCGAAGAGTCCGGTCGGCTTATTAGGGCGCGACCGTGGCACATTCCACTGATAAACATTCTTGACCATCTCCTCAAAATGCTCTTGAGCGGCCTCGGGGTTTTTTTTATTAAGAGTCTCCCTGCTGCCGCATCAATCATTTGGCTCGTTTGGAAATTCAAGCCATTGTAGAATGTTTGAACTTGTTGCCATACAGGGAGGGCATGATGAGGGCATCTCCGCAAAAGTTCTTTGAAGCGCTCCCATGTGTCGTAGAGAGATTTCGAGTTTATTTGCGTAAACGAGAGAATGTCCGTACGTAATTTAGCGGATTGTACCAGAGGAAAATATTTCGTTAAAAATTTCTCCGTCATTTCGGCCCATGTAGTGATGGAACCTCTCGGAAGAGAACCCAACCACTGCTTGGCCTTAGTCCGCAAAGAAAAAGAAAATAACCGAAAATGGATGGCGTCATCGGTGATGCTATTTATTTTAAATGTATCACAAATTTCCAAAAAATTTAATAAATGTAAATTTGGATCTTTATCCGTTAAGCCATCAAATACAACTCTTTGCTGTACCATCTGAATGATACTTATTTTAATATCAAAATTATTATTCGCCACCGTCAGACGAATAATACTAGATTGTGTTCCCTCCCAATTCGGCCTTGCATAATAGACATGGTCTGTAGTGGGTCATTATTATAGTTGGGATCTTCCATTAGTTCTTCGTTAGTTTCTCCGATTGGCTCTTCGGGAATTATTGGTAGATCACTAAATCCGAGACGTCGCCGCAAGGTGCGCTCAATTTCTGGATCAAAACCGAATTCAAAATTAGTTGAAGAGTTTCCCCGGGTCATAAACTAAAAGAGAAGAAAAGAGAGAAAAAAATGAAGAAGGAAAAATAAGTATTATTATAATATTATAGTTAAATATATAGATATTTTTTTTCCAAAAACGGGTTAAGTTTGTCTTGGATTTCCCGAGGTCTATCCCGTGAAGGGTTCGCAGCGGTACTAGAAGGTGTACTGAGATGACAAACCCAAACCTCCCTTTACAAGATTTTAAGTTGCGCCATTTTTGTAAATTTTTGAGAGAAAAGGGGGTGAGAATAAGAGAAGCGATAAATTAATAAATATTTCTTTTTCAAATTATCGATCATGTCTTCGGCAATGACGCCAAAAACTAATATATATATCTTTATATATTATAAAGAAGTAGTTTTGAATTTTTGAAAATAAGGCAAGCAATCAAAACCGTTCAATAGTGCCCACATTTTTAATATCCACCATCCAAAATATTTGAATTATCATAAATTCTGAATTTATTGGTCTATCAAGCTAGCCTGTCACTGGTTTCTCATCCCATCAGCTTTTTGGACCCGCCCCCCAATGTTGTCTTTTCCTACAGGGTAAGCCATCTCGTCACAGCTTTTTCATCCCAGGCAGGATTAATCCCGACACTTAGGGATTTAATTCCGCCGGGAGGGATTAATCCCGCCGCCTTGCTTAGGCGGGATAAATCCCGCCTGGCTTAGTCGGGATTAATCCCGCCTAAGCCATGCGGGATTAAATCTCGCCTGCTTAGGCGGGATTAAATCTCGCCTAAGTGCGGGACTAAATCCTGCCTAAGTGCAAGATTAAATCCCGCCTAAGTGCTAGATTAATCCCGCCTGCTTAGGCGGATTAATCCCACCTGCTTAGGCGGGATGAAATCCGCCTAAGTGCAGGATTTATGAAAAGGCCCGCCAGGGCCGGGGCGGTGCCTGCCTCGTGGCTGCTCCGCCCGCCGGGAGGCGGACGGCGCCGTTCTCGATGCGGCCGAAGGGGCCGGGGGCAGGCGCAGCCTGCCCGGAGCTTGATGCGGTCGAAGGAGCCGGGGGCGGGCGCAGCTCGCCCAGAGGATGGCTTTCGATTGGGGCGAGCGCAGCCCGTAGGGAGGCAGGCTTTCGCCGGGGGAGGGAGCAGGCCGCTAGGAGGCAGGCCGTCACCGGCTAGGTACCGTCGCACTTGGCCGTAGGGGCGGAGCCCCGTGTCGAGCAGGCCCCGGGAGGCGGCCGAAGCTTGACTGGCCTTCACCGGCTAGGTACTGTCGCGCTTGGCCGTAGGGCCTTCACCGGCTGGGCACTCGCATTGATGCGGGCGCAGCCCGCAGCAACCCTTCGTGTGCTGGTTCGCCAGCCGGGTACGGGCGAAGCCCGCCATCACGGGTCGGGTACTATGGCGTGTAGCCAAAGGGGCGGAGCCCCGTGTCGGGCGCTCGTATATTCATATACATATATATATATATATATATATATATATATATAATGAGCGATGGCTTTTGAAAATATTCGGCCAAGCTCCATGTTGATAAGTTGGACTCGCATGCGAACTCTTGGGCGCGGCAGCGGGATATTGTATGTAAATCCCTCCCAGGCCTGCCGTAAACCTACAAAATAAAAAATATAAGATTTAAAATGTGAAATATTATTTTTACGAGTTCATATGAATTACAACGAATAAAAGTGATTATTTATTTAAATATCAGTAAGATATTCGCCCAAAATGATGACTAGATTACCAGTCATCACGTGCGCGAGATAAGATTGCGCGCGCGCACCCGAAAAATTGGGCGGAAACGTAATTCTGCTAACTTGGCGACCGAGGAGCAAGCCTTGAACATAACTAGGTTATGTGATGTTTGGAAATGAATTAGGATTCGGGTTAAGCTTGGCACGCGCGTACGCGCAAGGAGCGACCGCGCTGCGCGTGTGGTAGCACTAGGAGCACGCGCGGCCGCACTGCACGCACTAGGAGAGCGCGCGCGGCCGCGTGGTGCGCATTGCGTTGGCGCGCTTGTGCGAATGCACGCAGCGACGTACTAGCGCGACAACTCGCGCTGTCCCGCTTACCTGGCAGGGGTGCATGCGTGAGGTTTTGCCCTCCTCTCGGGTGTTGCCTTTTAGGTGAGTGCGGCTCGGTTGGTTGGATTTTCTTGCTCCCGTGTCCTTGGCCAAAAACCTTTCCAGTTTAACTTGGAAAATTCAGGGGGAACCTCATCAAATGCCCTCAAATTTTTGTGGCTCGTGACTCGCAAAACGTCGAGTCCAAAAATTTTTAGCCTCGATCACTTGCATTGGGAGTCCCGCACATAGAATTGCCTCAGTATGCGCGCATCACAAGATACTTTTATTTGCTGAGTAAAATGTTCCCTTGGTTAGGCCTTGGTGTGGGCTGGAGCGGGTCCTGCGATGACGGCTATTAAGGTAGGTCTGTCGTGGCTGGACGCATGCATTGTTAAGCTTTGTCTTGTACTTGGCAAGGGGCTTCATGTTGTACGATGGATGCGGGGGCGTTTCGTCCCCTAAGTAGGCGTTGTCTTGAAATATGGTGCAGATGTAGGGGGAGCACTTAATTGCATCAGTGTCGTAAGCACACTTAACGTTGTTGGCCTGCGTATTGTCTTTGTCACCTCCTATGATCGGTCGCGCGACTTTTTGCGTGACGTTTTGTGACTTCCCTAGGGCATCGACCTTACGTGGTAGAGATCCCGTCGTCGTCATTAGGCAGGGGATCTTGGTGGTTGCCAAATTGTTCCCCGCTGTTTTCCTTGCGGTGGCGACTTGGTGTTGTGACAAGTATTACGATGACTTGGGAGCATCTGGTGCTTTTATGTTCTTTGTTCGTCGTGCGCAATTGCTGGAGATTATTGTCAGGTGTGAGGGGCGGGAGCTCATTGCTTAGGTGCGATGAGGGAGTACACTTGCTGTAACGCCCCATTTCGTTCTAGACCCCTCACACGTATTTTGAGTCAGGAGAGTTGACTCGGGCTCGGGGTGCGCCAGACTCGACAAGTAAAATTCGTCGGATATTGTCACAGATATCCGACAAATTCGTCGAGTATGACTAGTGAGTTGAGACCAATACTATTCATCGAATATCGTCACGGATATCCGACGAATTCGTCGAGTATATAAGATGAATTGGACTTAGAATATTTATGTTTTCTGGAGGCGTCGAGTGCGTCGAGTGGTCTCGACGCCATTCAACGAATCGTCGAGTGATACTCGATGAGTACTACTTAGAATAGTCCTGGATTCGACAAAGCGTCGAGTGCGTTGAGTGGTCTCAACGCCACTCGACGAATTTTGACTTAGAAATATTCTGGATGTTGCGACATTGAGTGAACTCGACGCCATCCGACGAGGAATCGAGTGCATTGAGTGGTCTCAACGCCACTCAACGCTTTTGACTGGAAAGTCTTACACTCAACGAGGCATTGAGTGGTCTCAACGAGGCGTTGAGTGTTCTCAACGCCACTCATCGCTTTTGACTTAGAATATTTTCTGGACTTAAAGCGTCGAGAGCGTTGAGTGATCTCAACGCCATTCGATGAGGCGCTCATTGTTTAAACTTAGAATTATTCTGGGAGTTGAGTGGACTCGATGCCACTCGACGAATCGTCGAGTGCGTTGAGTAAACTCGACGCCATTCAACGAATTGTTAGGAATACTAGACGCGGCGTTGAGTGGCCTCAACGTCACTCAACGCTTTTAACTTAGAGGGATTCTGAGGACGTTGAGTGAACTCAACCCCACTCGATGGACGTCGAGTGATCACGATGAATCTCGTCGATTCATCGAGTGTGTATGCCATACACGATGAATTTGGCTTGGCATATTTTCGACCTGGGCGGGATTCGCTGTCTTGCATTTATGGACTGAACCGGTTTCGGGAAATGTGCCAAACAACTCCCGTGGACCGGTCTTTTCGATAAGACTTATTTTAAATAATAATGAGAGGTCCAGTAATAGGGTGACATGTGGCAGGCGGTTTACCCTAATTCTTCCTATAAAAGGAGACTTAGGGAAAACCCTAGCCGTCACTTCACTTATTGCCGAGACGTTACCTATGCCGAAAATGTCGGGAGAGAATAATCTGTCGGAGCCGATCTATCTTCCGGGAAGAACGATACATACGGGAAGAAGATACTACTGAGGAGGATGACAAGATCCCTGGTCGGAAACGAGGTGAGCTTCCTACCCGCTCCCTTGGTTCTAGATCTATAGTTATTATCTAGGGGAGATGTCGACTCAAAAGAGTTTGACTTGCGAGATGAAGATTTCCTATGAAGAGACCATGCTAGGACCTTGTCCTAGGGATTTGATGTCTTCAACCGCTCATCTCTTCTTTGTGAAGATGATGGACTTTGTTTCGTGAAGAGGAATGGTCTATTGAGGGTGAATAAGGGAGGCGGAAAACCTGTGAGTGTTTTGAACAAATAACTAAAGGAATAAGATGAACCGATGTCGTTCATTTTTCTTTAAAATGCGTGCAAAAATCTATTTTCTGTGCGCAGCGAACTTCGAAGCTATTTTCAAGGGTGATACGACAAGATTTAGGTTTTTGACTAAACACGAAAGTCGTAGCCCTTGGGTACACCTTTCCAACAGATAGTTACACGTTTTCATACGAGTCTTGTAGTTTTAGGAAAGTCCAGTCGAAGTTGCTGTACAGTCATGACTTACGTACATGTTCTCGGTTTGTGTAGAATCGGGTTTGGTTTTGATAGAGAAATCATAGTCAAATCACTACAACATTTTTAGTCTTTAGCAACACCTACCTGACAACATTTATAAAAATATTGTTTAAAGCTTAATTAAGAACAATTTCTAAGTGATGTAATAGGTTATCATCTTTAGGCAACACTTTTTGTGCAACCTTCAATAAATGTTCTCTAAAATCTTATAGGGAACAATTTTGAAATGTTGTAATTAACAATTCACTTTAGACAATAGTTATGACATGTTATCTTTAAAAAAATAATAATTTACAACACATTTAAAATTGTTGCCTATACCTTTTCAACTAATGCCAAAATTTATTCATACCTAAACTATTACCTAAAATTATATTTACAACCATCTAAACCCAAACGAGATAATAACAGAACCGCGCCGGCCACTTTTCAATTCACCGCTTTCTCATTTAATTTCCTCCCCATCACCACTTTGCCCTAAATCATAACCGCGCTGGCCTCTTCCTCGCTGCTTCCACCCCGGTCCATTGTCCGAACAATAGCCGCAGAAACCCTTCTCTTCTCCTTGCTGGAGCGATCCGAAGCAACCTTCTCGTTGTATAACCCCTCAAATGTTGAGGGTTGGTAAACTTAGTCTAAACGAAATCGTGATGAACAAATGTTTTGGTGAAACATGATTGTGCAAACGGTTTGAAAGAGTTTGATAAACAAAGGGTTTGGTATGTTAGTGAACAAATGTCATGTGGAAAGGAATTGGATGTGGTTAATGCATGGCCATGTGATTTGATGATTAATGGGATGTGTTTAGTTGTCCACTGCTTAGAGTTGTATCTCCCTACGGGTAGCAGTGTGGGATTGGTGTGCTATATAAGTTGGCTTACCACCTATGTAAATGATGAACCCTCACGTGGTATGGAAATGTGGAAGGGTTGGAGGTGCGTGTGTGTTTGCCGCACTGGAATAATATGTTGATAAGGGAATCAGTGTGGAGCCCTTAAATGTGAAATTACATGCGGTGTGAATCGACACGCATTGGCATAATCCTGGGTTAAGGATAGTGTGGCAGGTCTACGAGCTCGCCAGTCGTCACATCGATGGGAGTTGATTGATAGACTTTGGATGGTTTTGCTATGTCTTTGGTGCTCATTCCCGAGGCCCTTCCCGTGCCAAGTGGACAGATTGGCTGTGTCCTCGTGCTTATTCCCGAGGCCCTTTACGTGCCACACCGGTAGGCCAATTTGGGCTGTGTTCTTGGTGCACATCTACCCAAGACCCCTCTGAGTCGTAGTATGCATGTGAGCTCCGATGTTGTGTTCTTAGCGTTGAGGCATACGAAGGCCTAGGCTTAGTAGTGTGGATGCCCTCCTAGTAGTGGAAATCCCATTCCACTGTCACCGTCTAGCCACGACGAATGGCGCCTGAGAGGTTAGCTACCTGCTCGAAAAGTGGGAACTACAAGTCTGTGTCAACATAGCAGTGTGTGTGTGAGCATGGGTGAGTCATTGCATTGCATTCATAACATTGCATTGCATCACATACACAAAATCCTTATCATATAAGTTTGTATGAGCACTCTTATATGATGAGTTACTTTACTGTTAAGCCGATCCTTAACTTATATGTCTATATAGGCATTCATATAAGTTGAGTTACTTTCTGTTGTTAACCTATTTACTTGATTGGTGGATATGTCTTGAGTAGAACTGCTAGAACATAATGATGATAATAATGCTATACCTTTACTACTGTTGCTACTCATGTTTTATACATTCTCCACTGTTGGGTATTGTATCCACGATGTACCTCGATTTGAAGAAGCCCCTGGACCAGTTAAGGTGAATTGACATTGTATTTGATCATTTGTTTTCAAGTTGTGCTTGCAGTTATTCCACGCTAAGTACACACCAATGTCAGGGTGCAGTGGGTCAATATACACGGGTCTGCGCAACGTAATCCCTCGTTGAGCAGATCAGTGTGTTGGACTATGTGTACTCTCTCTATTAGAGTGTACTTACTTTCAAGTATAGGGCTGAGAAAGATCAAGAGCAGACATGGAGTAAGGATGGGCCAAAGAGCAGCTCATGGGTGGAAAGATGAAAAATCGTCTAAGTAGAAATCGTCGAGAATCACTAAGTGATTCTCGCCGATTCGACGAGAATCACTAGTGATTCTCGCCAAATCGTCGAGAATCACTCGCTGATTCTTGCCGATTGCAGCCGGCTGTCTCAACGCCGTCTTGATTTCTGCTTAAGGCAGAATCGTCGAGAATCACTAGTTGATTCTCGCCGAATCCACGAGAATGACTTTGCATTCTCGCCGATCCGTCGAGAATGAATATTGATTCTGGCCGATTCTCTCCAGTTGGCTATATCTTCAGCCAGAATTCTGCCAAGTAGAATTCGGTGAGAATCATTAGTTATTCTCGCCGATCCGTCGAGAATCACCTTTGATTCTCGCCGAATTTGCCTTGGGCGAAATTCTTGTGCTCGCTGGACCGGACCAAGTTCCAGGCGCTGTTTTGAAACCGGAGCTAGGGTTTCTTTTAGTGGGGCCCACAATGGTCATTTTGTATGACCTACTGTATAAATACATCGGTATTTTGAACAGTAAGGAACGAACATACAAGAAAGAATACCGAGCCGCCGACGTAACCTAAATCGCGGATTTCTCTTCCGCCACCGCCGTCGCTCGGGAAGATTGTCGCCGTCTGTGATCGTGGATACCTCCTGATCTCCCGGCGACAGAAGCTCAGCCAAGCAACGCGTCTCACGTGTCTATCCAGAGATCTTTTTTCTCTTGGTTCGTTGATCGGGAATACCTTCCCTTTCCGAATCGATCGAGACGATCGATCCTAGTGTGACCGTTGGTAGACCTTGCTAGCTTAGTTACGAAGGTTGGATCTCTAAAGCTCAACCGCCACACTTCTTGCCACCGCCGATCCCGAACGCCAAGCCGCCGCTCTTCTAGCTGCCGCCGGTTTCGTGGAGATTCATTCTAAGTGAGAGCTAGGTCGTGGACTCTTCGTCTTCGTCAAGAACGCGTCATCGAACGAAGAGGGACACTGAGCACTCCATAAGAAGTTTGTATAGTTTATACATTCCATTTTATTTTTGTTGTAAAGGAACGTAGGTTCCTCGTTGTAAGGGTTGGGTGCAACCCGTGGTGGAGGAGTGGTGACTCCTTCGTTTGGAAGGGTTCCTTCCGTTAGTGTGAGGATTGGATTTCAATCCGGTTGGTGAAGAGACCGAGTCGTCCCTTGTTGGGAGATAGGTCGAAGGGGGAAAGTGGACGTACCCAAATCGGGGAACCACTATAACTGCTAGTGTCTGTTTGTGCTGTGCTGTTTTGTTTACTTGTGCAGGTAGAATTTTAATTCCGCAAAAACGCTTCAAGACACCTATTCCCCCCCATAGGTGAAGGTAGTTGGCACTAGGTGGACTTTCATCCACCTGCTTGTACCTCTGCTTACATATATATTATACCCTTTTCCTTTCTTCGCCCGGTGCCTAAGAGTCACCGGGGGAGCGGATGTGATAACCACTTAGTCTTTATGACTAACGATTGCTACGTCATCCTTTTTAGAAGGAAACCCCGCAGATAGAGCAACATCAAGTTACACATGGGGCAGCCAGGCCAGGATGATAGAGCCTGAAGTGACGATACCATCGCTGCCGTCATTTACTGATGTGAGTTTTTGAGAGATTCTAGTTGTAGCCCTTTGGGCAAAGTTTTACGTACTCTGATATTATAGAGCCTGTTGATGCTTCATATTATTGATGTACTTGTGGACTTATTACTTATGTGGATTTTGACTTCTGTTTTGTTTTTTTATGCTGGGTTGGCATGGATGATATTGGTTTTAGCCGGTAGGATAGGCATCTTGCTGTTTCGTTCAACCCGTGTGTTGGCATTAATGCAAGGCGGCTGTTCTGGGCATAAGACTCCCCTCGGCCATGTCTTATGTTTTGGGAGGGGGGGTCTTACAAATGGTATCAGCTTGCAATGATCCTCAACTAAAGAAGTCATGGAACAATAGTTACACCCCCATTTGATTGGTCAGTTTACGGACAAACTGATATACCGGAAGCAGTGGTGTGCCCATATGTAATTCACACTAAGTATGTCCAGTCATTACCCTACGTTTAGCCAACCTGACCTTAGGTTTGTACCTTTATGTGTAGATTCCGGCACGTGTAGAGCCAGTGGAGGGCACTCCCGCCCCTTCTGTCCCTACCCAGTTCCAGTAGTCGGAGTTGGGACAGACACTTACGTCGATCTTAGATGCCTTCAAGTCTCAATAGGCCCCTGTGCAGCAACAAGCCCCGGGCTCCAACTAGTTGAGCACCTTTCGAGCCCTCTCCCCGCCTGCTTATCTTGGGATGGAGTCAGCTTTTCATATAGAAGAGTGGCTCGACACTGTGTAAGAATTAATGGCTGGAATCAGATGTCCAGCCAATATGGCTGTGACCTTAGTAGTGTCACTCTTGGAACTACATGCGAAGAGGTGGTGGAATTCGCTCATGGGTTCCACCTTCCAAGGACGAGTATACACGGAGATTAGTTGGGATGAGTTTTCTAGAGCTTTCTTGGGGCATTTCATTCCCTCGACCACTCGAGACGAACTTGAAGAAATATTCCTGTAGCTGAAATAGGGATCCAAGTCAATTACAGAATATCAACGGGAGTTTCAGCATCTCGCTAGATTTACTGACTCCTACGAGTTGGATGACCGAGGCTATGCAAAATGATTCTACAAAGGCTTGCGAGATCCCCTGAGGCAAGCAATTTTGTTTATAGAATACTCGAGTTTAGCCGAGATCATTGATATGGAGAAAAGGCTGGAGGCGGATCACTTGTGAAGTGGTAAGAGACCAGCCAAGGGCGTAATGGAAGCCGACCCTAATTATAAAAGAAGGCAGGACAACAGAGGAAGAGGAAACAATATAGGCAGAGACCGCTTCTGCCATAATTTCAGAATAAAGCGTCCTACCCTGCAGCCAGCACCACCTCCACCGCAATAACTGTACCTGCAGCCTAGGGAGCAGTATGAGCGAGTTTGCTTCCAATACAATCAGCCGGTCCATATCCGTCGCTTTTTCCCACAATTAAGTGGAGATTCTCCCCCTGCTCTTCCTCCGGCAGCTCCACGAGGATGGGGACATGTTCTTGGTCGAGGACGAGGACCACGAGGAAGGAATCCTGGACCTGCTCAAGAGAAGATGTTTGCGTTAGATATGGCGCAGGAGCGGAATCCTCAGGATGTGATCGCAGGTATGTCATGATTTGGCTAATATGTTATAAGTATTTCTCTCCAATTGCCTATGATATTCTAGGAGGCTAGCTTTGAGTCTTTATAATTGATACATAGACACCGTAATGGTTAGTGGAAAACCAGCTCATACACTATTTGATACTGGTGCCACTCACTTGTTTGTTTCAACGGACTTTGTTAAAGACTTTGAAAGTGGAGGATAAGATCAGTCTGACTCTAGAGGGGGGGGGGGGGGTGAATAGAGTTTGTTAAAATAATTTTTCAAAATAAAACTTTGCAGAGGAAGAGTTATGTTAATATAGTATGTGTATTGTGCTGCAGCAATAAAACAGAAGTAATAATAAAAAGAAAACAAAAGATTCACAGCACACAGCAAAGAATACACACAAGCAACCAAACACAAGAAGCTATAGTGGTTCCCCAATCAACCTGGGTACATCCACTCTTCTACCAACCTTGGTAGGAATCCACTCAGGATGAGTTGATCAGGTGTCCTAGCACCAATGAGCTTTTGATAAGGTGCTCAAAAAACAGATCTAGATTTTTTGATAAGGTGTCTTGCCACCACTGAGTTTTGACAAGGCTCTCAGAACCAGATTCAGAACTTTTGAAGGGAGTTTTGATAACCCTTTTATAACAGGAAAAGAAAAAGAAAGAGGTGAAGTTGTCTTCTCTGTCTCAATCACTGAGAGAAGACTTAGTGGATTGATTGTGTTGTCAAAGCTCCCCCTGAGATATAGATGGTTTAGGAGTGAGAGCTTTGCTAGGGTGATAGGACTTCAGAAGCTTCAGATCTCCAGCAGAAGATGATTTCAGTAGAGGCTGAAATATGAGTTGTCTGGAGTCTTTGATGTTGAAGCTATGAACACTTTTCAGTATGCCAATTTTCAATCTAACTCTTCAGGATTGATCACTTGATTTTTCTCTCAATTGATCTGACTATCTGTGTATGTCTGTATTGAGTGGTTCTTCTTTCTCTTGATCTGCTGTTGTGTATTATTCTCTGATGATCCTCTGTCCAAGATAGCCGTTAGCAGTCATAAATGTCTTCCATAAATATTTTGTCTTCTGGAGGAAAGTCCAATAAACATTCTCTGAGAAATCCCTTGAAACTTGCTCCAGAATAAATGAAAACGGCTAACAAATCTCTTGAAATAAATGCTGAGAGAATTTGAAAAACATTCCAAAAGCCGACTGAATTTGAATCCTTAAAGTCGTCGATCTCTCAGAAAAACGTCGATCTGAGCTCTACGATCGTTGAATTGAGCTCAGAGATTGGAATGAACATCAGACAGAAAACATCGAACTGAGCTCTACGATCGTCGAACTAAGCTCAGCGACCTGAAGAATAAGTGAGGATATATCGTCGAACTGAGCTCAGTGACTTGGAAATAAGCTGAAGGCAGATCGTCGATCTGAGCTCGAAGATCGTCGACCGGAGTTCGACGACTTAGCAGAGTTGAGCTCAGAGATCGTCAAACGGAGTTCGACGTTTCGTCGACCTGAGCTCGATGAAAATTGTCTTTGTCTCAGCTATAAGTCTTGATCCTTGAATGGTCATGGGAGCAGCTTCAAACCTAAGTTCTAAGCCCTAGACTCATCCTAACTTGACCTTTTCAACTATACATCTAGGTCAAACTGATTTCCTAAAAACATAGTGATCCTTGCCCAAATTAGTAATAGGGTGTTCCAATAGACTTAGAAGGAGTGCAACACTTCACCGGTACCACTCGGAGAGTATGCCTTCCGGATGGCTCCGAGATGACCTCGTCCGCCAAGATTGACTTCAAAGTATGTATTGGAGGAAAGATCTTTTAAACTCCTGCAATGGTATTGAGAATATTAGAATTCGATCTTATTTTGGGCATGTCGTGGTTGGATTGGCACCACACCAAGCTAGATTGTGCGACAAAGCAAATAACCTTGAGGCTTGGAGACTTGGAGGTCATTTTCCAAGGTATCAAATTTGCATCTCGTATGTTATTGTCTTCGATTTAGGCCATTAAGGCCCATATGGGAGGGGACGAAGTATATATGATATGTTTTGAATTAAAAGAGATGACATCAAACGTGAAAGATGTACGGGTAGTGTGGGATTTCCCTAAGGGTCCGTTCATTTGCACGAAATTGAGCCCCTGGAATTGGAATTGAAGGTCTAATTCCAATTCCATCGTTCGTCTGCACGCTTTACGTTGGAATTTAAATTTTGATGAATTCCGTAGAATTCATTTTGAACTAAAGACAATTCCTTCTAGTCTATATAAGAATTGGACAATTCCGACCGAGACACACTTTTAAGCCCGCGTGCGAATTTTTTTTCTCGGACACGATTTTTTTCGCCCGGGCGTGATTTTTTCGCTCGAGCGCGTTTTTTTTGCCTGGGCACGTTTTTTTTTGCCCGGGCGCGAATTTTTCGCCGGGGCGCGAATTTTTCGCCTAGACGCGATTTTTCGCGCCCTGTCGCAATTTCGCCCGGGCGTGATTTTTTTGCCCGGGCGCAGTTTTTTTCGGCCGGGCGCGATTTTTTTGCCCGGGCGTGATTTTTTTCGCCCAGGCGCGATTTTTTTCGCCCGGGTGCGATTATTTCGCTCAGGCGCAATTATTTCGCCCGGGCGCATTTTTTTTCGCCCGGGCGCGATTTTTTCGCCTGGGTGCGATTTTTTTGCCCGGGCGCGATTTTTTCGGCTCGGTGCGAAAAAAATCGCGCCCGGGCAAAAAAAAATGCATCAGACAATTTTTTCGCCTCGGCTCGAAAAAAATCACGTCCGGGCAAAAAAAATGCCTCAGGCGATTTTTTCGCCCGGGCAGGTTTTTTTTCGCCCGGGTGCGATTTTTGCTCGGGCGTGTTTTTTTGCCCCCAGTCGAAAAAATCACACCCGGGCGACAAAAATGGGCTCAAGCGACATAATCGCCCCGAGCGAAAAAAAAACCGCGGTCACGTGAAAAATTCCCACCCGTGAGAAAAAATCACGACTAGGTGAAAAAATCTTGCCCGGACAAAAAAATCGCGTCCGGACAAAAATCGCGCCCGGGCAAAAAAATCAAATTCCGATTCCACAATATTCACAAATATTCTTTATTAGACGAACATTGGAATTGGAATTCATCACAATATTTAATTCCACAATATTCATCAATATTCAATTCCAATATCAATTTTCAATTCCGTGCAAACGAACGGACCCTAAGATATTTCCTGAGAAGTTGCTAGGATTACCCACACATAGAGAGGTGGACTTTCAGATTAAGTTAGTACCGGGTGCCAAGCCCGTCTCTCGGACGCCTTACTAAATGGCTCCAAAAGAACTCGCTGAGTTTAGGGTTCAGTTACAAGAATTAGTAGAGTCAGAGTTTGTTTGTCCCAGTTCATCACCTTAGGTAGCCCCTGTTCTATTTGTCAAGAAGAAGGACAGAACATTAAGATTATGCATAGACTATCGGGAGCTCGACCAACTGACGATGTGAAACACCTATCCCCTACCCCAGATTGATGAGTTATTCGATCAGCTGGTAGGAGAGCATTGGTTTTCCAAACTGGATCTGTGCTCGGGGTATTACCAGTTGAGGATACAAGAGGAAGATGTCCCAAAGACATCGTTTAGCTCAAGATATGGTCTGTACGAGTTCACAGTGATGCCGTTTGGACTCACAAATGCCCCTTCTACATTCATGAGTTTTATGAACCGGGTGTTCGAGTCGTACTTAGATGTCTTCGTCATCATCTTCATCGATGATATTTTGGTCTATTCGAAGACAGAAGAAGAGCATGCTGAGCACTTGGCCCTAGTTTTGAAGAAGCTAAAAAAGCATGCCCTGTTTGCCAAGTTCAGCAAATGCGAATTTTGGATCTGAGAAGTTGCCTTCTTAGGGCCATGTTATTAGTGGGGCTGGGTTAGCAGTGGACCTGGACAAGATGCGTGCTGTGAAGGAGTGGTCGCCTTTTGTAATGACCCCATCCGTTAAATAACATATAATAGAAGGTCCGGCCGGGGCCCCACACTATATACCACAAACAGACGGCGAGGTTACATCTTAATACCAAAACATACTTGCATCCTAACTCAGAGCATACTAGCAGAAGCTTTAATGTTAATATTAAACTCAACAGCCACAAATGTCCACTATATATAAACAACCGCATTTATATTTAACCCCAAATGAATGTACACCAAATACACAAAAGTTTGGCCTTAAGGCCTTACAGTTATGCTTCACAGGTGTGGATTACAAACATCATCACGCAGGCCGGCTACATGAAAATAATAAAGTTCCTTCGCTCAGCCTTCGAGGGCCAGCAACAGCATCAGCAGCAGGGGCTTCAGGCCGCTATTTACCGATCGGCTCTCTAGCTCCTGCACAAGGACAACCCACCATAATGGTGGCAAACAAGGCAACGGTCAGCATTCGTCTGACCAATTTATAACGACCCTACCCCTTTCCTGGGGAAGTTGTATTCCTTCCCTGCAGGCATAACATTTCACAAGCAGATATATCACACAATGTGCACTCACACTTAATCAATATATCACAAACGTCGACTACGCGGCCCGACGCTCCGCGCACTCAGGGCACATTCTTAATGTACCGGAAAACCAGGGTCCCACCACCGTTCAAGGGTCCAAAGCCCAACGGTAAAGTTTTAGCATTATGCTCCACAGCCTATAGCCGGAGACTTTAGTCTTAATGGCACGCAGACCTAAGACTCTCATTATGTGGACCTGACGAACTCCAACATCCCAGGCACTCATGTCAGACAACCATAACGCGGATACAGTTCAGCCCTTGCCCATTGCTCAAATTGCCAGTTCAATACTAGACTGACGCGGGTCGGCATCCCCTTGTCCGTTCGACACGAAGTCTTTTAAGAGCTCGCAGCTCACAATAGCCATACTGTCCACCAAGGACTGACTTCACAATCCAAAAATGGGAGTTAGTGCCAGCGTTCCTCACGATCGCTTGATGGGTTCAACATAAGCTCTCTTTCTGCACCCAAACTCAACCTAAACCCTGTAGCATCTTGCAGTGCCAGAAAACTGGTCTTTCTATAGCATACGACACAAGAATTATGAGGGTATTTTCCTAGAATTCCCATTCCAGTACTTCTTGTTACTCCACTTCACAGGCACAACCCACCGACTCCACAAACTACTCGTTTAAACGCGGAGTCTTCTCCGGTACACAAAATAAAACATCACCAATCCAGACCAACCTGTCCAGATGGGCTTCACATAACATTCCTATTTCGTACTACACATTTCCGGATCTATATGCAAGACTACTTGGGGATTTCAAGAATTCAACCCAACGGAAATCCCTCAACATTCCACCTTTTGGTGGGGAAAATCCATGCATATGCCAAAATAAGGACTTCACATGTCCAAGAAGAAAGATCGTTACCCTTGACGTTCTCTTTGGAGCCATAGCAAAGCGTTTCTACGCATATGGAAATGATCGCCTCACTTTCCCCTTCATGATTATAGCTTCAGATCTTGTTTTCGGCCTCAAGATCTTCTCCAGCAAGTAACCCTAGTTCCAGCCGAAGGTTTCTGCTCCAGAACTCGAGCAGCGAGGAAGAGAGAGAGAGAAAAGGAAATAATACTTTCCTCTTTCCATTCCTCTACAGATAAGGCCTTTGGGTTCTATCCTAGCCACTTGATCCAATCAACAAAACCAAGCAACGACTTAGTTTGGAGTTGAAAAGGTCAATCACCGCTTAATGGTCACACACTATTCGCCTAACACGGGTCACCGCTCCATATTGGGGCTGATAACAGGCCAGAATTGTCGAGTTCAACTCGACGATCTCCGCTCGACGTTTTTCGTCGAGCTCCGCTCGATGATTGTCGTCGAGCTCCGCTCGACGATCGTCGTCGATCTCAGGTCGAACTACACATCTGTATCGATTTGGGGTGTTACAATCCTCCCCTCCTTACAAGAAATTTCGTCCCGAAATTTGCATATAGTACTCAGGAAACATCAACCAAGATGTTATAACAGAACTTTTCTTCAACAAAATTTGTTACAACATTTTATGTTCTGCACAACATAAAATAAAAGCTGTTATACCAGTTTAGACAAACAGTTCGGGGAAATTTAGCACGCATGGTCTGCTCCCGCTCCTGTGTTAGCTCTTCACGGCCGCAGTTGTCCTATTGGACCTTGACCATCCTAATTGTCCTGTTCCGCAACTGCTTATCGGCTTTATCCTCGATCCGAATGGGCCTAACCTTTGTCATTAGCCCATTGTCGACCGGTACACGATCATTCACAATCACTTGAGCTGGATGTTTTACGGCTTTTCGAAGCACTGATATGTGGAACACATCATGCAATCCACTCAATTCTACTGAAAGAGCTAGCTGATAGCCAGCTTCTCCAATTTGCTCCACCACTTCAAATGGACCAAGATATCTCGGACTTAACTTTTTCAAGCGCCGAATCCTGGACACACCTTTGAAGGGCTTGATTTTCAAATATTCCCAATCGCCAATCGCAAACTCTTTCGGTGCTTGGCATTGTAATACTTTGCTTTTTTTATCTTGGGCTATCAGTAGCCTCTCCCGAATAGAGCGTATCGTCGAATTAGCTTCTTCAACTTCCTTACGCTTATATAATTTAGATTCGCCTACTTCCGCCCAAGCTAATTGTGTACGGCATTTTCGACCATACAAAGCTTCAAATGGTGCCATACTTATGCTAGCTTGGTAGCTATTATTGTAGGCAAACTCTACCATATAGAGATGATCTTCCCACCTCTTACCAAAATCAAAGGCGCACATTCAGAGCATGTCCTCCATCGTTCTGTTGTCCTCTCAGTCTGGCCATCAGTTTGGGGATGAAAGGCTATACTGAACGTTAACCTTGTTCCCAACAACTGATGGATTAGCCTCCAATCATTCGATGTGAATCGCCCATCACGGTCACTTACGATGTTACGGGGAACACCGTGCAATCATACGATTTGCTCAACATAAAGTTTCGCCAATACTTCCACTGAATCGTCCCTCTTGTTCGGAAGGAAGTGAGCCACTTTAGTCAACCGGTCTACGATCACCCAAGCCAAATCATTACCGCGTTGAGATATTGACAAACCATGCACGAAATCCATTGAAATATCATCAAACTTCCATTCCAGAATAGGTAGCAATTTCAAGAAACCTCCGGGCTTCTGGCATTCTGCTTTCACCAAGACACATGTTTGACATTTAGCCACATAATGTGCTATGTATTTCTTTAACCCTGGCCACCAGAACAACATTTTCATGTCTTTGTACATCTTTGTGCTCCTTGGGTGAATTGAGTATTTTGTAAAGTGAGCCTCATACATCAATTCTTCTCTTAGCTTACCCATACTTGGGATGCACAAACGACCCTCTTTTCGCAAAAGGCCATCATCCCAGGGAAATTGGTCATTTGACCCTTCCACTGCATAGCGTTGCAGACTTTCTTCAAGTTCTGTTGCTCGCCGAATTTTGTCTGCAAGGTTATAGTGTACCTCCATCCAGTTCAAGCATGCATTTGCTGTGGAATTCTTGTCAACACAAGAAATCTCTAATGCTTCCAACTCCTGGATCAGACGCTCATCATGCATCTGCAACCAATTTTCCCTTGACGGAGTCCTACAACTCAAGGCATCTGCGACCACGTTTCCCTTCCCGGGAGTGTAGTGAATATCAAAGGTGTAGACCTCGACGAACTCCATCCACCTTCGTTGTCGCATATTGATATCCTTCTGATCCAATAGGTACTTTAGGCTCTTATGGTTCGTAAATATATCCACACGACATATAGATAGTGACACCACAATTTAAGTGCAAAAATCACTGCCGCCAACTCCAAGTCGTGGACGGGATAGTTTCGCTCATGCACTTTCAACTAGCGTGAGCCATAAGTGATCACCTTTCCAAACTGAAGAAGAATGCAGCCTAAGCCCTTCCTGATGCATCACTATAAATCTCATAGCTGTCTGTACCACATGACAATGTCAAAACAGGCGTCGTGGTCAAACGACTCTTTATCTCTTCAAAAGCTCGCACGCACTCCGGCGTCCAAATGAATTTCTGATCCTTCCTCGTTAATGTGGTAAGAGGCAAAGCGATCCGTGAGAAGTTTTCTACAAAACGTCTGTAGTAGCCTGCCAGTCCAAGGAAACTCCTGATTTTGGCCACCAAAGACAACACTGGCCACTCCTGTATGGCTCTTATCATTGATGGATCCACTACAATGCCCTCTCCACTTACCACATGGCCAAGAAAAGCCACTAACGATAACCAAAACTCACACTTTGAGAACTTGGCATAATGCTTATTTCTCCGCAGGGTATGCAACACCAACCATAAATGATTTGCATGGCCAGCTTCAGATTATGAGTACACCAAGATATCATCAATGAAGACGATCACAAACAGGTCCAAGTACTCTCAGAACGTTCAGTGCATTAGATCCATGAACTCTGATGGCGCATTACATAGCCCAAACGACATTACAGTGAACTCATAATGATCGTAGTGTGTTCCAAATGCTGTCTTGGGAATGTCACCTTCCCGAATACTCAACTGGTAATAACCAGATTTTAAGTCCAGTTTAGAATAGACGGTTGATCCCACTAGCTGATCGAACAAGTCATTTATCAGTGGAATCAGATACTTGTTTTTCTCTGTTAGCTTATTCAATTCGCGATAATCAATACACAACTGTAGACTACCGTCCTTCGTTTTCACAAAAAGAACAGGTGCACTCCAAGGTGACATACTTGGGCATATGAATCCCTGTTCTAACAACTCTTGCAGTTGAACTTTCAGTTCAGCCATTTCCTTTGGTACTACCCGATATGGAAAGTGGGCCACAGGTTTCGCACCTAGCACCAACTCAATAGTGAAGTCGATCTCCCGCTGGGGTGGTAACCCAGTAAGATCTTTAGGAAACACATCAGCAAACTCTGATACAATCAGAACTTCACTCACACTGGCCTTTGGCTCAACAGCCTGAATAAGCGTGAACAATAACTCCGTGCCCTTCCAAACATCATTGATGACTTGGAGAGCAGACATCAAGATCCGGCTCGCTCCTCGCATACCAGCGAACTTAGTCTCAAGCTCGGTATTGTGGCCCAGTTTGATCTCCTTTCAATTGCAATCAATAAAGGCATGCTGCTCCGAGAGCCAATCCATACCAAAGATCACATCAAATTCCGATATCGGTAGTACAAATGCGTTCAAGCAGAAATCCCGACTTCCTATTTGTACTTCCACGTAGCAAGTCCTATCCGCACGCATCACACATCCGTTTGGTAACAACACCTTTACACTATCTGTCGTCACATGACTAGGTACTCCGATTCGTGCTACGAAGTACTCAGACAGAAATGAATGCGAAGCAACCGTATCAAATAGTGCTCTTGCCGGATTGTCCCGAATCAAGACAAACCCTGTGACAAACACATCATACACAAGCTACACACAAGGTATGAAATATGAAAAGTAAGCAATCAATATCTTAGATCGTACCTTTGACAACGTCACTTTGCTATATGGACTCCTGCTGGACAAGATTATATACTCGGGGCTGCGCCTGAGATGCAGAGGACTCCACCACTATCTTTCCCTTATCAGCATATGACGCTTTTGTCTTCTTTTCCACCTTTGGCGGACCAACCCGACAGTCACGGGCTATATGCCCCACTCTACCACATGTATAACAGGTACTAGACTCTTTCCTCGAAGTTGCTCCCGATGCAACTGTAGAAGGAGTCTGTCCAGAAAACTTGGATCTCTTGCCCCATTTCCTTTGGTAGCTCGATTTTCCAGAACGAGGCGCTTTGAACTCGGACTTTGTCACAACCAAGTCCCTTTTTCTTTGCACCCGCTTCATATCCTTCTCCAATGCACAAGCTGTATCCAACCAACACTTGAAACCTCTGGTTCACCGAACTTGAGAGCAGGAATCTCAACTCATCCAGCAACCATTCGTAGAACCTATTGGTTTTACGTTGTTCATCAGCAAAGATAGATCTCGCATAGCATCCCAACCGTGTAAACTCATGCAAGTAGGTATCGACACTACTTTCTCCTTGCGTTACACGCTGGAACTCATTTTCCATTGCAATGCGTTGTGCTGCTGGCAGGTGCTTTGCGAAGAATAGATGCGAAAACTCCTCGATCGAGACTTAATTTAATTGCCTGCCCGCTAAGTGGTGCAACTCTATCTCGTCCCACCATAGCCGAGCCTCTCCTTCCAACAAGAAGGTGGCCAAGGTGACCTTCTGATCTTCCTCCATCCTTATCGCCGTCAATACTCGCTTGACGCGTGACAACCAATCCTTCGTCTGAGTTGGGGATACCACACCCGTAAACATAGGAGGATTGAAGCTCATAAAATGCTTCAACTACTGTTCAGCTGCTCGAAGATCAACAACCTCAATAGGTTCTGGCCTTACACCAACCCGTTTTTGCACCAATGCCGGCTACGCCTGCACAGTTGGTTGTGCATGAATCATTGCAAACAGCGCCTCAGAACCTAAGTGTACTGTTTCCGCAGAAGGAGGAGGTGTAGGCACCTCAGCTGGTGCCGCACTCTCATTAGAACGCTGGGGCTCAGATTGCCCAACACCACTTTGAGTCACCTGTAGGTGAACAAGACACACTTTAGCGTCCTTAAACAGGTGTATTTGCATTCTTTAGTGGACATTCTTGAGTTCATTAATGTTAAAGCGGGTCACACTTATACGTGCTCGCCACCCCACAAAAGAATTCGATCACGAATTCGAAAGAGGAAGACTGAGACAAGCTGATAATAAATTATAACGACCCCATTCGTTAAATAACATATAATAGAAGGTCCGGCCGGGGCCCTACACTATATGCCACAAACAGACGACGAGGTTACATGTTAATACCAAAACATACTTGCATCCTAACTCAGAGCATACTAGCGAAAACTTTAATGTTAATATTGAACTCAACAACCACGAATGTCCACTATATATAAACAACCACATTTATATTTAACCCTAAAGGAATGTACACAAAATACACAAAAGTTCGGCCTTAAGGCCTTACAGTTAAGCTTCACAGGTGTGGATTACAAACATCAGCACGCAGACCGGCCACACATGAAAATAATAAAGTTCTTCACTCAGCCTTCGAGGTTCAGCAGCAGCAGCAGGGGCTTCAGCCCGCTATTTCCCGTTCGGCTCACCAGCACCTGCACAAGAACAGCCCACCATAATGGTGGAAAATAAGGCAACGATCAACATTCGACTGACCAATTTATAATGACCATACCCCTTTCCCGGGGCAGTGATATTCCTTCCTTGCAGGCATAGCATTTCACAAGCAGATATATCACACAATATGCACTCACACACAATCAATATATCACAAACGTCAACCACGCGACCCGATGCATCGTGCACTCAGGGCACATTCTTGGTGTACCGGAAAACCAGGGTCCTACCACCGTTCAAGGGTCCAAAGCCCAACGGTAAAGTTTGAGTATTATGCTCCACAACCTATTGCCAGAGACTTTAGTCTTAATGGCGTACAGACCTAAGAATCTCATTATGTGAACCTGACGAACGCCAACATCCCAGGCACTCATGTCAGACAACCATAATGCGGATACAGTTCAGCCCTTGCTTGTTGTTGGATCCCTAGTTGGATTTGGGCTAGGTTCACTAATTTAGGCTGAGTCTGACCCACCTTGTATAGCCAGGGTCTAGTCAAGTAATCCTAGAAATTCAGCCAAGTCCTTTTAGTTCAACCTTCTTGTACCAGCCAACAGAGGATCTCAGGAGATTCAGATTTAGAAGTTTTCAAAAGACAGTTTGATCAGTTCGAAGTTCTTCGAACTCAGCTCGACGATCGTCGATATCCGATCGACAAACTCAGAGTTAACTCTCTGAGCCGAGCTCGACGATATTGGAGCTCAGGTCGACGATCAGTTTTCTCCAGACAGATTCTCAGCTTGACTAATTTCTATGTGTTCAAGTTCTGTGGTCGGCGTTCTTGGAGCGCAGAATCAGTTGCTTATATTCAGCGTGTGCTTCGTAGAGCTCAGGTCGACGACCAGGATTTCTTAGGTCGATGTTCTCTGAGTGTAGGTCGACGAAATCTGTTCTCTGGTCGACAAATTCTGTAAGCTGTCCGTTCTTTGTTCTTTCCTTATCTGTTCCCTCTTTATTACTATTTTAAGTCATAAATTCCCTGAGTAATCAATGCTTATATTACCTATGAATATAGCCGTTCCTGGCAGCATTGATTATGGTATTCATCAGAGGATTTATTTGACATATTTCTCGGGATAGTTGAGGAAATGAATAATGACAGAAATGCTAGCCATTTTCCTTCCCAGTTTTTCAACAAGGCATTAATTGCAGTTATTCAAATTTCTAAGCAAGATTGGTTGTCGAAGAGAATACAGAAAGATTACTTTTTCAAGAGACACAGAGACTGAGAATACAACTACAATTCTTCCAGAGCAGAAAAATTATAGAGAGAGATATTCTTAGCAAGAGGAAAAACCTCACAGCAGCTCTCATTCCTCATCTCTTACTGTGCTCACAAGAAGATAAAAGAAGAACAATACAAACTAACCAAGAGTCTTCTTCATCTTCTGTTTTCCAGGAATTTGCTGAGACATTATAGATCCTTCTGTCTAAAGTTCATGGATCTATTTTTCACAAGCTGAAGACCTACACACTCCTGAACAGAGCTTCTCAATCCTAAATATCTCTACATATCAGGGGGAGCTTTGACAAGATCTGGAAACCATACAAAGTCTTCTCAAAGTGCTTTTGAGAAAAGAGAATACTAACATCATTTTCTTTCCCACCCCACTGTACATGGTTTTAACTCCCTTCAAAAGTTAGCCTGGTTCACAAGTCACCTTCCAAAAGACTTGAGTTTGGTTTTTGGGCACCTGATCAAAAGCTCAAAGGGTTGCAATATCTCCCTGCAAATAGATATTATGATGGTAGTCACCTGATCAAAACCTATAGTGGATTCCTACCAGGGTGGTAGAAGAGTTGATGTACCCAGTTGGGGAACCACTATAAAATTCTTGTGTTATCTGTGTGTTTGCTGTTTTCTTTTTGTCTTGTGCTGGGGTAGTTTAGTGTAACTTTTCATTGCTCCTGATATCTTCTCCTAGTTATTACTATATCACCTATTTTTATATGTGAAAAATAAAGTTGTAAAGGAATTTTTAAATTACTATATTCACCCCCCTATAGAGTTAACAAGAGATTACTCTCCCTTTTCTTTCAATTGGTATCAGAGGGAGGTTAGTCATTTTTATTCAAACAGGATAACACTTGGAATAACCAAGATACTAAGATAATCTCTGATTAAATCTTGTTCCTTTCATCTCTTATATCATGGCACAAAACAAGGATTATGCCAGCACCAGACCTCCAGTTTGCAACTTAACCAAGTTTGCCATCTGGAAGACAAAAATAAAACTCTATATGAACTCTATTGATGAAGACATATTCAATTCAATTTTGACAGGACCACCAACTACAGTGGCCTCTACTCCATCTACTTCAACAAATCTGAGTGTTGTTCCACCTCTAGATTGGATAGATGCACAGAGGAAAGCTAAGATTGTAGATGCCAAAGCCATAAACATCCTAGCTCAGACTATGTCTGATGATATATTTCAAAAAGTGGCTGAGTGCACTTCAACCAAAGCCATATGGGATTCTATAAATCAGATGGTGGCTGGATCTGCTGTTGAGAGAAAGGATAGGAGATCCAATCTCATTTCACAATATGAGAACTTCAAGAAGGATGAAGCTAGTCAGTGAGTGATATGTACAACAGGCTTAGCTCTATCATCAATGAGCTAAAGACCTTGGACAAGGATATCACTCTGACTAAAGTCAATGACAAAATCCTCATGTGTTTCCTTGCACATGGGATTCAAGAATCTGGCCAATCAGAGAAGCCAGAAGCATGACAGAAATCTCTACTGAATCACTTCTTGGAAAGCTCAAATCCTATGAGCAATTAATGAAGACTAGAGAAGCAGCAGCTGAACAGAAGACTCCAACACCTATCAGGAAGGAGCACAACATTGCATTCAAGGCTATTGAAGAATCTGAAGGGACTCCAGTAAATGAAGAATTGATGAGCCTCTTTGCCAAAAGATTTTTCAAGATGGCAAAGAAGGACTTCAGAAGAAAGTCTTCAAGGCATGATGATAAGCCAAGGTATGACAAGACTCCATCTAAAGAAATTGTTTATTTTTGATGCAGGAGGCCTGAAAACTTCATCTCAGAATGTCCAAAAACTTATAAGAAGGACGGGAGAAGAGAAAAGGATTCCAGAAGAACACATCACAGCAAGCCCTCCTCCAGCAAACACAAGAGGAAAGAGAAAGGGTTTGTTGCATAAACCTAGAGTGATACTGAGGAAGAGTCATCATCCTCTAGCTCCAGTGATGATGAAGAAGAAGAGAAGGCAAAGGAAGTTTGCCTAATGGCAATAGATAATTCCAGCAGTAAGTTAGAGGCTGAAGCTTCATAAGATGAATAATCTCTATCTGTAGAGAACCAGGTAATAGCATCCTATGATTTTGATTCAGAAGAATTTAAAACTGAATTTAAAAAACGGTGCTTAGATCTAATAGGCTCTGAGAAGGAAATCAAACTTCTCAGAGAAAGATTAGCTGAATAAGATAAGTACATTGCTGAAAATACTAAACTAATAAATGAACTTAACTCAGCAAATAAACAAATTGCTTTCTTAAAAACTGAATTAAGCAAAGCCAAGAAATTAGAAGAATCACTTAATGGTAGAAGCTTATAACTATTAGACATAACTAGTACTATAAATGCTAGGGTAAATAACAGTAAACTAGGACTAGGTGCATCATCTAGTGAACCACATATAATCTAGAAGAATCAGCTATCTAAACCTGTAAATTTCATTTCAGATAAGGGTAAAAAGAATACTGAAAAAGTAGACAAAGTAAATGAAGTCTTAAAATAAATGGAACTTAAACAAAAATCTAAGAACAAGAAGAAAAATAACTACAACAATGTTCAACAGATTTCGTCGAACTCAGATCGACGAAATGTGTATAGTTCGTCGACCTCAGAACGACGAACTCCGAACGCCAACTATAATAATAGTTATTCTTTGATCCACGCTCGACGAAACCAGTCTGGTTCGTCGACCAGAGATCGACGATATTGGTGCCCTGAGAATGAATATCTTCATTCTTCGAGCAGAGATCGAAGATCTTATCCCAATTCGCCAAACTCAGGTCGACGAACTTACCAGAGTTCGTTGATCCCAGATCAATTTTATAGAAACTTCAACTCTAACAGAAAGTCTAATAATAACCATAACCAACCTAGGGAAAATATCAATCTATTTACCCAATGAATAATTCCTCCTAGAAGATTTCACCCCTTAGGTTATAAAAGCCAACCTGAATACTCTTACATTTCCAATTTTTCTTATGAAAAAATACAAGGACCCAAGGTTACTTGGGTCAAGAACATCTAACTTATTTCCTTGCAGGTGAAAGACTATCCTATCACTCAGAATAAGTGGTATCTGGATAGTGGGTGCTCAAAGCACATGACTGGATGCAAGGACAGCCTAATTAATTTTAAGGCAAAGCTGGGTCCAAGAGTGATCTTTGGAGATTCCAGCTTTGGACAAACTGAAGGCTATAGAGACTTCAATAGTAGAGCTGTCACTTTCAGAAAGTGTCATATGTAAATGGTCTCAAACATAACCTAATATCCATAACTCAGTTATGTGATGCAGGTTATCAGGTTTGCTTTACTAATTCCAAATGTATTATTACTTCAAATAACCAAATTGTTTTAACAGGTTGTAGACAAGGGAATATATACCTAGTAAACTTCAAATCTGCTAGTTCAGAAATATGTTTATTCAATCAAGTCAGTAATAACAATATTCTTTGGCATAAGAGACTAGGTCATGTTAATCTTATAAACATCTCTAAGCTATCCAGGGACAACCTTGTCAGAGGATTGCCTTCTGGCCCATACAAGAAGGAAAGCCTATGCAAGGCTTGTTAAGTAGGCAAGCAAACTAAAAATAGCTTTAAGTCAATTAATAAGAGTGACTCACCTAAGATTTTGTACTTACTACATATGGATCTCTTTGGACCCATTGCTGTACAAAGCTTAGGAGGGAAGTCTTACACTCTAGTTATTGTAGATGACTTCTCTAGATTCTCTTGGGTGTTCTTCTTGAAAAACAAGTCAGATAACTTTAAAGTCCTTATAGACTTTCTTAAGAGCATAAGGATTGAGTATTCTACTCCAGTTGCATTGATCAGAAGTGATCATGGTACTGAGATTGAATCTCTTCCCATGAAAAGATTCTATGAGGAGGAAGGTATCAGACATTTTTTTTTTCTGTTCCTAGAACTCCTCAACAAAATGGGGTAGCAGAAAGGAAAAACAGAACCCTCATTGAATCTGCAGGAACATTGCTTGCAGATGCATATATGCCCCTATCCTTTTGGGCAGAGGCTGTGAGCACAACAAACTATGTGCTGAATAGGAGTTTGATACACAAACTTAAGGGTAAGACCCCCTATGAATTACTCAAAGGGAAGCAACCTAAAATTGATTACTTTAGAATCTTTGGGTGTAGATGTTTCATTCATAACAATAATAAGAAACACATTAGAAAATTTGAAGCTAAAGCTACAGAGGGAATTTTTCTTGGATATTCCCAAAATAACAAGGCTTATAGGGTATTCAATAAATCATCTTTAAAAATGGAAGAATCTGTACATATTTCTTTTGATGAAGCTAACATGTTTTATAAGGAGAAGGATTCTTCTACCTCAGATTTATTGCAGGTACCTCACTTGTGTGAGAAATTGGATGAGTTGAACCTTACACAAAAGGTCATATCATATCCTCCTCCACAAGGTGATGAAGATAGTGAAGAAGAAATTTAGGAAGTGGTTGAACCTCTTCCAACAGCAAACATTACTCCACAAGAGGAATTAATTCCAAATGCTATTGCTGAACCAACTCCACCCACTGACCTTGTAACACTAAGGGATCACCCTAGATCTCAAGTGATTGGGGACAAGTCAGTAGGTGTACAGACAAGGCATCAACTCAACCAAGATGTGATGCATGCCTGTTTCCTCTCTCAAGTTAAGCCTCAATCCATAGATGATGCAGAGCAAGATCCCCACTTGATTATTGTAATGCAAGAGGAGCTCAATCAATTTGAGAGATGCAGAGTTTGGGACTTAGTTCCAAAGACCAATTGCTATCCAGTAATTGGAACCAAGTGGGTATTCAGAAATAAACTTGATACCCAAGATGTAATTGTGAGAAACAAGGCTAGGCTTGTTGCTCAAGGCTATAGGCAAGAGGAAGGCATTGACTATGATCAAACCTTTGCTCCTATTGCAAGGCTAGAAACAATCATGATTTTTCTTGCTTATGCTGCTTTTAAGAAGTTCAAAGTCTACCAGATGAATGTCAAGAGTGCTTTCTTGAATGGAGAACAAAAAGAAGAAGTTTATGTTGAATAACCCCCAGGTTTTATCTCTTCTACTCATCCCTCATATATTTTTAAATTGCATAAAGCTCTCTATGGTCTAAAGCAAGCTTCAATAGCTTGATATGAAACCTTAGCTAGCTTCCTTTTAGAGCACAAGTTCTCTAGAGGCATGGTAGATAGGACCCTTTTTACTAAGATGCATCATGATAAAATTTTAATAGTACAAATATATGTAGATGACATCATATTTGGCTCTATTGATCCCAAACTATGCAAGATATTCTCTGATCTAATGCATTCAAAGTTTGAGATGAGTAGCATGGGAGAGCTATCATACTTTCTTAGTCTACAGGTGAAGCAATCCCCTGATGGTATATTCATATCCCAATCTAAATATGCAAATAAGCTTATTAAGAAATTTGGGATGGCTGATGCCTCCTCTATGAAAACTCCCATGGCTGCCAATACTGTGATTGACTCTGATGAACATAGAAAACCAGTTGATCAGACCAAGTATAGGGCTATTATTGGATCCCTACTCTATCTCATAGCAAGTAGACCAGACATCATGCTTGCTACATGTCTTTGTGCTAGGTTCTAAGTGAGCCCTAAAGAATCTCATCTAATTTTCATTAAAAGGATTTTAAGATATATAAAGGGTTGTCCTAGTCTAGGACTCTGGTATCCAACAGAGTCAGCATTTGAGCTTACTGGATTTTCTGATGTTGACTATGCTGGATGTAGAGTGGACAGGAAAAGTACATCAGGAACATGTCAGTTCCTTGGTGATAGGCTTGTGTCCTGGTTTTGCAAGAAGCAAACATGTGTGTCCACATCAACTGCTGAGGCTGAATACATGACAGATGGCAGCTACTGTTCACAGATCTTGTGGACACAAAACCAACTCCTGGATTATGGTTTCAATCTAAATAATTAAACTATATTTTGTGATAGTACTAATGCTATATCCATAGCACATAATCCAGTGCGTCATAGTAGGACAAAGCATATAGATATAAAACATCATTTCATAAAAGACTGTGTGGACAAACAAAAAATTAGTCTTGAATTTATCTCCACTGATTTGCAAAGGGCAGATATTTTCACCAAGCCCTTGGATGAATCAAAACATTTGTTCTTTCTGAATCAGTTAGGAATGATAGATGGAAAGGCTTAATTTTAAATCTGTCCTTAGTATAAACGATCTGGAAACAATTCGTCGACCTGAGATCAATGATTTTTAAACTTATCGTTGGGAGTTCATCGACCGGAGATCGACGAAATCTCTGTGTGAAGTCAGTTTTGTCGACCAGAGATCGACGATCCTGTTTTAGGAAATATTTCTGAGGACGACGAAATATCTCCATATCTTTAGTTTGAGATCGACGAATTTATCTCTTCATGAAATTTTTCGTCGACCTGAGATCGAAGAATTTTCTTTTTCGCAGGACAGAACTTGACGTTTCATATTCTGAAAAACCTTATAACTAGGTTTTCTTCGAGCTCCATCCCGCGCTTTCAGTTCCTTTACACTCGATCTCTCTGTTTCTTTATTGCAGGTGATCATGACGATTCCAGCAAGCGCACTCGCGACAATGAAGTTTGATATGGGTTTTGACATCGACTTCGAGTTTTTCAAATACTCAGATCAAATCTTCCTTGGCATTCTGCAACTGTTTGAAGATTTATATTTGAAGAATCTAATGACAACCAGGATAAAGATTGCGGCGACCGAGATTAGAGAATGGGTTTATTCATTATCGTCTTCAGATGCTGACACATTGGTAGGAACAATAGCAGGTAACGCTGTCTCCCTCACCCCTGAAATTCTTTCTGAAATTTTTTGGTTTAGTGAATGGATAAGAAGACTTGGAAATCGATTCTGTTGAGTTTGATGAAATGTTGAATCGAATGGGTTATTCTGGTGACAACCCTAACAAATTGTTGAAGAAACATCTATCTGCAGATTATAAGTTTCTGGCAGATGTTGTAGGAAAAGTTCTACTGGGCAAGCACACCGCCCACGATCATATAACTAGATATCAATTGCCTGTGATGTAAGATCCAACTCCCCCTTCTGAGGAGTTAACCCGGATCTTATGCCCAGAACCGCCGCCTTACGTGACACTAACATACGGGTTAGTCGACACCACAAGTCGCCGATTCTGCCGGCTAGTACGATCATAAACCTGTTCGGCCAATATGAGAAACAGAAGTAAACAAAAGAGTAAAACATCATAGTCCACAGCCACAGTACTAATCATATATATATCAAATGAAAAGTACAACAATATGTAGTCCAACAATGAGTAGAATAATAAAAGAGAGTAATAAGGGCTTATGCCCATTACATCAAATCAAATCTCTCACTCTCTCAAATCCAAAAGCAGCGGAATCTAATCATCTAAACTCATCCCACCTGAGGACGCGCAGTAGTAGTAGTAGCCGGTGATAACAGTATCTGCTCCTCAAGTCCTGCCATCTCGTCGTGTTGGTGCTCCATCTCCTCGAGCTCCTAAAATGATATGGTCACCGACCATTTATCAAAAAGACTAAGTCGTTTCCTCCGTACCTCTCCCCGCAACTCCTAGGCATCGAGCGGGAGGACGAAGTGGAGGACAACAAGGGGTAGCAAAAAGGGAAGCAGGTGACAAAAGCTAACTAGCAAGTGTATAATATAATTCTACATCTATCAGTTCTAAGCACAAGGTATAAAGAAGTAAAGTGCAGTACAGTAAGTAAAAGAATTGAAAGTAAAGCAGAAGGTAAGGCTACACTACCACTATACTATCATCACAGAGCGTACCTTAACTTATAAAAATGCCCATACAAATTTATAAGTAGAGGTTTCCAGGAATTGTAACTTATCATATAAAAGAGCCCATACTAATTTATATGATAAGGATCTATGAAGCGTATGACCTTATGAGTATGAATGATTATGTTATGGTTATGCAACATGCAAGTGCAACACACGCATGCGATTCTGAGATCCCAGACCTTTAGTTCCCACATTTCGAGAGCTAGAATCACTCTCAAGTACCACCATTATGGCTACGGTAACAGCGGATCGGTCTTCTCCGCTTTTTAGGCGGGTATACACACTACCAGGCCTTGACATCTCTTATACGCCTCTGTACATGTAATAAGTGCACTCTAGAGTCTCTGCGTACTAAATGCTAGCTGCCTGCTAGAATTTTAGGTCGGGTGCACGTCTTCGGGGATTGTTTGCCTGACCGCAGTATTAAACAACATACTGGCCCTTCCACCCGTACACCTCACCCGAGTCACCGTACTGCCATCGGTGTGACGATTGGCCCAGTATCGCATGACCCACCACCATTTTCTTTATGCACATGCAATTATTTCAACTCGAGCCTCCAGCTCGCAGGACCAACCTGTCCTGATTCCTCAAACCCTTCCCGGGTGATCAAGTAAACCAACCACTTCCTTCCAACTCTACACGGGTGAGCAAGTAGTCAACAGACTCCAAGTCCCTCCAACCCAGCACGAGTGAGAACACACATCAAGTTCAGCTCCCTCCAACCCATCACGGGTGAGCATGTGTACCATTTCCCTCAGCCTAGTATACTACTCTTGTCTACCGATTATTAAACTTAGTAGTTTAGGGTTAATCCCAGGACTGCCCAAGGTATGCCCAATGAAGGGGTCTCGAAGGCACTAGGAACCAAGATGGAATTAAAATCCAAAGTTCTCTTTCGCAAGGATAATTACTTTTAGTTGATGTCTACCCATGATCCACACTCAACTCTCCTTATTACTCTTGGGCGATCCTAATGACTTAAGTTGTTATCAGGGAGGGCGGCGGTCTTCCGCCGACCTCCACTCCATTTGTTACCCAATGACTTGCACTTTACTCTCGTCACTAAGACAACACAACCCACCAGGGTTATACTTCCAATTGTAATCTCCAGCCCAATTGTCGATCTATCCCCCCGGTGGGTCTTATGGTATAACCTTACTTTTACTATGCGCAGCCCATGACCTAATACAACCCCGAAGTTGAACTTCCAATTCCTTGGGCCACCAATCCCTAATTATTTATCCTAGGGTGGTATGGACTAATGAAATGAGCATGATGATTTTCATAACTTTCTTAGGTCACTAAGGCTTCTAATTAAATCATTTAATTTAATTCCCTAAGTCACTTTACACATGAAGTAGTACAATTTATAATCCACTGACCTAAGGAATTTTTCCTGGATTGTATATTGATAAAATGTTGCTGTTTACAGAGTTTTATAATTTTCCCTTGATTATTTATATTTATTCCTTAATTAATAAAAAATTCACATAATTACTATTTTCCAAATGAAGTATATGGAATACATAATACAAAATTCCAGGAAAATTACAGAGCATATATATCATTAATTTAAGACTAATGGCAGAGTTTCATTAACCTCTATAGTGTAATGGCCTATCAAATTCCATTCTTAAGTATTTACCAAAATGCCATTATGCTAATTTTAAAATTATCAGTACCTCAAAAATTTTGAGATAAATACACAAGGCTAATCATACATATATACAATGTTAGAAACAATTCATAAATTTTCTGATATGTATTTCCATCAATTCATGAATAATTGCAATAAGGGTAAAATGGTAATTTCAATGCATTTTACTCCAAAGGTTCTCAAACAGAAGGATAAAATTATCATAAGTCAATTATAACCTCCATTTTAACTTGACAGAATTTGGGGATTTTTACTTGATCAAAACCTATTTTTCCAATTTATTTTCCAAAAGGGCTATATTTTTAAAAATTCCAAATAATGGGATTTTTGATCTCAAAAATCCCATTATTAATTTGAGGGGTGAAACTTACCATAATGAACCTCTGGAATCCATTCCATGATTTTTGGATGCCTCCATTAGGCTGAATATGATCATTTCATTTATTGCTATTTGCACCCCAAGGCCATATTTAGCCAACACATGCAAGTGGATTAACCCAACATGCAGTGATCCAAATGTGCTGAAATTTTTATCATGCACTAATGATGTCCTCAAGGACCCGTCACCAAAATTTGGGGCCATTTGGATGCTTATAACTTCAAATATTTCATTTATTTAATTTGTGATATTATGACAAATACTATAGAAAACGTTGTCCCAAAAAATCCCAATATTTGGCACGGGCTAGATATGCCATAGCAAAGCACATGCTCAAAATAATGGGTCATGTGGACATCTGGTTTGGCATGGGCTTAGGTTTTAGTTTCTTCCCTAGCCTAGGACCAGTCCTAGGAAAACAGCCCTACAGTCCATTCTACTATACCAAAAGTGATTATTAAGGTGTCAAAATAAAGTTAACAGTATAGGCTATAATTTTTATTCAGGTGTCATGTTCTGGTAATGCCTATAAGTGCCCTAAATTTCACATGCAATGTGACTGTATAAGTGTGACAGATTTGCACTATTCATATCATTAACATTTTATCATATAATATTTAAAGAAGCACGAATCTTAAAGCAACCTGGACGGCATCTGGTCATCGTCCCCAAGCAATAAATGGCCCAAATCCATTCTTACTGGGCCATCTTTGCTGGCAATTTCCGGCCAGCTGAGCCACCATCACCGCCGGCAGATGTCGCCACCACCTTCACTGAGGTGGGGGCTTGTGTTTCCCGGCGGTGAGGCCGCCGGAGTTGGCTCCTCCGGCGAACCCGAGCAAGAAGTAAAAACTCAGAAAATCACAATTTCCTCCCATGGAATCGGGCTCAATTGAGCCCGATATCTCTCCTAATGGATCTAAGAAGCTAGCACGAGTAGAGGGGCGGCGAAACGAACCTGCTCCAGGCCTTGGCGACAGTTGCGGCGGTGGTTTGCCATGGCCGAGCTTCTCCGGCGATCTACTTCCCGAAAGCTTGTTTCTCCACAGATTACCTTGCTCCAGCTATCGAACTCCAGTCGTTTCCTCCTTCTGAAGCTACTGGTGGGGTTATTTTGAGTTGGGGTGGGCTGTATAAGGAGTTAACTCCAAGGTGAGCTCGGGCTCAACCTTGGATGCTTCACCCATGGTGCCAAGTGGCCAGCCTAGCTCCAAATTCTTCTGAAATCCTCTGGGAAGTCAGCCAGCGGGCTTTGGGCAGAAGGAGCCAAGGCCAAGTTGAGAGGTCTAAGTTGTTAGCCTAAATCACCTAGAGGGGGGTGAATAGGTGAAATGCGTGTCAAATGCGGAATTAAAAACTAACACAGCACACATCAAGCAATCACAGACGACAAGAGATTTATAGTGGTTCCCCAACCTTGGGTACGTCCACTTTCCTCACCGATCTAGCAAATCACTAGACTCGGCTACTCCACTATCTCGGATTGAAAACAATCCTACACCTCGGAACCACGTTCCTACAAATCTCGATCTAAATCGGATCTACAAAACTCGGAAGAAAAGGTCTTCCTACTAATCTCGGAGAAAACCTCCTACAATGAAACTTGGTTTGAAAAAATAAAATACAACCAATAATAAAATCTCAGATCTGGATCTTGACAGTCTTCTTCTTTAAGAACTTTGGCTTGATCAGAAAAGGTTGAAGACAACTTGAGAGAGATCCACGAATCTGAAAACTAGAATCACCTCGATCGAGAAGATAGATCTGAAATCTTTAAGGCTCGGCGAGATCGAGTGATTCACTTTTGTCTGGATCGCTGGAGAAACAATCGTTGAAGACAGAGATCGGCGATCCAGAACTTCTTCTTCCGTGAACGTCAATGGCGGCGTGAGAAATTCGGGTTCACGGACTTTCTTTTTCTTTCGTAAAATGAATATCTCTGTAATCTTGTGTTTAGTCAAATCTGAAAGGACCTATTTATAGGTGGACTCCAACGGTCATAATCTTAATTAGGGATGACACGTGGACCAATCAGAAATAACCGATTCAAAATACACATGGCGAAATTGTACTTAGAGAAATTCTGGAATAATGGATATACTATACTCGAGTTAGAGACAAGATATACTCGAGTATGAGAAGTTAGATACTCGAGTGGCAATGAGAAGTATACTCGAGTATAAGAAGAGAAATCTACTCGAGTGAAACTTAAACTACTCGAGTATCGGAAAAGAACTTACTCGAGTGAAAGGGAACTACTCGAGTATCAGAGTAAATACTCGAGTAATAGGACTTAAGAGAATTTTCTTTAGACAGAGAACGAAGAACTACTCGAGTGAAAGAGTTGAAGACACTCGAGTGAAGGGAAAGAAATTACTTGAGTATGTATAGAAAGTTACTCGGGAAAACATTCACTTACTCGAGTATGAAAATCAATTACTCGAGTATAAGAAACACTTACTCGAGTATGAAAAGCAGTTACTCGAGTATGAATACTTGAACTTTCAGAAGAGAAGAAATGGATCTACTCGAGTATGATATATGATTTACTCGAGTGACTAAGTCACATACTCGAGTATGAAAAGAACTTACTCGAGTGACTAACTAACTACTCGAGTATTAAGTCTGATACTCGAGTATGAAAAGGACTTAGAAATATTTTTCTGAGGAAATTAGCTTCAATGCATCTGTCCATCAATCCAAGTGCATGAATAAGAAGTGTATCCCAATAGAGAGGCTATACATGGGCCAACACTTTGAATCACACAATGAGGGATTACATTGCATGGTCCTGTGTTTGGTGACCCATTATAGACTGACATTGGTCTACACTTGGCAATGAGAACCTGCACACATACAACTCAAACACACCATCAAATATATCTTAATTCATCTTAGTTCAAGGTCTGACCTCCTACAAATCTGAGGTATTGTGGAGACAAATCCCAACAATCTCCCCCTATTTATAGATGTCAGCACCCTCTAAACTAAGGTGAATTACTTAGAGTAAAAGAACAACATACATATAAAAAGAGAATAAGCTGATGCTAAAGCAGGGTAAACAAAAACATTGCCATAATCAGAATTAAATATATATATATAGAAATGTTTTAAACAAATCAAAGGTCCATTTCCACACTCTCATATCAACTCAAGAAGGAGCTTCTTTATTCATCCTTTCTCTCTTCAGCTCTTGCCTCTCTAGGTAACTGAAAGGTTTAGGAAAGTAAGTCCTGGGCCTAGGAGGAGCAGCTGGGTTGTTGTGCCCCCAATTCCTGTCATGGAGCCTGATCTTTATCTGAGATGCTTCATAGGCTTTCCATTCTGAATAACTGTAGTGGTTATCTCTGTTCTCACCAAGATCTGTCACTAACCTCAAGGTATCAAGAATTAGAGACTTAGAGGTAGGACTCCACACTTCAGCATGTACAACAGGTGGTCTACCTTCAGAAGCTGGCTCTTTCCTGGGTGCAGAACGGCAGGCAGAAGCGCCGTCACCATATTTTCTTTTCTTCTTTGAGGGACCTTGAGAACTTTGTGGAAAATCATCTTGCCATGTCTCAGTATAGGATAGGGGAGGCTCAGTCACATCACCCTCAGGTCTGGGTGAGAAGACTGGCACACCTCCTTGAAAGGTTGCTTGAGCTGAATCATCTACTGGAGGCTGTTCTGCAAGAGGATCTAGATGTTGAGGTATGATGGAGGGGTTCAGTTGAAACTCAGGAAAGTTCTGATTATGCAGCCAGACAGCAGTGTCATAGGTATAGAATTTTACAGACTGGAGCTGGGAAAGAATAGATTCTTTCAATCCTTTTACAAGATCACTTACAGCATCTTGAGATTGGGTAGATAGTTGTTTAATTTGAGCTTCAGCTTGTTCTGATAGCTTTTCAACTTGTTCTTTTACGATCTTCTCCCCCTTGCTGATATCTATGGATAGCTGGGCAATTGCTTCATCTCTGAAGGTGCTCACTTCATTACATACTTTCACAACATTAGTTTCAGCTCTCTCATCTAGCTTGAGCTGATTGTGAGCTACTGTCTCTGCCTGATTCCTCAGCTCACCTATGCTTGTGATGGTGTGATCTATTACTTTGCCTCCAATCTTGAACAGCTGCTTGAGTGTGTCAGTGTTTTCTTGAATTTCAGCAAAGCCTCTACTCATCTCCTTTTCAAGAGCAGAGACCTTGGAGGTGATTGACTGCAGAGATGCATCAAAGTAATCTCTCTGTTCTTTGAGCATAAGCTCAATCTTGCTTACAAGATCTGAAGAGGAAGAAGAAGAAGGGGCTGAGGTTGATGTAGGGACTGAGGGAGCAGGAGTAGAAGTAGTCCAACGAGGGATTTCTGTAATGACCACTGAGCTAACAGCTCTTTTGAAGGGTTCTATTTCAACAGTTTCTTCTGTATTTAGGAAAGATGGCATGGAGAAATCCAAAGTCTTCAGAGGTGCCTCCACAGGATCTGGAGACATTTTCTCATCATCAGACAAGAGAATATGATCAGATTTGCTGGGCTCACTATCAGGAGACTTGGCAGGGGACTGTACTGGAGTCTGAGCTGGAAACTGCACAGGAGATGGAACTGGAGACTGAATGGGAGACTTGGCAGGAGACTTGGCAGCTGAATCATTCTGAAAAAGAGGAGCATCTGAGCTGAGCTCATCAATAAATCTGTTAATATCTTCAGCTGTAGACAGTAAAGCTGTGGTATCTGGAGTAGGAGAAACTAGAGGAGTAGAAATTCTGACTTCTTCTTGTTCTGGAATCACTGATTCTGAAGAAACTTGATGCTGAGGAAGAGAAGAGGCAGGCTCCCCCTCAACTAATGCACCTGAGGTAGCAGTAGTTTGATGTAGAGGAGGAGATGGAGTCCTGATCACAGCCTGATTTCTGGGAGCATCTGCTACTTGTGAGGCCTTAGAGGTTTGAGCAGTGTTCTGAAGCTTTATCTCATATCTTTGTATAGAGGAGAGGGTGACCTTTTTCATGTGATGGAGGGGAGTACCTTTGGAGAGGTCAAACACTTGAGGATTTATCTCATGGAGAAGGAGAGAGATGATCCTTGCAAAATTTGGTTGCTTGACGCTTCCCTGAATCTTTTCCAGTAACATCATTCCAAACTGGAACTTTTTCCTGCAGACTATGGCTTGCATGATGTCAAACATGTTGTGTGAGATTTCTCTGATCGAGTAGGTCTTGCATAAGATAACTTTTGAGATTACATCAATTAAGAACTTCCCTTCTCTGTTGCAATCGGCCCGGCTGAAAGTATCACATTCTGGATCCACTCCACAGTACAGAGCAGTCCGGTCGGAATCTTCAGGAGTTAGGTCGTCTTCTTCATCGACTACAGGGAGTCGGAGCAAGGTGGACATAGAGGTTTTATCGAGACGGATCTTGATCCCACTGACCTTTGTTTTCAGAACTTCCCCATTCCTTTTGACCTTTAGGTTTCTGTAGAATTCTTCAACTGCGGGGATTATTGCTCTGCACGGCGTATGGAGGAGGAAAGTTAATCCGGCGGTGTCTAATAAGATCAGGAGGTTGCGAAAGTCATCGGAAAGGTCGGCAATGCCCTCTGGGACGAGTTCGGAGCCTATTCTGATTTTCGAGGAAGGAGGTGCCATCTGCGATTCGGAAAGCTTGCGGCGAAGGAAGACGAAGAACAGTGATTTCGGGAATACGAGAGGTCGGCGGCTACTCGAGTGAATGAGAAGTGGAAAGGATTTTTCGTTTTGTATATATATATATAAGTAATGCTAATTTAGGTTTAAGAATAACTAAGTATACAGTCATACGTGTATGAGGCGGCAAGTGGCTCGGTGCGAATAGAAGATTTTGAATTCCAGAAAGTTCGAGTACTCGAGTAGAAGATGGCAGCATACACGAGTATTAGGCTTAGTATACTCGAGTAGGTAACAACATACACAAGTATTCTATAAAACATACTCGAGTAGGTAAACGTCATACACGAGTATCTTTTGGAATACTCGAGTATGTAAAGTTCATACACGAGTATCTTTTGGATTACTCGAGTATGTAAAACTTTTTACTCGAGTATTAGCCGTTTACTCGTGTAAGTCTAACTATGCTCGAGTCTCTAATACTTGAAGGAATTTCCCTGATAGATTTCTGTTGCCACTGAAAACTGTACCTCTGAGCAGCCAACACTACTGATATCTTCTTAATCTTGAGAGTCCATCACTGGTCTTCTTTGTTGAGCATTCCAAGCTCAGTTTTGAAGAACGAGAATTTGGACTCGTCTAGCGGCTTGGTGAATATATCTGCAACTTGCCTGTCTGTGGAGACATATTGTAGATCTATGTCTCCATTTTCCACATGCTCCCGGATGAAATGATAGCGAAGCTCTATGTGCTTGGTCCGGCTGTGGGAGACTGGGTTGTTGGCTATTGCTATAGCGCTGGAAGAGTCACAGAACAAGGGAATGTTCTGGAACTTCATGTTGTAGTCTTCAAACTGATTCTTGATCCATAAGAGCTATGCACAACAGCTGCCTGCAGAGATGTACTCTG
The DNA here is from genome assembly GCA_039513925.1 of Platanthera zijinensis. Lineage (NCBI taxonomy): Eukaryota > Viridiplantae > Streptophyta > Magnoliopsida > Asparagales > Orchidaceae > Platanthera > Platanthera zijinensis. The sequence continues at coordinate 257,520,081 of CM077079.1, forward strand.
ATTCAGCCGTTGAGATGGCTATACAGTTCTGTTTCTTACTGCTCCAGGAAATGAGTCTCCTTCCGAGAAATTGGCAAGTCCCGGAGGTACTTTTCCTGTCATCTTTGCTACCTGCAAAGTCTGCATCTGAAAATCCAATTAGTTCACTATCATTACTTCTTGGGTACCATAAGCCAAGATTTGGTGTACCTTTGAGGTATCTCAAGATTCGCTTTGCAGCGATGTAGTGAGATTCCTTAGAGTTCACCTGAAATCTAGCACATACACATGTTGAGAACATTATATCTGGTCTACTTGCAGTGAGGTAGAGCAAGGACCCAATTATGCTTCTGTACTTGGTTTCATCAAAAGGTTTCCCTTTCTCATCCTTGTCCAGAGACATAGCTGAGGCCATTGGAGTCCTCATAGAGGTTGCATTCTCCATTCCGAATTTCTTAAGCAGCTCTTTGGTGAACTTCGTCTGTGAGATGAAAATCCCATCTTCAGATTGTTTCACCTGAAGCCCTAAGAAATACTTTAGCTCTCCCATACTGCTCATTTCAAACTTCCCTTGCATAAGTTTAGAAAACTTCTTGCAGAGGTTGTTATCCGTAGAGCCGAAAATAATTTCGTCGACATAGATCTGCACTAGCAAAATCTTGCCTTTTATTTCCCTAAGAAATAATGTTTTGTCTATCTTTCCTCTTGTGAACTTGTTCTCAAGAAGGAAGCTAGACAGAGTCTCATACCAAGCTCGAGGAGCTTGTTTAAGACCATATAGTGCTTTCTGTAATAAATATACATAATTAGGATGGGTTGAATCAACAAAACCTGGCGGTTGCTCTACGTACACTTCTTCCTTTATGTCACCATTCAGGAAGGCGGACTTTACGTCCATCTGATAGACGGTAAAGCCCTTAAGTGCAGCGTAGGCAAGAAATAACCTGATCGCCTCCAGTCTTGCTACTGGAGCATAAGTCTGGTCGAAGTCGATTCCTTCTTCTTGACGATATCCCTTGGCTACAAGTCTGGCTTTATTCTTTATAATTGTTCCATCTTCGTCCATCTTGTTCCGGTAGACCCATTTTGTCCCGATGACGTTCTTATGCTTGGGTCTAGGAACAAGTGTCCAGACTTTGCATCGTTTGAACTGATTCAATTCTTCTTCCATGGCTAGAATCCAGGATGCGTCGGAGTTGGCTTCCTCAAATTTCTTTGGTTCAACCTGTGAGAGAAAACTTAAGTGTAAATTCTCGTTAGTTGTACCTCGACGAGTTCTAACGCCATCCCGAGGATCTCCTATTATTTGGTCAACAGGATGATCCTTCAAGTGTCTGAACTCTAAAGTCCTTGCATCTGGGATCTCTTCAGCCACTGGAGTTGCATCTTCAGCTGGGATGTCTTCTTCATCTTGATCATCCACCTCTCCAATGGTGGTTGTAGAGGGGATCTTGATGAATGTCTCATCTTTATCTTCACTAGGTTCATCCAAGCTAAGTTCTTTCAACTTTGTACCTGCATCTACAATAGGCACACTAGACGAGTTGCTTTACAACATACTCGTCTCATCAAATACAAGATGTATCGACTCTTCCACCACCAGAGTTTTTCTATTGAATACTCTATAAGCCTTACTATGGCTACTATATCCTACAAAAATACCTTCAAAGCTTTTCTCGCTAAACTTTGTAGTGTGATACTTGCCATTGTTAAGTATGAAGCACTTACAGCCAAAGATTCTAAAGTATGAAATAGTTGGTTGCCTGCCTTTTAGAAGTTCGTAAGGAGTCTTATCATGGTTCTTGTTGATGAGTGCTCGATTTTGCACGTGACAAGCGGTGTTGACGGCTTCAGCCCAGAAATACTCCGGAAGTGAGGCATCACTCAACATGGTCCGACAAGCCTCTATGAGTGTTCTGTTCCTTCTCTCAGCTACTCCATTTTGCTGTGGAGTGCGAGGAGAGGAAAACTCATGAAAGATACCTTGACTTTCACAAAATTCTGTCATGGCTCCAGATTTGAATTCCGTTCCATTGTCACTTCTGATTTTGACTACGGAACAGTTGTATTCATTCTGGATCTGCCTCACAAAATTAGTGAAAATACCGAAGGTATCTGACTTGTGTTTCAGAAAGAACACCCACACAAAGCGCGAGTAATCATCCACAATAACCAACGTATATTCCTTACCTCCCAAACTTCTAACCTGCAGTGGACCAAACAAGTCCATATGGAGAAGCTGCAAACTTCTATTGGAATCCTTGCCCATTATGCTTTTAAACGAACTTCTTGTTTGCTTGCCTTTGATACAAGCGTGACAAGGACTGTCCGTAACGCACTTGACATTAGGTGCATCACGCACTAAGTTTTGAGAGAATAATTTATTAATAGTTTTGAAATTAATATGTGCTAGTCTCTAGTGCCATTGGTCAGCAAGAGATGCACTACTTTTTGCCAAAAGACACACTGGTGTCGAGGAGTCTATACAGATAAAATTTAAACGGGAAATATTTCTGCTTCGAGTGCCTGATAAAATAGTTTCCATATTGTTAACCGATTTTATCAAACACTTGTTAGCATGAAATTCAACTACGTATCCTTTGTCGCATAGTTGGCTTATGCTAATGAGATTGTGTTCCAATCCTTCAACATAGGCTACATCCGAAAAGGATACGCTACCGTTAGAAATCATACCATAGCCTTTAGTGATTCCTCGATCTGAACCTCCAAAGATGACCTTTGGTCCATTGCAGACTGAGGTGTAATTCTGTAGTAGGCTCCTTGTCCCGGTCATATGCCGAGAGCATCCACTGTCCAAGTACCAGATTGGCGTTTTGGTGGCCTTTGGACATACCTGCAATTACAATCATTTAGCCTTAGGAACCCAAACAAGTTTGGGTCCTTGGTCTCGAGTTAGAATACTCCCCCTACGAGTATTAGCCTCATGAGTGGTCACTCTCACGTTGCTAACTTTAGGGGTTGCAGCATTTTTAGGATTGAACCAACAATCACTGGCAAAATGACCAATTCTGCCACAGCACCAACAGTCGAACCTGTTGTATCTTTGCCTTGTGTAGTCCTGCTTGACTTTCTGGAATGAAGGTCTAGCAGGAGCTTTACTCTTGGAGGAAGAGGCTTCATGATGATGGCAGTTACATTAGGTCTTCTCCTCCATAGGCTTTTCTACAATGGGTTTTACTTTTGGTGTCTTTTTGAAATTATGACCATGAGCATAAGGTCCATAGCTTTGAAGCTGAATCTCCTCATAAGGTGCCTTGAAGACACTCTCGCCAAAGTTACGAGGACGAGTCCAACCTTGGTATCTTGACTTAGGCTTCTCAGGGATCGGCCTAGAAAAGTGTCCGTAGGTGGACTCATAATCGAGTTCGTTCGTGGGAAAGATAACTTTCTTGAACACAACAGGTTCCAAGGGAGCTTTCCCTTTTTCTTCAGCTAGAGCCTTCCGGGCAGCCTTATTCTTTCTCTTGGCCTTGTTTCTCCTAGAGGATTTACTAGAAGAGCCAATGTGGCCTAAACCAGCACCCTTGGCCTTAGCAGAGAATTCAGCAACGATTGGAAGAACTGTCTTAGGCTTAGAGAAACTCTCAACAAGCTTCTTTTCAGCCTCGAGTTGTCGTTCCAATTCTTTGGTGATTTTCTCTTTAAGGTCGATGTGCTTGAGAGCTTTATTGTATTCCTCCATAGCTACATTGAGGTTCTCTTGAAGAGAGTTAGTCTTATTGACTTCTTCTCTCAAGCTGCTCTCACTAGCCTGTAGAGAATTTATCTCTTTGGCTTGAGTTTTCATTAATCTACGACATTTTTCGTAAGCGGTGAGTAACTCCTTATACTGACCCATGAGCTCAGATTCATCTTCAGAGGAATATCCCTCTTGCTCATTGTCATCATCAGAATCAGAGAGAGGAGTGTGAGATTTTACCTCCCCAGTAAACTGGGGGACTTGTTCATCATCTGAATGAGCCATGAGCCCAAAGTAAGCTTCCTCTTCTTCACTCGACTCAGATGAGTCAGAGTCGCTGAGAGTTTTGCTCTTCTTGGCTACTAAGCTTTTCTCTTTACTGTTCTTATGGTGTGAGGATTTCTTTCCTCTCTTCTTCCACCCTCTTTCTTTTTGTGAGGGCAATCGGCGATGACGTGACCTGGCTTATTGCAACAATAATAAATGATGTCAGTTGAGATCTGTTTGTTCTGTTTAGAATTATACCTGTCATGGCTGCTTGAGCCTTTCTTCCGATGATCACCGTCATGTCGTGATCTTCTATATGAGGCATCCTTGCCTCTCCATTGCTTCTTCTTGTTCAAGAACTTCTTGAACTGCCTTGAGAGTAGGGAGAACTCTCCATCAGATAGTTCTGAGCCAGATGAGCTGGGCTCAGATGATTCTTCTTCATCAGCCTCAGGAACTGGGGCAGGAGAGCTAGCCTTTATCTTCCTTGAGCTGTCTGCCTTTAGAGCGACAGATTTCTCCTTGGATGCAGGTCTGCTTGTCTCTTCTTCAGCTTTTCTTGAGTTGATTTGCAGCTCGTAAGACATAAGCTTTCCGAACAGATTCTGCGGGTCCGTCTCAGCTAACCTTCCAAACTCCCGAATGGCACATACCTTATTGTCCCATTCCTTGGTTAGGGATCTTAAGAATTTGTCATTGAGTTCCCCGTTGGTGAAGACACGTCCGTAAACTCTTAGGCCATTTACTATCTTGAAGAAGTTCTCAAAAGTGTCAGCTATGGCTTCCTTATGACCCTGCCTGAAGGCTTCATATTTCTGGTTCAGTAGGGATCTACGATCATCCCTCACTTCCTCTGTACCTTCCATTAGAGTCACTAGGGATTGCCACATCTCCTTGGCAGACTGGCAATGAATCAGATTCTGCAGCATTGAGTCATCGACTGCACTTGCTATAATATTTTTAACTTTCTTGTCCAGAGAGACAAGTGCAATCTCATCCTTATCTAGATCCATCAACTTCTTGGGAACTTGCTTGGTGGGATCTATGGTGGAAGTAGTCATAGGAATGTGGGGACCTTCTTCAACAATCATGAAGATCCGGGGATCTACTGCTTCCATGAAGAACTTTACTCTTTCCTTCCACATAGGAAAATTGTTCTTGGTGCAGATAGGGAGTTTAGCAAAATCCTTGGTCTTACTCATGCTTGATACCTTTCAAGAAACAACTTAGAAGGATAAGATCAAGGTGTTAACCTTTTAACGATCAACCTCCCTCTGATACCAATTGAGAGGTCTAAGTTGTTAGCCTAAATCACCTAGAGGGGGGTGAATAGGTGAAATGCGTGTCAAATGCGGAATTAAAAACTAACACAGCACACATCAAGCAATCACAGACGACAAGAGATTTATAGTGGTTCCCCAACCTTGGGTACATCCACTTTCCTCACCGATCTAGCAAATCACTAGACTCGGCTACTCCACTATCTCGGATTGAAAACAATCCTACACCTCGGAACCACGTTCCTACAAATCTCGATCCAAATCGGATCTACAAAACTCGGAAGAAAAGGTCTTCCTACTAATCTCGGAGAAAACCTCCTACAATGAAACTTGGTTTGAAAAAATAAAATACAACTAATAATAAAATCTCAGATCTGGATCTTGACAGTCTTCTTCTTTAAGAACTTTGGCTTGATCAGAAAAGGTTGAAGACAACTTGAGAGAGATCCACGAATCTGAAAACTAGAATCACCTCGATCGAGAAGATAGATCTGAAATCTTTGAGGCTCAGCGAGATCGAGTGATTCACTTTTATCTGGATCGCTGGAGAAACAATCGTTGAAGACAGAGATCGGCGATCCAGAACTTCTTCTTCCGTGAACGTCAATGGCGGCATGAGAAATTAGGGTTCACGGACTTTCTTTTTCTTTCATAAAATGAATATCTCTGTAATCTTGTGTTTAGTCAAATCTGAAAGGACCTATTTATAGGTGGACTCCAACGGTCATAATCTTAATTAGGGATGACACGTGGACCAATCAGAAATAATCGATTCAAAATACACATGGCGAAATTGTACTTAGAGAAATTCTGGAATAATGGATATACTATACTCGAGTTAGAGACAAGATATACTCGAGTATGAGAAGTTAGATACTCGAGTGGCAATGAGAAGTATACTCGAGTATAAGAAGAGAAATCTACTCGAGTGAAACTTAAACTACTCGAGTATCGGAAAAGAACTTACTCGAGTGAAAGGGAACTACTCGAGTATCAGAGTAAATACTCGAGTAATAGGACTTAAGAGAATTTTCTTTAGACATAGAACGAAGAACTACTCGAGTGAAAGAGTTGAAGACACTCGAGTGAAGGGAAAGAAATTACTTGAGTATGTATAGAAAGTTACTCGGGAAAACATTCACTTACTCGAGTATGAAAATCAATTACTCGAGTATAAGAAACACTTACTCGAGTATGAAAAGCAGTTACTCGAGTATGAATACTTGAACTTTCAGAAGAGAAGAAATGGATCTACTCGAGTATGATATATGATTTACTCGAGTGACTAAGTCACGTACTCGAGTATGAAAAGAACTTACTCGAGTGACTAACTAACTACTCGAGTATTAAGTCTGATACTCGAGTATGAAAAGGACTTAGAAATATTTTTCTGAGGAAATTAGCTTCAATGCATCTGTCCATCAATCCAAGTGCATGAATGAGAAGTGTATCCCAATAGAGAGGCTATACATGGGCCAACACTTTGAATCACACAATGAGGGATTACATTGCATGGTCCTGTGTTTGGTGACCCATTATAGACTGACATTGGTCTACACTTGGCAATGAGAACCTGCACACATACAACTCAAACACACCATCAAATACATCTTAATTCATCTTAGTTCAAGGTCTGACCTCCTACAAATCTGAGGTATTGTGGAGACAAATCCCAACACAAGTGGCCTCACTTTTTCTGTCTTCTCCTTCTCTCTCCTCTTTTGGGTAAAATCTCCAAAATGCCCCCTTGCATGCATTCTCTCTCCACAACTAGGGGGGGGGGTAGGGTTGGTCATTCATGCCTTGGGCTGCTAATGGGCCTCATTTTGTGGGCTTGGCCCAAGGGAAATGGCTTGGCCTTCATTTTCCTCTTTTAGGTCAAATAGTTGACTTGTTGACTTGGAGAGTTGACTTGGTCAACATGATGAGTGGGCTGACCCCACTTGTTAGTTATGAGTCTAATGGCGCCACCCAACTTGGGTTGGGTCAAGGGGGTGCCCTACTTAGGCTAATTGGGCCTATGAGTGTGGGTTTGACAAATTTTGGCCAAGGGTTGACTTGGGTCAACTAGGGTCAAAGTGTTGACCTAGTGATATGCCCTAGGGTCCACTTAGATTGTTTTTAGGGTTAGGGCAATGTGGTGGGGCCATGGTGTGGCTAGGGTCCCTATTTAGGCTAGTTTGACCTAGTTTGACTTGGTATTATAGTGGGCCCCACATGACTACAACCCACTACCTAGGGTCAAACTTAGCTAATTACCCTAACTCCCACCCTATGCCTAACCCAATCGAAGTTAAGGTGCCTAGAAGTAACATGGGATGTTACATGTGATGTGTGTAGTGGTTAACAAGAAGGCCGTAAACTGGGCCAAAATTCAGTTTGATTTGATTAAGAAGAAAAACACAAAGAATGTAGTGTGTTTTGGATGGATTTTGGGAATTTTTCTTCAGGCTAAGGCTGCTGAATCACTGGTCACTCCGACCATGTTCATTAATGCCTCTAAGAGGCTAACCTGCACCTTATTTAGCAGGTGGGAGAGGAGCATCCCTAAGCCATCCAAGGCTTCCTCTTCCAGATCTTCTGAGAGTACAAGGGCTGTTCCAGCCACTTCCCACCATGCTGAGGATATATCCATTCCCCCTCCTCCTCCACTTGTTCAAACAACTTCAACATCCCTCCAGCTTACTTTCACAACTCCAACACATCCACCTATACCTCCTGCTTCCCCCATCCATATTTCTTCACCAGTTCATTCACCACTACCTCAATTGTCACAACCCGCATTTTCTCCGAATTAAAGAATTATCAGAGTATGAGAAAACACACGTCATGATGCCACGTCAAGCAGGGGATAACTGCTGACGCTCAGACAAAGCCACCTACTATACTTTAAGAAAGAAATTCATGATTTTAATGATTAGAAAATCAGTTATACTTAGAGGCCGTATCCCTCGGCTCAGTGGATCACCTAGTCCACGGTTAAAAACTATACTTAAGCGCTGCGGGAAAATACTTTATTCAGGTTTGACATCCTAAGAAGTGCATAAGAGCCCTAAGAGGACCACTTATGCTATGCAAGACTCTACATTTAATTTATATTATATATATAGGAAAACGATCTTTATATGCAGTTTGGAAAATAGTGATTTACTTTTATAAAACATGCTGATTGTGCAATATACATATAATAATAATATTAGTTGTAGTTTCAAACTAACTAGTAACCTAGCATAAATCCTCCCCAGAGCAAGTAGACTATCTCCAGAAAATGGTAGCAGCAAAAGTAATATATCTAGTACAAAGGTAAAAACTACCAGTGGGCGCCAACAACCTGACACGAACCCACTGGCAAATATGTATGTCTGTAAGAAAAGTACAGAAAAACTACCTCACTAACAAGCAACCGAACCTCCAAGGTCAAAGAGACCACCAGCAACACCACCGCAACCTAGCCACCAAACTGGCTACTGCTCAAAACCTGAGGCATTCAAAAGAAGAAAGAATACCTCAGCAAGCAAAACAAGAAAGAACTGCATGAAAGTGTCAACCTGGGGGGGGGGGGGGTAAGTGAAAGAGGAAAACACACAGTAGTAAAAGTCACAACTACCCCAAGGTAAGACAACAAGGAAATGCACTACTTGCGAGGAAACAACATCAACCCTGCCCAGAAACTACATCCTGCAGGGTCTACAAGGCTTCCAAGAGCCCAAAATGTTGCAATCTACCAAGGAAGAAACACCTAACACCCTAAGCTGTGGGATATGGTAGTAGTAAAAAGAAATAACATGGATTCGGGTTGGAGGCAAAATCAGTCCCCCAACCTCCATTTACAAGCCAACAAGCTTAAGGGTCTATATATGAAAGCACAAGGGACCTTCCATCCCCTTGCCCAGCCCGTGCCTGGAGCAAGATAAGAGAATAAGGGTGGCCTTGGCTAAATTACACAACACCTCCCCCATGAAGAGCTTCAAACCACCACTACTAACCACGACCCACGATTCGGCCTTTAGGAAAGAAAAACATGGCCGACAAATAAACTACAAATATAATCAAGGAATTCACTCGGGAATGAAAATCGAGGTAAGGGAAACAGTGTTGAAATCACTCAACACGGCTTGGCGTTGAGTGGGACCCACTCAACGCCTAACCAGACCTTGGCGTTGAGTGAGTTAGCCTCACTCAGCGCCAGAACAGCCATGGCGTTGAGTGAGAATCACTCACTCAACGCCCTCCACAAGAACAGCTCTGGCGTTGAGTGAGCTATCCTCACTCAACGCCAAAACAGCCATGGCGTTGAGTGAGGTCCACTCCCTCAATGCCTTCAACAAAAGAGGAAGTGGCGTTGAGTGAGCTAACCTCACTCAACGCCAAAACTGCTATGGCGTTGAGTGAGGTCCACTCCCTCAACGCCTTTAGCAAAACCACAAAACCCAACAGTGGCGTTGAGTGAGTCCACCTCCCTCAATGCTAAAAAAGCTTTGGCGTTGAGTGAGGTCAACTCACTCTACGCCAAAGTTCATTCCCGCAGGAAAACCCTAAACCATCGCCAACAAGAGGAGGTCGGCGGGAATGCCGACTGATTCTCGCCGAATCGGCGGGAATGCAGGATGATTCTCGCCGAATCGGCGAGAATCCAGGATGATTCTCGCAGATCGGCGGGAATCCAGAATGATTCTCGCCGAATCGGCCGGAATCAAGGATGATTCTCGCCGATCGGTGGGAATCACTTACATTATACGTCGAAATCGGCGGGAATCACTTGGTGATTCCCGTCGATTTTTTACTTAGACGAAAATTCTCACTCAATCACCCCACCACTCAGCCGCAAAGAACAAACCAAACTATGGCTTTGAGTGTGTCCACCACACTCAACGCCAAGTCTGGGCGGCTTTTGGCCTTGAGTGTGTGCACCACACTCAACACCAAAACCCGAGAGTCTACCAAGACTGGTTCTAACCAGAGCCCTACCACAACAAACTTCCTCACACTCTCTCTCGGCTCCACCCGCCAAAGCACCCAACTAGAACTACAAATCTAGAGTCTAAATAATGAACACAACTAGCAGGTTGAGCAAACAGCACAAGGAGGGGGCTCATAGGAGAATCTAAGCCCTAAATTTAGCAAGATAAAGGAGAACATGCTTGGTTTATACCCTAAGGCTAACCGGGAAATATTCCCGAATTCAAAAGAACAATAATGGCAAGGGCAAGAATACCACTTGCCTCGATTTCTGGCGAAGCTTGGTCGTCTTTCCCTCCTCTTCGTTCTGCACTAAAAGGAACAGCACCTAACAAGCAAACCCGCACTTTAATGGCGGAAAACCACAAGAAACGAAAAATCCAAGTCTCCTAAAACTCCACGAAAAACAAACCTCTTACCGTCGAAACGTAGAACTGAGCGAGAGCAAAACAATGCCGCTTTCGGAATCGAAATTCGTCCACGAACACTCCCGGAATCACCGTCCGAAGGCTAGGGCTAACCGTCGCTTCCGCCTCTGCTTTCCGCGAAACAGGAACATCAGTTTTCTTTTGATCTCGGGAAGGAGGAAGGAGAAGTGGGCCCGCTGATTCTAATTAAGGCTTTATAATAAGTCTAACACGCCAGTTCAGCCTAACCGTCTCCCAAGCCACCAGTTCACTTAAATTAAGAGGGTTTCTAATTAGATTTTACTAATGGCACACCTAAAACGACACGAAAACCGAACTACCTCGAAATTCGACGAAATTCGCACCGTAGCTAAATATCCACGCTACGAACACAACGGCGAAGTCGAAATTAACTTTCGACGAACATAACTCGAGTTATTCCCCACCGAAGCAAAAACACAAGCATCCCCCGAGAGGCCACACCGGGTCACCCAAAACGACTCGGCTTGCTAGGGAGATCTTGCCAATAGGCTACAAAATAGGGCACCCAGTTCTAAGGAGTTAAGACCACACTCCACAGATGGCACAAGCCAAGAAAATGCGTCGAGGTAACGCCAAACAAGAATTAAATAATCATAGAAAAAGAATCGGGGACGTTACAGTCACTCCCCCTAAAAGGAAGTTTCATCCCGAAACTTTACGCATGACACTTCTACTATAGAAGGAAAGTAATAATCCAAACATTTCAAGAAGAAAAAACAAACCAAACTAATCAGGGAAACAGTTGAGGGTGAGCCTCCCTCATAGCCGACTCTAACTCCCAAGTCGCGCTTTCTAAACCCTGATTCTTCCATAGAACTTTCACCATCGGAATGGACTTCTTTCGCAACACCCATTCCTGAGTATCCAAAATACGAACCGTCACTTCAACAAAAGAGAGGTTGGGCTCCAACTGGGGCACAACGTCCAAGACTTGCCCACTGCTGCGCACACACTTCCGCAATTGGATAACATGGAAAATATTATGAACACCTGGGAAGTTTGCTGGAAAATCCAACCTGTAAGCTGACACGCCAATCCGCTCCAAAATCTTAAACGGGCTCACATACCTCGGGTCCAATTTCTGATTCTTACCAAACCTCTTTACACCCACCATCGGGGAAACCTTAAGAAATACAAGGTCCCCTACAGAAAACTCCAAGGCAGATCTACGCCGATTGGCGTTCTTCTCGTACCTCTCTTGAGCTATACGAAGCTTCTCTCGAACAAGATTCACTGCGATTTCCATTTCCTCGAGCGCATTAGGACCCAACAAAGGCCTCACCAGCCTCAGCCCAAAACAACGGAGTTCTGCAGCGCCTCCCATACAAGGCTTCGAACGGAGCCATCTGCAAGCTCTCCTGATAACTATTATTGTATGCAAATTCCATAAGTCGCAGCCGCTCATCCCACACTCCACCGTGGTCTAAAATGTAGCATCGGATCATATCCTCAACTATCTGGTTCACCCGCTTCGTCTGCCCATTGGTCTGTGGGTGGTAAGCAGTTGATTACCTCAGATCGGTACCCAAACCCTCCTGCAGACTCTGTCAAAAGCGAGAAGTAAACCGGGAATCTCGATCAGAAATGATGCTAACCGGCACACCGTGCAGTCAGATGACTTCGTTCAAGTACAACTCCGCTATCTTCTTCATCGGGTAATCAATCTTATATGGCACGAAGTGAGCACACTTTGTCAGTCTATCCACTATGACCCAAACAGAATCAAACCCCCTTGGGGATTTCGGTAAGCCCGTGATGAAATCCATAGATATACTTTCCCACTTCCAAGTCGGGATCTCTAACGAAGTTAACTTGCCACCAGGCCTTCCATGATCGGCCTTCACACGCTTGCAAGTGTGGCACTTCGCAACAAATCAGGCTATATCGCCTTTCATGCCATACCACCAGACAATTTACTTTAGGTCACGATACATCTTTGTAGATCCTGGATGGTAGGCAATGCTTGATCCATGAGCCTCTCTGCAAACCATACCCCTAATGTCCCCAACCGCGGGGATGCAAAATCTGCCGCGGTACTTCAAAGTTCCCGCATCATCGATGGAATAATCTGGCAACTCTCCTCTCTCAGTCCTGGAGAATAAGTGTAGAAGATTCGGGTCGTCCTTCTGGTGCAGTCTGGTCAAAGAAATCCAAGACGGCTCTGCCACTGACAAACTACTCTGCAAGCCACAACATCCCACTGATATATCCATAAGGAGTAACTCCTCCACTAAACGATCGGCGGTGAGATTAAAGATCTTTCCCGTCTTACGGCTCAGGGCATCGGCCACCACATTGGCCTTGCCTGGATGATACTGGATCTCTACGTCATAATCGGCCACATACTCTAGCCACCGACGCTGGCGCAGATTTAACTCCTTCTGCATGAACACGTACTTCAGGCTCTTATGGTCGGTGAAGATCTTGCACTAAGCCCCATAAAGTAGGTGTCTCCACAGCTTCAACGCATAAATAACCGCTGCGAACTCGAGGTCATGCGTAGGATAATTCTTCTCATGAGTCTTCAGTTGCCTTGACCCATAGGCAATCACCTTACCAACCTGCATTAATACGCATCCCAGACCTACATGCGAAGCATCCACGTATACATCATAATCAACACCCTCAGTAGGCAGGGTCAGAACGGGAGCAGTGCACAATCTCCTTTTTAACTCCAGGAAGGCTTCTTCGCACTTCTCGCTCCAAACAAAAGCCACGTTCTTCTGAGTCAGCTTGGTCAAAGGTGCAACTAGGGTAGAGAAACCCTCCACGAACCTCCTATAGTAGCCAGCCAACCCTAGAAAGCTCCTGATCTCCTTAGGCATGTCTGGCCTACTCCAATCCATCACTGCAGCGATCTTTTCTGGGTCGACCGAGATCCCATCCTTATTCACCACGTGGGCCAGAAACAAGACCCGAGGCAACAAAAATTCACACTTGCTCAACTTGGCGAATAACTTGTGGTTCCTCAACTCTGATAGAACCAAGCGCAGATGCTGCTCATGCTCCTCAGTGCTACGAGAATAAACCAACACGTCATCGATGAAGACCACCACGAACTTATCTAGGAAATCCTTGAACACCCGGTTCATCATATCCATGAACGCTGATGGTGCGTTGGTCAATCCAAACGACATCACTAAGAACTCAAAATGTCCATGCCTCGATCTAAACGCAGTCCGTGGAATATCTGCCTCACGGATCCTAAGCTGATGATAGCCTAAACGAAGATCAATCTTGGAGAAGACCGTGCTACCACGTAACTGGTCAAATAAGTCATCGATCCTTGGCAGAGGGTACCTATTCTTAACTGTGACTTTGTTCAGCTCCCTATAGTCGATGCAAAGCCGCATTGACCCATCTTTCTTCTTCACAAATAGAACAGGAGCACCCCAAGGCGACGAACTCTGCCTGATAAACCCTTTTGCCAACAACTCATCTAACTGGACTCGCAACTCCTCTAGCTCTCGAGGGGCCATCCGGTACGGTGCCTTTGCAATAGGACGCGTACCAGGCTCCAAATCGATCACAAACTCAACATCCCGCTCGGGAGAAAGACCAGGAAGGTCATCAGGAAAAACATCGGCGAAATCACGAACAACTGGAATCTCCTCTAAGCACGGTACACTAACAGCGGTCCCAACCACCGAGACCAAAAAAGCAAAACAATCCGAAAGAAAAAGCTTCTGAGCACATACCGCAGAGATGACAGGAGAATCCTTGCTCAGATCTGCATACACGCTTCCGGGCTGACCGTCGTCCCTGATGAAGTCCAAGCGCTTCCCTTTGCACTGAATGACTGCATCATACCTAGACAGCCAGTCCATGCTCAAAATAACATCGAAGTCCTCCAGATCAATCATCTTCAGGTCTACCTTTGTAAGGAAGTCCCCCAACAAAACATGGCAATCTAACATGCCCAAATCTGACAACATAGATTCACCAGAGGGGAACTTGACACGAAAGGTATCCCGAACTCGATCTAAAGTCAACCGATGTCGCTCTACAAAGGCTCTAGCCACGAACAAGTGGGTAGCGCCGGAGTCAAACAGAACACGCGCCCAACGGTTCTTCACCTTAAACTTCCCTATAGGAATATATATAACTAAGGAACTACCACAACAATACTACAAACATTCTAGCAAGACAAGAACATAACATTCAGGCTGGAAAGACAACTAACCTGAGATGACCTGAGTCGAAGCTTGAGCCTCCTCGGAAGAGATCACGTTCAGCTTTCCCTTTCCTTTGTCCACACGCTGAGGTGGAGGTAATGCCTGCAGAGGAACTGCATGAAGAGCAGGCTGGACCTGAGGACACCTAGACTTGATGTGTCCCTTCTGCCCACACTAAAAACAGACCTTATTCTTGGACCAGCACTTGGCAGCATCATGCCCGGGTCGCTTGCAAACGGAACAGGAGACATATTTCCTAGGAGCACCCTGAATCGCATGAACCCGCTCCTTCCTCTGAGCTGCTGCCCTCTTGAAACATCTCTCGACAGGGTGGCCTGACCGGCCACAGAAATTGCACACCACTTTGCTCTTCTTTCCCGGAGCTGCATCAGGTACCTAGGGTTTCTTTTCCTCCACAGACTTCCTCTTGTCCTTCCTCATTTGCTGGCCTCTGGTCTTCGCGGTCTCAATAGCCTCCACCTTGAGAGCAGCCTCCACTACTCCTGCATAAGTCTCTAACCCATAAGCACTGGTCAACTGCTGCACCTCGCTCTTCAAACCACCGAGAAATCGTTTAACTCGATCAGCCTCAATGCTGACAAATCCAGGGGAAAAATGGCTCAACTTGCTAAACTCTATCTCATACTCACCCATCGTGAGTTGCCTTTTCTTCAGATGGAGGAAGTTGTTCATGAGGCGGTCACGCTCGACCGAGGGTAAGAACTTCCTCAACAGTATCTCCTTGAACACCTCCCAAGAGCATCCAGCTACCAAGCTCTCCTTCTCTCTCAGCCACCAATTCTTAGCCAAACCTTTAAGCTGATAGGCGGCTAACATCACCCTCTGATCATCTGCAATCCCTGAGTACGAGAACATCTACTCCATGGAGATCAGCCAGTCGTCTATCACCATGAAATCTGCCTTCCCATCATAAGTGGGAGGGCTCAGCCTCTGAAACTGCGAGATGAATGCCATCTCTGCTGGCACCACCACTGGAGGTCTCAGGGGTGCAGGAGGGGAGGAACAACAATCCCCCCTGCAGGGCCTTGCACTCCCTGAGTCTGTCCTGCCACAACTGCCACCAAAGACTGGATCTGGGCTCGCACCTCCACCAACTGCCTGCTCAAGGAATCGCTACTCTGCCGCAAGCTTTCAATCACAACATCATTCTGCGCTCCCGATGACTCACCCTCAGACAGGGGAGTCGATCTAGTCAAAGGACGTCTCGCCATCCAAAAGTCATAGCAACACTAGTTAGATCCTAGTACAATGGCTAGACCCAACAACAAGTACAGACAATACATATATAGATATGAACTTAAAGCTGCTAAACTTGCTCTGGGAGTTTTTATCTTTTTTACAAAAATTGATGTTATGTCCTAACCTAGGATGGTTAACCACCACCATACTAATTCTTGTGCCTAGGTCGGGAATGCATGACTTTATATTATTTTTGACTCGAAAATTTATGTGTGTACATATGTCATCCTGCCAGTCTTTAGCTTGGCACGTTGTGCTTATGCAATGTTATGTTATGCATGTTTGTGCTATGCATTCTAAAAAGGCCCTAATGCATGTTATGAGCGGCGTACGCATGAAAATGTTATGCATCCCATACTACATAACATTCGCATGCAACGAAAAAGAAAACGTGCTAGTCGCAGCCATGTGGTGAGGTTATGCATCCCATACTACATAACCCTCACATGTTGCCCCTATGGTGGATCCATATACGAACACATATTATGCATACCATACTACATAATATGCCCCGTATACTTTATGTTATGCTATGAGTGTAGTGTTCATGCTTTTGCTAAGACGTGCTGATGACATATAGGTGTGTGAATGACATGATGCTGAACTACTAATGCAATCAAAAGGGAAGGTTGCCCGACTAACTTGTCAGGCAACCTCCCTCTGATACCAACTGTCACAACCCACATTTTCTCCGAATTAAAGAATTATCAGAGTATGAGAAAACACGCGTCATGATGCCACGTCAAGCAGGGGATAACTGCTGACGCTCAGGCAAAACCACCTACTATACTTTAAGAAAGAAATTCATGATTTTAATGATTAGAAAATCAGTTGTACTTAGAGGCCGTATCCCTCGGCTCGATGGATCACCAAGTCCACGGTTAAAAACTATACTTAAGCGCTGCGGAAAAATACTTTATTCAGGTTTGACATCCTAAGAAGTGCATAAGAGCCCTAAGAGGACCACTTATGCTATGCAAGACAGTACATTTAATTTATATTATATATATAGGAAAACGATCTTTATACGCAGTTTGGAAAATAGTTATTTACTTTTATAAAACATGCTGATTGTGCAATATACATATAATAATAATATTAGTTGTAGTTTCAAACTAACTAGTAACCTAGCATAAATCCTCCCCAGAGCAAGTAGACTATCTCCAGAAAATGGTAGCAGCAAAAGTAATATATTTAGTAAAAAGGTAAAAACTACCAGTGGGAGCCAACAACCTGACACGAACCCACTAACAAATATGTATGTCTGTAAGAAAAGTACAGAAAAACTACCTCACTAACAAGCAACAGAACCTCCAAGGTCAAAGAGACCACCAGCAACACCACCGCAACCTAGCCACAAAACTGGCTACTGCTCAGAACCTGAGGCATTCAAAAGAAGAAAGAATACCTCAGCAAGCAAAACAAGAAAAAACTGCATGAAAGTGTCAACCGAGAGGGGGGGGGGGGTAAGTGAAAGAGGAAAACACACAACAGTAAAAGTCACAACTACCCCAAGGCAAGACAACAAGGAAATGCACTACTTGCGAGGAAACAACATCAACCCTGCCCAGAAACTACATCCTATAGGGTCTACTAGACTTCCAAGAGCCCAAAATGCTGCAATCTACCAAGAAATAAACACCTAACACCCTAAGCTGTGGGAGATGGTAGTAGCAAAAACAAATAACATGGATCCGGGTTGGAGGCAAACTCAGTTCCCCAACCTCCATTTCCAAGCCAACAAGCTCAAGGGTCTACATGTGAAAGCACAAGGGACCTTCCACCCCCTTGCCCAGCCCGTGCCTGGAGCAAGATAGAAGAATAAGGGTGGCCTTGGCTAAATTACACAATACCTCCCCCATGAAGAGCTTCAAACCACCACTACTAACCACGACCCACGATTCGGCCTTTAGGAAAGAAAAACATGGCCGACAAAGAAACTACAAATATAATCAAGAAATTCACTCGGGAACGAAAATCGAGGTAAGGGAAACAGTGTTGAAATCACTCAGCACGGCTTGGCATTGAGTGGGACCCACTCAACGCCTAACCAGACCTTGGCATTGAGTGAGTTAGCCTCACTCAGCGCCAGTACAGCCATGGCGTTGAGTGAGAATCACTCACTCAACGCCTTCCACAAGAACAACTCTGGCGTTGAGTGAGCTATCCTCACTCAATGCCAAAACAGCCATGGCGTTGAGTGAGGTCCACTCCCTCAATGCCTTCAGCAAAAGAGGCAGTGGCGTTGAGTGAACAAACCTCACTCAACGCCAAAACAGCTATGGCGTTGAGTGAGGTCCACTCCCTCAACGCCTTTAACAAAACCACAAAACCCAACAGTGGCGTTGAGTGAGTCCACCTCCCTCAACGCCAAAAAAGCTTTGGCGTTGAGTGAGGTCAACTCACTCTACGCCAAAGTTCATTCCCGCAGGAAAACCCTAAACCATCGCCAACAAGAGGAGGTCGGCGGGAATGCCGACTGTTTCTCGCCGAATCGGCGAGAATGCAGGATGATTCTCACCGAATCGGCGAGAATCCAGGATGATTCTCGCCGATCGGCAGGAATCCAAGATGATTCTCGCCGATCGGCGGGAATCCATGATGATTCTCGCCGAGCGGCGGGAATCCAGAATGATTCTCGCCGAATCGGCGGGAATCAAGGATGATTCTCGCCGATCGGTGGGAATAACTGACGTTACACGTCGAAATCGGCGGGAATCACTTGGTGATTCCCGTCAATTTTGACTTAGACGAAAATTCTCACTCAATCACCCCACCACTCAGCCGCAAAGAACAAACCAAACTATGGCTTTGAGTGTGTCCACCACACTCAACGCCAAGTCCGGGCGGCTTTTGGCCTTGAGTGTGTGTAGCACACTCAACACCAAAACCCGAGAGTTTACCAAGACTGGTTCTAACCAGAGCCCTACCACAACAAACTTCCTCACTCTCTCTCTCGGCTCCACCCGGCAAAGCACCCAATTAGAACTATAAATCTGGATTCTAAATAATGAACACAACTAGCAGGTTGAGCAAACAGCACAAGGAGGGGGCTCATAGGAGAATCTAAGCCCTAAATTTAGCAAGATAAAGGAGAACATGCTTGGTTTCTACCCTAAGGCTAACCGGTAAATATTCCAGAATTCAAAAGAACAACAATGGCAAGGGCAAGAATACCACTTGCCTCGATTTTCGGCGAAGCTTGGTCGGCTTTCCCTCCTCTTCGTTCTGCACTAGAAGGAGCAGCACCTAACAAACAAACCCGCACTTTAATGGCGGAAAACCACAAGAAACCGAAAATCCAAGTCTCCTAAAACTCCATGAAAAACAAACCTCTTACCGTCGAAACGTAGAACTGAGTGAGAGCAAGACAATGCCGCTTTCGGAATCGAAATCCGTCCACGAACACTCCCGGAATCAGCGTCTGAAGGCTAGGGCTAACCGTCGCTTCGGCCTCTGCTTTCCGCGAAATAGGAACAACAGTTTTCTTTTGATCTCGGTAAGAAGGAGGAAGGAGAAGTGGGCCCGCTGATTCTAATTAAGGCTTTAAAATAAGTCTAACACGCCAGTTCAGCCTAACCGTCTCCCAAGCCACTGGTTCACTTAAATTAAGAGGGTTTCTAATTAGATTTTACTAATGGCACACCCAAAACGACACGAAAACCGAACTACCTCGGAATTCGACGAAATTCGCACCGTAGCTAAATATCCACGCTAAAAACACAACGGCGAAGTCAAAATTAACTTTCGATGAACAGAACTCGAGTTATACCCTCCCGAAGACAAAACACAAGAATCCCCTGAGAGGCCACACAGGGTCACCCAAAACGACTCGGCTTGCTAGGGAGATCTTGCCAATAAGCTACAAAATAGGGCACCCAGTTCTAAGGAGTTAAGACCACACTCCACAGATGGCACAAGCCAAGAAAATGCGTCGACGTAACGTCAAACAAGAATTAAATAATCGTAGAAAAAAATCGGGGGCGTTACATCAATATTCACCAATTCATTCTCCAGTACATCTATCCCCTCAACATCATTCACCAGAGCATGTTACTCCTCCTCCATCCCCTCTTCCTTCTCATCTTACTTACATTCGTCCTCTTCACAATCTATCATCCCTACCTTCATTCAATCTTCTTTCATCCCCTAGTCATTCTCCATCTCCTCCAGATAAGAAATGCTATATTCTCATCCATGCTCTTCCACCTTCAATCTATCTGTATCTACTCAAACCCCATCTGAATTCATGGGCATAGTTTCACCCTCCATTTCATCTCTTCTACAATCTATCTCACCTCTTCTTAAATAACTCATATCAGAGGCCATTTCACCTCTTGCTTCTTCTATTTCATCTCTTGCTGCCCAACTATCTGCCTTCCCTATCCCTCCTTCTTCAGTCAGGGGCCTGACTCCAATGCTTAATGAAACCAGGTAGGGGGAGATACTCCATGAAGAAGTAGCTCCAATAGCAGCATCATAAGTAGCAGAGATAGTGGTTATTGATACTAAGATAACAGATGCAGAACTCACAGAATTCTTGGACATTGATTATGAGACAGCTTTTTTAGATCATTCTTTGGATATTGATTCTAGAGACTGTTTCATTTCTCCAGCAGTTGAACTGAACTCAGTTCTTGATTTATTTGATCTTATGTATAACAACATTCTTTCTTTTGTCTCTCCTCAGTTCTGTACAAACATGGTTTGCTATACAGCTCCAGTTAGCTCAGAAGTCTTACAACTTATTCAGAACAGCTTTTCAGCTCCAGAGCCTGAGCTTGTTCTAGTTTCAGGTTGCTGAGGATGAGTTCTCTGAGCCCAAGGCTTTTTCCCCTCCCACTTTTGTCTTCTCTACATCTCCATTACCAGATATGGATGAGATCTTTGCTGAAGAAATGGCTCAGGAAGCTGAAATAGTTCCAGATGAAGTGGTTTCTCCTCAAGATGTTCTACCTCCAGTTCCTCCTCATGTAGTCAAATAGATCTCAAAGGAAACGTTAAAAGCAATAGATGCTCTATATGACAATCACCAAAGTTCCTCTGAAGATGACACAGACAATGATTCAGATGATTCTGCTAATTTCAAATCTAAGAAGAAAGTTATCAAGAAGAGAAAGGCTGTTCCAAAGGCTGCTCCTAAGCCCAATCCCAACAATGATACTCCCTACTATATTTTGCAAAAGATAACTCCTTACCCAGGGATGCCCCATTGGATGTGGCTGTCTAAAAATGATAAGAAAGAAATGAAGAAGTGGAGACGGTACAAGTCTCCTTCAAGACAATTCAGGAAAGACCCTCCTCCTCCTCCCTCTTCAGGTACTTCTGGAAGTGTTACTCAGAGAGCTGCTCCAGTAACCAAGACTTATCAAAGACAGTCAAGGCATGACAACCAACGAACTTCTTCAAGCCATCCTCCTCCAGCTTCATCCAAGAGAGTTTTTGCAGACACTTTTGATAAATCACAATAGGACTCTAGTCAATTCAGGACAGAGTCTCCTCCTATTCCATTTGTAGATCCAGAATATGAGACCTCTGCTAGGATGGCTAGATTTCAAGAGTTAGTAGGACTCTCTCAGATTATGAAAGCTAAAGCTGAAGGCAAGGATCCTTCTCAGTTTTAAACAATATCATCTTACAGGAAAGAAGAACTGACCAGGTATGCAAAAGCTAACAAGTCCTTTAAGCTGATGAGCATATGAAATTGCATCTAGAGGCTGTAGTACCCAGAGCAACTTCTTAGAATATTATTGGTGCATCTAACATGATCATGTCAAAAAGAGAAGCTGCTAAACCTAACAGAGAAATCTTATTCAAACAGTCTACTGAAAAGTCTGAGAAAGCTATTCCCAAGCAGAAACAGTAATTTTAGTTATTGTAATTTCATTGTTTAAACTCTATTTCTGCTTATATTATGAAGCATATGTTGTAAATATCTGCTGAATGTATTATTTCTACCAGATATATGTCTCTTGCTTTATGATTGCTTGTTATTTGTATTTTAGTGACCTCGCCCAAATAGGGGGAGATTGTTGGATCCCTAGTTGGATTTGAGCTAGGTTCACTAATTTAGGTTGAGTCTGACCCACCTTATATAGCCAGGGTATAGTCAAGTAATCCTAGAAATTATGCTAAGTCCTTTTAGTTCAACCTTCTTGTACTAGCCAACAGAGGACCTCAGGAGATTCAGATTTAGAAGTTTTTCAGAAGACAGCTTGATCAGTTCAAAGTTCTTCAAACTCAGCTCGACGATCGTCGATCTCCGATCAACGAACTTAGAGTTAATTCTCTGAGCTGAGCTCGACGATATTCGAGCTCAGGTCGACGATCAGTTTTCTCCAGACAGATTCTCAGATCGACTAATTTCTGTGTGTTCAAGTTCTGTGGTCGATGTTCTTGGAGCGCAGAATCAGTTGCTTATATTCAGCGTGTGCTTCACAGAGCTCAGGTCGACGAACAGGATTTCTCAGGTCGACGTTCTCTGAGTGCAGGTTGACGAAATCTGTTCTCTGGTCGACGAATTCTGTAAGTTGTCTGTTCTTTGTTCTTTCCTTATCTGTTCCCTCTTTATTATTATTTTAAGTCATAAATTCCATGAGTAATCAATGCTTATATTCCCAATGAATACAGCCATTCCTGGCAGCATTGATTATGGTATTAATTAGAGGATTTATTTGACATATTTCTCGGGACAGTTGAGAAAAAAAATAATGATTGAAATGCTAGCCGTTTTCCTTCCTAGTTTTCCAGCAAGGCATTAATTGCAGTTATTCAAATTTCTAAGCAAGATTGGTTGTCAAAGAGAATACAGAAAGATTACTTTTTTAAGAGATACAGAGACTGAGAATTCAAATACAATTCTTCCAGAGTAGAAAAATTACAGAGAGAGATATTCTTAGCAAGAGCAAAATCCTCACAACAGCTCTCATTCCTCATCTCTCACTGTGCTCTCAAGAAGATAAAAGAAGAACAATACAAACTGATCAAGAGTCTTCTTCATCTTCTTTTTTCCAAGAATTTGCTGAGACATTATAGATCCTTCTGTCTAAAGTTCCTGGATCTATTTTTCACAAGCTGAAGACCTACACACTCCTGAACAAAGCTTCTCAATCCTGAACATCTCTACATTTCAGGGGGAGCTTTGACAAGATCTGGAATCCACACAAAGTCTTCTCAAAGTGCTTTTGAGAAAAGATAAGACTAACATCATTTTCTTTCCCACGTCATTGTATAGGGTTTTAACTCCCTTCAAAAGTTAGCCTGGTTCACCAGTCACCTTCCAAAAGACTTGAGTTTTGTTTTTAGGCACCTGATCAAAGCTCAAAGAGTTGCAATATCTCCCTGCAAATAGATATTTTGGTGGCAGTCAACTGATCAAAACCTGTAGTGGATTCCTACTAGGGTGGTAGAAGAGTGGATGTACCCAGTTGGGGAACCACTATAAAATTCTTGTATTGTCTGTGTGTTTGCTTTTTTCTTTTATCTTGTGCTATGGTAGTTTAGTGTAGCTTTTCATTGCTCCTGATATCTTCTCCTAGTTATTGCTATATTACTTATTTTTATATGTGAAAAATAAAGTTGTAAAGGAATTTTTAAATTACTATATTCACCCTCCTCTAGAGTTAACTAGAGATTACCCTCCCGTTTCTTTCACCCGTTGCTCAAATTGCTAGTTTAATACTAGACTGACGTAGGTCGGCATCCCCTTGTCCGTTCGGCACGAAGCCTTTTAAGAGCTCGCTGCTCACAATAGCCATACTGTCCACCAAGGACTGGCTTCACAATCCAAAAAGGGGAGTTAGTGCGAGTGTTCCTCGCGATAGCTTTGCGGGTTCAACAGAAGCTCTCTTTCTGCAACCAAACTCAACTTAAACCCTGCAACATCCTGCAGTGCCAGAAAACTGGTCTTTCCATAGCATACAACACAAGAATTACGAGGGTATTTTCCTGGAATTCCCATTCCAGTACTTCCTGTTACTCCACTTCACAGGCACAACCCACCGAATCCACAAACTACTCGTTTAAATGCGGAGTCTTCTCCGGTGCGCAAAATAAAACATCACCAATCAAGACTAACCTGTCCAGATGGGCTTTACACAGCATGCCTATTCCGTACTTATTGGGTACACTGCAAAATATGTACCAGATTTGGAGAAGCCTCATCTTACTCAATGATATACATAAATTTGTATTTGATGGATGTTTGAGTTTCATTGTGCAGGTGTAAGGTTTGAAAGAATTTTTCTAAGTACAAGTGTCGACACATTGTGAAGAAGTTGTCTCAACACTTGTGAAGAATTGTGTCGACACCCAGAAGTTGTGTCGACACTAAAAGCAAGGCATGTGTCGATACCCAGGCATTGTGTCAACACCTAAAGAAGAAGCTGTGTCGACACCCAGGACTTGTGTCGACACACACTCAACACCATTTGTCTACAGCTAAGTCAAGACTAGAAGCAGTTGTGTCAACACACAGGACATGTGTCGACACACACTCAATGACATATGGATGACACTCAACGCCATCTAACATCAACAGCTATACTGAGTCAGAAGGCTGGTGTCGATATACAGAACTTGTGTCGACACACACTCAACGACGTCTCGACACACACACTCAACGACGGTTGGATATACACTCAACGCCATCTACCAACATCAATTATGTCAAGATCAGGAGCAGTTGTGTCGACACACAGGACTTGTGTCTATGCATACAAACAGAAGCTGTGTCGAGTAGCTGAAGAATGATTATATCAACACATGGAGTGTTATGTCGACATCATCAAAGGCTTGTGTCGACACTTAGTCTATTTGTGTCGACACATATAAAGCTGTCTGCTGAGTGGCTCTTGCTGACTTATAAAATCTTTGAGGAATCAACTGTCATGATGGGTGACTCGACAGCTGTCATTACCTACAGGTCTGACACCTTTGTCAGAACTGTCAGAAGGTTGTTACAAACCGGATCAGCCGGTAATCAGGAGAAATCTCTATATAAAGGACTAATCCGTGACAACTTAAAAAAATAGACACAGAGATAAAAAGGTGGATCATCTAAAGAAAGTTTTTAACAACAAGTAAAGGGGTGACCCTTAAGAAGGCAGATTCTGAACAGTCTGCAGAGAAGATTCAGATCTTATTCCTAATTCAAGGAAGGAACTGATAGGAGATCAACTTCTACATCAAGAAGAGTTCAACCTTATTTTGTTCTATAAAGAAGATTTGAAACAGCTAAGTCAGGTTGGATCTGGAGATTCAGTTCATTCAAGAACTGATCAAGAAGCTCTCACCTATAAAGTGATCTATCTGGTGATATTTCTGTATTTCTCAAATACTCAAAATCTTGTAGGATCTATTGTTAGATCTGAGTTGTAAGCCTATAATTATAAAGGCTGAGGTAGGGCTGTGTGCCTGAGGTGTAGGACTATTGATAGTCTGAGTTGTAAGCCTAGTTATAAAGGCTGAGGTAGGGCTGTGGCCTGAGGTAGGATTCTTGGGGAAGGATCTGAGGTAGGACTTATGTAAGTCCGAGGTGTAGGAACCATTCTGGTTCTGAGCTATAAGATCTTTGGATCTGAGAAAGAGGAAGGAAGTTGGGTTGAATCCAGTTCTCTACTAGATATGCGAAGGGGGGAAAGTGGATGTACCCATACCTTGGGGAACCACTATAAATCTGGTGTATGTTGTGCTGTGTTTTCTGTGCTGTGATTTGCAATTTTTGTGCTAAGTAAGAACTAGTTATATTGCCTAAATACTTAAAGATAATAAGAACCTATTCACCCCCCTCTAGGTGTTTAGGCTCTTGAAATAAGTCTTTCAAGTGGAATCATAGGGAGGTTACTCAAAGATAGACCTAAAAGTATGAGTATATCTCCAAGGCATTTAACAATTTTCAAGAATGAGTTCAAATGAGAATCAAAAGGAGTTTGGATCTATGAAACTACCTATCTACAAGAAAGAGTGTTTTGGCATATGGAAGGAAAAGGTCAGATTGTTTATGGAAGCTTCTGATCCAAGAATCTATATTACTGTACAAGAAGGACCCTTCATTCCAATGAAGGTATCAGCTCTGGATACAAATGTAAGAACTCCTAAGAACTATTCTAAAATGACAAAGGATGAGATCATCCTGGAAACACTAGAAAAAAGAGCACATAACATTATTTTAAGCGCTATAGATGATGCCACATTTCAGAATTTGGTGCATTGTAAAACTTCTAAGGAACTGTGGGACACCCTGATTGTCTATATGGAGGGAACAGAAGAAGTCAAAAAAGACAGAAAATCTAGGCTAAACCAAGAATATGAGAGCTTTAGACAAGCCAAGACTGACATCATAGCTGAATGCTACAAAAATTTCTTCAGGATAGTTAATGAACTGATGACCTATGGAAGAGTCTTCAGCACTTATGAACCGAATGACAAGTTTCTCAGGTCTCTGACAAAGGACTGGGACACAAAGATTTGTGCCATCAGAGAGGTGGCCAAGCTTGCTGATACACCTCCTCCCATATTGTTTAGAAAGCTGCTATTATATGAAATGCAGCTTACTGCCAGGAAGGAGGAAGAGAAGAGCAGCAGGTCTGAGTACAAGGACAAATCAGTAGCCTTCAAGGCTGAAGGCACAAGAAAGGGCAGGAGAAAATCTCCTTCTCCACCCAGAAGGAGTGCTGAGGCAAAAGAAGGAATTCATGATATAACCTCATCAGACAGCCACACCTCTGATGAGGACTTTGCTACTTTTACAAGGCAGTTCCAAAGGTTTATGAAAAAGAAGAAGTGGAGATCCAGACCATCATCATCCTTTTACAAGGATGAGTACTAAAAGAAAAAGAAGAATCCCAAGGAGGACAGGTATGCCTCAAAACCTAGTAAACAAACTAACTCTAAGATTGTTTGCTATTGCTGCAACATGCTAGGACATGTCATAGTTGACTGTCCAGACAAGAGAACTGAATCTAAGGACAAGAAGAAGCATCAACTGAAGAGCAAGAAGGAGAAATTCTTTGTTGCTCAGAAACAGAAGAGTTGGACAGACTCTTCATCTTCAGGATCAGGAGAAGAAGAAGATGCAGAAGCATCTGTTGGGCTGTTCTAAAAAGAAGAGGATTCTAGGGAACTAGAATTCCTACAAATGCTGGACTCCATAAATGGAATGGAAGACCATTACTGTAGAGGGATGATGGCTCTATCAGAAAATGATCAGTGCTAGGATCTGCCTGGTCCAAGCAAGGTATACAATTCTCCCTTAGAGTCTGATTACTTTACTGGATCAGAATTAGAAGCATCTGCATCAAGAGATGTGGATGGTTCTGAGTCTGAAGGGGATGTACACCAACTCATTGATGAGTATGGTGGGTTGCTGTAAGCTCTAAAGAGAAGTAAGCTTCTTGTCAAGGAGCAGGCCAAGGAGATTGAATCTCTTAAGCAGGCAACATTAGAATCAGCCAAGCTGATTGATTTGAAACTGAATGAGGTTGCCAAACTGAAGAACATAACTGTCATTCAGATGGACACAATCTCTTTCAAGGAAAATCATATCAAGAATCTGAAGGCAAGACTTCAGAAATAAAAAGAGTTAGTGGCTAAATTCTCTAAGCCAAAATCAGTCTTGCCTTTAATAGACAACTTCATTTCTCAAAAAGGTAAGACTGGTCTAGGCTTTAAGGGAAGAACAAGGGCCACCAATTCACATGGAAAAGGTAAGGCCCCAGTTCAGCCACTAGCCTTTAAGCCCCCTATTTTCTTTAAGAAGGTGATGCAACCTACAAATAGGTATGATCATGAAATGACTCATGGTCACTGTAAGTATGGAGATCACATTAGGAAGTGTGCTAATGCCAGTAGGCCACTCTATAGGAAAGCCCATCAGGTTCAAAAAGAATTCTTTGGATTTTCTTCTCTAGCACCTACACTCAAAAGAACTGCTGGCAATAAGGTTGTGAAGTCTGTACCTAAGAGAAGGTACAATAGATTTGAGTGTTGGTGTTATGGCAAGGTAGGCCACTTTGCTATGGAATGTTGGTTTAACACAAGTGTTAAAACCAAGAATAGTTTACCTATCAGAAAAGCTATAGGTAAACATGATAGTTTTCAAACTAACAAGAACCTAGGACCCAAAACTAATTTAGGTTCTAAGGAAGAGTAATTCTTTATTTGATGCAGGAGAATTCAAGTGGCCATACCCCTATATGGTACTTGGATAATGGATGTTCCAGACACATGACTGGAACAAGAAGAATATTGAGGGACTATGTAC
The DNA here is from genome assembly GCA_039513925.1 of Platanthera zijinensis. NCBI lineage: Eukaryota > Viridiplantae > Streptophyta > Magnoliopsida > Asparagales > Orchidaceae > Platanthera > Platanthera zijinensis. Next base: position 257,548,412 of record CM077079.1, read on the forward strand.
TCATAGAGAATGGACCCAAAGTTATCTTTGGTGGATCAGAAAAAGGAATCATCAAAGAATTTGGTAACATCTCTAGTGATTCAATTACCATCACTAAAGTGGCTTATGTGAAGGGGTTAAAACATAACTTGATTAGCATAAGTCAACTTAGTGATCTAGGTTATGATATCTCTTTCCATAAAAGGGAGTGCCAAATTAAAAGGTCAAGTGATCGAGAGATCATGTTGACTAGCACTTGGAGAGGGAATGTATATTGTCTTAACCTAGATTGTGAGTATAACAATTCACCCATTTGCCTAGTTATAGGTGAGAAAGCTTCACTGTGTGTCAAATGGCACAAGAGGCTGGCTTATCTGAACTACAAGTCTATAGGACAACTGTTCAGCATGGGATTAGTGAGGAATGGTCCTCAAGCCAAGTGTATTAAAGAGGGAGTGTGTTCAGCTTGCCAAAAGGGCAAACAGACCAAGTCCTCTTTTCCTGCACTTGATACCAAAGATTCAATGAGATATTTATATCTCTTGAATATGGATTTGTTTGGTCCTATGCCAGTTCATTGTCTTGGTAGGAAAGTATACACTTTAGTTGTTGTGGATGACTATTCTAGATACACATGGGTTTTCTTCTTGAGGCAGAAATCTGAAACCCCTTGTGTTTTCCAGACTTTTGCTAGACAAATTCAGAATGAATTTAACAATTCAGTGGTCAAAATCAGAAGTGACCATGAAACTGAATTTCAGTCTGAATGTATGATAAAATTCTGTGAAGAACTTGGGATTCATCAGGAGTTATCCTCACCTAGAACACCTCAGCAAAATGGAATTGCTGAAAGAAAGAATAAAACTCTTATTGAGGCAGGTAGAAATCTACTCAGTGACACTACTCTCCCTGAATATTTCTGGGCTGATACAGTAAATACTGCTTGTCAAGTTCTCAATAGAGCATCCATAAATAAGAAACTTAAGTTGACTCCCTATCAGATTTTGAAAGGCAGAAAACCAAACATTTCTTACTTCATAATCTTTGGTAGCAAGTGTTATGTCCTAGTTAATGGTAAACACTACCAAACAAAGTTTGCTGCCAAATCCCTAGAAGGGATATTTGTTGGGTACAACAACAACAGGATGACATACAGGGTCTACAACTTGACTACCCAAGTTATAGAAGAGTAAGTCCATGTTGTTTTTGATGAGTCTAGATTGATTAACAATGAATTGTCTAGTTCTTCAGTTAGTTCTACAGGTTTAACAGACAGGCTGGACAAGATGACCATCAATGATGAAGCTCCTGCTAGGATGGATGATGGAAAAGATGCATGCTGTCCAGGAGGAGAACAAAACTCACTGGATGATGAAGACAATGAGGAGCATCCGGTTGAGGAAAATGAAGAAGGCCATGAGGTAGACAAGTTTCTTCCTGCTAGAAGACACCTGAAGGATCATCCAACTCACCAAATCATTGGTGATGCAAATCAAGGTATTCTAACAAGGAGCAAGAACATGAACACAGTTTTATGTTCAAGTTTCTTGTCACAGATAGAACCCAGGAAGTTTGAAGAAGCCATGCAAGATACTAACTGGGTTGATGCTATACAAGAAGAACTGAATCAATTCAGAAGATGCAAAGTCTGGGAACTAGTTCCTAAACCTAAGAATCACAACATCATAAGAACCAAGTGGATCTACAGAAACAAACTAGATGAAAATGATACAATTATAAAAAATAAGTCAAGGCTAGTAGCAAAAGGCTATAGGCAAGAGGAAGGGATTGACTTTGATCAAACCTTTGCCCGAGTAGCAAGGCTAGAGGCTATACAGATGTTCTTGGCCTATGCTGCCTATCAAGGGTTCAAGGTATATCAAATGGATGTAAAGTCAGCATTTCTGAATGGTGACTTAAAAGAGGAAGTCTATGTTGAACAACCATCAGGTTTTATAGATTCTCATTATCCTGATTATATATATAGGCTTAGGAAAGCCCTATATGGTTTGAAACAAGCCCCTAGGGCTTGGTATGAAACCTTATCTACTTTTCTTATTGAGAATAAATTCTTTAGAGGAAAGATAGACAAAACTCAATTCTTTAGGGAATCTAAAGGCAAGATAATCCTAGTCCAGATATTTGTTGATGATATTATCTTTGGATTTACTGAAAACAACCATTGTAGAAAGTTTGCCAAACTTATGCAAGGGAAGTTTGAGATGAACAGTATGGGTGAGCTGAAGTTCTTTTTGGGACTTCAAGTCAAACAGACTGATAATGGATTATCATATCTCAGTCTAAGTTCACCAAGGTGTTGATTAAGAAATATGGTATGGACTCAGCCTCCACCATGAAAACTCCAATGGGAACAAGTATTCCTATAGGCAAAGATGAGATAGGGAAACCTGTTGATGAGTCTTTGTATAGAGGGATAATTGGCTCCCTACTCTACTTGACTGCTAGTAGACCTGACATCATGTATGCTACATGTATTTGTGCTAGGTACCAAGCATGCCCAAAGGAATCTCATTATACTGTAGTTAAAAGAATTTTGAGATATCTTAAGGGCACGCCTAATCTAGGTCTTTGGTACCCTAAGAATAGAGATTTCACACTAACTGGTTTCTCAGATGCAGACTTTTCAGGATGCAAAAAAGACAGGAAAAGTACTACAGGAACCTGTCAATTTCTAGGTGGAAGGTTGGTGTCATGGTGTAGCAAGAAGCAGACCAGTGTAGCTATATCAACAACTGAGTCTGAATATATAGCTGCAGGCAGTTGCTGTGCACAATTATTGTGGATAAAGCACCAACTTGAAGATTATGACATCAAGATAAGTAGAATTCCACTGTTTTGTGATTCCACAAGTGCTATTTCTATTGCTAAGAATCCTGTATCACACAGTCGAACTAAGCATATAGAAATTAAGTTTCATTTCATAAGAGAACATGTGGAGAAAGAAGATATTAATCTAGAATTTGTAAACACAAATAGTTAGATTGCTGATATTTTTACAAAACCTCTGGATGAAACTAAATTCAATCATTTTAAAATTGAATTAGGTATGTTGAACCTAGAATAGGTCAGCTCAAGTATTCCTAAGTAGAATATGTCAGCACAAAATTTCTCTGGAAATTTGTCTAAGTACCAAGTTTGTGTCGACACAAATAGACTTTATGTCGACACACTCAGTATGTTGTGTCGACAAAGGAAAAGGATGTGTCGACACAGAAATAGTATCTGTGTCGACAGAAGTATGGATATCGACACAACTATGTCGAGACTTTAAGTTAACTGATTTTTGTGTCGACACACAAAAATCAAAGTCGACACTCTGTGTCGAGACATGACCAGTCCATGTCGACACTAACATAAGTATGTCGACACATAGACGTGTCGACTAAACCTAAGTATTGTCGAGACCTAGTATTATTACTAAGGAGCGTCTTTTGAAATCCCCTTTACACCTAGACTATAAATAGGTGAAGCCAAATTCTTGTCGACTACGCTTTCAAATTTCTTGAATCTAGCCCTTGTGTCGACTTCAATATTCTCTTCTCTTCTCTCTCTCCCTTCCATCAATGGCGCCCATCAAGGAAGATAAGGTGAATGAAGTCTATGAACTGGTTCGTGATGGATTCATGACAACGTCTCAAGAAATTCAGGGTGTAATTACCCTAATTTCAGAAAATGGGTTGGAATTCTTGGTTTCAGAACCAACAAAGATTTGGAAGAAGGAGGTCATGGAATTTTATCCTTCTGCAACTGTGGACACAGACGAGAAGAAGATCAAAGCCACTGTACAGGATTCAAGAGTGAAATTTACACTGAAGTCGATTAGGAAATCACTCCAACTTCCTAAGGTCAAGGATGAAGATGACATCATTCCCTCGATGACAAAAGATGCCTTAAGCTGGTGCGGGTTAAACCCTAATACCAAGGTTGGATCATCCATCACCAGGAAAGGGATGAATTCACAAGGGAAATTCCTGTCAGAGATAGTAAGCAAGGTAATACTGTGCAAAACAGGTGGACATGACAGAATCACAGCTTCTATGTTCAATCTAATGACAAGAATAATTTTCAAGCTAAAGACAGATTGGGCATCCATAGTATTTGACAAAATATAAGAAGGAATCAAGAAACCAAATCTGGGAAGAATCCTGAGTCTATATTTATCTTCAGTAATACCAAATATTATAAACCAATTTCCAGGATCAAAAATCAACCATATGAGAAGAATGGACACAAGAATCCTGTCTAGGTAGGATAGAGTATTAACCAAGGAGATTTCTACTCCTCAGAAATAAACCAAGAAAGAACAGAAGAAGAAGAAAGTTGTTTAGCAAGCAGAATCTTCTAGTGATTCTGAAGAGGAAGTTCTCTTCAGTTAAAATGAAGACATGCCCCAAAAAGATGTTCAAGATCAAGTAGAGAGCAGTGTTCTCCCATTGCAATAGGTAGTCACTACTCCAGGGGGAGAAAATCCTGAATCAGCAGCACAAGAAACTATACTTTCTGAGCTACCTGCTCAAGGGGAAGGAATTTATGATGCTACTCTAGAGAGTGAGTATGCAACAGATACAATAATGGATATTGTCTCAGATATAAATAAAGAAGCACTGGATAATGCTGAGAAGGAGGCACAAGATGTGCAGAATGAGCAAGTAAGTATCTCCTTTATAGAACAGGACCTAGACAAAAATCTGGATGTCCAGGGAGAACCTTTTGTTTTCCAACCTAACCTTGTTCCTCCTGTATAGATACAACATGAGATAACAATGAAAGATCTATTTCCTGAATTTACCTGCTGCAAGGACTGAGGGGGAGCAATCCCAGGTAGAAAAGGACCTGCCAAGAACTGAGGGGGAGGAGCTACTAAATGCCCCATCTAATAAGGAAACTGTTGATATAGAAAGCTCCTCACAACCCTCTGATGATGATGAAGCTACTATGGCTAAGAAAAGGAAGATAGTTGAAATAAAGAAAAGGAGCGCAGGCTACAAGAAAGCCTTGCACACAGTCACACAACCACCTGCTCCAAGCATGGATTTCAGTTCACTACTGGTCCAGATGCAAGTAAAATTGGATGAACAAAGACAATCTCTAGAGAAGAATGTGGTTGAGTCAAATAAGGAACTGTAGTTTCAGCTGGCTTAGGACATAAAGTCAATCAGATTTGAAGTCAATCTGCACAAGAAAGAAATGACAGATTGCTTCCATAAGGGAAACAATGCTGTGGTGTATTTGGCTGAGCAACAATAACTGCTGAAGACTGAGGTAGAGGACATTGCCACAAAACAATGGTATGTTTTGGAAAATCAATTCAGGTCCAATGAAAACCTCAAAGACTCCCATGCAGAAATCATCCAGAAACGGGGAAGTATTTCAACAGATTTGAAAACTGAAATATCAAAGCAGATACAAGTAGATTTAGCTGCTATTCAGACAACTATTGAAGCCTCCCAAAAGACAATTTCTGATACCTTACTGAAGTTCAAAGACTATTACAAAGAAGGTACAGAATATTTGGCTGATCAGATAAGGTTTCAGAAGACTGATCTGATGGATCATATTACTAGAGAAGTCATAAAGGGGGAGAGATTGTTAGTCAAAGATAGCTCTGACCATGCTAAATGGATCTCTAATTCCATCAGAGCGACACTTGGCTTTCCTCCTTTATGTGATGATGACAAGGTTGCTGAATCTGGAGTGCAACCTGCTAATATTGAAGGAAATTAGTCTGAAGTTGCATAGGTTATTTACCCTCCTGCTGATTTTGATATGGTTCAACAAGAAGTACAGACAATGTACAGTCCTTCATAGGAGGCATCAAAGGTGATCATTGAAAAGGTAGAAATGTCAGAGGCTGCCAAGCAAGCTCAAAAGGAGGCACAACTATCTAAGAAAAGGTTCAGGGAACATGGCTGAGTTGAAGCCAGATTTTGAAGCAATGAAGTCCTACTTCAAGGAATATCATTTTGACTGCCTGGAAGGCTGTAAAGGATAAGACCCATGACAGGGGTAAGTGGTATTCTGAGCAGGAATGGAACAAATATCAAGCTAGGTACGAAGCCATTCTTCAGCATAGAAGAAGTGCAAAATCTAGGAAGTTAGCTGCTAATGCTCTGGAGCCTATCAGGTACTTCCCAAAGCCTTTTCACTATTTTGAAAGGCAAAGGATAAAGGCTAAAGAATTAAAGAAGAAGGATCTCAAAGGGAAGAAACCTGCTGAGGATACAGAACCTTTTGTGCAGGCAAAGATTAAGTCTGGGAAAGGCATTATAATTAAGGAGTCTAGTCAATCATAGGATAGATAGGCTTATATAGAACAATGTAACTTTTTGTTTTTATTCTATGAAATACATGTAAACCCAGTATTTTCTGATTAATAAATAAAATCAGCTTCACTATTGCCTTGAGTTGTTTACATTATTTATATGTTATCCTACACATGAAATGAATGTATATCTATTGTTATGTGTTTTATTATGAGAGATGTATATCTTTGACTAAGGTTTATGACTTCTCCAAATAGGGGGAGATTGTTGGGTACACTGCAAAATATGTACTAGATTTAGAGAAGCCTCATCTTACTCAATGATATACATCAATTTATATATGATGGATGTTTGAGTTTCATTGTGCAGGTGTAAGGTTTGCAAGAATTTTTCTATGTACAAGTGTCAACACATTGTGAAGAAGTTGTGTTAACACTTGTGAAGAATTGTGTCAACACCCAGAAGTTGTGTCGAACACTAGAAGCAAGGCCTGTGTGGACACCCAGACATTGTTTCGACACCTGAAGAAGAAGCTGTGTCGACACCCAGGACTTGTGTCAACACATACTCAACGCCATTTTTCTACAGCTAAGTCAAGACTAGAAGCAGTTGTGTCGACACACAGGACTTGTTTCGACACACACTCAATGACATCTGGATGACACTCAACGCCATCTAACAGTAACAACTATACTTGAGTCAGAAGGCTTGTGTCGACACACAGGACTTGTGTCGACACACACTCAATGACGTCTCGACACACACTCAACGACGGCTGGATATACACTCAACGCCATCTTCCAGCATCAGTTATGTCAAGATCAGGAGCAGTTGTGTCGACACACAGGACTTGTGTCGACACATACAAACAGAAGCTGTGTCGAGTAGATGAAGAATGATTATGTCAACACATGGAGTGTTATGTCGACATCATCAAAGGCTTGTATTTACACTTAGTCTATTTGTGTCGACATATATGAAGCAGTCTGCTGAGTGGCTCTTGCTGACTTATAAAATCTTTGAGGAATCAACTGTCATGATGGGTGACTCGACAGCTGTCATTACTAACAGGTCTGAACACCTTTGTCAGAAGGTTGTTACAAATCGGATCAGCTGGTAATCAGGAGAAATCTCTATATAAAGGACTGATCCGTGACAGCTTAAAAAAAATAGACACAGAGATAAAAAGGTGGATAATCTAAAGAAAGTTTTTAACAAGTAAAGGGGTGACCCTTAAGAAGGCAGATTCTGAACAGTCTGCAGAGAAGATTCATATCTTATTCTGAATTCAAGGAAGAGCTGACAGGAGATCAACTTCTACATCAAGAAGAGTTCAACCTTATTTTGTTCTATCAAGAAGCTTTGAAACAGCTAAGTCAGGTTGGATTTAGAGATTCAGTTCATTAAAGAACTGATCAAGAAGCTCTCACCTATAAAGTGATCTATCTGGTGATATTTCTGTATTTCTCAAATACTCAAATTCTTGTAGGATCTATTGTTAGATCTTAGTTGTAAGCCTATAATTATAAAGGCTGAGGTAGGGCTAAGTGCCTGAGGTGTAGGACTATTGATATTCTTGAGTTATAAGCCTAGTTATAAAGGCTGAGGTAGGGCTGTGGCCTGAGGTTAGGATTCTTGGGGAAGGATCTGAGGTAGGACTTGTGTAAGTTTGAGGTGTAGGAACCATTCTGGTTCAGAGCTATAAGATCTTTGGATCTGAGAAAGAGGAAGGAAGTTGGGCTGAATTCAGTTCTCTACTGGATAGGAGAAGGGGGGAAAGTGGATGTGCACCATACCTTGGGGAACCACTATAAATCTAGTGTATGCTGTGCTGTGTTTTTTGTGATGTGATTTGCAATTTTTGTGCTAAGTAAGAACTAGTTATATTGCCTAAATACTTAAAGATAATAAGAACTTATTCACCCCCCTCTAGGTGTTTAGGCTCTTGAAATAAGTCTTTCAGTACTACATATTTTTCGGATCTATACGCAAGACTACTTGGGGATTTCAAGAATCAACCCAACGAAAATCCCTCAACATTCTGCCTTTTGGTGGGGAAAATCCATGCATATGCCAAAATAAGGACTTCCCATGTCCAAGAAGAAAGATCGTTACCCTTGACGTTCTCTTTGGAGCCATGGCAAAGCGTTTCTACGTGGATGGAAATGATCGCCTCACTTTCCCCTTCGCGATTATAGCTTCAGATCTTGTTTTCGGACTCAAGATCTTCTCCAGCAAGCAACCCTAGCACCAGCCGAAGATTTCTGCTCCAAAACTCGGGCAGCGAGGAAGAGAGAGAGAGAGAGAGAGGGAAATAATACTTTCCTATTTCTATTCCTCTATAGATAAGGCCTTGGGTTCTATCCCAGCCACTTCGTTCAATCAACAAAACCAAGCAACCGACTCAGTTTTGGAGTTGAAAAGGTCAATCACCGCTCAATGGCCGCACGCTATTCACCTGACAACGGGTCACCGCTCCGCATTGGGGATGATAACAGGCCAGAATCGTCGAGCTCAGCTCGACGATCTCCGCTCGATGATCTTCATCGAGATCTGCTCGATGATCTTCGAATCTCAGGTCGACTAAACATCTGTACCGATTTGGGGTGTTACACCTTTGAAGTCAGCGGTCGACGTACAAAGCTTCCTTGGACTTGCATGGTATTATCACAAGTTCATGAAAGGATTCTCGAAGATAGCCCTTCCCCTCACTGCTTTGACGAAGAAAGGTGTGCCGTATGAGTGGACACCCTAGTGTGAGGCTGCATTTCAAGAGTTGAAAGGTAGACTTACCACCGCACCCATCCTAGCTCTTCCATTAGGGAAAGATGGATTTCAAGTGTATACTAACACGCCCTATCAAGGAATGGGGGCAGTGTTGATGCAACACAGGCATGTGATCGCTTACTTTTTAAGGCAGTTGAAGAATCATGAAGTTAATTATTTGGTACATGATTTATAGTTGGTAGCAGTGGTGTTCGCCTTAAAGGTTTGGAGGCATTATTTATATGGCATTCACTGCGAGATCTTTTCAGGATCATAAAAATTTGAAGTATGTCCACACTTAGAAGGAGCTGAACTTGAGGTAGGGGTAGTGGTTAGAAATTTTGTGTGATTATGAATTTACATTGAACTATTACCCCAGAAAAGCAAACTCCGTAGCAGATGCCTTGAGCAGAAAAGTACTAGAGTCGAGCCCTGAGTCTCGGATGATGAGTATGAAATTAGCTCGAGTGCTTGAGGAGATGGAAATCACGTTGGTGTGTAAGGATGATTCCGAGACATACAAAATATCTAGCTGCCATGAGCATAGTCTGTGATATTCGAGATCGAATTCGGGCAGAGCAAGGGAAGGATGCTGCTTTGGCCCTTATAATAAAAGCTATTGAGGATGGATCAACTAAGGAGTATACAATAAAGGATAGCCTCATTCATTTTCATGGCAGACTCTACATTTCCAAGGGTGGTGGAATTTGGGAAGACATCTTGAGAGAGGCACAATCTTCCAATTATTCGGGGCATCCCAGGATTTCCAAGATGTATAGTTACCTACGAAAGACCATGTTCTAGCCGGGAATGAAGATTGCTGTTAAGTACTATATTATACATTGTGAGGCTTGCAAGAAGGTGAAGGTGGAGTGTAAGAGCCCTGGAGGATTGTTATAGCCGTTACCATTCCAGAGTGGAAGTTTGAAGATATTTCCATGGATTTTGTTCACGGCCTTCCCCGATCACGATCAGGGAATGACTCGGTTTGGGTAATTATGGATCGCTTGACAAAGGTTGCTTGATTCATAGCAATGAGGAAGGAGGAACACATGGATGTATTAGTACGTCACTTTATGGAACAATTTGTATGGTACTATAACGTGCCTAAGATGTTAGTCTCCGACCGTGATGGTCGCTTCACCTCAAAGGAATGGAAGGCAGTTCAAGCGTATTTGGGTTCTCGCCTTAACTTTAGCACAAATTTTCATCCTCAGACGGATGGTCAGTCTGAGAGAACCATCAGAACTATGGAGGATCTGTTGAGTTTGTGTGTACTGGATAGAGGAGAGCCATGGGAAAGGCTCTTGCCACTGGTTGAATTTTCGTACAAAAATAGCTATCAAGCTAGCATCGGGATGGTACCCCACGAAGCAATTTATGGGAGGAGGTGTAGGACTCCATTGTCATGGGTGCAAGGGTGGGGATCCAAAGGTTTTGGGAATCGAATATATTGAATGATAGCGATACTAATGTTAGATTGATACGGGACTGCATGCTTGAGGCTCAATGTCGGCATGCAAAATACCATAATAAGAAACATTAAATGGTGGAATTTCAAGTGGGTGACAAAGTATTCTTGAAGATCAGGCTGATGCATGGAGTGTCACAAGTGCGTGGTATGAAGAAGCTCAGCCCGAGATATGTTGGGCCCTATGCTATATTGGAAAGAATTTCCCCTATGACCTATCGGCTAGAGCTACCACTAGAACTGGAAAATTTGCACAACGTCTTCCATGCGTCGTTGCTTCAAAATGCACTTTTACGGCCTGATCAACATGTTTACACTACAGATGGAGCAGTGGCAACTGATAGATCTATTCGACTAGATCCGGTGCGGATAGTGGACACCGAGACAAGGAACTTGCGTCAGGAAGAGTGTTCCTTTGGTGAAGGTATTGCGGTCTAATCACAGGAAAGAGGAATACACTTGGGAGAAACGGGTGGACTTGATGCGGAAGCGCTACCAGGAGTTGTTTCCCCAAGGTAAAATTTAAGCATACTATATTTTCATGCTTTATCTCCCCCATAGCCTTAGCCTGATTTCGAAAACAAAATCTTTTATTTTGTTTATAGGATTTGTAACATCCCATTTTGTGCTAGACCCCTCACACGTGTTTTAAGTCAGGAGAGTTGACTCAGGCTCGGGGTGCGCCGGACTCGACATGTAAAATTCGTCGGATATTATCACAGATATCCGACGAAATTCGTCAAGTATGACTTGTGAGTTGAAGACCAATACTATTCGTCGAATATCGTCATGAATATTTGACGAATTCGTCGAGTATATATGACGAATTGGACTTTGAATATTTCTATTTTTTGGAGGTGTCGAGTGTGTTGAGTGGTCTCGAGGCCATTCAATGAATCATCGAGTGATTCTTGACGAGTGCTACTTAGAATAGTCCGGGATTATACAAAGCATCGAGTGCATTGAGTGGTCTCAACGCCACTCGACGAATTCTGACTTAGAAATATTCTGGATGCTGAACGGCGTTGAGTGAACTCGACGCCATTCGATGAGGCATCGAGTGCGTTGAGTGGTCTCAACTCCACTCAATGCTTTTGACTGGAATGTCTTGTACTCAATGAGGCGTTGAGCAGTCTCAACACCACTCATCGCTTTTGACTTAGAATATTTTCTAGACTCAAAGCATCGAGAGCATTGAGTGGTATCAACGCAATTTGACGAGGTGTTGATTGTTTAAACTTAGAAATTATTTTGGGCGTTGAGTGTAATCCCAACGCCACTCGACGAATCGTCGAGTGTGTTGAGTAAACTCGACGCCATTCGATGAATTGTCAGGAATACTCGACGAGGCATTGAGTGGTCTCAACGCCACTCAATGCTTTTAACTTAGAGGGATTCTTGGGGCATTGAGTGAACTCGACGCCACTCGACAGGCATCGAATGATCACGATGAATTTCAACGATTCGTCAAGTGTGTATGCTATACACGACGAATTTGACTTGGCATATTTTCGACCCGGGCGGGATTCGCTGTCTTGCACCGGTCTTTTCGATAGGACTTATTTTAAATAATAATGAGCAGTCAAGTAATAGGGTGACACGTGGCAGGCGGTTTGCCCTAATTCTTCCTATAAAAGGAGAATTACGAAAAATCCCTAGCCGTCACTTCACTTCTTGCCGATACGTTACCTGTGTCCGAAACCGTCGGGAGAGAAGAATTCGCTAGAGCCGATCTATCTTTCGGGAAGAACGATATATACGGGAAGAAGATACTGCCAAGGAGGATAACGAGATCTATGGCCAGAAACGAGGTGAGCATTCTTATCCTCTCCCTTGGTGCTTGCTCTGTAGTTATTATCTAGAGGAGATGTCGAATCAAAAGAGTTTGACTTGCGAGATGAAGATTTCCTAGGAAGAGATCATGTTAGGACCTTGTCTTAGGGATTCGATGTCTTCAACCTCTCCTCTCTTCTTTGTGAAGATGATGGACTTGGTTTCGTAAAGAGGAATGGATCTATTGAGGGTGAATAAGGAAGGAGTAAAACCTGTGAGTGTTTTGAACAAATAACTAAAGGAAGAAGATGAACCGATGTCGTTCATCTTGCTTTAAGATGCGTGCAAAAATCTTATTTCTGTGCGCAAAGAACTTCGAGGCTATTTTTGAAGGTGATACGACCAGATATAGGTTTTTGACTAAATACGAAAGTATTAAAAGTTAGGGGTTAAATCTGGTATACTCTAGAGGGGGGGGGGTGAATAGAGTATTCTTTGGGTTTTAAAACTTTTGCTGTAAATAAAAAGGTTTTCCTAAACCTATATGATTTGTCACAGACAAACAACAAATATAAGTAATCACAACCACAACAACCTAACTAGCATAGCCACAATAAGTGCAAAAAGAAAAGGGCATCCAGACAACACAAGAATTTTATAGTGGTTCCCCAATATGGGTACATCTACTCTTCTACCACCCTGGTAGGAATCAACTCAGGTTTTTGATCAGGTGACTGCCACCAATGAGCTTTTGATCAGGTGCTCAAAAACCAAACCTCAAGTCTTTTGATCAGGTGACTTGCAACCAGGAATAACTTTTGAAGGGAGTTAAGAACCCTTTATACAATGGGGTAAGAGAATGATTTTGTCTTCTCTTTCTCAAATACAAATGAGAATACTTTTGTGTATATTGACTTTAGCAAAGAGCTTCCCCTGAGATATTGAATGGTTCAGGAAGGTGGAGCTTTGTTGTAAGGTGATAGGCCTTCAGACTTTTTGCTTTGACCAGAAGATCTCCAGGAACTTCTTGACTGATGCTGTAATTGTTGTCCTTTGAAGAATCCTGTGATGAGGACAGAAGAAGACTCTTGATTTTTGAATGGCTGTTCTTCTTCTTCTTCAACTTAAAGTTCTTCCTCTGGTCTAGAACTTGTTTCTCTCTATCACTTTATTCTATGTATTCTGTGTCTCAGAGTGCTGTTGAGATAGAGAGAGAGAGAGCAGAAGATCCTTGTTCACTGTTGTTGTTGTTGTTATTGTTCTGTATGTCTCTTGTTGTTGTTCTTCTTCTGTATGTCTCTTGTTGTTTTCTCTTATATCTTACCGGAAGGAGGAAAGTCCCTTTTATATTTTACATATAAATTTTCTTTCTGAATTTTGAATTCCTTCATGCATTCAATATTGATGGCCTTGAGAACGTTTGCATTGATTGATTTCCCCAACTGTCCCTTTGAAAAATGGCAAGCAATAATCCTGATGCAGACCATAACTAATGCTCCGTCTAACGGTAATATTCAGAGAATATTTTAGCATTAATTACTCAGGAATTATTGCATTATAATAGGGACAGAAGGATGAAAATAACCAAGTCTGGATTCGTCGAGCTGAGATCTACGATCATCGGCCTCAGAACTGCTGACTGCTGCTTGATGAATCTTTCGAATTTTGTGCATCAAGATCGTCGAGCTGAGAACCAAGTTCGTTGACTGGAGTTTGATTCTGGACTTAGAAATATTGAGATGTTTTCTGGACTTGAGTGTTGAAGCAGATGATCCAAAAATCGTCGGCCTGAGAACTGAGTTCGTCGAGTTCAGCTTAGAGAATTTTTATCTGATTTCATCCAGCTGAGTACGACTTTCGTCGACCTGAGTTCGACAAACATCGAACTCTTTTTTCGAGTCTTGATATTTCTCTAAGTCTTGAATCTTTGGCAGACTGTTGATGGCTGGTCCATGCATTGTTGACTCTAAGGACTTGGTCCTAGACTCTAGGACACAACCATGACCCTTGCTATACATGTTGGGTTATATGATCCTAACTTAGTGAACCTAGCCCAAATCCAACTAGGGATCCAACAATCTCCCCCTATTTGGGTGAGGTCACTAATTACAGGCTCAAAACAAAAATGTATAAAGCAAGAAAAACATATATCTGGCAGAAAAGAAAATAGCATATGCAGCAGATATATATATATATACAGTAAGCTTTGTATCATGAATGAGAAAATAGTTTTAACAATACCATAATCAAAGCAGTTCAAAATTTATTTCTTCTGCTACTTCTCCTTGTGCTTCTCCTCTTTGCTTTTGTCCCCAGGCTGAGTGAATATGATTTCCCTGTTGAGATTGGCTGCTTCTTTCTTTGACATATATAGATCTGATGCTCCAATCACAGTCAGGGTTGAGGTTCTAGGCACAACAACCTCTAGGTGCAGTGCCATGTACTCTGCTGGATTGAAGACCTTCTTGCTTACTTGAAGTTTGTTCAGTTCCTTTTCTCTATAAGATGACATAGTGGTGAATTTTGATGGATCTTCTCCATCTTCTATAGATTTCTTTATCTGTGATAGGCCAATTAGCTCTTGTATCCTTGCCATTCTGAAATTTGGATCAACATCCTGATTAACAGTTGATTGATCATCTTGAGGAGATAGTAGGGTAACAGGTTTGAATTGTGTAGATTGAGCTTGAAAACTTATCATGCTATGCTTTTCATCACTTTAAGTATAAAGAGATTTAGGAGGAGCAGCTTCACTAAACTTCCCTTTTGGCTTATGAGATTCAATATGCCTTCTAGATTGATGTTGAGGAGCTTGCTGTTGAGGAGGAGAGAATGAAGGCTTTTGGTAAACAACTTCTTTTATTTGCTCAGTTGAACTTGTATTCCTTTGCTGCTGACTGCCACCTTGGGATTGATGTCTGGATGATCTTTACTGCCTTTGATAGGTTCTTGTGAAAGATGTAGGCTTATAGGATACATCTAAACTTTGAGGAGCAACTCCTGAAGCACCAGCAGGAGGAGGAGGACCTCTCCTAAACTTCTGAGGTGGAGGAGAGTATCTCCTACTCTTCTTCCTTGCCTTTTGTTCATTTTTAGATAGCCACATCCATGCTGGCATACCCTTATAGGGGGTAATATTTTGCAGAATATAGTATGGTGTGTCATTTGCAGGATTGGGTTTAGGGGCAGGAGGTGGAAGAGATTTCCTCTTCTTGGAGACTTTCTTTCTCTTGGGATCCTCATCTTAGTCTTCATCATCATCATCATCTGTCTTTTGTGGATTGTCATATAGTGCATCTATTCATCTTATTATCTCATCAGGTATTAAAGATTTTGTAGTCTTGGAGGGAGCTAGAGGAGGAGCTGGAGAACTATACACATCAGTGCTTTCAACAGCTGACTTATTTTCTTCTTCTATGTCAGCCATGATCAGTGCATCTAGATCAAGCATTGGAGAATCATCCATAACAAAAATTGGTGCAAGAGGGGATGAGATAGTGGGGGAAACACCTTTTGGAGGAGACTCTTGAGTAGCAAAAGTGGCCTTGAGCCAAACTTTGGGGCTTATTGGTGTGGTATAAGGAATTATAGCCATGGATGGCTTAGTGCTGTCTGCTGGAAGATTATTAAAATAGACTGTATCTATTGGTTCTGCTGTTGCTGCTTCTGTTGTTTCTGCTGTTACTTCTACTGTTTCTACTGCTACTTCTGCTGTTTCTACTACTGCTCTTGCTGGTACATCTGCTGCTACTTCTTCATTGAGTATCTCCCCTGCCTGGTTTCAGTGGCAACTGAAGCCAGGCCCCTTCCTGAAGAGGGAGCAGTAGAGAGAGCAGAAATTTGGGCAGCAATGGTGGAAATGGATGCAGCAAGAGGGGAAATTGCCTCTGCTATGATTGTCTTGAGAAGGGGTTTGAGAAGTTCAAGAAGTGGTTTGATAAGGGAGGGATCCAATAGTGGTGAGGCAGAGGTTATGGCAGGGGGTGTTTGAATGTGGATAAAGGTTAGGATGGTAGTAGTTAGTGGAGTTAGAGATGGAGCATCTTGCATATGAGTGTCTTGAGGAAATTCATTTTGAGGAGTATTTAAGGGGGATGATAGTAGATTGAAGGTTGGTAGGGATGACAGGTTGGATAGGGGAATGTCAGCCAAGTTAGTTGGAAGAGGAGATGAGGGTGGTGATGGATTTGATGTATCATGATGGGGGGAAGGAGTATAAGAGGGAATATGTGTTGGAGATGTTTATATTGGGGATGATGGAGGTGTGGGAGTAGAGACTGTAATATGAGTTGAAGGTGGGGTTTGTTGATTTGCTTGCTGAGATGGAGTTTGGAGAGCTAGAGGTTGTGTAGTGGTGGATGGAACCTCTTCAGTAGGGTGGGAAGTGGCTGGAGCAGCCCTTGTACTCTCTGAAGTGTTGATGGAAGAGGAAATAGCCTTGGAGGGCTTGGTGATGGTCCTCTCCCATTCGCTAAAGAGGGCACAAGTGAGCCTCTTGCTAGCATTTATGAATGTGGTCGGGGAGACTAGGGATTCAACAGCCTTTTCCTTTAGGAAGATCCCTAGGATCCTTCCAACACAAACTTCTTTCTTTGTATTCTTTTTCTTAATTAGATCAAACAAGATCTGAGCCCAGTTAACTTGTTTCTTATTCACCACTGCACACATGACCAGGAATTGGTGCCTGGTGATGTAGTCATGGGCAGTATGCTTGCCCAACAAGTCTTTCCCTACTATGTCTGCTAGAAACTTAAATTCAGCAGACAATTGATTCTTCAGCAATTTGTTAGGGTTATCTCCAGAATAACCCATTTGGCTGAGCATCTCAGTATATTCCTCATTCTCAATTTCTAATTCTTCTGTTCCATTATTCAATCCAAAAATTTTAGTTAAAACTTCAGGAGTAAGGGAGACGGTATTACTCAATATAGTTCCAGTCATCGTATTCTCTTCTATTGTGGAGGATGTATAGACCCACTCCCTGAGTTCAGTGCCAGGTATTTTAATCCTTGTAGAGAGCAGAGTCTTCAACTGGTGTCCTTCAAGCAATTACAGGATTTCCAGAAAGACGGGGTCGGAATATTGAAACGACTTGAAATCAACATCAAATCCAGTGTCAAATTTCATTGTCGTGAGAGCTCCTGATGGAATCACTATGAGATCACTTGCAAGAGAAAAATGAAGATCAAGTGCAAGGGAACTGAAAGGGCGGGATGGAGGTCGAAGAAAACCTAAATATAAGGTTTTCTAGAATATGAATCGACAGACTCCGTTCCACTAAAAGTAAATAATTCTTCGATCTGAGGTCGACGAAATAATTAGGAGTTAATCAATTCGTCGAGCTCAGTCTGAAGGTTTGAAGACATTTCGCCAAGCTTCGTTTGACGAAAGTTTTCTGAAGTAGATTCGTCGATCTAAGGTCGACAAACCTAACTTCACTAACAGAGAGTTCGTCGATCTCAGGTCGACGAATATCTCAATAACCTTTCCCAGTTCGTCGACCTCAGTTCGACGAAATTTGAGGAGTTCTTCGAGTGCAGACAGAAACTAAACTAAGTCTTCTCCATTGATCATTCCAAGCTGATTTACAAAGAAAAAGTTATTTCTTTCATCTAGGGGTTTGGTGAACATATCAGCTCTTTGTAAATCAGTGTAGATATAGACAAGTTTGATTTTGTTTTTGTCTACACACTCTCTAATGAAATGATGCCTAATGTCTATATTCTTAGTCTTACTGTGATGGATTGGATTTTTTGCAATAGCTATAGCACTAGTGTTATCACATAGAAGAGTTGAATTATTTAAGTTGAAGCCATAGTACAGGAGTTGGTTTTGGATCCACAGCATCTGGGAACAACAACTGCCAGCTACAATATATTCTGCTTCAGCAGTTGATGTTGACACAGATAACTGCTTCTTACGAAACCAGGACACTAATCTCATACCAAGGAACTGGCAGGTTCCTAAGGTACTCTTTCTGTCCACCCTACATCCAGTAAAGTCAGCATCTGAGTATCCAGTTAACTCAAATTTTTACTCAGTAGGATACCAAAGTCCTAGACTGGGACAACTCTTTATATATCTCAAAATTCTTTTTAGAAAAACTAGGTGACATTCTTTAGTGTTCACCTGGAACCTAGCACAAAGACATGTGACAAACATGATGTCAGGTCTGCTTGCTATAAGCTATAGTAGAGACCCAACAATGCCCATATATAATTTCTGATCCACAGGTTTTCCATGTGCATCAGAGTCTATTACAGTATTTGTAGCCCTATGTGTTTTCTTTACTAAGGCATCAGCCATTCCAAACTTCTTTATAAGCTCTTTAACATATTTAGCTTGGGATATGAAGAGGCCATCAGGGAGCTGCTTTACTTGGAGACCAAGAAAGTTGGAGAGCTTACCCATACTACTCATCTCAAATTTTGAATGCATGAAGTCAGAGAACCTCTTGCATAATTTGGGATCAGTAGACCTAAATATAGTGTCATCCACATATATTTGTACTAACAAAGTTTGGTCCTTATGATGTCTAGTGAATAAGTTCTTATATACTATGCCTCTAATGAATTTATGCTCTATCAGAAAGCTAGCTAAGGTCTCATACACAGCTCTTGGAGCTTGCTTTAGACCATAAAGAGCTTTATGCAATTTAAATACATGATAGGGATGAGTTGCAGAGATAAAACCTGGAGGTTGTTCAACATAAACCTCTTCCTTTAGTACTCCATTCAGAAAAGCACTCTTTACATCCATCTGATATACTTTGAACTTCTTGTAGGCAGCATAGGAAAGAAAGATTCTGATTGTTTATAATCTTGCAACTAGTGCAAATGTTTGGTCATAGTCTATCCCTTCTTCTTGCCTAGAACCTTGAGCAACAAGCCTAGCCTTATTTTTCATAATTACACCTTGGGCATCTCCGCATCTAGTTTATTTCTGAATACCCATTTGGTTTCAATGACTTGGTAGTCTTGGGGTCTTGGAACCAAATCCCAAAATCTACATCTTTCAAATTGGTTGAGTTTCTCTTGCATAGCAATGATCTAGCGGGGATCTTACTCAACATCTTTTATGGCTTGAGGTTCAAATTGAGAGAGGAAATAGGCATGCATCAAGTCTTGGTTGAGTTGATTCCTTGTCTGTACACCTGCTATCATGTCTCCAATCACTTGAGATCTGGGGTGATCCCTTAGTGTGATAAGATCAGTGGGTGGAGTTAGTTCAGCAACATCATTTGGATTTAATTCCTCTTGTTGAATTATGTTTGCTGTTAGATGAAGTTCAGTCTCTTCAGTGCCTTCTTCTTCACTTTCTTCTTCATCTTGTGGAGAAGGATGTGTTGGAGCCTTTTGGGTGAGGCTTAGTCCATCCAAATTCTCACACAAGTGAGGTACCTGCAAAGGATTATTAGTAGAAATCTCTTTCTCCTTGCAAGACATGTTAGCCTCATCAAAAGTAACTTTGATTGATTTTTCAATTTTTAGAGATGATTTATTGAATACCCTATAAGCTTTGCTTACTTGGGAATATCCTAGAAAAATTCCCTCTTCAGCCTTAGCTTATAACTTTCTAATATATTTCTTGTTATTATTATGTATATAACATACACATCCAAATACTTTAAAATAGGTGAGTTTAGGTTTTTTCCCTTTAAGTAATTCATAGGGAGTCATATTCTTTAGTTTATGTATCAAGCTTCTATTCAGTACATAATTTGTTGTGCTTACAGCCTCTGCCTAAAAGGATAGGGCATGTAAACATTTGCAAGTAATGTGCCTGCAGCTTCAATAAGGGTCCTATTTTTCCTTTCAACTACCCCATCTTGTTGGGGAGTTCTAGGAGCTGAGAAGCAGTGCCTGATACCTTCCTTCTTACAGAACTCATGCATAAGAAGAGACTCAAACTTTGTATCATGATTACTTCTGATCAATGCAATATGAGTAGAGTACTCAATTTGTATGGTCCTGAGAAAATCTGTAAGAACTTTAATGGTATCTGACTTAGATCTCAGAAAGAACACCCAAGTTAACCTTGAGAAGTCATCTATAATAACTAAAGTGTAGGATTTCCCTCCTAGGCTATGTACATCAATGGGTTCAAAGAGATCCATGTGTAGCAAGTACAAGATCCAAGGTGAATCACTTTTATTTACTGATTTAAAACTAGATTTAGTTTGCTTGCCTAGTTGACAGGCCCTGCAGAGACCTTCCTTCTTGTAGGGACCAGAAGGCAAACCTCTCACAAGGTTGTCTTTTGATAGCCTAGCAATATTTTTCATGTTTACATGTCCTAGCCTTTTATGCCATAATTCATTCTGATTACTAATTATGTTAAATAAGCAGATATCTGAATTGACAGCATTAAAATCAACTAAATATATATTTCCTTGTCTATTCCCAATTAAAACATTTTGTTTTTCTTTATTTGAAATAGTACAAGATGTTGAGTTAAAGTGTACCTGGTAACCTTCATCACATAATTGACTTATAGAGATGAGGTTATACTTGAGTCCACTTACATAGGGCACCTTCTTGAATGTGACAAATCCAATTCTTACTTGTCCATAGCCTTCAGATTGGCCACACTTTGAATCACCAAAGATTACCTTTGGTCCCTGCTTGGTCTTGTAGTTGAGTAGATTTTCCTTGTTGCCAGTCATGTATTTGGAGCAACCACTGTCCAGGTACCATAGTTGATTCACAACTGGACAGCTCTTTAACTGCAAGAAAAATAGTTAGTTGTTCTTGACCCAGGTTACCTTGGGTCCTTTATATTGCTGATATGAAAAGCTAGATATTACAAAAAATTCTGGTTGAGATTTGTATCCTAATGGATGATATCTTCTAGGTGAAATTATCCAATCAGCTAATGGATTAAATGGTTTCCTAGATTTATTAGAGTTGCTGTTATAGTTATGATTATTAGCAAGTCTTTCTGTGTTCGACAAAATGTTGTGAGTTCGTCGATCAGATTTCGACGAATTGGGATGAGATCGTCGATCTCTGCTCAGAGGATGAACAAGTTCATTTTCTATGCCCCAAGTTTATCGATCTCTGCTCGATGAACCATACACAATTCGTCGGTCACAGTAAGACGAATGATTATTATTGAAATTTGCATTCAGAGATCGTCATACCGAGGTCGACGATCTGTTCATATATCGTTGATCTGAGTTCGACGATAACTGCTGAACATTGTTACTTTTATTATTCTTCTGGTTTTTAAGTTTGTTCTTAATTTCAATCTGTTTAAGAACTTCATTAACCTTATTAACCTGTTCAGTATTTTTCTTTCCTTTATCGGAAACAAAATTTACAGGTTTAGAAAGATGATTCTTTTGGATTAGGATTGGTTCACTGGATGAAGCTCCTAACCCTAGTCTACAATTATTATTTCTAGCATTTAATGTGTTGATTATATCTAACAATCATAAACTTCTGCCATTCAATGATTCTTCTAATATCTTAGCTTTGCTAAGTTCAGATTTGAGAAAGATAATTTGTTCATTTGCAGAATTTAGTTCAACCTTTAACCTATTGTTTTCAGAAATAACATTTTCTTGGTTTTCTAGTCTTTCCCTAAGTGTCTTAATTTCTTTTTCTGAATTTATTAGATCTATGCACATGGTTTTTAATTCAGATAGAAATGATTCAGAACTAAAATCAAAAGAAGACAATACTAGATCAGCTTCAGATGTTGAGGCTTCTTTAGTGTCTGATTCTTCCTCCTCTGAATGACTCTTGGAAGCATCAATTACAAGGTGCATCCGTGTTTTCCAAAATGGATCTGAGATCAGGCTACTATCAGCTTCAAATCTGTGAAGGAGATATTCCCAAAACTGCCTTCAACTCCCGTTACGATCTCTATGAGTTTCTGGTAATGCCTTTTGGGCTCACCAATGCACCCTCCACCTTCATGGCCCTAATGAATAAAGTCTTCGAGCCCTTCCTAGATCATTTCATGATCGTCTTCATTAACAATATTTTGATCTACTCAAAAACCAAGGCAGACCATACTAGGCACCTGCAGATGGTGCTGCTAAAACTTCGAGAACACTCCCTCTTCGCCAAATTCAGTAAGTGTGAGTTTTGGTTGGAAGAAGTTGGATTCTTAGGCCACGCTATAAACAAGAAAGGGGTAGCAGTAGATCAGGACAAGATCCAGGCAGTGCAAAATTGGACATCGCTCAGAACAACGGCAGATATCCGAAGTTTTCTCGGACTTGCCGAGTATTATAGGAAGTTCGTAGAAGGCTTCTCTAAGATTGCTTTACCTCTAACTACCATCACCAGAAAGGATGTTATATTTTGATGGACACCGAAATGCGAGACCGCGTTCATCGAATTGCAGAAGCGACTGACTTCTGCACCAGTCCTTACGATCCCCGTAGGGACCGAGGGATTCCAGATCTACATTGATGCCGCATGCAACATGGAAAGGTGGTGGCCTACGCATCTCGCCAATTGAAGCCGCATGAATTAAATTACGCAGCTCATGATCTAGAGTTGGGCGTTGTCATCTTCGCCCTTAAAATCTGGAGACATTACTTATACGGAGTAAGATGTGAGATCTTCTCTGACCACAAGAGCCTCAAATACATCTTCACTGAGAAAGAGCTGAATCTTTGGCAGCGCCGATGGTTAGAATTCTTGTGCGATTGTGATTTTGCACTCCAATATCACCCCAAGAAAGCTAATAGAGTTGCTGACGCTTTGAGCCCCCAACCTTTGATAGATGAGAGTTGGATGGAGCAAATCCCTAAGGAACTGTTCCGATCTTTAATAGACTTGGAAATTACCCTGATTGCCCGAAGAGATCCGGAGGAATACCATGCTAAGCTGTATTGGATGGATATCCAATGTGACATCCGAAATCGGATCCAAGAAGCCCAGAAGATCGACCCAGAGGTGGTTCCGATCATTCGATCCCTGCAAGAAGGAGCACAAGAGGATTATAGTCTGCACGACAGGATTCTACAATTGAAGCATCGCATATTTGTTCTCTCTATCGGAGGAATTCGTGAAGAAATTCTGCAAGAAGCTCACCAGTCGAGATACTCTATTCATCCTGGTGTGGTCAAAATGTACGTGGACATGCGCAGGACCATTTATTGGCATGGGATGAAAAGGGACGTTACCAACTTCGTGGCCCAATGCCAGACCTGTCAAAGGGTTAAAGATGAATGTCGCAGCCCAGGAGGCCTGATGCAGCCCATGCCTATACCTGAATGGAAGTTCAAGGACATTTCCATGGACTTTGTCCATGGCCTACCTCGATCCCATGCTGGAAACGACTCCATATGGGTTGTTGTAGATCGACTCACCAAAGTGGCCCGGTTCATTCCAAACCAACAGGGAGACGGTGTTGATATTATGGCCAAGATTTTCATAGAGCAAGTGGTTCGTTTCCACGGAATGCCGAAGTCCATTGTGTCTGATCGTGATGGGCGATTCACATCCAAGGAATGAAGACGAGTGCAGGCATACTTGGGGACCAAGTAGGCCTTTAGCACCATCTTCCACCCTCAGATAGATGGACAGACAGAAAGGACAAACCGAACGATGGAGGATATACTTCGACTTTGCATAGTGGAACACAATGAACCTTGGGAGCAGTTTTTACCTCTAGTTGAGTTTTCTTACAACAATAGCTACCAGGCTAGCATAAAGATGGCTCCATACGAAGCATTGTACGGAAGACGTTGCCGAACCCCATTGACATGGGCTCAGGAAGAGGACCCAGAAGCCTTAGGAGTGGCTTATATTGACGATACTACGACAGCAATATGGCTGATCCAGGAACGAATGCGGGAGGCGCAGAGCCGACAGACCAAGTATTATGATGCGCAACACCGACCGGTGGAATTCCGTGTGGGGGAGATGGTGTTCCTAAAAATCATGCCCATGCATGGTGTCTCCCGGTTGAGGAAGCAGAAGAAGCTAGACCCCCGCTACCTGGACCCATATCAGGTGGTAGAACGTGTTGGCCCTGTTGCCTATCGATTAGCCCTGCCTCCAGAACTGGGAAACCTTCATGATGTATTTCATGTCTCCTCCTTGAGATTAGTCCTCCAGCAACCCGAGCAGTATCTACCTACACCACCAGTACAACTACGGTCGGACAGGTCCGTCCAACTCGAACCAATCAGGATCGTAGATCATAAAGTGAAGAATCTACGTAACAAGACCATCCCAATGGTCAAAATATTATGGTCAAATCACGGACAAGATGAGTACATATGGGAACCAGAGGCCCTCGCCCACGAAAAGCACCCAGAGCTCTTTCCCCATGTATGTTACTCTTTTCCCCCTATTTTAAGCAAATTTTCGAGGACGAAAATCATTTTATTTTTATTGGATTGTAACATCCCAACTTTTATTGGGCCATCAGAACCCTAGTAGGCCCAATAAAAGTGACCCAAACCCCTACCCGTGACCCGGTAGAAGGTCACCATAGGCAGGAAATAGAGTTAGAGAACTCTGATTTGAGTTCTGTCAGTTTCTGTGGCCTCGTATAGTCAATATGAGCGTGTTGGAACTCGTTCTGTTCGACCCCGAGGTCATATGATTGATATGACCATTCCTCGTAAAACGTCGCGAAGACAAGATTTGGAATATCGGTCTAGAGAACTCCGATTTGAGTCCTGTCATCTCCTACGGCCTCGTGTAGACAATACGAGCACGACGGAATTCGTTACATTGCAATCCAAGGTCTAACGATGAATATAGACATTTTGACCGGTTTACTGCGCCGCGACATGCAGATTTTTGGATATTTAGCAAACGAACTCCAATTTGACCCCGGTCAGTGGCATTGGGCTCATATGATCAATACGAGGTCAACAGAGTTTTTGCCCGGTCAAATTTCGATACGAGTAGTCAACCTATGGTAAAATCAAACATACTCTTGCACAAAAAAGCATGCACGCACAAATTATGATGCGACACCCCGACTTCGACCCAACTCTCGGTGTCTTGAACCCACTTTGACCTTGACCAACATGAGGGACCCATCTTAGCCCCCCTAAAAAGTTCAAAATTTTGGATTTTTTCCATAAGGGGTATGCTTTCTCTCCCCCCCCCTCTTCAGTAGTGACAAAGCCCTACCCCCTCATCTCTTGGGCCACCAACAAGCAAGGTTGAAAGGGAGGGGAGCCATGGTCCAAGGTAGACCCAATTTCCTCCTCCCCCTCTTCTTTTATTCTTAAAGAACCAAGGCCTAAAGGCCCACCAAACCCCTTCACTACCAAGTTGTTGCCTCCTAGGCACTCTGAGATGATGCCACATGGCAGGATCAGGTGAGGGAGAGGGGAAGAGCTCCTCCTCTACATGGGTTAATCCCATACCGCTGGTGGGAGGAGGGAGAGACTTCCCCCGGCCTATAAAATGCCTTGTTCGACCCTCTTCCCTCCACACCAACCCAACTTAGCCAGGGCCCCATTTGCTAGAGCTTCCCTCGCCGGAAACCACCACCCTCAAGCTCCACCACCGCCACCTTTAATGGTGGATCAGGCTGTTCCTTCCCAAGCTCCTCCTCCTCAGTTAGAAGCTTCTCCCATCCCCCTTCCCTTCCTCTTTGATGTCCTGCATGGACCCTCCGGTGGCCGGAGCGCCGCCGACACCACCCGACCCTTGCTTCAGGTCGGGTGGTGTCCCAACCTGGGTACATCCACTCTTCTACCACCCTGGTAGGAATCCACTCAGGTTTTTGATCAGGTTACTGTCACCAATGAGCTTTTGATCAGGTGTTCAAAAACCAAACTTCAAGTCTTTTGATCAAGTGACTTGCAACCAGGAATAACTTTTGAAGGGAGTTAAGAACCCTTTATACAGTGGGGTGAGAGAATGATTTTGTCTTCTCTTTCTCAAATACAACTGAGAAGATTTTTGTGGATATTGACTTTAGCAAAGAGCTCCCCCTAAGATATTGAATGGTTCAGGAAGGTGGAGCTTTGCTATAAGGTGATATGCCTTCATACTTTTTGCTTTGACCAGAAGATCTCCAAGAACTTCTTGACTGATGCTGTAATTATTGTCCTTTGAAGAATCCTGGGATGAGGACAGAAGAAGACTCTTGATTTTTGAATGGCTGTTCTTCTTCTTCTTCAACTTAAAGTTCTTCCTCTAGTCTAGCATTTGTTTCTCTCTATCACTTTGTTCTATGTACTCTGCGTCTCAGAGTGCTGTTCAGAGAGAGATAGAGAGACAACAGAAGATCCTTGTTCACTATTGTTGTTATTCTGTATGTCTCTTGTTGTTGTTCTTCTTCTGTATGTCTCTTGTTGTTCTCTCTTATATCTTACCGGAAGAAGGAAAGTCCCGTTTATATTTTACATATAAATTTGCTTTTTGAATTTTGAATTCCTTCCTGCATTCAATGCTGACGGCCTTGAGAACGTTTGCATTGATTGATTTCCCCAACTGTCCCTTTGAAAAACGGCAAGCAATAATCCTATTGAAGACCATAACTAATGCTCCGTCTAACGGTAATATTCAGAGAATATTTTAGCATTAATTACTCAGGAATTATTACATTATAATAGGGACAGAAGGATGAAAATAACCAAGTCTTTATTCGTCGAGCTGAGATCCACGATCGTCGGCCTCAGAACGGCTGACAGCTGCTTGATGAATCTTTCCAATTCTGTGCATCAAGATCGTCGAGCTGAGAACCAAGTTCATCGACTGGAGTTTGATTCTGGACTTAGAAATATTGAGATATTTTCTTGACTTGAGTGTTGAAGCAGATGATCCAAAAATCGTCGACCTAAGAACTGAGTTCGTCGAGCTCAGCTCAGAGAATTTTTCTCTGATTTCATCGAGCTGAGCACGACTTTCGTCAAACTGAGTTTGACGAACGTCGAACTCTTTTTCTGAGTCTTGATATTTCTCTAAGTCTTGAATCTTTGGCAGACTGTTGATGGCTAGTCCATGCATTGTTGACTTTAAGGACTTCTCCTAGACTCTAGGACACAACCATGACCCTTGCTATACATGTTGGGTCATATGATCCTAACTTAGTGAACCTAGCCCAAATACAACTAGGGATCCAACAATATGAAATTCGTATCTCTTGGGAAGACCTTTCCAATGGATGGTTATGCGTTTTCATACTAGTCGTGTAGCCTCGGGAAATTCCAGTCCAAGTTGTTGTATAGTCATGAATTAAGTACATGTTCTCGGTTTGTGTAGAACCGGGTTTGGTTTTGGTAGAGAAATCGTAGAAAAATAATGTTGAGGTCTGGTAAACTTAGTCTATCCGAAATCGTTATAAACAAATGGTTTGGTGAAACATGATTGTGCAAATGGTTTGAAGGAGTTTGATAAACAAAGGGTTTGGTAAGTTAGTGAACAAATGGATTGATACGTTTGGTTGTACAATTTATATTCTTGTTAAATCCGATAAGGATGTGCATGATTATAATTCGGAGAATTAAATGGGTTTTGGAAAGAAGGTGTGATGTCTGACAACTGAATACATAACCTATAGCTATATTATCACGCTTGATATGTATGTGAAGTATTATTATATTATTGTGGTTTTCATATGGTGTTACACTTATTGTGAACGCTTGATCATGTGGAAAGGAATTGGATGTGGTTAATGAATGGTCATGTGATTTGATGATTAATGGGATGTGTTTAGTAGTCCACTTCTTAGAGTTGTGTCTCCCTACGGGTAGCAGTGTGGGATTGGAGTGTTGTATAAGGTGGCTTGCCACCTGTATAAATGATGAACCATCACGTGGTATGGAAATATGGAAGGGTTGGAGGTGCGTGTGTGTTTGTTGTACTGGAATGATGTGTTTATAAGGGGCTCGGTGTGGAGCCCTTAAATATGAAATTGCATGCGGTGTGAGTTGACACGCGGTGTCATAATCCTGGGTTAAGGATAGTGTGGTAGGTCTACGGGCTCTCTAGTCGTCACACCGATTGGAGTTGATAGATAAACTTTGGACGGTTTGGCTGTGTCCTCGGTGCTCATTCCCGAGGCCCTTCTCGTGGAAAGTGGACAATTTGGCTGTGTCCTTGGTGCTCATTCCCGAGGCCCTTTACATGCCACACCGGTAGGCTAGTTTGGGTTGTGTTCTTGGTGCACATCTACCCAAGACCCCTCTGAGTCGTAGTACCCATGTGAGCTCCGCTATTGTGTTCTTAGTGTTAAGGCATATAGAGGCCTAGGCTTGATAGTGTGGATGCCCGCTTAGTAGTGGAAAGCCCATTCTACTGTCATCGTTTGGCTATGACGGATGGCGCCTGAGAGGTTAGTTACCTACTTGAAAATGGGAACTACAAGTCTGTGTCGACATAGTAGTGGGTGTGTATGCGAACATGGGGGAGTGATTGCATTGCATTCATAACATTGCATTGCATCACATATACAAGATCCTTATCATATAAGTTTGTATGAGCACTCTTATATGACGAGTTACTTTACTGTTAAGCCGATCCTTAACTTATATGTCTGTATGAGAATTTATATAAGTTGAGTTACTTTCCTATTGTTAACCTATTTACTTGATGGATGGATATGTCTTAAGTAGAACTGCTAGAACATAATGTTTATAATAATGTTATACCTTTACTACTGGTGCTACTTATGTTTTATACATTCTCCACCTGCTTGTACTTCTGCTTACATATATATATATATTATAGCCTTTTCCTTTCTCCGCCCGGTGCCTAAGATATGCTGGTGGAGCGGATGTGATAGCCACTTAGTCTTTATGACTAATGGCTGCTATGCCTTCCTTTTCAGGAGGAAACCCCGCAGATAGAGCAGTAGCAGGTTGCGCAGGAGGGCAGCCATACCAGGATGACAGGGCCTGAAATGACGATACCATCGCTGCCATTAGTTACTGATGTGAGTTTTTGAGAGATTCTAGTTGTAGCCCTTTGGGAAAAGTTTTATGTACTCTGATATTATAGAAGCCTGTTGATGCTTCTTATTATTGATTTACTTATGGACTTATTACTTATGTGGATTTTGACTTCTGTTTTGTTCTTTATGTTGGGTTGGCATGGATGATTTTGGTTTTAGCCGATAGGATAGCCGTATTGCAGTTTCGATCAACCCGTGTGTTGGCGTTACCGCAAGGCGACTGTTCTAGGCATATGGCTCCCCTCAGCCGTATTGTGTGTTCCAAGAGGGGGGGGGGTCTTACACTTGCCCCCTTACCTTGGCGGTGTAGATGGACTCAGAGGTCCATTTATTTCAGGAGCCAACGATGGACCTTAGTTCACGCGCGCTTTGAGAGGGCTCGGGATTTGACAAAGAGACTTTTCTCGCTTTTGCCTGAGGAGGTCCAGAGTCCGTCCGTACGGTAGTGGTGAAGAACTGTTATTTGATCGCTCTTTAGGAGGACCCAAGTCTGTCCGAATGGAGGTGGGGCAGCTGAAGAAAGGGAAGGATCGACTGACTATGGAGCTGAGGGCCATCGAGGTTATGCAAGCACCTGCGGTGATCGAGTACAATCGGTCTCACGACATTGAGATGTAGCAATCTTGTATCGCAGAGGAGGTCCGCTCTGAGATAATGGTGATTAAGATTGACCTGCTTGAGTGCAATGCCACGTACCACTTAGGCTTTGGCAAGTGGTTTAGGCATGCTCGAAGATTACCAGAGTGCGATGATCTGGGTGTGGAGTATGCATCGAATGACGATGCTAATACCGATGTTGAGGGACGATCCCAATGTGCCCTTTTTTGTTTGTTTGCTTTGCTTTTACTTTATCTTGCGAGTGCACCTTTGCACCATCACATGATGATGTAGCTCGTGGAGTAGCTCTTGTTTGAATAAATACCCTCTTTTTGGGATCTCTTGTATTCTGTTTGTGCTTTGGTGTGCGTACTTTTTTGGTAGAGTATCACTTAGCTTGAACTCTGATATTTTGAACAGGTCGCTAGCGAGAGATATTCGTCCGCTTGTATTTTTGGAGGACTGGAGCCCGTCCTAGTGGAGGTGGCAAAGAACCTTTGTTCATTCACGTCATTAGAGGATCGAGGTTTATTCGAGTGGTAGTGGATGTTTGTTTACTTGCTTCTTTGGGAGACCCGAAAGCTACTCAAGATTTAAGGGTGATGATCCCTTGTTTTCTCATGCCTTGAGTGAAGATGGTGGAGAACCTTTGTTCGTGCTTTAGGAGAATCGGGGTTCGTCCAAGTGGAGGGGGAGAAAAACCTTTGTTTTGTTGACGCATTTGGGATAATTGGGGTTCGTCCGAGAGGAGATGGCGAAGAACCTTTGTTTGATCACGCTTTGGGAGAACTGAGGTTCATCAGAGAGGAGGTGACAAATAATCTTTGTTCGATTGCACTTTTAGAGAACCAAGGTTTGTCCTAGTGAAGGTGTAGATGGACCTTTATCCATCTCTCTTGGGAGGTGCAGAAGGACCTTTGTCTATCTCGCCTTTGGGGGATTCGTCTTATCGAGATACCCTGCAACGTGGGGGCTAGATGCCCTATGATGTTGGAGCGAAATGCTCTACAATGCAGGGCCAAAATGCCAGGCAGCGTGGGAGCGGGATGCTCTGCAATGCTGGGGCAAAACGCCCGGCAGTGTGGGAGCGCGATACTCTACAATGCTGGGGAGAAGATCTCGATAACGTGGGAGCGAAATGCTCTATAATGCGGTAGAGAAATGCCCAGTAGTATGGGAGTGGGATGCTCTACAACGCAGGGGCAAAAACCCAACAACGTGGGAGCAGGATGCTCTGCAATACAGGGGCAAAATGCCCAGCAGCATGGGAGCGGGATGCTCTGCAACGCAGGGCAAAATGCCCGGCAGTGTGGGAGCGGGATGCTCTACAACGCGGGGGCAAAAAAACCAGCAACGTGGGAGGGGGATGCTCTGCAATGCGGGGGCAAAACACCCGGTAGTGTGGGAGCGGGATGCTATGCAACACCTGTGCGAAATGCCCAACACTGTGGGAGTGGAATGCTCTGCAATGCGGGGACAAAATGCCCGACTTTATAGATGCACCTCGTTTCTTATCACTTGCTTATGGTATTCACCTCAGAGCTTTGCTCCGTGGATACGTGTATGTCTGACGGAAGTCAAAAGAAGTTGCAATATTATAAAAATTAGATACATAAGTGTACATACAAGTTCCAATTTGCGGCTTATTAAGTCAAAGGAAAAAACAGGAAGTTGAGACGCGTGTTCTGCATGCGTTACTAGGGGAGTGACCCCTGCTTGTGCCCCCTAGTCTATCTGCGTCGGGCTATTACTCCCCCTTTGGCTGGGTTGTTGCTTCACAGTGCATTCTTGTTGGACGAGCAACTCAATCTCATCCTTCAACCGATTACATAACTCTGTCTCATGGCTGTATCCGCGATGGAAGTCACAATATTGTGAGTGGTTTCCTCTCTTTGGCACAAGCAGTTCGATACTACAAAGCTCACTGCTGTCATGGATGGCGAGGAGCACATTGGTTCGAGTGGTGTTCAAGGAAGGGTAATATTGATGCATACGAGTTCCTTGGTCTTGATAGGGATTGTCGTGATGCTCGTTGTTTCCCTTGGGTCATCATAGTGGATCCAGATTCTCTTCCTCTTTGAGCTTCCTTTGAATTATAGTCGATGTGTTTCGATGTCTTCGTCTGATGTGATTTGATCCTTGACTTGGTGGATGAGGTCATAGTAGTTGGATGGTGTTTCACTCATCAACATGAAGTAGATTTTTCCTGGTCTGAGTCCTCCAAGAAAGGTTCCTCGTAGGAGCTCGGGGTTAACCCCTAAAATATATAGTGCCTATGCGCTGAAGCGATGAAAAAAAATCCTTAAGCGATTATCCCTCAGCCTGCCAGATTCTCGTGAGGTGTGAGGGGTCCTGAACAATCCGCTGGTTGGAGATAAGCTGACCTAAACAATCTGCTGGTTGGGTGAGCTTCGAAAGTTTTTGATTTCTCTCCCTTTCAGAAAGTGGAACCAAGTGCGGTCTTTTCCTAATTATTTGGAACACTTAGCATAAGAGCAGGTCTGTAGCATTATATATGTACATGATAGCTTCAAAATGCCTAACATGTTCCAGAGGGTCGACCGACCCATCAAATGTCTCGAAGTTGCGGAGATGGATCCCGGGTGGAGCGAGATTTGCCAGGACCTGTGGAGATAGGGGGAGACGTGATGTACTTTTGTGTCACGGTGCCCCTCGTTCCCGTATTCCTCCTTAATCACACGCCTCACTTTCTTACGAGTGAGTCCTCTATCGGTCAGAGCGGTGGCTTCCTTCATTATATGAAAGTTTTCACGCGCAGGCCTGGGAAGTTCGTTGGGGATTGCAGGGTACGTGGAGCTGTTTGTGCCGGATCATTTGTTTGTGATGGGATACTTAGAGCGGGCAGTGTCTTAAGGCATTATTTGGCTCGGGATCTGCATCAGTTGGCCTTCAGGAGCGATATCCGTGTTGGGAGCGCAGCGAGCCCTTAAGTTTCCCATCAAGATTAGCATTCTTGCCTGACGATCCCTTATCAGACGCCTACATTCTTCCTCTAATGATTGTGTTACAGTGACAGTGGATTTTCCTTGAAGTGGGGCGTTGCCGTCAGGCAAGTCGGCGGGGGATAGATTGGTGTTCTCCTCGAGTGCTACGTTACTGGAAGTTTGTGCGCTTCCCTTTGTCATTGTTGCTAGTTGGGGATGCTAAAACTTGTCAGAGCTTTTGGGAACACCTTCCCACAGACGACACCAAACTGTTGCGGGTCGCCCAATCTTTCCCCAAACCAGAGAAATAAAACCACCTTAGCTCGTAATTGGAGCGAGCACGCAAATAGTTAAAATGAATTGCAACAAATGACAAGAAATGCTTTTACATATAAAAATCGAAAGAGTGAAAAACCACATGGCTGGAATTGTGCTGAGCCAAAATCCACTAGCTTCTCGGAGTTTTAAAGTGTTTGATTTGATCTCGGAGGGCGACAGAACGCTACTCCGTATGCAAACAATGAGGAAAAAATGGCTAAGTTCTCGGAACCTCGATGGAAGCGCTCCGTGCTTGGAATGTTGTTGATCTCGCAGAACCTGGGTGGCAACGTTCCTGTTGGAAAATTCACTAAGTCCATGGAGCTTCTGGAGGGAACGCTCTCGTTATTGCAGAGCCTTGTTGAGATCGCTCTCGCAGAGGCGATTTATATGACTTGGGGTGTGTTGAAGCCTTCGTGTAAGGAGGAGAGCATAGAGAATTACTGAGCGGAGAATCAGCCTAAGTCCACGATCTCGCCATAAAACCTCTGAGCTCTCTCTTATTTCTGGAGTTGCTTGTCTTCAAAGGAAGTCCCGTGAACCTATTTATAGGTTTTTGGAGGTGTTGAATCCAGAAACCACAGCTCAATGAGGAGTTCGAAGCAGAGGTGTAGCTAGCTTTACTTCTCCTAAGCCGGTGTATTGGCCGAGGACTTAGAGTTTGGAGACTTATTCACCAGAATAACCTCAAACAAACCTCGATTCACAGCGAGGAGGCCCCGCCACACACCCGAAAGATTTTAGATTGCTTCCCCTCCCAATCCAATGCTGGACAGGACACTTTTTGAGGGCTATGAGAGCTCCCTACCACCCACCCGGAAACTACGGTGAATGATGGGATGAAGTTCTTGCCAACCAAGCTAGCTAAGAAAGAGGAAAACTAAGAAGAGGTCCTCTCCAAATGTACCCTTGGGGACATATTTATAGTTTTATGAGAATGGTCTGCCAACATCGAAACTTTGCCTTTTGGTTCTACGAAACGCAACCCAAATGGGTCTGCCAATATCAAAACTCCACTGTTTGGAGGGGCTATTAACAAGCCAAAATGGGATTACAAGAAAATGCAGATCACTGTTCTTGAGAGGCAAGTTGGGCCGACCTGGCCCACTAACACAAGCGGCGAGTGTAGGGCTTGGCTAGGCACTCACCACATGCCCCTTGACCTCGTGGCGAGTGCTCATTGGAACTGGGCACTCGCCACTCGCTTCCCAAGCATGGGCGAGTGGGAGCTCGCCTGCTCCAGTTGCCGAAAGCCCCATATCAGGCGGGTAGCAAATCCCTGATGAGACTGGGAACTCACCTCTCACTACGGGCCTCGGGTTGGTCTGGGCCACTCGATAAATATGGGGTTGCACACAATCCTTGCTCTTTGCAAGTCCTGTCCCAGGCTTGGAAAGACTATTCAACCCATCGTTATTTGGCGAGTGTGGATATATGGAATCTCTCAGTGGGTCCCACCGAAGCCTATACATACAATATGATGGGGATCTCCCAATGACCCCCTTTTTTCACTAAACCCAACTTACCCACCCCACGCTTTAGTGCCATGCCGATCTCAAAGGAAGCTCTCGCACGTCTCGTTGCCTACAAAGAAAAAAAAAGGCAACCACGATTACCTTGATGGCCATTGCTACTGAAAATTTATCGCGCACTCCAGTAAGGCGGTCAGAAGATTGTGTGATAAAGAGGTCAAATGCTGACCCTACCGGGGGAATGAGCTTGCTTGATCCCTTACAGCCCAACCCTAACCAAGATCTCGGCCCCCTCTTCCAGGTGCTCTCCTTTGACCTTATCTTAGGCTCAAACTTCATTTTTTGAGTCCCTGAAGAACTCATGCCCTATGCCATTGCAGCTCAATGCCCTTACAAAGGTCACTCAGAGTCTGGCCGATGAGATCCAGGGGGCTTCAGTGAATTGGAGTGAGCCGGATGTTCACGCGCAAATTCCAGGTAAGTAGAGTTTTTCATTACTGGATTTGACTCGCATCCCTAACCAATGTGATACCTTGATCAGGTTTTCCATACAGTGCCTTCCTTTATCGATATCACCTCGAATCCTCTGGTTACATCCCCCCCCCCCGACGATCCCAATCATTACCTTGCCAACACGCAAAAGTCCCCGACGAGAGGCAGTGCGAGGACCCCAAAAACAGGTATCCGGTCTCCTCGCATCCCTAGCCTCCTGCGAACTGGATTGGGGAAATCACTGCTACTGCTTCTCAGTAACCCCTTTAGTGGTCAACTGAGCTTTCCCTTATGCCATCCCAGTAAGAAGGGCGAGACCTCCCTTAGTCAGTTATCTGAAATCCTTCCACGCCATTGGTTTCACTAATTCTTACTGATTTCTCTCTTTTCCCTGGCAGATGTGACTGAAATCTTTGTCGGTGCCTAGTTGGATGCCGCCACAACCTACTCGGCCCCTCCTTCCCCCGACACGATTTAGGGCTTCCTCGGTGAGCCAACGTCTGTTTTCGAGCTGACAGAGCGGGTGGAGGTCATTTTGCAGAAGAATGGATTTATGCTCTGCGAGATCCAATAGGAAAGGGCTCAGTTGGCGAACGATCGTCTTCATCACCTATTCACTCTTGTGCAGCGAGTGGAGGCCTTGGAGCGCGAGTGCACCTCATTCATGGGGCAATACAGACGCTGCTCGGAGGGAAAACGACGTCGCAGGAGGGGAACTTGAAGAAAATGGAAGAATGCTGCCGCAGGTTCGAGCACAAGGTTGCTGCCATTCACGAGATCATCTAGAGTGGAGGAGCATAGGTAAGGATGCGGGGGAGAGGCACTTGGAAGTGGATTCCCCAATGACCCAGCTGGACAATTCGATGTTAAACTGATGTGTCTATTTTCTTTTCATTTATGCGAGACCCATTAGAACCATATTTGTTTATTTGTCTTCATAAGACTATATATTTTTTCCACATTAATTTAGGTGTTGCTTACTTTACTATGAATAAATGCTTTATGTCTTGGAGTAGATTATTGCCAACTAAAAACGCACTCGCCACTATCGACAGGCGAGTTGAGTTAGCATGAGTCTAGAGCACCGTGCAAGCACACGATATGCGAGTGGATTCACGCCACTTAGCAGAATCCCCCTCCCCCTAGCCCGGCTATAAATACCACCTATGTGCCCAACTCTCACCCACCGCCATAAATTCCCTCTTCCCACGAACCTATCTACTCAGTACTTACTTCTTCGACTTGCAAGATGAGTGGCGATGGAGATGGTTCTGATGGCTGCAAGAATTGCGCGGCCCGTTTCTTGGACTACGTCTTCCTAGACGCCCAATTATCGGAAGAGGAGATGCCCGAGATCATTGTTGAGTATATGCTGACGAGGTTTGAGGCTTGTGCCTCTAAGGCAGGCGAGTCCCTCAACACTATACTGGAGGATGAGCTCGCCATCCCACTCACTCACTTCGAGATGAGGATCCACCTCCCATTGTGGTCAGATGTGAGGCAGTTTTTGAAGTACTTCAGCCTGGTCTAGTGCAGGTTAGTTTGAATGCGATTTCCATGCAAGTGGTTTTCACGTGCTACCTGCACGAGGAGCAAATCAAGTTTAACTTGATGGTTCTTCAAAAAGTTGTTCATTTACAGAGCCAATAGCAACGGGGTGGTGTTCCTTACCAACTCGCAGATTAAGGTCCGCGAGACCCTCATTAAGGCACATTATTTGAAAAATTGCTTTATATTTGTCGAGGTCACGCACGGGAACGTTCCTTACATGCTAATATAGAAAGACGAGAATATCTGCCAATCTCCCCGCATTGATGGCAAGGATGTCAAACTGCACAAGTTCTATCTGGGGAAGAACTTCGAAGTCACCTACCTACATCGCAACCTCGACTTGCTTCTCACCATTCCCTTGGGTACAGGTATGCATATGTTTTGACCCCGCATCCTTTACTTGCCCCTGGAGGGACCTCAATGTAACTCCCTTTTACCTTTTCTGTTGGTGAGCACCAAATCCCTGTGAACCTGCCATATGCGGGAAAGAGTAGAGAGGAACTGACTCTCATGTTTGCTCAGTCTGCAGCTACAACATGTGTTGACGACTTAAGGTCACCCGCAACTAGCAACGGTAAGGAGAAGAAAAGGGAGGAGCCCGAAAAGGGGGTGCCTGATCCAAGATCATCGTTCGACGGGCCCTCAAAGCGACAGAAGTCGCTGACCTCAAAGAAAGTTACTCCAACGAGCTAGCCGATGTCTTCAGCATGGGAGGAGTCGGTGGGCGGCGAGTTGGGAGGCAGTGAGTTAGGGACGCCCGACTCACACCCTAACTTTGGATTAGGGCAGAAGCCCATGGAAGGCTGGGCAGGCACTGCTTGCATGGGACAAGAAATCCTACGGAGTCCCTCTTTCCGCTCCCCTCCCCTCCTAGACTGAACAAGGGCATGCCAGTGAGGACGCCCACTCCCTATCTTAGGGCTTTATGGTCGCTAGGACACCGAAGAATACAACAGGCTAACCCTGAAGGAGCTTGCCTATGAGATCTTATGGGATCAACTATGCGCCACCGAGCTCGCATATATGGTTGCTCGGATGGGTCTCAGCTTCAGTAAGAAGTCCAACAATGTGGAGACCATAAAAGCGTTTGCTGAGTAGAAGGTCCTCGATCTAGATACGCGACTTGAATTGACGGAGCGCCTTCTTGCCAGGCCCTCCGACAGTGTGGTAAGTCATCTGATTTCGCTCTCCCTTCTCCTTTCTTCTCGAGCTTATCCCGAGTTCCCTCCTCATAGGATGCCGAGATAGCTGGATGCCTTAGGTCGTGCATCGACGATTTAGAGGGAGAATTCGCGAATAGTAAGGTAAAGCTCACAAAAGCTCTCGCAGAGAAGACCACTACGATGCCTACCGAGTCCCTCCCCAGCAGATCCAAGCTTCTTCAATTTACCCCGTGGGAGGTAGAGATCACTCACAAGCTCCTGATTACGCAGATCACTTAGTCCACTCTGGTCATGCTATATAATCTCGATGCTTTGCGGGATGACTGGACGGAGCTGCTCGCGGAGGACCTCATCCCAAACTTCTTCTCGCAGGTGGCGAGTCCATCCTCCTCAGGGCGCGACTACTCCCCTTCAAATGATGGCGAGGCGGAGCGCTCACCGAAAGACCCCCCTCCCCCGTGAGTACTCTCAGAGTCACTTTTGTTTTTTGATTTTATTACATATATTTTTGTGATCTAATGGAGAGCGCTCCGTTGACATTTTTGCGGTGAACAAAAGTTTATAATTTCTTTTCTTTGTCGTTTATCTTATCCGTATTTCGGGCAATCTTCCTCGATTTATTTTCTTAATTAGTAGTTGAGATCTCTCCCTTTAGGTTTAGATGATTCGCCGAGATGACCGTCTCTCTGTTCCCTAACTCGAGGGAACTAGCCTATTTAGTCATCTCACGATATCTGAGCACTCGAGCGGCTGACGCTTCTCTTTCGAGGCTGCTCGAGTGGGAGGTGCTCATGACGCGAGTGAGAAGGATCACATTCATCTTCTTTATGTTTTCTTTCTACCTAACTCCTGAGAGAATCGACTACCATACAGATTAGCTAGATACCCACCCGAGGAGCTTAGGTGCTCAACTACAACCCTACTTTCTTTTATTCATTCAGCCACCTGAGCGACCTGCCTGCCCTACCAGCTTGTGAGAGCCCGGTCAGCGAGATCTATCGGGAGTGTTCATTTTAAAACCTTTCTCATCTTTGCCATCCACCCGAGCAACCCGCTTGCCCTGCCGGCTGGTGAGAGCCCGGTTAGCGGGATCCTATCGGGGGTGCTTCATTTTGAAAATTTTCTCATCTTAAACATCCACCTGAGCGACCTGCCTGCCCTGCCAGCTTGTGAGATCGGGATCATATCAAGGGTGTTTCATTTTGAAACCTTTCTCATCTTAGCCATTCACCCGAGCGACCTGCCAGTCCTGCCAACTTGTGAAAGTCCGGTCAGCGGAATCCTATCAAGGGTGCTTCATTTTGAAACCTCACATTTTAGTCATCCACCCAAGCGACCTGCCTGCCTTGCTTGTTGGAACCGAGATTCAACACAATGAGGAGTTCAGACTCAAAGGGGGCAGCCTGCACCTACTTCTTCCGAGAAAGATTGCTTGATTGAAGACTTAGTACCAAACACTGACCCTAGGCTATAACTCAGAGGTCCCATCACTCACCCAGAAGTTATGAAAGAGCTTCCCCTCCCAAGCCAATGCTGAAGTTGGACACCTTTGGAGGGCACTAGAAGCTAACCAAGATTGACCAGAGGAAGAAGAAGCCAAAAATCGAATCCCCTTCAAAGGTGCCCTTCAGGATTTATTTATCGTTTTATAAGTATGGATTGTAAATAACAGAATCCCGCTTTATGGTTTTACTAAATGCACCCTAAATTGGCCTGTCAACATCCAAACTCTGCCATTTGGAAAGGCTATTGGCAGACAAATAGGTATATAGAATTCTGTGAAAAATCTCCCTGAAACATGTCAATAATGATGCCTCAGCCTCCGAGGGCTGCGAGTGCCTGATGGAGCTTGCACTTGCTTTTCTCTGGCTAGCCTCTTGGGGGCGAGCGAGGACCTGTCTCCAGAATCACTCCGCCTTATCTTACGAGTGCTTATTAAAACAAAATCTTACCTACCCCTACTCCTGGCCTGGGGCGGGTGCGAATACCACTCCGGACTCGCCCAACCTAGAGTGGCGAGTTCCT
This sequence comes from Platanthera zijinensis, assembly GCA_039513925.1. NCBI lineage: Eukaryota > Viridiplantae > Streptophyta > Magnoliopsida > Asparagales > Orchidaceae > Platanthera > Platanthera zijinensis. The sequence goes on from CM077079.1 coordinate 257,588,135, forward strand.
GATGAAGCTAACATTCTTCCACCTCTTCGCTGCAGCTTGGAGTAAGTGTGACCTTACTACTCGGCCCGCCCTTCCTATCATACGCACGCCACACTGTGCGAGTGTGCTAGCTTTTACCTTACTTGCCTACTCAGCTCGCTTGAGTTCGGGGCTCTTTTTTTATTCTTTGGGCTTTTCTGGGTTTCCCACTCGGTAAACACGAGGTTGTACACTACTGGTTTGTGAGACCCCAGTCAGCGGGATCCTATTAGGGGTGCTTCATTTTGAAATCATTGAGCTATGGGGAAAAATGAAAAGACAATTCAATAAAAAAAGAAATCTGTTCATTCATGGGTAAAAATGCTTCAGGTTATCACCGCTCCAAATATTACCAAGGAGTATTCCATCAAAATTTTGGAGGCGGTACCTCCCTGAGGTGAGTGCTTAGAGAATTACAAATGGTCCTTCCCAGGTAGGGTGTAGCTTGCCTACGCCCCCCTGCCCACGACATCGACCTTTTAAGGACCGAGTCCCTCTTCACAAAATGTTTGATCTTGATGTTCCTGTCAAAGTACCTTGCCATCCGATGCTTGATCTCCTCCCAGCAAAGGGCGAACAGGTCGCAAAGTTCTTCCACAAGGTCTAGTGAGATCCGCTGTTCCTCTTCATTCTCCCCATCCATTCCTCATCGCCTTCTCCCATGGCAATGATGCATGGCGACCTCACCTCGTACTCTATCGGGAGCAAAACCTCGGACCCATGAGACAGTTTGAAAGGGGTCTTCCCCGTGGCCATGTTTGTGGTAATCCTCAAGGCCCAGAGGACTAAGGGGAGTTGCTCTACCCAATTTCCCTTCAGGTTCTCCACCTTTTTTTCTTCAATAAATTGACAAATATTTTGTTTGTGGCCTCCACCTGCACATTGCTCCTGGGCTGGTGGACCGACGCGAACCGAAGATCGATGCCCAACTGGCTATAGAAGCTGACAAACTCCTCGCTGACAAACTGTGGCCCGTTGTCTGTGACAATGGCCAACGACAATCCGTGCCTGCAAATTATCTCTCCACATATAAAATTTCAGATTACCTGCGAGGTAACCTTCACAAGTGCCTTGAGCTTCAGCCATTTGGAGAAATAATCTATCATGACCAAGAGGAATTACCTCTAGACACTGGTAGGAGCTGGAGCATTGCAAAGAGCTGGCATTTCGGACCCTTTTTTACATATTATGCGGCATCGTTGCTAATAGTTGGCCAAAAAAAACCCTGTCGGAGTACCCTCTTCTCTAAGGTTCGACTCCCCGAGTGGCTGCCACATTCCCCAGAGTGTATCTCTTCTAAGACTCGAGGGAATTCTTCTGCCACGCACCTGTCCAGGAGCCCGTAGAGGGTCTTTCGATATAACACCCCCTCTCGTAGTAGGTAATAAGGAGATTTGTATCTGAACTTCCTTTTGTCTGAGATCTTCTCCGGAAGCTCCCTAGTTGTTAGAAAAACAACAAAAGGGTCCATCCACGAGGGCCGCTGGATGACCACCATCAGCTCTCCCTCCTTAATGGATGGTCGAAACAGCTTTATCATGGTTCCCCCTGCCCTAGGGCCATACATGTTGAGGCGATCCACCTTTATACTCTCCTCCCGAGGCACACGTCGAATGGAGAAAATGCGTAACAATCTGATGAGACTCTTTACCTTGAGAAGGTACTTCTGGAGAGTGGGTTTTCTTGTCTCAAACTCCCCTTTGATTTGAGAGGCCACCACCATGGAGTCTATGAAGACCTTCACATCTTGGATTCCCAACTCTGGCCAAATGGAGCCCTACTATCATTGCCTCATACTCGGCTTGGTTGTTGGTGACAGGAAATCAGATATCAATGGCTTTCTTTATCATTGTTCTTTGGGGCTCATCAAGACCACCCCACCCTATGGAATACTTTCTTGATGCTCCATCTACTAATACCTCCTAGGCTGTCGGGTCGTATGACCCGGGCTTTTCCATTTCAACGATATACTCTGCCAAGAAGTAGGCCACCCCTGAGCCTTTATTACTAATCGTGGGATGAATGAGATCTCAAATTCACTCAGCTCCCCTGACCATTTCGCCAACCTCCCCAGTGCTCTACTCCTTCCATAATGTTGCAAAAGGGATGGTCAGTTACCACCTTAACAACACGATCCAGGAAGTAAGGCCAGAGCTTTCTGGACGAGATGACTAGGGCGAAGGCCAACTTCTCATACATAGGGTACCTGAGCTCTGCCTTCTTCAGGACCCTACTAATGTAGTATACTGGCAACTTCTTCCTCCTTTTTTCTTTGACTAGGATGAAACTCACGGCCTCTGCTCCCACCTTGTGATACAAAATTAACTCTTCTCCTTCCTTCGGCCCTAGGAGTAACGGAGCCTGGGTGAGCTACTGATTCAGAGCTTGGAAGGTCGCCTCAAACTTTTTGGATCACTCAAACTTTTTGTTGCCTCGCAATACCTTGAAGAAAGCTGATCACTTCTCTCTTTCTCATGAGATGAACCTACTCAACCCTACAAGCTTTCCTATTAGGCACTGGACCTCCTTAGGGTTCCACGGCAATTCCAACTCCATTATTGCTTTTACCTTATCGGGGTTGGGCTCTACCCTTGCTGGGGTAAGGAGGTGACCCAGAAAATTCCACCAGCTAGCACCAAAAACACATTTCAAAGGATTCAGCCTCATATTGAATCTCAGCGGGGTGGCAAAGGTTTCTTAATGTTCCTGGAGGTGAGATCCCATGTCCTTGCTCTTCACCATGAGATCATCTACGCATACTCCCAAGTTCATTCCTCTCTGCTCCCAAAAGACCCGATCCATCATCCTTTGATATGTCTCCCATGCATTCTTCAGCCCAAATGACATCATCTTATAGCAGTAACATTTGTACCCTGTGATGAAGGAGACATCTTTGACATCCAACGGGTGCATCCTGACTTGGTGATGACCTGAAAACGCATCCAAAAAACTCTTCACAGAAAAATTGACGGCTGAATCTACTAACGCATCGATTTTAGGCAAAGGGTAACAATCTTTCAGATACACTTTATTTAGAAGGGAAAAGTTAATACACATTCTCTATTTTCCATCCCCCTTCTTTTTCATGACTACATTAGAGACCCAGCCTGAATACTGGATCTTAGATATAAATCCTATCTTAAGGAGCTTCTCCACCTTTTCCCGGATAGGCCCCTCCAGCTTGTCGGCAATGGTCCTCTTCTTCTAGCGGATGGGAGGAGCTCTTGGGTCGAGGTTCAGGTGATGACATGCCGCGTCAACATCGATACCCTACAGGTTCGCCATGCTCCATGCGAAGATGTCCACGCTCTTATATATGCACTCCAATATCTTTCCCCAGTCTTCTGGAATCAGACCACTATTGACCCACACCTTCTCAATCTTCCCTTCCCAGGTAAGGATTTCCATCTCCACCACCTCCTCTACTGCCTCCAGTCGGTACTATTCCTTGCATTCGCACCCCTCCTTCTCTCCATAGATGAGAACCTCTTCTTCTTCTGCACCCTCTGCCTTCATCAACTTGGCCTGCTCCTCTATCACCTCCTCCGTCCCCTAACCTGGGCGGGACCTCCCTCTCCTCTGCTCTGTCCATAACCTCCTACTTGGACAACTCCTTTATCCTCTTCTCCATCTCCTTTGCTCCTTCCCGCCATAAGATAGTATTGACGTCCGTGATATAGCACTGCCTAGCCACTTTGGGGTCTCTCCGAATCCAGACCTGGACTCCTCTAGTGTTGAATTTGAGGCATTGGTGGAAAGATGAGGGAACACAACGAAAAGCGTTGATGAGTGGGCACCCAAAGATGGCATTGTAACTGCTCGGGGCATCCATGATGACAAATTGACAGTTTCTCGATGATCTCCCCCAATGTCATATGGAGTCCAACTCCTCCCTCTACCACCTTCCTCTCTTTAGAAAATCTGAAAAAAGGTCCATCCAAGGCCAACACCCTCCTTGCATCCACCTTCATTTTGTTGAAGGATTTTTTGAAGATAACATTCACTGAACTCTCGTTATCAACCAATATTCTTGAGACTCTAAAGTTTTCAATGGCCATCTAGATCATTAAGGCATCACAAAATGAATCTTCATATTCTGGCATATACTTTGACAAAAATGTGATCTTTTCTGTTGGGGGTGGGGTCATAGAGGTTGAAGCAATGCTCCGAAGAAAGATAATTTGGATGCTCCCCTTTTGAGTAGCCCCAATCCACACTCCCTCGTGGATCACTTTGATCCCTACTCGGGTACCCACGTTGGCCCGATCTTCGCATTGATCTTACACCTTAACCCTTCCTTCTCCTTTGACCTTTGCCTCCTCAATTAGAGGTGACAACGATTGTATCCTTTTGAATCTTTCCATTCCTCTGAACACCAAGAACTCGGGGCAGGTGGCCATAGCGTGTCCCACTTCCTGGTGGAAGTCGCAAAAGAGCATCATCCCACCTCCCCTTCTTCCTCATCCTCCGAGCTAATTTCTCCTTCCACCTCCTCTACCTCTTCCTTTTTCTCGGACTATCACCATAACATGCTGGGGGGGGGGGTGGCAGTAGCCTCGGGCCCATTATCCATCCCGGAGGGTTGAACCGTCCCTACCCTGCCAAGTGATTCCCCCCACCTTGAGCTCCTCTTCACTAAATTTTGGCTGGCCCTCCTGCCGGCCTCCAGATTGGTCGATGAGCCGGCGACTGAATCCCCCATCCTTGCTCCTGAGGCTCCTGCCTTCTCGGCTCTTCCCTCCTTATCCCTTCTTCTTGCGGACCACCTCCTCGCGGTTTCACTGCTCCTCTAATCTAGGCCAGTTCGGAGACGAAGTCGGGATTCGTTGCTTCACACTCAATCTCCCTTACAACTCGATCTATCAAATCTTCAGAAGACCGTGGGGGGTGGTAGGTCCCTGGTCAGTTCCATCTTAAACATTCCCTGCCGCGACCCCAATGTATATTCCATCTGCATAAGGTTCCCCGAGACCTCTTAGATTAGGAGATTTACTCCTAAAAGCGATCAGTGTAATCCGCCATCGTCTCTTGCGCTCTTGATTTATCAAGAAGATGGCCTCATCCCTCTTCTTTCTTTTCTTTGACGTTGAGAAGTACAGCAGGAAGCCATGACACAAGTCTTCGAAGCTGTATATGGTTCCTGAGGGAAGCTGGTGGAACTAGTCACTGTCTTGTCTTTGAATGTGATGACGAACAACATGCACTTGAAGGCATATGTTATTTGCCTGATGGAGACTGCGTCCTCGAACCATTGCATATGTTTAACTGGATCATCCTTATCTGTATAAAAAGACATGTTGTGCTCTCTAAAACTCTCTAGCACCGGGGCTGAGATGATGAGATTGCAAAAGGGGCTCCCTGAGCCTTCCTGGCGAGCTACCAGATCACACCCATATAGCGACCTCTCTCCCCCTCTACCATGATCTCCTTCCCAACTCGCCTACCTAATGCCTCCTTATTAAATGCTGGCTAGGAGAGTACTGGGACCAGGGGAGTCAAGTACTCGTCGGTTCGCATCATGAGGCTGGAGTGTAGGGTCTCCATGATGACTTTTGTGAAATCTCCAAACTATTTCTAAGTCACGAAGCCACTCGAGGGAGGCAAGTTCTCTGGGTTAGTTCCTTGCTCCTCATCTCCTACCATGACACCAACTTAAGATTTTTCTGGCAAGCTACGGTCAATGCTCACTGTACAAAAGTGTCAAACCCAGAAATAACGGCTCAATGGAGAGTTCAGACTGGAGGTGTAGCTAGCCTTTACTTCTCCCGAGCTGGTGTCTTGGCCAAGGAATTAGAGTTTGGAGACTTATTCACTAGAATAACCTCAAACAAACAATGAGTTACAGCGAGGAGGTCCAAACATACACCCAGTGTAACGCCCCAAATTCCTTAAGGAAGGAAATGGTTCTCTGGAGGTTATCGCCCGACGGTAGCTAGTTACCGCATGGCGGTAGCTCCAGGGTTAGTGTCGACAGCATTGAGAGGGTTGAGTCGACTCAACACTAGACTTACCACATGGCAGAAAGTTATTACCGTGCGGTGGTAGCAGGGGAATTAAACTGACAGAGCTCTCGGGAAGCTATCGCCCGAAGATAGTGTTACCGTTGGCGATAGCTGGGTAAATTTAATTGTTATAGTTCTCGGGATTCTACCGCACGGCAGTAGCAGTTAGCGCGCGGCGATAACGCCAGGTGTCGTGTCGTAACCTACGTTGGCTATCGTGCGACGTTAGCATCCTATTGTGCGGAGATAGGGAATCCATAATAGCGTGGCCATGTGTCTACCCGCGATTGGAAGGTTTTGGCAGTTGTGCCCGAAATGAGGCGTTGAATTAAGGTACTGCGCAGCGGTAGCTAGTTACCGCATGGCGGTAGCTTTATTTATAAGCTTGGTTTGGTCATTTCACTTCATCTTCTTTTTGAGAGGAGTTGGTGCCCTGGTTTTCTGTAGGAGGAGCAGCAGTGCCAGGAGTAGGGTTCTTACCGCCGTTCGTGTTTCGGGTCTCATATTCGCAAGGCGAGTTTTGATTTGCGGAGGCAAGGTCGGAGCAGTCGTTTTCAACCGTCTAGATTCCTCCCATGGCGCCAAAGCGTACATCAAGGGTAATTCTCCTCTTCCTTGGACATGTGAAGTCCATTATTTTGGCATTAGAGGGTAGACACTCCACGAACACGTGGATGTGGTTCTCCCGACAGGTAGATTCGTGTATCCCCATTGTTGGGTACATTGGGATTTGTGTACCTAATTTTGAGAAGCCATTTCAACTCAATGATATACACAAATTTGTATTTGATGTATGTTGAGTTTACATGTGCAGTTTCTATGTTGAAGAAAAATAAACTAAGTACAAAAGTGTCGAGACACTAGATAAGTGTCGACACCTTTGTAAATGCAGTGTTGAGACAAGGAATCAAGTTGTGTCGACACTCAGGACTAGTGTCGATACCCTTATACAAGTATTGTCGAGACAAGAAGCAAGCTGTGTCGACACCGTTAGTCAAAGAACCAGCTGTGTCGACACTTGGGACAAATGTCAACACATTTTACACAAGTTATGTCGATACTGGAAACCAACTTTATCGACACCCAGGACTTGGGTCGACACCGTTAGACAAGAAACCAGCTGTGTCGACACTCAGAACTAGTGTCGACACATTTGATAAATGTTGTATTGAGATAAGAAGCTAGCAGTATCGACACACTTGATTATTGTTGACATCCATATAAGAGAAGTGTCGACACCCAGGACTAGTGTCGACACAATCTAAATACAGAAGTGTCAACACTCAGAACTTGTGTCAACTGTTGGGATTTGTCTCCACAATACCTCAGATTTGTAGGAAGTCAGACCTTGAACTAAGATGAATTAAGGTGTATTTGATATTGTGTTTAAGTTGTATGTGTGCAGGTTTTTATTGCCAAGTGTAGACCAATGTCAGTCTATAATGGGTCACCAAACACAGGACTATACAATGTAATCCCTCATTGTGTAATCCAAAGTGTTGGCCCATGTATAGCCTCTCTATTAGGATACACTTCCTACATGCACTTGGATTGGTGGACTGAAGTATTGAAGTTTATTTTTTTAGAAGAATTTTTTTCTAAGTCCACATACTCGAGTAGCTTCTTTCATATACTCGAGTAAGTGACTTGGTACTCGAGTAAATCCTTAGACATACTCGAGAAGACTCTGTATACTCGTGTAGATAAGCTTACTCGAGTAAGATAGTTAGTCACTCGAGTAGATCATATTTTATACTCGAGTAGATCCTTCTGTCCTTAGATCAGAAATTTTCTCTAAGTTCACATACTCGAGTACCTCGTTTGTACACTCGAGTAAGTGAGTCTGTACTCAAGTAAGTTGGATTACATACTCGAGTAGACTGTATTGTACTCGAGTAGGTGATAACTTGTACTCGAGTAGTTGGTTAGTTACTCGAGTAAGTGCTCTGTTGATACTCGAGTAGATCTGCACTTTTCATCTCAGAAAGTTTCTAAGTCTACCTACTCGAGTAGTTCCCTATATACTCGAGTAAGTGACTCTGTACTCGAGTAGTAGTTTTTCATACTCGAGTAGCTTAGTGATTACCCGAGTAATCTTCCCCAGATACTCGAGTAGTTCACTTTCCCCTCACTCGAGTATCTCCAACTCTTCTACTCGAGTAGTTCTTCCTATTTTATCTGAGAAATTTTCTCTAAGTGTTTTTACTCGAGTATATACTCTCATACTCGAGTAGTTCTAAAATCACTCGAGTGTTGATCTCTGAATCACTCGAGTAGCTTCTCTTCTTATACTCGAGTATGCTCCTCCTATCCACTCGAATATATAACATCTTGTACTCGAGTATGTCTCTTATCTGTCTCGAGTATATCTGTTCAATTATTCCTGAAATTCTCCAAGTACAATTTCGCTGTGTATTTCGAATTAATCATTTCTGATTGGTCCACGTGTCATCCCTAATTAAATTTCTGACCGTTGGAGTCCACCTATAAATAGGTCCTTTCAGATTTGACTAATAACAAGTTTACAGAGATTATTATTTTAAGAAAGAGAAAAGTTCTCGTGACCCTAATTTCTCACGCCGCCGCCATTGCCATTCATGGAAGAAGGTCTGGATCGACGATCTCCGATCGCTGCTTTCAACTTTGTTTCTCCAGCGATCCAGACGAAAGATAATCACTCGATCTTGCCGAGCCTCAAAGATTTCTGATCTATTTTCTCGATCGAGGTGATTCCGTTTTTCAGATCTGTGGATCTCTCTCAAGTCATCTTCAACATATTCTGATCAAGCCAAAGTTCTCAAGGAAGAAGACTATCAAAGATCCAGATCTGTGCAATATATTGTTTGTATTTTCTTTTCAAACAAATTTCTTTGTAGGAGTTTTTCTCCGAGTTTTGTAGGAAGGCTTTATCTTCCGAGTGTAGATCTGATTTGGATCGAGTTTTGTAGGAACGTGGTTCCGAGGTGTAGGATTATTTTCAATCCGAGATAGTGGAGTAGCCGAGTCTAGTGGTTTGCTAGATCGGTGAGGAAAGTGGACGTACCCAAGATTGGGGAACCACTCTAAATCTCTTGTCGTCTGTGTGATTGCTTGATCTGTGCTGTGTTAATTTTTATTCCGCATTTGACACGCATTTCACCTATTCACCCCCCTCTAGGTGATTTAGGTAGACAACTTAGTTTTCACAATTGGTATCAGAGGGAGGTTGATTGTTAAAAGGTTAACACCTTGATCTAATCCTTACCAAGTTGTCTCAAGAGAAATTTCAAGCATGAGTAAGACCAAGGATTTTGCTAAGCTCCCTATCTGCACCAAGAACAATTTTCCTATGTGGAAGGAAAGAGTTAAATTCTTTATGGAAGCAGTAGATCCCCGGATCTTCATGATTGTTGAAGAAGGTCCCCACATTCCTATGACCACCTCCACCATAGATTCATCTAAGCAAGTTCCAAAGAAATTGATGGATCTGGATAAGGACGAGATTGCACTTGTCTCTTTGGACAAGAAAGCAAAAAATATTATCGCAAGTGCAGTCGATGACTCAATGCTGCAGAATCTGATTCATTGCCAATCTGCCAAGGAGATGTGGCAATCCCTAGTGACTCTAATGGAAGGTACAGGAGAAGTGAGGGATGATCGAAGGTCCCTACTGAACCAGAAATATGAAGCCTTCAGGCAGGGTCATAAGGAAGCCATAGCTGACACTTTTGAGAACTTCTTCAAGATAGTAAATGGCCTCAGAGTTTATGGACGTGTCTTCACCAATGGGGAACTCAATGATAAATTCTTAAGATCCCTAACCAAGTAATGGGACAATAAGGTATGTGCCATTCGGGAGTTTGGAAGGTTAGCTGAGACAGACCCGCAGAATCTGTTCGGAAAGCTTATGTCTTACGAGCTGCAAATCAACTCAAGAAAAGCTGAAGAAGAGATAAGTAGGTCCGCATCCAAGGAGAAGTCTGTCGCTCTAAAGGCAGATAGCTCAAGGAAGACAAAGGCTAGCTCTCCTGCCCCAGTTCCTGAAGCTGATGAAGAAGAATCATCTGATCCAAGCTCATCTGGCTCAGAACTATCTGAAGGAGAGTTCTCATTGCTCTCCCGGCAATTCAAGAAATTCTTAAGTAAGAAGAAGCAATGGAGAGGCAAAGATGCCTCATTCAGAAGATCACGACGTGACGGTGATCAGTGAAAGAAAGGCTCAAGTAGCCATGACAGGTATAACCCTAAACAGAACAAACAGATTTCGACTGACATCGTTTGTTATTGTTGCAATAAGCCAGGTCACGTCATCGCGGACTGCCCTCACAAGAAGAAAGAGGGCGGCAGATGAAAGGAAAAGAAATCCTCATACCACAAGAAGAGGACAGAGAAGAGTTTAGTAGCCAAGAAGAGCAAAACTCTCAGCGACTCCGACTCATCTGAGTCGAGTGAAGAAGAGGAAGCTTACTTTGGGCTCATGGCTCACTCAGATGATGAACAAGTCCCCCAGTTCACTGGGGAGGTAAAATCTCACACTCCTCTCTCTAATTCTGATGATGATAATGAGCAAGAGGGTTATTCCTCTGAAGATGAATCTGAACTCATGGCCCAGTACAAAGAGTTGCTCATGACCTACGAAAAATGTCGTAGAGTAGTGAAAACTCAAGCCAAAGAGATAAAATCTCCACAGGCTAGTGAGAGCAACTTGAGAGAAGAAGTCGCTAAGACTAACTCTCTTCAAGAGAACTTTAATAGTGCTATGGATGAATACAATCAAGCTCTCAAGCACCTCGACCTTAAAGAGGAAATCATCAAAGAGTTGGAACAACGACTTGAGGCTGAGAAGAAACTTGTTGAGAGTTTCTCAAAGCCTAAGACAGTTCTTCCACTCGTTGCTGAATTCTCAGCTAAGGCCAAGGGTGCTGGTTTAGGCCACATTGGTTCTTCTAGTAAATCCTCTAGGTGAAACAAGCCCAAGAGAAAGAATAAGGCTGCCCAGAAGGCTCTAGCTAAAGAAAAAGGGAAAGCTCCCTTGGAACCTGTTCTGTTCAAGAAAGTTATCTTTCCTACGAACGAACTCGACTATGAGTCTACCTATGGACACTTTTCTAGGCCGATCCCTGAGAAGCCTAAGTCAAGATACCAAGGTTGGACTCGTCCTCGTAACTTTGGCGAGAGTGTCTTCAAAGCACCCCATGAAGAGATTCAACTTCAAAGCTATGGACCTTATGCTCATGGTCATAACATCAAGAAGACACCAAAGGTAAAACCTATTGTGTAAAAGCCTATGAAGGAGAAGACTCCATGTAGCTGTCTTCATCATGAAGCCTCCTCCAAAAACAAGGTTCCTGCTAGACCATCACTTCAGAAAATCAAGCAGGAATACACTAGGCAAAGATACAACAGGTTCGACTGTTGGTGTTGTGGCAGAATTGGTCACTTTGCCATCGATTGTTGGTTCAATCCTAGTAATGTTGCAACCCCTCAAGTTAGCAACGTGAGAATGATCACTCATGAGGCTAATACTCGTAGGGGGAGTTTTCTAACTCGAGACCAAGGACCCAAACGTGTTTGGGTTCCTAAGGCTAAGTGATTGTAATTGCAGTTATGTCCAAAGGCCACCAAAATGCCAATCTGGTATTTGGACAGCGGATGTTCTCGGCATATGACCGGGGCAAGAAGCCTACTCCAGAATTTCACCTCAGTCTGCAACGGACCAAAGGTCATCTTTGGAGGTTCAGATCGAGGGATAACTAAAGGCTATGGTATGATTTCTAACGGTAGCGTTTCCTTTTCGGATGTAGCCTATGTTGAAGGATTGGAACACAATCTCATCAGCATAAGCCAACTATGCGATAAAGGATATGTAGTTGAATTTCATGCTGATAAGTGTTTGATAAAATCGGTTAATAACCTGGAAACTATTTTATCAGGCACTCGAAGAAGAAATATTTTTTTGTTTAAATTTCATTTGTATTGACACTTCTACACCAGTATGTCTTTTAGCAAAAAGTAGTGCATCTCTTGCTGACCAATGGCATAAGAGACTAGCACATATTAATTTCAAAACTATTAATATATTATTCTCTCAAAACTTAGTACGTGATGCCCCCAATGTCAAGTGCGTTACGGACAACCCTTGTCATGCCTGTATCAAAGGCAAGCAAACAAGGAGTTCATTTAAAAGCATAATAGGCAAGGATTCCAATAGAAGCTTACAACTTCTCCATATGGACCTGTTTGGTCCACTGCAAGTTAGAAGTTTGGGAGGTAAGGAATATACGTTGGTTATTGTGGATGATTACTCGCGCTTTGCGTGGGTGTTCTTTCTGAAACATAAGTCAGATACCTTCAGTATTTTCACAAATTTTGTCAGGCAAATCCAGAATGAATACAACTGTTCTGTAGTCAAAATCAGGAGTGACAATGGAACAGAATTCAAATCTGGAGCCATGACAGAATTCTGCGAAAGTCAAGGTATCTTTCATGAGTTTTCCTCTCCTCGCACTCCACAACAAAATGGAGTAGCTGAGAGAAGGAACAGAACACTCATAGAGGCTTGCCGTACCATGTTGAGTGATGCCTCACTTCCAGAGTACTTCTGGGCTGAAGCCGTCAACACCGCTTGTCACGTGCAAAATCGAGCTCTCATCAACAAGAACCATGATAAGACTCCTTACGAACTTTTAAAAGGCAGGAAACCAACCATTTCGTATTTTAGAATCTTTGGCTGCAAGTGCTTTGTACTTAACAACGGTAAGTATCACACTACCAAGTTTAGCGAGAAAAGCTTTGAAGGTATTTTTGTAGGTTATAGTAGCCATAGTAAGGCCTATAGAGTATTCAATAGAAAAACTCTGGTAGTAGAAGAGTCGATACATCTTGTATTTGATGAGACGAGTCTGCTGCACAGTAACTCGTCTAGTGTGCCTATTGTAGATACAGGTACAAAGATGAAGGAACTCAGCTTGGATGAAACTACTAAAGATAAAGACGAGACGTTCATCAAGATCACCTCTACAACCCCTATTGGAGAGATAAATGATCAAGATTAAGAACACATCCCAGCTGAAGATGCAACTCCAGTGGCTGAAGAGAACCCAGATGCAAGGACTTTAGAGTTCAGACACTTAAGGATCATCCCGTTGATCAAATCATAGGAGACCCTCGGGATGGCGTCAGAACTCGTCGAGGTACAACTAACGAGAATTTACACTTAAGTTTTCTTTCACAGGTTGAACCAAAGAAGTTTGAGGAAGCCAACTCCGACGCATCCTGGATCCTAGCCATGGAAGAAGAACTGAATCAGTTCAAACGATGCAAAGTTTGGACACTTGTTCCTAGACCCAAGGGTAAGAACGTCATTGGTACAAAATGGGTCTACCGGAACAAGATGGACGAAGATGGAACCATCATAAAGAATAAAGCCAGACTTGTCGCAAAGGGATATCGTCAAGAAGAAGGAATTGACTTCGACCAGACTTATGCTCCAGTGGCAAGACTGGAAGCGATCAGGTTATTTCTTGCCTACGCTGCACTTAAGGGCTTTACCGTCTATCAGATGGACGTTAAGTCCGCCTTCCTAAATGGTGACATAAAGGAAGAAGTGTATGTAGAGCAACCACCAGGTTTCGTTGATTCAACTTATCCTAATTATGTTTACTTATTACAAAAAGCTTTATATGGTCTTAAACAAGCTCCTCGAGCTTGGTATGAGACGCTGTCCACCTTTCTTCTTGAGAACAAGTTCACAAGAGGAAAGATAGACAAGACATTATTTCTTAGGGAAATAAAAGGCAAGATTTTGCTAGTGCAAATCTATGTCGATGATATTATTTTTGGCTCTACAGATAACAACCTCTGCAAGAAGTTTTCCAAACTTATGCAAGGGAAGTTTGAAATGAGCAGTATGGGAGAGCTGAAGTATTTCTTAGGGCTTCAGGTGAAACAATCTGAAGATGGAATTTTCATCTCATAGACCAAGTTCACTGAAAGTGAAGGGATAGATACTACTCTAGAGGAGGGGTGAATAGAGTTATCAAATTTTGCACTAGACAAAACTTAATGGTCTACCCAACTCCCTTGGAGTGAAATGCAGAATGAAAAGATTATAGATATAGAATTAACCCTATAGCCTAACACAAGTGTTGTGCACAAACTCAAGCCAACTGTAATTACAATTAAGGCTTGGAAAACCTAATCAGCAACTAGCAACCTAGTTATATCTATTCACAGCCACAATGCAGGAATTAAACAAGGCAATCCAGACGACACAAGGAATTTATAGTGGTTCCCCAAACAACTTGGGTACGTCCACTCTTCTACCCATACGGTAGGAATCCACTCAGGTTTTTGATCAGGTGCCCTACCACCAACAGGATCTGCTTCAGGTAGATCCAGAAACCCTTTAGACTTTTGATCAGGTGTCTAAAAACCGAACACAAGTTTTTGATCAGGTGCCCTGCCACCAAGGGATACTTTTGAAGGGAGTAATAACCCTGTACAGGAGGGGGAAAGAAGGTTAAGATGTCTTCTCTATTTTACAATAGATTAGAGAAGCACAAAGACTTGCACTGAGCTAGAAAGCTCTAAAGAATCAAGGCTCCCCCTGGCTCAAAAATGTCCAGGTGAAGTCTTGCTTCAGTGCAGAAAAACTCTTCAGAAAGATCTGAAGGAAAAACTACAAGAAGATAATAAATAATAAAATAGAAATCTTCAAGCAGCTGTCTTCTTCTTCTTCTTCTTCAAAAGAACACTGAGTTAGAATATTCCTAGAAGCAGGAGAACTCAGGTTGAAGAAGAGCAGAAGAGCTTAACACTTCTCAGTTGGATGGAAATTGCTGAGAGCAGAAAACTTGATCTTGATGAAGGCTTGAATGCTTAAAATGAATAACTGGTTAGCTTGTTAGCTAGCTGAAATCCTTCTCCAAAGGATTCCTTTTATAACAGCAGCAAGCAACGGCTCTCTTCAATTTGAACTGTTTGTCTTCTTCTGAAACTTGAAACCTGGGCTGCAAATATCAAAAGGACAAACAAACTCTGCAGCAAAAACATTCTATAAAAGGAATAAACCCCTTTCGAAGAAGCTGCAGGCAGCAATCTGATAATAACGTACTAAATAAAATCACATCAGAAACAAACTCTTTATAGCAAAAGGAAGACTTTTCAGTCTAACGGCTACAAAGGACTGACAGTAGATAAAGTAAAATACAATGACAGTTAATAAGACAAACAACTTTATCTGAAAAGATTTTACTCAGGCAAAAGAGATGGAGCATATATTGCCTGGAAATATTATCATAAAACAACTGAAATAACATGCCAGATAAAGTATTAATTTATTAAATAGAATAAATACAAAATAAAAAGGCAGACAGAAAGCGTCGAACGACCCTCAGAGATCGTCGACCAACGCACGGAGATCGTCGACCTATCAGGCAGATAGTCGAATGATCCAGATAGTCGACCTATAAAAGAAGATAGTCGAACTACCTCGGCAGATAGCCGACCTATCAGAGCAGATAGTCGAACTATCAAATAGTCGATCTATCCAGACAGATAGTCGAACTATCAAGCGCAAATAGATTGTCGACCTATCAAGCAGATAGTCGACCTATCTCAGAAAACAGATAGTCGACCTATCAACAGATAGTCGACCTATCAAAACAAAATAGATAGTCGACCTATCAACAGATAGTCGACCTATCAAAGAAAATAGAGATAGTCGATCTATCAACAGATAGTCGAACTATCAGATAGTTGAACTATCAGGACAGATAGTCGAACTACCAAGCCAAGCAGATAGTCGACCTATCAACAGATAGTTGAGCTATCAACGCGGAACAGATAGTCGACCTATCAAACAGATAGTCGAGCTATCAACGCAGACAGAGCATCGACCAACTGATAGACGATGGTCGATCATCCGATAGACGATAGTCGAGCGGCGTTCGACTATAGTCGAACGAACAAACTACTTAACCAAATTCTTCATCTGGAAAAGCGGGGACTCTACAGCTAGACCACTAACCAATGACTATAGATATCTCTTGGGTCAAGGGACTAAAAAGACAAGACTAAACTCAAATCAAACTAGGGTACCAACAATCTCCCCCTATTTGAGTTAAGTATCTTAAAAGCTAAAACACAGAGCTAGCTATAGAACACTATAAACAATATAGGAAACAGATAACAATTAACTAGCAATTATCAAACAGTCAGAAGTATAAAACAGCAGTCAATCAACATATTAAGAATCTACAGAATCTGGCACAGGGTCAGAAGAACTTGGAACAAAAGAAATTTTCCTCAGAGGATCAATAGCTTCTTTCTTTGACATCTTCAAGTCCTGCACACCAATAATCTTTAATTCTGCAGCCCTTGGAACAACTGCTTCAGGGTGCTTTTCCATATACTTTGAAGGGTCAAATACATTAGGGCTAACCTGGAACTTTTCGAATTCCTTCTTTCTGAAAGTGGACATTGTGGTTAATCCAGTAGTATCCTTTCCTTCAGCTTTTGCTTTTCTAATTTGAGCTGCTCCAACCAATTCGTGAAAACGAGCCATCCTAAAATTAGGATCGAGCTCAGGACTTTCATAAACATTCTCAGAAGGAGTAACCTCTGGTTCTTTATCTTGATTAACTAGATAAGACATGGGAGCAGACTTAGCAAAGTTCTTGCTAGAATTTATAAACAAAATAAACTACTTACCTTTTGAAACAACTTTTTCAGACTGAACTGGCATTGGAAATGAAACTCTTTTCTTTGGAGAAGGAGGAGGGGAAAAAGTTGGTCTTTGATACACAACCTCCTTCACTTGTTCTCTCACTGTACCAGTTCTTTGATGGCCATAATATGATTTATCTTGAAAACTTTGAGAGCTTTTCCTTGAAGAAGACTGAGAGGGAGCAGATTTTGCAGAAGAGGCAGAAGGATTAGCAGAAAGGTTCCCAGAGGCTCCTGCACTGGGAGGTGGAGGAGGAGGACCTCTGGGAGTCCATCTTGAAACAGGACTATCATACCTCTTAGACCTTTTTCTCTCTTTTTGCTGGTTCTTGGAGAACCACATCCAATGTTGAAACTCTTTTGATTTGGGATCAATTCCTTTAAGAATATAATATGGAGTATCATTTTCTCGATTGGGAGGAGGAGGAGCAACAGCTTTTCTTTTCTTTTGAGCAGCTTTCTTTTTCTTAGCATTCTCAGATAAATCAGAATCCTCTTCATCTTCAGAGTGAGATGATGGAGGATTGTCATATGGATCATAGGCTTCAGAAACAGCCTTTTCCTTTAATTTCAGATCAGCTTTATCTTTTTCCTCTTCTATGGCATCCTGAGCCAGAAGGAAATCCAAATCAAGTCCTGGGGAATCATCCCAAACAGTCGACTTTTCAACTTGCAAATCTTTTTCTTTCTCTTTTAACAAAGATTGAACTATTTGATTCCAAGCCTCTCTTGCTTTCTCTTCTTGATTTTCAGACGCATCTTCTATATCATCTAAAAAAGAATCCAGTTCTGGATCTATTTGAATATCAGGAACATCAGGAGCAGCTTCTGAAACAATTACTATAACTTGAGCAGCTATATCTTCTTTAATATAATCTGTAGATTTATGAACACAAATCTGCTAAATAAGCTAAAATCATTCCTTCTAGGTATTCACAAGCTAGCAAATTAATTGACTCGTCAACAAAGCGGATGAGTGAATTACCTTCATATTTTACCAACTCCCAGGAATCATCTAGGTAGGATGTAATAATCCCTTCTAGGAAATGGGCGACCAAGGGAGTGGTGAGATCTTCTAAACATACTTTCACAGCAAATTCAGATAACATAATAGCATCAGATATTTCTTTGTCAGATATCATTGAAACTGATTGACCTTGAGCTGGAGCAGGAGCAATCTCTTCTTGAACTGCTAGAAGAACTGCTGGAAGAACTGCTGGAAGGAAGGCTGGATTCTCTGAGACATCTTCACAGAACATCTCCCCCTGCCTGATTTCAGTGGAAACTGAAACCAGGCCCCTTGAAGAAGAGGGCTCAGAAGATTTAGAAAGTGATTGGATGGAAGCAGTTAAGGTAGCAATGGAGGAGGCAAGTGGAGCAATTGCCTCTTCAATCATGATTTTGATTGAAGGGGTAATCAACTCCAAAATGCTGGATATGAATGCGGGAGTTATCTCAAAAGATGATGTAATTGCAGTGGATGGAGATGCAGCAGAGATGGTTGTAGTGTTGGGATGAGAAGTGGTGTGGACTGGAGATCGAATTGGAGATGGAGATGGAGAGTTAACAGGAGTGTTAACTAGAGAATGAATAGGGGACTGAATAGGGGACTGAGGAGGTGTTGGAATCCTCTCAGATCCTAACAGATCAAAACTAGGAGCAGATATCCTAGCCAGATGAGAAGGAAGAGGAGATGCTGGAGGAGAAGGAAGAACAACCGTGGTTGGTTCTTGAACAGGAGAAGGAGAAAGTCGTACTTCAGCTGAAGTTGATGGAACTTCAACTGAAGCAGACTGCATAGCAGAAGAAGATGAGGGAAGGGAAGGATGAGCTGAGCCAGCTTCTTGAGGGTGAGGAGCGAATGAAACAGTCCTAGTGCTCTCTGATGCTGCTGGAGCAGCCCCTGCGGGAGCGGGCTTCAGAAACGTTCTCTTCCACTTGGAGAACAAATGGGGATCCATCTTCTTACTCGCATTTATTGTTGTAGCAACAGAAACTAGCAGCTGAGGAACCTTTTCCTTCAGGAAAATCCCAATAACCCTTCCGAGGGTAACTTCCTTCTTACTATTCTTTTTCCTTATCAGATCGAACATTACTCCTGCCCAATCAATCTTTTTCTGATTAACAATTGCACACATCAGTGCAAATTGTTGCCTTGTAATGTTGTCATGAGCAGAGTGCTTCCCAAGGAGCACTTTTCCAACTATCTCAGCAAGAAATTTAATCTTAAAGGGGAAATTAACCTTGAGCAGCTTCGTGGGAATGCCCTCCGCATGTCCCAGCTCAGTAAGCATTCTTGCAAGCTCTTGAGCATCTTGCTCATATTCTTCTTCACCATTTATCAAACCAAAAACATCAGACAGAACGGCGGGAGTTAAAATAACCTCTTCTCCGGCAATGGTGCCAGTCATCGAATCGTCAGTGGATGACGAAGTGAAAGCCCATTCCTTAATTTCGGGAACATTTATCTTGATCCTTGTCGACATTAATCTTTCTAGACCTTGATCCCGGCACAACTGAAGAATTTCCACAATTCCTGCTTCACAGCAACTGAATGCGTCAAAATCGACGCTGAAACCTGCATCGAACTTCACGACAGCTAGCACTGCTGGAGAAACCGCCATTGAATTGCTGGAGAATGCGCGAGAAAGACGAAGAAGATGAAGGAGACGAAGCGGCAGAAAATCGCAAGCGGGAAGACAGAATGCAAAAAGTCACGCTCCGTCGACAATAAAACAAAAGATCTTTTAACCTAGGTCGACTATCGGCTTTATATTAGACCGGAGATAGTCGATCTACTTAAAAGATACAGGAGACGATGGTCGAACGGTCGTTCGACGATCGGTCCAGAAGCAGAGTAGTCGACCAATCGTTCGACTATTTCTGTCTTCTCAAACAACAGGCTGTCGTCATCCAGAGATCGACGATGAGCTCGACTTGTTCGACTATGGTCGAACGTCGGTCGACGATCTTCAATCAGACAAACTTTCATCAACCATAGGTCGACGATGGGCTTGACCCGATCGACTATCTTCGAACGTCGTTCGACTATCTTCGAACAAGTTTCAACATAGGCAGATATAGTCACACTTAGTCTCGTCCATTTATCATGCCTAGTTGAACTAAAAAGAACAGATGTTTCTGTTCATCTAAGGGCTTGGTGAATATATCACCTCTCTGAAACTCAGTGGATATGAATTCAAGACAAATCTTGTTCTTTTCCACACAATCTCTCAGTAAATGGTGCCGAATCTCAATGTGCTTCGTTCTAGAGTGGTGCACTGGATTTTGTGCAATTGAGATTGCACTGGTACTATCACACATGATTTTGGTGTTCTTGTGTGAGTAACCATAATCCACAAGCTGGTTTTGAATCCACAGGATCTGTGAACAATAACTGGCAGCTACTATATATTCAGCTTCTGCAGTTGAAGTTGAAACAGAAGCCTGCTTCTTACAGAACCAAGAGACCAATCTCTCTCCCAGGAACTGACAAGTTCCTGAGGTGCTCTTCCTGTCAACTCTGCAACCAGCATAATCAGAATCAGAATATCCAATCAATTCAAATTCTGACTCTGCTGGGTACCAAAGTCCTAGATCTGGACATCCCTTCAGGTATCTCAGGATTCTCTTGAGAAGAATCAGATGAGATTCCTTGGGGTTGACCTGGAATCTAGCACAAAGGCATGTAGCAAACATTATATCCGGCCTACTTGCAGTTAAATATAATAGGGAACCAACAATGGCCCTATAATTATTTTGATCAACTGGCTTGCCGTGATCATCAGAATCAATAACTACATTAGTAGCCATAGGTGTAGGCATTGCTGAAGCATCAGCCATCCCAAATTTCTTTACCAATTCCTTGGCATATTTGGATTGAGATATGAAGATACCATCAACATCTTGCTTAACTTGGAGACCAAGAAAGTAAGACAGCACACCCATACTACTCATCTCAAACTTAGAGTGCATCAGGTCAGAGAACCTTTTGCAAAGTTTGGGATCAGTGGAGCCAAATATAATATCATCTACATACACCTGAACTAACAGGATTGTGTCCTTGTGATGCTTGACGAAAAGGGTTCTATTAACTACTCCCCTAGTAAAGTTGTGCTCTAACAGGAAACTAGCTAAAGTCTCATACCAGGCTCTGGGGGCTTGCTTTAGTCCATAAAGAGCTTTCTGCAACTTGAACACATGTGAGGGCTGAGTTGAAGAAACAAACCCTGGTGGTTGTTCAACAAACACCTCTTCCTTAAGCTCACCATTCAGGAATGCACTTTTGATATCCATCTGAAAGACCTTAAACTTCATGTAGGCTGCATAGGCCAAGAAGATCCTTATTGCTTCTAGCCTTGCAACAGGAGCAAAGGTTTGGTCATAATCTATACCTTCCTCCTGTCTGTAGCCCTGAGCTACAAGCCTAGCTTTATTCCTTACAATAATGCCATTTGCATCCAACTTGTTTCTGTACACCCACTTGGTGCCTATGATCAGTTGGCCTTTAGGTCTTGGAACCAAAGTCCAAACTTTATATCTCTCAAACTGATTGAGTTCCTCTTGCATAGCAATGATCCAGTGGGGATCTAGCTCTGCATCTTTAAAGGTGAGGGGCTCAACCTGTGAGAGGAAACAAGTGTGCATCACATACTGTCTTAATTGATGTCTTGTTTGCACACCAGCTGATATGTCTCCAATCACTTGAGATGTCGGGTGATCTCTAAGTATGACAATATCAGCAGGTAGGATGTGATCTTCAGCAACAGTTGGGATTAATTCCTCAGGAGGAATTTGATCTACTATTGGTGGTACAACAACAGCTTCAGCAATGTCTTCATCACTGTCTGATTCAGTGATCTGAAGAGTTGATAGTTGAAGAATCTCTTGAGTAGCATCAGGTACCTGCAATGAGCTGGGGGAAGGAGAACTTTCCTTCTCCTTGTAAAACATCTGAGACTCATCAAAAGATACATGCACAGATTCTTCAATTTTACAGGTTGATTTGTTAAATACCCTATAAGATTTGCTTACTTGGGAATATCCAAGCATAATTCCCATTGAAGCTTTTGCTTCAAATTTTCTAAGGTATTCTTTATTATTATTATGAATATACACTACACAACCAAATACTCTAAAATAATTAATTTTAGGTTTCTTTCCTTTAAGCAACTCATAAGGAGTTTTACACTTAAGCTTGTGTATCAAACTTCTATTCAAGACATAATTGGCTGTGCTAACAGCTTCTGCCCAATAGGAAAGAGGCATATTAGCATCTGCCAACAATGTGCTAGCAGCTTCAATGAGTGTTCTATTTTTCCTCTCAACTACCCCATTTTGTTGGGGAGTTCTAGGAGCTGAGAAGCTATGTTTGATACCTTCTCTCTCACAGAATTCTTGCATGAGAAGAGAGTCAAACTCAGTACCATGATCACTTCTGATCAAGGCCACATGAGTAGAGTACTCAGTCTGCACACATAGTAGAAAGTCTGTAAGGGCTTTGAAGTTATCAGACTTAGTTCTCAAAAATAAAACCCAACTGAATCTAGAGAAGTCATCTACAATGACTAAGGTGTAATACTTCCCTCCTAAACTCTGTACATTTATTGGGCCAAAAAGGTCCAAATGTAATAAATACAGGATTCTAGGAGAATCACTTTTATTTACTGATTTAAAAGAGTTTTTAGTTTGCTTGCCTAGCTGACAAGCCTTGCATAGGCTCTCCTTCTTGTAGGGGCAAGAAGGTAAACCTCTAACAAGGTTGTGCTTAGATAACCTAGATATATTTTTAAGGTTAACATGACTAAGCCTCTTATGCCACAAAGAATTATTATTAAGTGTTACTTCATTAAACAGACAGATTTCAGAATGAGATGAATTGAAATCTACTAAATAAATATTACCTATTCTAATGCCTACTAAAACAATATTATTATTTAAAGTAATATTGCAAGAAGAGTTAGAAAATGAAACCTGGTAGCCAGTATCACATAGCTGGCTGACTGAGATCAAATTGTGCTTCAGTCCTGTCACATATGCAACTCTCTTGAAAGTAACATCTCCAATGGTAATCCTGCCATAGCCTTCTGTCTGACCACAGCTGGAATCTCCAAAGATAACCTTTGGGCCGAGCTTAGCTTTGAATTTTGACAGATGATTTTTATTTCCTGTCATATGCTTGGAGCATCCACTATCCAAATACCACTTATTTTGAGTGTTTGGATAGGCCTTCACCTGCAAGACATTTATTTAGACAGTGTGGACCCAGGTAACCTTGGGTCCCTTGTTTTTCACATAAGAAAAGCTAGAAATAAATGAAAATGCAGGCTGAGGGTGATAACCTAATGGGTGAGATCTCCTAGGTGGACTTCTCCATGCAGATAATGGGTCAACAAACCTAGGATTTCTATTTTCATTTAGGTTTCTATGGTACTGATTATGATTTTGAAAATCATATTGAAAACGTCGATCGACGTTCGACGATGGGCGCTCAGATCGTCGAGCTTCGTTCGACCATTGAGCTTCCAATCGTCGAGCTTCTCTCGACGCTCTTTGCATTTCTTTAAAAAATTTCTTTCTCTTTTCTCTCTTAGCTTTATTTAATGTTTTATTAACTAGGTTTACTTGCTCAGTGTTCTTCATTCCACTAGCTGAAATGAAGTTCACTGGAGTTGAAAGATTATTTTTAAGAATAACTGGGGGTTCACTGGGAGAAGCTCCTAAGCCTAGTTTGTCATTACCTGACCTGGTGTTAGTCATGCTGGTTATCTCTAACAGCTTAAGGCTTCTACCATTAAGTGATTCTTCTAACCTCTTAGACTTAGCTAACTCTATTTTAAGAAATTTAATTTCTTCACTACAAGTAGTGAGATCTTCCTTTAGCTTAATATTTTCTGTAGCAATTAATTCTGAGTCAGCTAATTTATTTCTAAGTTCTTTAATTTCCTTTTCTAAACTAATTAAGTCTAAGCATAAGGATTTAAAATCTAATTTAAATTCTTCAGAAGTGAAGTCATAAGAAGATAGTACCTCATCTTCTGTTGGCATCTCTTCATCTGAATCTGAACTCTCTGCAGCTGAGTGATTGCTGCAGGCATCTATTGCCATCAGGCAAACCTCCTTTGCCTTCTTCTCTTCCTCATCCTCACTGGAGCTAGAGGAGGAAGATTCTTCATCAGACTCACTCCAGGTTTCAGCAATGAAACCTCTCTCCTTTTTCTTGTTCTTGTAGGAGGATGGTTTGGAGTGCTTCCTGTGCTGTTCCTTGTCTTTTCTCTTTTCTTTGTTCTTTTCCTCTGGACTATCTGGTAAGATATGTCCAGGCTTCCTGCAACCATAACAAATAATTTCTTTAGTGGGAGTGCGATCATACCTTGGTTTTTCTTCATACTTTGAAGATTTTCTTCTGAATTCTTTTCTCCCCATTTTGAGAAACCTCTTGGCAAATAATGCCAAGAGCTCCTCATTGGATTGGCTGCCTTCTAAAACTTCAGCAGCCTTAAGAGCTAGAGAGTGCTCTTTTCTTGTAGGTGTGGGGGTCTTTGCTTCAGCTTCTGCTTCCTTTGTCTTCAGCACTTGCTCAAAAGACTTGAGCTTGCCGAGAAGGGCTTCAGTTGAGATCTCTGTAGTACTTCTGGCTTTCTTGATAGGCCAGATCCTTAGATCCCATGTGCTAGGGAAGCACATAAGAATCTTATCATTGACCTCTGTCAATGATATGTCCTTGTCAAGGGTCCTCAGCTCATTGATGATTGAGCTGAGCCTGGTGTACATGGCTTCAACTGATTCAGCATCAGTTTTCTTGAAGTTCTCATACTGTGAGATAAGATTGGACCTCCTGTCCTTCCTTTCATCAGCTGAACCAGCTACAATCTGGTTCAGTGTATCCCACATGGCTTTTGCTGAAGGGCAGTCAGCAACCTTCTGGAATACCTCATCAGACATTGTCTGAGCCAGACTGTTCATCGCCTTGGCATCTGCTATCTTTGACTTCTTGTACTCATCATTGTAATCTGGAGGAGGCACTGCACTCATATCAGATGATGAGGCAGTAGCAGCAGCAGGTGCTCTTGGGGGTCCTGACAAAATAGAAGCAAAGATGCTTTCATCAATAGAATTCATATATAATTTTATCCTTGCCTTCCAGATGCCAAACTTAGCTAAGTTGCATGCTGGAGGTCGGGTGCTAGAATAATCCTTGGGTCGGGCCATGATAGTGATAGTGAATATCTATAAATTTTTAGTATCTATCAGGATCTTGTGACTTAGGTGTTAGCCTATTCAGTCAGTCAACCTCCCTCTGATACCAATTGAAAGTGAAGGGATAGATACTACTCTAGAGGGGGGGTGAATAGAGTTATCAAATTTTGCACTAGACAAAACTTAATGGTCTACCCAACTCCCTTGGAGTGAAATGCGGAATGAAAAGATTATAGATATAGAATTAACCCTATAGCCTAACACAAGTGTTGTGCACAAACTCAAGCCAACTGTAATTACAGTTAAGGCTTGGAAAACCTAATCAGCAACTAGCAACCTAGTTATATCTATTCACAGCCACAATGCAGGAATTAAACAAGGCAATCCAGACGATACAAGGAATTTATAGTGGTTCCCCAAACAACTTGGGTACGTCCACTCTTCTACCCACACGGTAGGAATCCACTCAGGTTTTTGATCAGGTGCCCTGCCACCAACAGGATCTGCTTCAGGTAGATCCAGAAACCCTTTAGACTTTTGATCAGGTGTCTAAAAACCGAACACAGGTTTTTGATCAGGTGCCCTGCCACCAAGGGATACTTTTGAAGGGAGTAATAACCCTGTACAGGAGGGGGAAATAAGGTTAAGATGTCTTCTCTATTTTATAATAGATTAGAGAAGCACAAAGACTTGCACTGAGCTAGAAAGCTCTAAAGAATCAAGGCTCCCCCTGGCTCAAAAATGTCCAGGTGAAGTCTTGCTTCAGTGCAGAAAAACTCTTCAGAAAGATCTGAAGGAAAAACTACAAGAAGATAATAAATAATAAAATAGAAATCTTCAAGCAGCTGTCTTCTTCTTCTTCTTCTTCAAAAGAATACTGAGTTAGAATCTTCCTAGAAGCAGGAGAACTCAGGTTGAAGAAGAGCAGAAGAGCTTAACACTTCTCAGTTGGATGGAAATTGCTGAGAGCAGAAAACTTGATCTTGATGAAGGCTTGAATGTTTAAAATGAATAACTGGTTAGCTTGTTAGCTAGCTGAAATCCTTCTCCAAAGGATTCCTTTTATAACAGCAGCAAGCAACGACTCTCTTCAATTTGAACTGTTTGTCTTCTTCTGAAACTTGAAACCTGGGCTGCAAATATCAAAAGGACAAACAAACTCTGCAGCAAAAATATTCTATAAAAGGAATAAACCTCTTTCGAAGAAGCTGCAGACAGCAATCTGATAATAACCTACTAAATAAAATCACATCAGAAACAAACTCTTTATAGCAAAAGGAAGACTTTTCAGTCTAACGGCTACAAAGGACTGACAGCAGATAAAGTAAAATACAATGACAGTTAATAAGACAAACAACTTTATCTGAAAAGATTTTACTCAGGCAAAAGAGATGGAGCATATATTGCCCGGAAATATTATCATAAAACAACTGAAATAACATGCTAGATAAAGTATTAATTTATTAAATAGAATAAATACAAAATAAAAAGGCAGACAGAAAGCGTCGAACGACCCTCAGAGATCGTCGACCGACGCACGGAGATCGTCGACCTATCGGGCAGATAGTCGAACGATCCAGATAGTCGACCTATCAAAGAAGATAGTCGAACTACCTCGGTAGATAGCCGACCTATCAGAGCAGATAGTCGAACTATCAGATAGTCGATCTATCCAGACAGATAGTCGAACTATCAAGCGCAAACAGATAGTCGACCTATCAAGCAGATAGTCGACCTATCTCAGAAAACAGATAGTCGACCTATCAACAGATAGTCGACCTATCAAAACAAAACAGATAGTCGACCTATCAACAGATAGTCAACCTATCAAAGAAAATAGAGATATTCGATCTATCAACAGATAGTCGAACTATCAGATAGTTGAACTATCAGGACAGATAGTCGAACTACCAAGCCAAGCAGATAGTCGACCTATCAACAGATAGTTGAGCTATCAACGCGGAACAGATAGTCGACCTATCAAACAGATAGTCGAGCTATCAACGCAGACAGAGCGTCGACCAACTGATAGACGATCGTCGATCAGCCGATAGACGATAGTCGAGCGGCATTCAACTATAGTCGAACGAACAAACTACTTAACCAAATTCTTCATCTGGAAAAGCGGGGACTCTACAGCTAGACCACTAACCAATGACCATAGATATCTCTTGGGTCAAGGGACTAAAAAGACAAGACTAAACTCAAATCAAACTAGGGTACCAACATTCACCAAAGAGCTACTCAAGAAATTCGGAATGGAGAATGCAACCTCTATGAGGACTCCAATGGCCTCAGCTATGTCTCTAGACAAGGATGAGAAAGGGAAACCTTTTGATGAAACCAAGTACAGAAGCATAATTGGGTCCTTGCTCTACCTTACCGCAAGTAGACCAGACATAATATTCTCAACATGTGTTTGTGCTAGATTTCAGGTGAACTCTAAGGAATCTCATTACATTGCTGCAAAGCGAATCTTGAGATACCTCAAAGGTACACCAAATCTTGGCTTATGGTACCCAAGAAGTAATGATAGTGAACTAATTGGATTTTCAGATGCAGATATTGCAGGAAGCAAAGACGACAGGAAAAGTACTTCTGGGACTTGCCAATTCCTCGGAAGGAGACTTATTTCCTGGAGCAGTAAGAAACAGAACTGTGTTGCCATCTCAACAGCTGAATCAGAGTACATCTCTGCAGGCAGCTGTTGTGCACAGCTTCTCTGGATCAAAAATCAGTTTGAAGACTACAACATGAAGTTCCAGAACATTCCTTTATTTTGCGACTCATCCAGCGTTATAGCAATCACCAACAACCCAGTCTCCCACAGCCGGACCAAACACATAGAGATTCGTTATCATTTCATCCGGGAGCATGTGGAAAATGGAGACATAGATCTACAATATGTCTCCACAGACAGGAAAGTTGCAGATATATTCACCAAGCCGCTGGACGAGTCCAAGTTTTCGTTCTTCAAAACGGAACTCGGGCTGCTCAACAAAGAAGACTAGTTATGGACTCACAAATCAAGAAGATATCAGTGGTGTTGGCTGCTCAGAGTAAAAGATTTCAGTGGCAATATACATCTCCCAAGGAAAATTGTCTTTCAAGTAATATATACTCGAGTATATCCAGACAGATACTCGAGTAGACGGGAATTACTCAGGTACAAGGATTTACATACTCGGGTACCTGACAATGTACTCGTGTACAAACTTGCCCTACTCGAGTATGCTCTATCTAATACTCGTGTATGTTGTTACCTACTCGAGTATGCTATATCTAATACTCGTGTATAATGTTACCTACTCGAGTATACGACATTCATATCATGGATTTCTAATTTTTCTATTCGCACCAAGCTATTTGTCGCTAAATTCAGATATGAATTTATTTTCCTTAACCTAATTAGAATCATATATATATCTAGAAAAATCAGAAAATCCCTTTCCACTTCTCATTCTCTCGAGTAGCCGCCGACTCTTCATCTTTCGGAAAATTTAGAGCATCGTCGTCTTCGCCTCTCCCGTCCTCCAGAATCGCAGATGGCCCCCTCTTCTAAAATCGGCATAGGATCAGAACTTGCCCCCGCGGGCATAGCCGATATTTCAGATGATTTCCGAAATCTTCTGATTTTGTTCGAGACCGCCGGACTGTCGTTCGTTCTCCAGACGCCGCGCCAAGTTATTTTCCCAGCTGTTGAAGAGTTCTATCAGGATCTGAAGGTAAAACGCAATGGAAAGCTCCTGAAATCCAAGGTCAGAGGGATAAAAATCCGACTAGACAAAGGCGCATTAGCTGCTCTGTTAAAACTGCCAGTAGTAGATGACGATGACGAAATGACTGCTGATGATTCAGTTAGAACTAGTTTATTCTGTGGAGCTAACCCTCAAGCCCATTCCTTTAGCAGAGCTGATTTTAACTTAGAAGGAAAGTTCCTAGTGGATGTCATTGCTAAGGTACGGCTATGCAAAACTTACTCCATTCGAGACATTTCTATGGAAATGTTTGATATAATGCAAGCCATTATCTGCCACAAACGATTCCAGTTTGGACTGTTGATCCTAGATAAAATTAGAGAAAGCATTAAGCATCCTAGTTTTGCAAGAATTATTTCCCTCCTTCTTCATGAAATCAATCCTTCAGTCTTTAACTTATCCAAAGGGACTCCACTGCATCACATGAAAAAAGTTTCTATATCCTCCATCCAGCGATATGAAATTAAAATTCTGAACTCAGCCCAAGCATCCAAAGCTGCTGTCCCTTCAATAGATTCCCAAGAAACTAGTGTACCTGATGACAAGATTCCATCTCCTCCTCCACATCAAACTGCTGCTACCTCTGGTGCAACAGTTGAGGGGGAGCCTACCTCATCTCATTCTCAGTACCCAGCTTCATCAGAACCCTCACAACAAGCAGAAGTTAGGGACTCTCTCCCTCCAGTTTCTCCTCCTCCAGCAGATCCCTACTCAGAGATTCCAGATCCAGCAACCCTACTATCTACTGCAGAAGATATCAATAAATTGATTGATGAGCTCAGCTCAGATGCACCCCTGTTTCAAAATAAATCAGTTGTACTGACTCCAGAGGCTCAAATTCTTGCCCAGTCTCCTGCTCAGACTCCAGCACAGTCTCCTATCCAGTCTCCTGCTCAGTCCTCTGCTGCAGAGGAAAGCCAGCCTGAAAATACTCTTTTGTCTGATGATGAGGAAGTATCTCCAGAACCAGTGGAGGCTCCTCTGAAGACTTTGGACTTCTCTATTCCCTCCTTCATTAATACAGAAGAATCTGCTCAGATAGAATCTTTCAAAAGAGCTGAAAGCTCAGTGGAAATTACTGAAATCCCTCCATGGGTTGTTCCTGCTCCTTCAGTCCCTGTCCCAACTTCAACTCCTTCTACTTCTTCAGATCTGGTAAGCAAGATTGAACAGCTACTCAGTGAACAAAGAAAGTACTTTGATGACTCTCTAGCCTCAGTAAATAACAAAGTCTCTACTCTTGAAAAGGAGATAAGTAGAGGCTTTGCTGAAATTCAAGCCAATACTGATGAGCTCAAGAGATTGTTTCAATTGGGTGGAAAAGCTTTAGATCACACTATTACAAGTATATGTGAACTAAGGAATCAAGCTGAAACTATTGCACATAATCAGATAATATTGGACAAGAATGCTGAAGCAAATGTGATGAAAGTATGTGAAGAAGTTGGCACTTTCAGAGATGAAGCAATTGCCAAGCTAGCTGTAGATATCAGCAAGGGGGAGAAAGTTGTCAAAGAACAAGTTGAAAAAGTAGTTGAAAAACTGTCTGAACAAGCTCAAACAACTGTGAATGATCTAGTCAAGAATATGAAAGCAGATATTCTATCTCAACTCCAATCTGTCAAATTCTACATTTATGATACAGCTGTATGGGTAAATAATCAGAACTTCCCAAATTCTCAACTCAACCCTACCATCATTCCCAAGTTCTTGGACCCTCTTGAAGAACATCCTCCAGCAGATGCTCCAGCTCAGGCAAACATTCCAGGAGATATGCCAGTCTTCTCACCCAGACCTGTTGGTGATGTGACTGAGCCTCCTCTCTTTTATACTGATATTTGGCAAGATGAACTTCCTCCTAGTTCTCAAGGTGTCCCAAAGAAGAAAAGGAAATATGGTGACGGCTCTTCTGCCAGCCATTCTGCACCTAGAAAAGAGCCTGCCCCAGCTTCTGAAGGTAGATCAGAAATTGTTCATACTGAAGTTTGGAGTCCAACCTCCAAATCTCTGATCCTTGATACCCTGAAGCTAGTAACAGATCTTGGTGAGAACAGAGATTAGTATTATAGTTATTCAGAATGGAAAGCTTATGAAGCATCCCAGATCAAGATCAGACTTCATGACAGAAATTGGGGATACAACAACCCAGCTGCTCCTCCTAGGCCCAGAACATATTTTCCTAAACCATTCAGTTACCTAGAGAGGCAAGAGCTGAAGAGAGAAAGAATGCACAAAGGAGCCCCCTTCTTGAGTCAATGAGAATGTGGAAATGGACTTTTTAATATGTTAAAAACATTTCTATATATATATTTTTTTGATTCTGATTATGGCTATCTTATTATTTATCCTGCTTCAGTTTATTTTTTTTTTAAGTATATGTGTGTTGTTCTTTTTACTCTAAGTAATTCACCTTAGTGTAGAGGGTGCTGACATCTACAAATAGGGGGAGATTGTTGGGATTTGTCTCCACAATACCTCAGATTTGTAGGAAGTCAGACCTTGAACTAAGATGAATTAAGGTGTATTTGATATTGTGTTTAAGTTGTATGTGTACAGGTTTTTATTGCCAAGTGTAGACCAATGTCAGTCTATAATGGGTCACCAAACACAGGACCATACAATGTAATCCCTCATTGTGTGATCCAAAGTGTTGGCCCATGTATAGCCTCTCTATTGGGATACACTTCCTACATGCACTTGGATTGGTGGACTGAAGTATTGAAGTTTATTTTTTTAGAAGAATTTTTTTCTAAGTCCACATACTCGAGTAGCTTCTTTCATATACTCGAGTAAGTGACTTGGTACTCGAGTAAATCCTTAGACATACTCGAGAAGACTCTGTATACTCGTGTAGATAAGCTTACTCGAGTAAGATAGTTAGTCACTCGAGTAGATCATATTTTATACTCGAGTAGATCCTTCTGTCCTTAGATCAGAAATTTTCTCTAAGTCCACATACTCGAGTACCTCGTTTGTACACTCGAGTAAGTGAGTCTGTACTCAAGTAAGTTAGATTACATACCCGAGTAGACTGTATTGTACTCGAGTAGGTGATAACTTGTACTCGAGTAGTTGGTTAGTTACTCGAGTAAGTGCTCTGTTGATACTCGAGTAGATCTGCACTTTTCATCTCAGAAAGTTTCTAAGTCTACCTACTCGAGTAGTTCCCTATATACTCAAGTAAGTGACTCTGTACTCGAGTAGTAGTTTTTCATACTCGAGTAGCTTAGTGATTACCCGAGTAATCTTCCCCAGATACTCGAGTAGTTCACTTTTCCCTCACTCGAGTATCTCCAACTCTTCTACTCGAGTAGTTCTTCCTATTTTATCTGAGAAATTTTCTCTAAGTGTTTTTACTCGAGTATATACTCTCATACTCGAGTAGTTCTAAAATCACTCGAGTGTTGATCTCTGAATCACTCGAGTAGCTTCTCTTCTTATACTCGAGTATGCTCCTCCTATCCACTCGAGTATATAACATCTTGTACTCGAGTATGTCTCTTCTCTGTCTCGAGTATATCTGTTCAATTATTCCTGAAATTCTCCAAGTACAATTTCGCTGTGTATTTCGAATTAATCATTTCTGATTGGTCCACGTGTCATCCCTAATTAAATTTCTGACCGTTGGAGTCCACCTATAAATAGGTCCTTTCAGATTTGACTAATAACAAGTTTACAGAGATTATTATTTTAAGAAAGAGAAAAGTTCCCGTGAACCCTAATTTCTCACGCCGCTGCCATTGCCGTTCACGGAAGAAGGTCTGGATCGACGATCTCCGATCGCTGCTTTCAACTTTGTTTCTCCAGCGATCCATACGAAAGATAATCACTCGATCTCGCCGAGCCTCAATGATTTCTGATCTATTTTCTCGATCGAGGTGATTCCGTTTTTCAAATCTGTGGATCTCTCTCAAGTCATCTTCAACATATTCTGATCAAGCCAAAGTTCTCAAGGAAGAAGACTATCAAAGATCCAGATCTGTGCAATATATTGTTTGTATTTTCTTTTCAAACAAATTTCTTTGTATGAGTTTTTCTCCGAGTTTTGTAGGAAGGCTTTATCTTCCGAGTGTAGATCCGATTTGGATCGAGTTTTGTAGGAACGTGGTTCCGAGGTGTAGGATTGTTTTCAATCCGAGATAGTGGAGTAGCCGAGTCTAGTGGTTTGCTAGATCGGTGAGGAAAGTGGACGTACCCAAGATTGGGGAACCACTCTAAATCTCTTGTCGTCTGTGTGATTGTTTGATCTGTGCTGTGTTAATTTTTATTCCGCATTTGACATGCATTTCACCTATTCACCCCCTCTAGGTGATTTAGGTAGACAACTTAGTTTTCTCATCAACACCTTCATGCAGAAGCTCTCAGATAGAAATTCTTCTAAGTCCAGAATTCAAAGCCTGAAGTTTGACAACTGTCAGAATGGTCAGATGTCAGTGGATTAACCGGGGCAGCCAGTCACTCTTTCCAAAGCCTATATAAGGAGACCAACGCAACATAAACAGAGCAATTAATTAATTATCATTCTTCTCATCTAAGTCTGTCAGAACAATTCAACAGAATTCTGAAGGTGGAAAGGAGGTAGATCGTAGATCAACTTCAATCTTCTCCAGCCAAGTTCAACCCTACCTTCTCCTTCAAGAAGATTTGAAAAAGCTAAGAAGGGTTGAACATTTTTCTTCACAGCCAGGATTAAGGGAGAAGATTTCACACAAAGATCTGATCAAGAAGAAGTCACCAGTCTCTTTCTTCCTGGGTGACATCTCAAAAACTCAAGTTCTTTTCTGTTATATCAATTTTGTAAGATCTATTAGTAGATCTGAGTTGTAGGAGATTGATTTTTTTGAGTTGTAAGTCTAAATTATAAAGGCTGAGGTAGGGATGTGAGCCTAAGGTAGGAGAAGGGGATATATCTTTGAGTTGTAGGAACTGGAAGGTTCTGAGGTTATAGGGCAAGAGTTTGCCTGAGGAGTAGGAGTGGAGGAGCACACCGAGGTAGGGTTCTTGAAGAGGAACCTAAGTTGTAAGATCTTTAGGATCTGAGGTAGGACATTGCTTTGTCTAATTTGTAGGAGCCAGCTGGGCTCTGAGGTGTTAGATATGTGGATATGAGGAAAAGTAAGAAGAAGTTTGGCTGAATTTGGCACATTACTAGATAGGCGAAGGGGGAAAGTCGATGTACCCATAAATTGGGGAACCACTATAAATCTACTGTGTGTTATGCTATGCTGTGATGTGATTTGTGCTGTGATTGTTAAAATTAGATTTGTGTTGTATTTGGTAGATCAACAGTGTTTTTGAATATTATAACTGTGTTAATAAACACTAAGAAATTTCTGTTACTTAAACTAGCCAAGATTTAAATTGGACCTATTCACCCCCTCTAGGTCACTATCTATCCTAAACAAACACTTCATAATTAGTATCAGAGGGAGGTTCACTATGATGGCATAACATCCTAGTGAGAATCCTAAGGATTAGTTGAGAACAAATCATGGATCAAAGAGAAAATCATTCCATCAAACTCCCAGTATACTCTAAAGAAAACTTTGGGATTTGGAAAGAAAGAGTTAGACTCTTCATGGAGGATGCAGATTCAAGAATATACATCACTGTATTGGAAGGACCTTTCATACCTATGAAAGTGTCAATTCTTGATGCCAACATTAGGACACCTAAGACCTACATGAAGATGGACAAGGATGAGATAATTCTTGCTTCTATGGACAAGAGAGATCAGAACATAATTGTCAGTGCTATAGATGACTTGATATTCCAAAACTTGATTCATTACAAAACATCCAAAGAAATGTGAGAATCATTGATTGTATATATTGAAGGCACTGATGAGGTTAGAGATGAAAGAAAATCTCTATTAAACTAATAGTATGAATCCTTCAAGCAAGACAAGAAAGACACAGTGGCTGAGAGCTTTGAGAAATTTTTCAGAATAGTGAACAAACTAAGAACATATGGTAGGAGCTTCACCAATTATGAACTCAATGACAAGTTCTTGAGGTCCCTGAATAAGGAATGAGACATCAAGATTTGTGCTATTAGAGAAATGGGCAACTAAGCCAATATAGACCCCCAAGTTCTATTTGGCAACCTGCTGTCTCATGAGCTACATTTGAATCTCCTGAAGTCTGAAGAAGACTCAGCAAGAGTACTCAACAGAGAAAAGTATATGGCCCTAAAGGCTGAGACATTCAGGAAAGTCAGGGAGAAATCTGCTCCCTCAAAAAGATAGGATGCAGTTTCAGAATTCACAAAATCTTCTTCATTAGGAGGGGAAATGACTGAAGAAGAACTGTCACTCTTCTCAAGATAATTCAAGAAGATGTTGAGGATAAGAAGGCAGGGCAACTGGAAGGGTCTAGCTGGAGAATCTTATCATAAAAATACAGATCACTCAGAGAAACCTAAGAAAAAGAAATCTGGGGACAGGTATGTTCTTCTCAAAATAAATACATTAAGACTAATCTTGTTTGTTATTGCAATAACAGTCAAGGGCATGTCATTGCTGACTGCCCAGTAAAAAGGAAGGAGAAAAAGTATGAAAACTGGAAGACAGGGCAGCACAAGAAGTTTGACAAAAGCCTTTTGGCCAAAAAGCAGTCCACTCTTTCAGACAGTGAGACAGATTCATCTAAATCAGAAGAGGAGGAGACTCTTTTGGGATTAATGTCCATTAAGGAGGCCAGCAACAGAAGAAGAACCACACTATCATCTAGTGAAGGTGAAAACTATACAGATCAAGGGCTGATGACCCTATCAGAAGAAGAAGATCAGGATTGTTCAAATCCTGCCAAGGTAAAACCTCTTTATACTAGTTTTGCCTCAGGCTCTAGATCAGTATCAGAGAATGAATCATGTTCATATTCTTCTAATAATAGTGAATATGGTTCAGATTTTGATGTAGATTTCAACACACTCATTGACAAATATGGGAAGTTGTTGAAGGCTTTGATTACAAGCAAAGAGCTAGTTAAGGAACAAGCCAAAGAACTAGAGTCTCTGAGAGCGGTACCTTTATAGTTGGAGAGGGCCAATATTAAGTTGGACCTTGAAAAACCGAAGCTCATATACTTAACCAATAAAATAGATAGTCAGACTAAGACTATTGCAGAATAATTCAAGAATGATAAGGACCTGGAAGCAAAGCTTCTTCAGGAAAGACAACTCCTGAAATAGTTCTCAAGACCTAAGTCTGTGCTACCTATTATTGATACATTCTCTACACCATTTAGAAGTAGTGTAGGATATATTGAGGATAATAAGATCAATAAGAAACCTGAGCCTAAGGGTAAATCCCCAATGGGTCCAGCACAACAACCAACCAAACATCTGACTTCTAACAGATGCAAGGGATCTTGTGTTTCTGAACACATGAGTTCTGAGTGCACCACTAGTAAGGTCAATAAAGAGCCTTTCTGGAAAGGACAAAAATTTAATGTCTATAAGGCCCACAGACCACCATAAGGAGTGATCAATCCAAGAAGCCAAGGAATTCTTAGATCTGGTCCCAGTGCACAACACTTAAACTTGAAAGGTAAGGGTGTCAATGTTGCACCACTACCATGGAATCTGAATATCAGCTCTAAGTTGCCAAGAAGTACAACTTCAAAGGTGCAGCCTAAGAGAAGATATAACAAATTTGAATGTTGGTGTCGTGGGAAGGTTGGACATTTTTCCTTAGATTGTTAGTACAATCCAACATCACTTCATTTAAGTCACAAACACATCTGTTCAGAAAGCCTGTTGTGCTTCACACAGCTAAGTCTAACAGGAACCAAGGCCCCAAAACTATTTGGGTGCCTAAGGTTAATTAATTCTGTGATTGCAATTGAATCCAAGTACCACATAAATGCCAATATGGTACTTGGACAGTGGCTGTTCCAAACACATGACTAGAATAAAAAGCCTGCTAAGGGATTATGCTTCAGTAAAGGATGGTCCAAAAGTAATCTTTGGAGGTTCAAAAAAAGGACTCACCAAGGGATATGGTAACATTTCTAATGGTCTAGTGACAATCACAAAAGTGGCTTATGTGGAAGGATTGAACCACAATCTGATAAGCATAAGTCAGCTTTATGATATAGGTTTTGAAATCCTATTCCACAATGATAGGTGTCTGATAAGGAATGCAAGTGATGAAGAGATCATCTTGTCAGACACAAGGAGTGGCAATATTTATTGTCGAAATTTCATAAGTATAAATGAGGATTCTCCTGTATGCCTAATAGCAAGTGAGAAAGACTCTTTGTGTGTGCAATGCCACAAGAGGCTAGCTCACTTAAATTATAGAGCTATGAGCAAGTTATTTTCTATGGACTTAGTTAGAAATGGTCCCTAGCTAAAATGCTCCCAAGAAGGCATGTGTTCAGCATGTCCAAAGATGCAAACAAACAAAAGTCTCCTTTAAGAGCATTCCATCAAAATACACTGAGAGGTGTTTGTACTTACTTCATATGGACCTATTTGATCCTATGCAAATTCTTAGTTTAGGGAGGAAGTCTTATACCTATGTGATTGTAGATGATCACTCTAGATTTACTTGGGTATTCTTCCTAAGGAGAAAGTCTGAAACTCTGGACATTCTTGCTAATTTTGTCAAACAAATTCAAAATGAAAAGGGCTTTTCTGTGGTCAAGTTCAGAAGTGACCATGACACAGAATTTCAATCTGAAAAAATGACAAATTTTTATAAAGAACTAGGGATCTTTCAGGAATTCTCCTCACCTAGAACTCCTCAGCAAAATGGGGTTGCATAGAGAAAAAATAGAACTCTCATTGAGGTTGCTAGAATTATGCTAAGTGACACATCTCTCCCAGAATATTTCTGGGCTGAGGCTGTAAACACTGCTTATTATGTTCAGAATAGGGCCTTGATCAACAAAAGTCACAACAAGACTCCCTATGAACTAATGAAAGGCAGAAAACCAAGTCTGTCTTATTTCAAGATCTTTGGAAGTAAGTGCTGTCTTAGACAATGAGAAGACTTATCTAACTAAGTTTTCAGAGAAGTCCTATGAAATTATTTTTGTAGGCTATAGTAATCATAGCAAGGCATCTATGATCTACAACTTGAAATATCAAGTGATAGAAGAATCAATTAATGTTGTTTTTGATGAAACTTCTGTCTTACATAATACACTATCTAACAATTCTAGTCTAAGAGATGTTGAATCTAAGATGGAAAAATTAAAATAGGATATTCATCTGATATAAAATTAGAGGCTACAAACAATGTTGTAGTTCCTATAGAAGACACAGTCACTGCCTAGGGGGAGGAAGAGATTCATCCTTCTCTACCCGAAGAACTAAGTGATGGTAAGAATCTGCCTGTAGCTGTTAAAAACCTTAGAGATCATCCTATTGATCAAATAATAGGTGATGCTAGGCTAGGAATGACTACTAGGAGTAGACATAATAATGAGATTCTGTTCTCTAGCTTTCTCTCTCAGATGGAACCTAAGAAGTATGAAGAAGCCAATTCAGACCCCAACTGGATTATGGCAATGCAAGAATAGCTTAATCAATTTGAGAGATGTAAGGTCTGGAGTCTAGTTCCTCGACCTATAAATCATAATGTCATAGGAACTAAGTGGATATATAGGAATAAATTAGATGAGATTGGAGTAATAATTAAAAATAAGGCAAGACTTGTGGCTAAGGGGTATAGTCAAGAGGAAGGAATAGACTTTGATCAAACCTTTGCACCTGTAGCTAGGCTAGAAGCCATTAGATTATTTTTAGCACATGCAGCTTACAATGGATATAAAGTCTACTAGATGGATATTAAATCTGCATTCCTAAATGGTACATTGAAGGAATAGGTCTATGTAGAACATCCACCAGGTTTTGTAAATCCTAAACTTAGTTCTCATGTCTTTAGATTACATAAAGCATATGGGTTAAAACAGACACCTAGGGCCTGGTATGAGACCATGTCTACCTTTCTCATAGAAAACAAGTTCTCTAGGGGGAAGATAGATAAGACAGTATTCCTAAGGGACATTAAAGGATCAAGCATCCTAGTCCAGATTTATGTAGATGACATCATTTTTGGTTCTACTAAGGAGCTGCTATGTAGAAAATTTGCCAAGCTTATGCATGACAAGTATGAAATGAGCAGCATGGGTGAGCTAAAGTTCTTCTTGGGATTCCAAGTTAGACAATCTGAAGATGGTATATCCATCTCTCAATCTAAGTTCACACAGGAGTTGATTAAGAAGTATGGTATGGAAAATTCTTCTACCATGAGAACCCCAATGGCTTCCTCAGTATTACTACACAAGGATGAATCTGGGAAACTAGTGGATGAATCCTTACATAAAGGTATCATTGGATCACTCCTTTACTTGACAGCTAGTTGACCAGATATCATGTTTTCAACATGTGTCTGTGCTAGGTACCAAGCATGCCCTAAAGAGTCTCATTATATAGCTGCTAAAAGAATACTAAGATATCTATAGGGCACACCCAATCTTGGGCTTTGGTATCCTATGAATGGTGATTTTGATCTAACTGGATACACAAATGAAGATTTTGCAGGATGTAAAGAGGATATAAAGAGTACATCAGAAACGTGTCAATTTGGGAAGAAGACTCATCAGTTGGAGCAATAAGAAGCAAACAAGTGTAGCTATTTCAATAATTGAGTCTGAATATATATCAGTAGGGAGCTACTATGCACAGTTACTATGGATTCAACATCAACTCCTAGACTACAGTGTACAGCTAAGTAAATATGTTATGTATTGTGATTCTACTAGTACAATCTCAATTACTAATAATCCTGTTTCTCATATTAGAACCAAACACATAGAAATCAGATATCACTTTCTTAGAGAACATGTTGAAAAAGGAAATATCTGTATACATTATACTCCAACTGAAAATCAAATTGTTGACATATTCATAAAACCCCTAGATGAAAACAAGTTCAATTTCTTCAAGTTTGAAATAGGAATGTTAAACATAGAATAACCATTTTCATTGATACCTAAAAACAAAAATCCTTTTTCAACTTGTATAAGTTAAGTGAAAAAGTCTACCAACCTAAATAAACAAGTAAGAAATCATAATTATCAAGAATCTACATTTCAGAAAACAAATTTTGACTAAATAAAAAATTATGTCAAGATACCAGAGAATGTGTCGAGACAGTTAAGAAAGTGTCGAGACACCAGAATGTGTGCCGACACTGCATAAATGCAATGTGTCAAGACACTAAAATAAGTGTTGAGACATAAGGGTCTCGAGAACCTAAGGTATGTGTCGAGAGACAGTCGACTTGAGTCGACACATCTCGAAAGACAACTTTCCCTGTGTCGACACTAGGTATTCACCCAAAAATTTAGAAAAGTCTAACTGCAGCGTGCCCTTTTGACTTCAGGGAAGATTTAACTATAAAAGAGTTTTGAGAGTAGAAGTCGACTATGCTATCTTGATCTCTTGAACTTTTGCTCCCTGAGTGTCGAGACCTAGAATTTCTTTTGTCTACACATCTCTTTCTCAATTTCTCTCAACACCAATGGCTCCCAATAACGACGACAACTTCTTTGAAGGATATGAGCATGTGTGCAATTGATTCGACTCAGCGCAAGAAGAAATTAGGAATTTTATTGACCTAATCACTGAATCTGGTATAAAATATCTACTTTCAGAACCGACAAACATCTGGAAATGAGAAGTTTCAGAGTTCTTCTCTAATGCAAAACTAGATTCAAACTCAGAAAAGATCAAGTCTAAGGTCAATGGAGCAAAAGTGAAAATCATACCAAAGAAATTGGCCAAGGTTTTTAAAATACCAAGAATCGATCAGGAAGATGGAATATACACCACCAGGACTGTTGATGCATTTGTGTGGTGTGGATTGGCTCCAACCACTAAGATTGGATGTACCTTAAATAGGAAGGGTATGAATTCCGAAGGCAAATTCCTGTCTGAAAAAATTGGGAAGGTGTTGGTGTGTAAGACTGGAGCACATGATAGGATATCAGCATTCATGTTTGACCTGATGACAAGAGTTATATTCAAAGTCAAGACAAATTGGAGCAAGATTGTATTTGACAAAATAGCAGAGAGTATTAAGAAGCCCAACATGGGAATAATTATAAGTCTCTACCTAGTGCAAGTCATTCCTAACAGTCTTAATCTTAAGCTTGGATCAAAGATAAACCACATGAGGAGGATGGACATGAGGATACTTGCAAGGTAGGTTAAAGTCCTATCCAAAGAAACACATGCAGTTGAGAAGAAGAAGGAGAAAAATAAGAAGAAAGTAGTAGTTGAGGAAGAAGATTCTTCCAGTAATTCTGAAGCACAAGATAGTTCCAGCTCAGATAAGAATGATGGTGGTGAATAAGAGAAATCTCCAAGGCCCTCACCTGGAATAGGTGATCAGGTGCAGGGGGAGAATATACAAGATATGGATCCAATTGAGGGGGAGAACCTCAATGTTTTGGCAGAAATTGAAATGGACACTGTAGATACAATAATAATGGAAGTTGTACAAGAGCTAGAACAAACAAAGGTTCTTAAAATAGAAATGTCTGAAAGAGAGATTGAAGATACTTTCTCCAAGGCCAATGAAGAGGCAATTAATCTGAATACTGATTTAGATGTCCAGGGGGAGATAACTACTACTCTAGAGGACCCTATTCGTGATACTTAAGTTTTGCAAGGAGAGATTAACTTGGAAAATATCAATAAAGAAGGAGTAATAGTTGAGGGGGAGTTTGAAGATCATCCCCATCTACTGAACAGCTAAAGAGCCAGCTACTGTTAAGATGGTTAGTTCTTCTAAATCAGAAGATAAAGAAGCCTCTCAACTAAAAAAGAGGAAAAATATTTGAACTAAAAAAGAGGAGCAAAGGCTACAAGAAAACTGTTCAGTCTGGCACAACTCCAGCTCCTACAGTGGATTTAAGTTCAATTCTAGTTCAACTACAAATTATGCTAGATCAAAAAAGGACTCAACTAAAGAAGTATGAAGATGAAAGCAACAAGGAGTTATAATTTTAGCTGGCTCAGGACATTAAATCTATAAGATTTGAAGTAAATCTACTAAAGAAGGATATGATAGATTGCTTTGAAAGGGGAGCAAATGATGTGGTCTACATTGTTAAACGCAGCAAGAATCAAAGAAAACTGAAGTTGAAATAGCTATAAAACAAAGCTATATCATGGAAAATCAAACAAGAATGAATGAGAATATGATAATTATGCATGATACTACTTTGGCAGAAATAAAGACACAAACTACTGCTTTGGAGACCATAATAACTTCTGCCACAAAGGACATGGAAACTCAGCTGAAAACTCATTCAGCCTCATTGATTAAGGATATCAAGGCTTCTAACAAGGATTTGGATGACCATTTACTGAAAGTCAAGAATTTTTTAACCTCAGGAATCCATTATCTAGATTGTCAAGTAAGATTTCACAAAAATGATTTGAGAGATCAAATGGAAAGAGAAGTCATAAAGGGGGAGAGGGTAATGATAATGACTGTCTCTAAGCATGCCACTTGGCTATAAAATAGCATCAGAGACACTTTAGTCCATCCTCCCCTATGGTATAATGGAGACCAAACTGCTGAGTCTGGCTGCCAACCATCTCATTATGAGGCCATTCAACCAGATGTCTAATTCATGTACAAACCAGCTCACTTTGAGGACATCCAAACTGCTGTCCAATCCATGTATAGTCCTCCAGGTCAAATTCAGAATATAATATGTGAGGAGGTTGAAATGTCTGATTCTGCTATATTAATATAAAAAGAAGCTCAAATGTCAAAGTAAAGGTTCAGGGAACATGCAGAAGCTAGGCCTGATTTTGAACAATGGAGCCCAACTTCCAGATCAATTATACTCACTACATATAAAGCAGTCAATGCTAATACAACTGATAGGGGAAAATGGTATACAAAGTAAGAGTGGGCTAAGCACTTAAAGCAGCAGGAGGTCATCCAAAAATTCAAAAATGACCTGAAGGCAGGGAAGATCCCAGCTAATTCTGTTGAGCCCAACAAATACTTCCTCAAACCATATCACTATTTTGAAAGGCAGAGGCTTAAGGAGGAAAAGATCTCTAAAGCTAAGAATGACAAAGGCAAAAAGATAGCTGATGAAAAAGAGCCTAAAGTTAAAGCCAAGATACAACCAGGAAAAGGCATTGTCATCAGAGAGCCAGATCCTTCCTAGAATTTTATTTTTGAACATTTGTAATTTTGTTTTACTTTAAGAACTATGTAACAAACTGAAAGTTATAACCTGATAACAAATTGGAATGAAAAGTCTGTTTGAACTTGGTTATATTTGTGTGTTCATTACTATGTTCTTTACATTTTTGTTCAACACTTTTAATATATATCTTTATCATCACATTTTGGTATTATGGTGTATATCATTGATTTAGAGTTATGATTTCTCCAAATAGGGGGAGATTGTTGGGTACATTGGGAATTGTGTACCTGATTTGGAGAAACTCTTTCAACTTAATGATATACAAAAATTTGCATTTGATGTATGTTGAGTTTATATGTGCAGTTTCTATTTTGAAGAAAAATAAAATAAGTATAAAAGTGTCTAGATACTAGACAACTGTCAACACATTTTACACAAGTTATGTCGAGACTGGAAACAAATTGTGTCGAAACCCAGGACTTGGGTCGATATTGTTAGACAAAAAACCAGTTGTGTCGACACTCAGAACTACTGTCAACACATTTGATAAAAGTTGTGTTGAGACAAGAAGCTAGCAGTGCCAACACACTCGATTATTATCGACATCCATATAAGAGAAGTGTCGACACCCAGGACTGGTGTCGATACAATCTAAGTACAGAAGTTCAACACTCAGAACTGGTGTCAACACCTTCATGCAGAAGCTCTCAGACAGAAATTCTTCTAAGTCTAGAATTCAATGCTTGAAGTTTGAGAACTGTCTGAACTATCGATGTCAGTGGATTAATCGGGGCAGCCAGTCACTCTTGCCAAAGCCTATATAAGGATACCAACACAACAGAAATATAATAATTAA
Organism: Platanthera zijinensis; assembly: GCA_039513925.1. NCBI lineage: Eukaryota > Viridiplantae > Streptophyta > Magnoliopsida > Asparagales > Orchidaceae > Platanthera > Platanthera zijinensis. The sequence goes on from CM077079.1 coordinate 257,631,867, forward strand.
TTAATTATCATTCTTCTCATCTAAGTCTGTCAGAATAATTTAATAAAATTTTGAAGGTGGAAATGAGGCAGATCGTGGATCTACTTAAATCATCTCCAGCCAAGTTCAACCCTACCTTCTCCTTCAAGAAGCTTTGAAAAAGCTAAGAAGGGTTGAACCCTTTTCTTCACAGCATGGATTAAGGGAGAAGATTTCACATCAAGATCTGATTAAGAAGAAGTCACCAATCTCTTTCTTCCTGGGTGACATCTCAAAAACTCAAGTTCTTTTCTGTTATATAAATTTTGTAAGATCTATCAGTAGATTCGAGTTATAGGAGATTAATTTCTCTGAGTTATAAGCCTAAATTATAAATGCTGAGGTAGGGTTATGAGCCTGAGGTAGGAGAAGGGGATATTACTCTGAGCTATAGAAACTAGAAGGTTCTGAGATTGTAGGGTAAGGGTTTGCCTGAGGATTAGGAATGGAGGATCACACTGAGGTAGGGTTCTTTAAGAGGAACCTGAGTTGTAAGATCTTGAGGATCTGAGGTAGGATATTGCTTTGTTTGAGTTATAGGAGCCAGCTGGGCTCTGAGGTATAAGATCTGTGGATCTGAGGAAAATTAAGAAGAAGTTTGGCTGAATCTGGCTCATTGCAAGATAGGCGAAGGAGGAAAGTGGATGTACCCATAAATTGGGGAACCAATATAAATCTACTGTGTGATATTCTGTGTTGTGATTGTTAAAATTAGATTTTTGCTGTATTTGGTAGATCAACAGTGTTCTTGAATATTGTGGTTGTGTTAATAAACACTCTAAGAAATTTCTATGACTTAAAAGTAGCCAAGATTTAAATTGGACTTATTCACCCCCCCCCCCCCCTCTAGGTCACTCTCTATCCTAAACAAACAATTCACACCCGTAGTGTTACAATTAGATCCAGAATCGAAGTACGGAATATGCATGATGTGTGAAGCCCTTTCGAACGGGTTTGTATGGATTAGTGATGTTTGTATGATTGTATACTGGAGAAGTCTCCATGGTAGTCGCGTAGATTTTCAGAGTCACGGGGTGTGCAGATGACTACATTGAGTGTACTAGGGGCAGTCTCCAGGAAAACACCCGAAAAAGGGGAAGAACCGATAGTCTGTCCCCTACCTCGCCGCGGTAGTTCTATCGCCCACGATAGCTTCCAGTAAGATATGTATTTTTTGTGAAGCCTGTCTCTGGGAGACCTGAGGGCTATAATTTGATTGAGCGTGAGCTTAAATTGCTCAGCTTTGGTAGCCATGAGTGCTATCCTAGGATCCTAATAGGGTTGTGGATCTTGCAAAAAAGCGAAAGGGGATGCTGACCCACGTCAGGCCTGCGAGCTGGACGATTTGAGCACGGGATTTGGCTGAACAATGCCCTCCCCTATGCCAGTTGACTTCGAGTGGTCACATGTATATCACATGACTTGTCATAGCATTGGGGCGTTGTCTCTGGCTTTGGACCTTGTGAGACTAAAAGCTCAAACATTGTTGACTGTCACAGAGAACGGTGGTGCAACCCTTGAGGTCCGGTGCACCAATAATGTTCCCTAAGAGCACGGGGCATTGGGCGTTTGTGCCAACATCTGTGGATAACGATGCTTAAGTTGCACGTTGTGATTGCTAAGTGTTGTTTAAGCTAATTCCTGCAGGGAAGGAGCACCGCCACCCCGAGTGAGGGGTGGAGTCGTTATAATTTTGTCATTTTTTGCTGACTGTTGCTTTTGTTTGCCACCGTGCGGTGGAATGTTGCGTATAGGTGCTATTGAGCCAAGCAGGAAGTAGCGGGCTGAAGCCCAGAAATGTTGTGCTGGCTCTCAAAGGCTAAAGTGAACTCTTGTGTTATTTTATCGTTCATGTGTGGCCGACCTGCGTACCGAAGTATGTAACACACCTTAATTCAAGTTGAACATTATAAGGCCTTAAGGCCAAGACCTTATTTGTATATTTATTTTACATTCCTAGTTGTGGTAGTGGACATTCATGTTTTTGTTGGGTTCTATTTATAACCTTTAATTACTTCCGCTAGAATGCACTCTGTGGTAGGATGTGAATTATTGGATTATGGTTTCAATTTAGTAACTCCTTCGTCTGTCTGTAGTATATAGTGTCGGGACCCGGCCGGACCTTCTGTTATATGCCAATAGCAAAAATCCGATATTTGGAGGGGTTATTAGCAGGACAAAATAGGATTACAAGAAAATGTGGATCGCTCTCTTGACAGACGAGTCGGGCTGACCTGGCCCACTAGCACAAGCGGCTAGTACGGGGTTGGGCTGGGCACTCGCCACTCGCTTCCCAGTCACGGGTGAGAGGGAGCTCGCCTACTCCACTCGTCGAAGGCCCCTCATCAGGCAGGTAGCAGATGCCTGGTGAAGCTTGGAACTCACCTCTCACCATGAGCCTCTGGTTGGTCTGGGCCACTCAATAAATGTGGAGTTGCACATGAGGGTTATGGTGGTAATTGTACAACCCCATATTCACTGAGTAGGTTCTAAGGGCCTGGGATCCAGGTTTGAGTGGGCTTTAAGCTAATCAGTCCAGGCAAGAAGAATAGGCGAAAGGGTTCGCACCCGGGGTAGGCGAGAAGGCTTGCGCTAGGGTAAGTGGGAGGCCCTTAAAGTTGGTGTTGAGTGAAGTCTTTCCACTCAACACTCTCAACGCTGTTTAGCCTTTGGCGTTCAGTGAAGTCTTTCCACTCAATGCTCTCAACGCTGTTTAGCCTCTGACATTGAGTGTAGTCTTTTCACTCAATGCTCTCAATGCTTTTGGACTTGGGCGTGTCTCTTATAAGAGCAGGTGAGCAGGGTAAGCAAACTCGCACTCAGGCGGGTTTTGGCCTTTCGGCAGGGCATGTAGAAGGGTTTCTACTTGGATGAGCAGGAAGCCCACGGGGATCAGCGGAAAGGTTTCCACCCAGTAGGGTCCAGAGGTAAAATTACCTAGATACCCTTGGAGGTCTGCATTTAGCTCTTTAGAACAGTGGAGTTTGGCTTTTAACAGACCATTTTGGGCTGCATATAGCCTTTTTGAACAATAAAATTACGCTGTTGGCAGACCAAATACTGGAAATCTATAAATAGACCCACAAGATACCTCAGAAGGCAAGCTTTCTCATTCTCTGAAGTCTTACAGCGCTTTTTGAGGTATCCTTAGCTCAGCACTTGGCTAAGGAGGGGAAGCGCTCTGAGATCTTTCGGGTTAGTGAAGGGGCCTCAGTACTATAGCCTAGGGTCAGTTTCTTTGTTCCTTGTGTCAAGTCAGGGGTCTTTGCTTGGGAGAAGTAGGTGTTAGCTACACCCCAGGGTCCGAACTCTTGTTATGGCCAATTTTTGGTTCCAACATTTCTTGTGCGGTGAGCGTGGGCCGTAGTTGATACAAGAAAATCATAGGGCTAAGTCTCATAGCCAGAGGCGAGGACGAGGAAGTAGGCTTGGGATATTCTCAACCTCAAGTGAGTGGGGTGACATTGGGGATGCTGGAAGACTTCAGGCGGGAAGTCTTGCAGACCATCCATTTTGCGTTCTCAACAAGGAGCAAATGGGCGACGCCTCATGTCCCAGTGGTTGCAGCTCTATCGTTGGGTGAGAACACTCCCGGACAGCATCCCATAATGGAGGTCTCGATAGAGGTTGGCGAGAGGGATGTGTAACACCCCAAAAAGACTCAAAATTGGATTTGAGGTGCAGGTTGCTTAACACAGCCTGGGACACGGGCGTGTCCCAGGGCGTGTCGGGGTACACGGCCTGGGACACGAGCGTGTCCCAGGGCATGTTCAGGATAGTCGGCGATCGGAGGTCGACGATAGTCGAGCCTGGGACACGGCCTTCGACACGGGCGTGTCCCAGGGCGTGTCACTCAAGAAAATGTCGTACCGAGTCAAAAATGTACACGGCCCGGAACCAAGCCTTGCACACGGCCGTGTCCGATTTGACACGGGCGTGTCCAAGGGCGTGTGCCTACCCGTGTACTGCTCTGACTGGTTTTAGCGCTCGTTGAGTGCCGTGTAATAGGTGTGACACGGGTGTGTCACATGACCGACACGGGCGTGTCAGGTCCGACACGGGTGTGTCGATGCCCGTGTTCTGGTAGTTTTCAGTCGGTGCGAGTGCCGCGTGTGCCGCTTAAGGGTACACGGCCTGTGACACAGCCGTGTCACAGGCCGTGTCGGCCAAAAGAATAAATATTTTCAGGCAAATCTTGGCTGTTCATTTTCCTTAAAGAGGATCCTGTGGCTGGGGATCATTCCTGGGCTGATAAGGCCGGGAAAGGAAGGAGAAAGGCTTATTTTGAGTTTCATCTTCTCTTTCTACATCTAAGAGAGAGGAGAGAGCAAGGGGAGGAAGAAGAAGTGGAATCCGGCTGCCGGTGGTGCTACGGTGGTCCAAATCGCGAGCCGAGTTCGGATTTGCGAAGGCAACGCTGCTGCGAAGGCTTTCATCCATCTCAAATTTCTCTCCATGGCTCCGAAGCGAGTTCTTAGGGTAACGATTTCCTGCTTGGACATGTGAAGTCCATAATTCCCGCATTGCATAGGGAAAACCCTTCCCCGCGAGTGTGCGGTGGGTTGTGGCGTCCCTTGGGGTAGATATGTGAAGTCCCCCTTGTTAGAGTCCGGAACTGGAGTACGGATCTAGGCATGCTGTGTGAAGCCCATCTGGACATGGTCTGGATTGGTGATGCTTGTTTGCATATCGGAGAAGACTCCGTGATTCTTGCTTGTAGGCATGATGGATAAAGTACTGGAGGAAATCCAGGAAATTATGAGAGTTGGACTCTCCTGTAGCCGTGAGTTGCTACTTTGTGTGAGGTTGAGCCATTGAGCCGTGGGGCTGCAACTAGGCAAATGCCTTGGTGGTGGAACGGGCAAGGTGAAGCTGTACCCGCGTCAGTCCAGGCGTGAGTCTGACGATTTGAGCAACGGGAAAGGTGGATCTGTACCCGCGTTATGGTTGTCTAACCTTGGGTGCTTAAGACCCTGTTAGGATCACATAGCGAGAGTCGACGGCCTGCGTGCCGATCAGACTAGAATGCTCATATTGGACTGTTATGTCTGGGACCTCTGAACGGTGGTGTGGCCGTGGAACTACGGAACACCGATAATGTGCCCTGAGTGCACGGAGCGTCGGGCCGTCGAGCCGACGTTTGTGATATGTGACTGTGCGGGCGTGCACGTCTTGCTTGAATTGCTATATATCATATTGGAAGATTGCTATGAAGGGATGGAATTCCGCTGCCCCGTGCCAGGGGCAGGGTCGTTATAATTGGTCAGCTGAATGCTGACCGTTGCCCTGTTTGCCACCGCTTGGTGGGTTGGTTCTTACAGGTACTGGAGGTGCTGGTCCGAGCGGGACTTAGCGGGCTGAAGCCCAAAGCTGCATTGCTGCCCTCGAAGGCATTGTTTTGTTTCTTTTGTTCATGTGTGGCCGGCCTGCGTGCCGATGTCTGTAATCCACACTCTTGTTAAGAGAAACTGTTGTAAGGCCTTAAGGCCAGACTCTTTTGATATTTGTATACATTCCTATGTTATAGTGGACAGTGTTCTTGATCTTGAGTTCAATAATTCAAACGTGAAACTTCCGCTAGAATGCTCTGTGTTAGGATGCGTAGTTATGATATTATTTCGTAGCGTCTCCGCCTGTTTGTGGAATATGGTGTGGGGCCTCGGCCGGACCCTCTATTATATTCTTCTTGACGGGTAGAGGTGTTACAATTTGGTATCAGCTTGTTGGTCGATCTCTTCCGAATTCGCGGACGAATTCTTTTGAGGGGTGGCGAGCACGTGTTAGTGCCGTCGTTATAACACCTAATTTGAACTCAAGATTGTCCACTTAGGAATGTAAATACACTTGTTTGTTGAACTTGTGTATTCTTTTTGTATGGTTGCCGTTTTCATTGGTCGTTAACCTGTGTATTTTACACATATAGGTGACCAGAAGTGTTGCGGGTCAATCCGAACCACAACGTTCTGTTGAGAGTGCGGCACCAGCCGAGGTGCCCACAACTCCTCCATCCGCTGAAACAGTCCGTCTCATCACGGAAACAGTACTTGCGGTGATGAATGCTCAGCAAGCGGGGCAGGCACGTCATGCAGTGGTGCCAGCACAAGCTGGGGTACGGCAAGAACCGGTAGAAGCCGAAATTGATCCGCGGGTAGCAGATCAACAATGAAGCAATTCTTGAGCTTCAACCCTCCGCAGTTTCATGGGGCGGGTACACCGGCCCAAGCAGAGGATTGGCTTGCAAGAGTCAAGAGGATTATGAGAGCTACCAAAGTTGAGGAGGAACAGAAAGTCATGTTAGCCACTTTCCTACTGGAAGGAGAGGCGCGATTGTGGTGGGATGAGATTGAAATGCATCACTTGGCCGGCAGGCAATTGATAGAGGTTACAATAGAAGAATTCTCTCGATTATTCTTAGCGCAACATCTGCCGATGCAACAAAGGATATCGATGGAAATGGAATTTCAACGGTTAGCACAGGGAGATCGAAGTGTGGATGACTACCTGCATGAGTTCACCCATTTGGGAAGATATGCAGGCATGATCTTTGCCGAAGAAGAGCGTAAGACTAGTCGGTTTTATGCGGGACTGCGAGATGAGCTGCGATATTTGCTCTCGAGTTCGGTGAGTCAGGGATTCCAAGCCTTAGTCTGTACGGCTCGTTCTTTGGAGACGGACATGAAACGGGGGCAAGCAAAGGGAAACTTGGCGGTTGTGAAGCCAGAGTTTAAGCCGCCGCGTCCGGACAAGTTTGGCTACCGAAAGAGATGGAATAAGAAGTCTAAGTCTTCTGGACAAGCTCCTTCTGCGACTGTGACGGATACATCTGGGTATGGATCTCGTGCTTGCTTTACGTGCGGGAAGGTTGGACACTTCGCACATGAATGCCGATTTGGTCCTCCAAAGGGTGATAAGAAGACGGGAGCGTCTTATGCGGAGAAGGGGAAGGCTGTGGTGGAGTCTTCTGCCTCGCACGCGCAGCCCAGGGTCTTCAACCTTGGACAATAGGAGGCCATTAAGCAGGCGGATGTCGTCACAGGTGCGCGTAGGTTTTATTGTTCTTGTTTTTGATGTGCTGTGCTTGTTTTAATTGTAATGTTATAGGGTTTGTCCTTATACGAGAGTATCCAGCGCGAGCACTGTTCGACACAGGTGCTTCACATTCGTTTCTGTCTGAGGACTTTGTCTTTCGTGTCGGGGTGCCTATCCGGACCACGACAGACAGTGTAAAGGTGTTGTTGCCTAACGGATGTTTGATGTGCGTGGATCGATCTTGCGGTCTTGAGGTCAGGATAGGAAGTCGGGAGTTCAAGGTGGAAACATTAGTATTGCCGATCAAAGAGTTTGATATAATCTTTGGTATGGACTGGCTTTCAGAGCAGCGTGCCTGTATAGATTGCACTTCAAAAGAGGTCACACTTGGGCAAAATACCGAACAAGAGACCAAGTTCATTGGTATGTAAGGGATGAGTGGGATGTTGTTATCCGCTCTCCAAGTTGTTAAGGCAGTTCGGAAGGGTGCAGAGGTGTTCTTCACACTCATAGAGGCGGTGGCGCCGAAGGCCAGTGTGAGTGAAGTGCCGATTGTGTCGGAATATGCTGATGTGTTTCCAAAGGACCTTCCGGGGTTACCTCCCCAAAGGGAAATTGACTTCGCTATCGAGCTGGTGCCGGGTGCGAAACCTGTGGCCCGTTCGCCGTATCGGGTAGCGCCAAAAGAAATGGCCGAACCGAAAGTTCAGTTGCAAGAGTTGTTGGAGCAGGGATACATACGCCCAAGTATGTCACCTTGGAGCGCGCCTGTTCTTTTTGTGAAAAAGAAAGATGGTGGTTTGCGACTATGTATTGACTATCACGAACTAAACAAGCTGACGGAGAAAAACAAGTATCCAATTCCACGGATCGATGACTTGTTCGATCAGCTAGCAGGCTCAACCGTCTATTCGAAGTTGGATTTGAAGTCCGGGTATTACCAGTTGCGGATTAGGGAAGGTGACATTCCCAATACAGCGTTTGGCACACGTTATGGTCATTATGAGTTCACAGTGATGCCGTTCGGCTTATGTAATGCGCCTTCGGTATTCATGGATCTCATGCATAGAACATTCCGCGAATACCTGGATCTGTTTGTGATTGTGTTTATTGATGATATCCTTGTATATTCACAATCGGAGGAAGATCATGCAAACCACTTGCGATTAGTATTGCATACCTTGCGAAGGAATAAGCTGTATGCCAAGTTCTCTAAGTGTGAGTTCTGGCTCTAGTCGGTGGCTTTTCTAGGCCATGTGGTAAGTGGAGAGGGCATAGCGGTGGATCCAGCTAAGATAAGTGCCATTCGTGATTGGCCAGTGTTGTCTTCGGTGGCCGAGGTCAGGAGTTTCCTTGGACTGGCGGGCTACTATAGGCGGTTCGTGGAGAACTTTTCCCGGATTGCTTTGCCTCTGACTACGTTGACGAGAAAGGATCAGAAGTTCGTTTGGACGCCGGAGTGCGCACGAGCTTTTGTGGAGCTGAAGAATCGTTTGACCACGACGCCCGTTTTGACGTCGCCATGTGGTACAGATGGATTTGAGATATACAGCGATGCGTCAGGAAGCGGCTTAGGCTGCGTTCTCCTGTAGTTTGGCAAGGTGATCGCTTATGGCTCACGTCAATTGAAAGTGCATAAGCGTAATTACCCCGTCCATGACATGGAGTTGGCGGCGGTGATCTTTTCGCTAAAGTTGTGGCGGCATTATCTTTATGGAGTGAAAGTGGATATTTATACAGATCATAAAAGCTTAAAGTATCTGCTCGAGCAAAAGGAGTTGAATATGCGACAAAGGAGGTGGATGGAAATCCTTGGGGATTATACCTTCGACATTCACTATGTTCCCGGAAAGGGAAATGTGGTCACTGATGCCTTGAGTCGTCGAACTCCGGTGCGGGCAGCTTGGTTGCGGATACATGATGAGCGGTTAATCCAGGAGTTAGAAGCTTTGGAGATATCTTGTGTGGAAAGAGATTCTTCGACTAATGCATGCGTGAACTGGTTGGAGGTTCAATATGACCTTGCTGACAGGGTTCGGCGGGCAATGGAGTTGGATGAAAGTCTCCAACGCTATGCAAAGGAGGGGTCTGGTGATCAATTCTCCTGGGATGACGGGTTGTTACGGAAAGATGGACGATTGTGCGTCCCTAGTGCGGGTAAATTGCGAGAAGGATTGCTATATGAAGCACACTTTGCAAAGTATTCAATTCACCCTGGGAGCACAAAAATGTACAAGGACATGAAGAAACTGTTCTGGTGGCCTGGTTTAAAGAAGGACATAGCCGCGTATGTGGCTAAATGTCGCACTTGTGCTTTGGTAAAGGCAGAATGTCAACGGCCGAGTGGTTTCCTGAAGTCGTTGCCGGTTCCGTAATGGAAGTTTGAGGATATTTCTATGGATTTCGTGCACGGATTGCCGAGATCTCAGCATGGCCATGACTCAATCTGGGTGATTGTAGACCGATTGACAAAGGTGGCTCACTTTATACCGAACAAGCGGGACGATTCAGTGGAAACGTTGGCAAAGCTATATGTGGAGCAGATTGTTCGATTGCACGGTGTTCCCCGGAGCATCGTAAGTGATCGAGATGGGCGCTTTACCTCGAAAGATTGGAGATTAGTTCATCAGATGTTGGGGACGAAGTTAGCATTCAGTACGGCCTTTCACCTGCAAACGGATGGCCAAACTGAACGAACCAACAGAACGATGGAGGATATGCTCCGTATGTGCGCCCTGGACTTCGGTAAGAATTGGGAAGAGCATCTTGTTATGGTGGAGTTTGCCTATAATAATAGCCATCAAGCGAGTATAGGCATGGCCCCGTTTGAAGCGCTGTATGGTCGTAAGTGTCGTACACCGCTAGCTTGGGTAGAAACTGGCGAGACTAAACTTTTAGGCAAAAAGGAAGTCGAGGATGCTACCTCAACAATACGCTCTATTCGAGAGAGGCTCCTAATAGCCCAGGATCGGCAAGCCAAGTATTACAATGCTAAGCACCGGAACGTGGAGTTCGCGGTGGGTGACTGGGTCTATTTAAAGATTAAGCCCTTCAAAGGCGTATCTCGGATTCGGCGGTTGAAAAAGCTAAGTCCGCGATACCTTGGTCCGTTTGAAGTGGTGGAGCGAGTTGGGGAAGCCGCCTATCGGCTAGCTCTTTCATCGGAATTGAGTGGATTGCATGATGTGTTTCACATCTCGGTGCTACGCAAAGCAGTCAAGGATCCAGCTCAAGTAATTGACACTGATCGAGTGCCGATTGAGTATGGGCTAACGACAAAGGTGAAGCCTATACGGATCGAGGATCGAGCCGAGAAACAGTTACGGAACAAAGTGATCGGGATGGTCAAAGTCCGGTGGGACAATTGTGGCCGAGAAGAGCTAACATGGGAGCGCGAGCAGACCATGCAAGCTGAGTTTCCCGAGTTATTTTCATAACTTGTTTGCTCATTATATATGTAATAGCAACATATAAATGTTTTGTTATTTTCTCCCTACTGTCTTCAAATTTCGGGACGGAATTTTATTAAAGAGGGGAGGATTGTAACACCCCAAAAAGACTCAAAATTGGATTTGAGGTGCAGGTTGCTTAACACGGCCTGGGACACGGGCGTGTCCCAGGGCGTGTCGGGGTACACGGCCTGGGACACGGGCGTGTCCCAGGGCGTGTTCAGGATAGTCGATGATCGGAGGTCGACGATAGTCGAGCCTAGGACACGGCCTTCGACACGGGCGTGTCCCAGGGCGTGTCACTCAAGAAAATGTCGTACCGAGTCAGAAATGTACACGGCCCGGAACCAAGCCTTGCACACGGCCGTGTCCGATTTGACACGGGCGTGTCCAAGGGCGTGTGCCTACCCGTGTACTGCTCTGACTGGTTTTAGCGCTCGTTGAGTGCCGTGTAACAGGTGTGACACGGGCGTGTCACATGACCGACACGGGCGTGTCAGGTCCGACATGGGCGTGTCGATGCCCGTATTCTGGTAGTTTTCAGTCGGTGCGAGTGCCGCGTGTGCCGCTTAAGGGTACACGGCCTGTGACACGGCCGTGTCACAGGCCGTGTCGGCCAAAAGAATAAATATTTTCAGGCAAATCTTGGCTGTTCATTTTCCTTAAAGAGGATCCTGTGGCTGGGGATCATTCTTGGGCTGATAAGGCCGGGAAAGGAAGGAGAAAGGCTCATTTTGAGTTTCATCTTCTCTTTCTACATCTAAGAGAGAGGAGAGAGCAATGGGAGGAAGAAGAAGTGGAATCCGGCTGCCGGTGGTGCTACGGTGGTCCAAATCGCGAGCCGAGTTCGGATTTGCGAAGGCAACGCTGCTGCGAAGGCTTTCATCCGTCTCAAATTTCTCTCCATGGCTCCGAAGCGAGTTCTTAGGGTAACGATTTCCTGCTTGGACATGTGAATTCCTTAATTCCCGCATTGCATAGGGAAAACCCTTCCCCGCGAGTGTGCGGTGGGTTGTGGCGTCCCTTGGGGTAGATATGTGAAGTCCCCCTTGTTAGAGTCCGGAATTGGAGTACGGATCTAGGCATGCTGTGTGAAGCCCATCTGGACATGGTCTGGATTGGTGATGCTTGTTTGCATATCGGAGAAGACTCCGTGATTCTTGCTTGTAGGCATGATGGATAAAGTACTAGAGGAAATCCAGGAAATTATGAGAGTTGGACTTTCCTGTAGCCGTGAGTTGCTACTTTGTGTGAGGTTGAGCCGTTGAGCCGTGGGGCTGCAACTAAGCAAATGCCTTGGTGGTGGAACGGGCAAGGTGAAGCTGTACCCGCGTCAGTCCAGGCGTGAGTCTGACGATTTGAGCAACGGGAAAGGTGGATCTGTACCTGCGTTATGGTTGTCTAACCTTGGGTGCTTAAGACCCTGTTAGGATCACATAGTGAGAGTCGACGGCCTACGTGCCGATCAGACTAGAATGCTCATATTGGACCGTTATGTCTGGGACCTCTGAATGGTGGTGTGGCCGTGGAACTACGGAACACCGATAATGTGCCCTGAGTGCACGGAGCGTCGGGCCGTCGAGCCGACGTTTGTGATATGTGACTGTGCGGGCGTGCACGTCTTGCTTGAATTGTTATATATCATATTGGAAGATTGCTATGCAGGGATGGAATTCCGCTGCCCCGTGCCAGGGGCAGGGTCGTTATAATTGGTCAGCTGAATGCTGACCGTTGCCCTGTTTGCCACCGCTTGGTGGGTTGGTTCTTACAGGTACTGGAGGTGCTGGTCCGAGCGGGACTTAGCGGGCTGAAGCCCAAAGCTGCATTGCTGCCCTCGAAGGCATTGTTTTGTTTCTTTTGTTCATGTGTGGCCGGCCTGTGTGCCGATGTCTGTAATCCACACTCTTGTTAAGAGAAACTGTTGTAAGGCCTTAAGGCCAGACTCTTTTGATATTTGTATACATTCCTATATTATAGTGGACAGTGTTCTTGATCTTGAGTTCAATAATTCAAACGTGAAACTCCCGCTAGAATGCTCTGTGTTAGGATGCGTAGTTATGATATTATTTCGTAGCGTCTCCTCCTGTTTGTGGAATATGGTGTGGGGCCCCGGCCGGACCCTCTATTATATTCTTCTTGATGGGTAGAGGTGTTACAGGATGTCACAGGGCAGGAGCTCTTCCCTGGGCAGGCTAGTGCTAACGAGCTCAGTGAGCCGAGATCCAGAGACGTGCCCTCTCGCCAGGTGATGGGCGGAAGCCCTTTTAGTGAGATGAACATCTCAACCCCGGTTCCAGATGGGTTTTGAGAGCCCAACATGTCCTACTACACGGGCAGAGACGACCCCGTGTAGCATGTACAATGGTTCAAGGATGCCGTTTCAATAAGGCAGATGTCATATGCCTTCAAGTGCATGCTTTTTCCATCACTTTAAAAGAGAAGGCTAGGGATTGGTTTCACCAATTGCCCGCAAGTTCTATCTTCTGCTTTTAGGATTTGTGACGAGGGTTCTTATTAAGGTTATCGACGTCAAAGAAGAGGAAGAAGTCGGTGGAGTGCTTGTTTTCCATTGAGCTGAAGCCGGAGGGGACGCTGGGAAACTACATTGATAGGTTCCAGGAGGAGATTTTGCAGGTCCAGTAGATGCCAGGGTATACCGTGATGCTCGCCTTCACCCTCGGGTTGAGGTTAAGTTTATTTAGCATGGAGCTGAAGAGAGTCCCCCATCTCTTTCGAAGAGCTGATGGAGATGGCGATAAAAGAGATAGAGATCGGGGTGGCCAACCTAGCATTCACGAAGAAGTTGGCCAAGTTGGCAGAGGAGGATGTGAAGGAGCCAAGAGCAGGAAAGAAGAGAGAGCATAGAGAGGAGAGGAAGAGAGAGGAGCCTAGAGGTAAGGGGCGTCAAGGGTAGCACCCGGGTTGGAGGCAGCGGGAGCCGAACAACCGGTTGGGCTGGAGGCCCTAAGAAGGACATTACCAAGGGCAGGGGGAGGCTTCCAAGGTAGGGATAACTTCCGTGAGTAGGGAAGGTTCAATCAGCCGGCATGGAGGCAAGGGCAGAGGGCCCCCCTCCCACGATAGCAAGAGGAAATGGAGATCACCCAAGGTAGAGGAGGAAAGAGAGGAGCTCGAGGAGGAGAGAGGATAATGGAATGTAGGGTGGCATTGCCTTTTTGTGACTTCCATCAGGAGGAAGGTCATGCAACGGCCACCTGCCCAGAGTTTCTAGAGATAAGGGAGGCTAGGGGGCAGGTGCGGCAGCAGCAGCCTGTGAGGATTGAGGAAGTTCATGCCAGGGGGAGAGGATAGGTGGGAGGACTGGGCAGATGAGGGGGCGAGGAGGGATCAGAGTGATCCATGGGAGAGTTGGGATTGAGTCCACCCGTAAGCGGAGTTTCCAAACCATGTACTTAAGGAGCATCGCCTTGACCTCCCAGGCTCCCCCCATGGAGGAAAAAAATTACTTTTTCATCGAAGGATATGCCCGACTACGAGGACTCATTAGTGATGCCTTGGTGACCTAGACAACCATAGAGAAGTTTACGTTCTCCAGGATTCTGGTGGACAATGGAAGCTCTGTGAACGTGATCTTCAAGAAGGCGTTCGATGAGATGAAAGTGGAGGCCCAAAGGGTTTTGGCCTCAGATGGACCGTTGTTCGGGTTCTCGGGGGAGAGGAAGGAAGTTGAGGGAGGAGTGGGACTACACGTGAAGTTGGGGGGAGTGTCGAGGAATTGTCGGTTTGTCATCGTTGACGCTCCGAGCAACTACAACACCATTTTCGGGTGCCCCCTCATTAGTGCTTTTCATTACGTCCCCTCCACTTTTCATCAATGTCTCAAGTTTAGCAGTAGAGGAGTCTAGGTCAGGGTCAGGTGGGATCCAAAGGTGGTGAGACAGTGCTATGTGACTGCAGTCAACACCATATCCTGGATGGCAGAGGCAGAGGAGTTGGAGAAGGATATGGAGACACAGGAGGAGGTTGCAGAGGAGGGAGAGGTAAGCTTAGGTGAGGCTGGAGAGAAGGCTGTAGAGGAGCAGGGAGAGGGAGAAGCTGGGGTTGAGGCCGAGGGAGGCAGAGAAGTGAAGCCGAGGGAGAGCCTATTGGAGGCGATGGAGGTGGAGGAAGTAGGAGAGGAGGAAGAGTTCATGCAGGAGGAGGAGCTGAGGAACGACGGAGAGCGGTCCCGGCTGGAACCGACGGAGGAGGTCATGGAGGTAGAGGTCTTCACCAAGGCAGGGAAGGCGGAGAGGGTGCAGATCAGCGGTGGCTTGAGCCCTAAATATCAGGAGAGGATGCAGGAGCGCATCCAAAGGAATGTCGACATCTTCGCTTGGAGCGCGGTAGACATGTCGGGCATCGATGCAGATGCGGTATGCCACCATCTGAATTTGGACCCCAGGATGCATGTTATCCGCCAGAAGATGAGGACCATTGCCACTAAGCTTGAGGAGCCCATTCGTAGAGTGGTCAAGAAGCTTCTTGATGCAGGTTTCATCTCAGAGATCCAGTACCCAAGCTGGGTCTCAAATGTGGTAATGGTAAAGAAAGGAGAAGGGAATTGGCGTATGTGTGTAGGCTTTTCTCTATTAAATAGATCGTGCCCTAAGGATTGCTACCCCCTGCCTCGGATCGACGCGCTGGTTTATTCAGTCGTCGGTTTTTCTATTATGAGTTTTTTGGATGATTTTTTAGGTTACCATCAGATTCGCATGCATCCCCCCGACGTGAAGGATGTCTCCTTCATCACAAGGGAAGGATAATTCAGTTATAAGATGATGCCCTTCGGGCTGAAGAACGCGGGGGCTACGTACCAACGCATGATGGACTGGGTCTTCTAAAGTAAGAGGGGTAGAAATCTGGAGTTTTATGTAGATGATCTCATGGTGAAGAGTAGGGATGGGTTCACATCTGTTCAATTTGGAAGAGACATTCGCCACCCTGAGAAAGATCAAGATGAAGCTCAACCTCCAGAAGTATATCTTTGGGGCAAGCCGGGGAAAGTTCCTTAGTCACCTCCTCACCCCAGCAGGGGTGGAGCCTAACCCAGATAAGTTGAAGGCTATTATAGAGATAGAGTCACCGCGTAACGCTTAGGGGGTTCATCGTCTGACGGGTAAGCTAGCCGGGCTAAGTAGGTTCCTCTCTCGGGCCGGGGAGAAATGCTCACCTTTCTTCAGGGTGTTGCGAGGAAACCGGAAGTTTGAGTGGATGAAAGAATGCGAGGAGTCTTTTCGGGCATTGAAGGTCAGCTATCCCAAGCACCGCTTCTTCAGAGCCCGTGGGAGGGGGAGGATCTAGCTCTATACCTCGGGGTAGGGGCGGAAGCCGTAAGCTCTGTCCTTCTTAGGGAAGAGGGGAAGAAGCAGTTACCCGTCTACTCCATCAGCAAAATCTTAAAGAAGGCCTGGCTCCATTACCCTATCCTGGAGAAGATGACCTTCTCCTTAGTCATCTCGGCTAGGAAGCTCAGACCATACTTTCAGGTCCATTCAATCAAGGTAGTGACAGACCATCCCCTACACAAGATTTTCGAAGGGGTGGAACACTCAAGGCGGTTGGCCAAGTGGTCCATCGAGTTAAGCAAATTTAATATAAGTTTTGTGTCACGACTCTCCATTAAGGCACAAGTAGTGACCGATTTCTTGGCCGACAATATCGTCGAGATAGAGGGTGAGAAGCCGCCACCGCGGGAGGCTTGGAAGGTGTTGGACGATGGAGCCTCAAGGAAGCATTCTCTGGGGGAGGGGTAGTGTTGGTAAGCCCTCAGGGAGTCATCATAGAGAAGGGTGTGGTCTTGCTCTTCCCCATCACAAGCAATCAGGTGGAGTATGAGGCCGTCATAGTAGGTGTAACACCCCAAAAACCTTCAGTTGGAGTCAGGCTGGGTGACACGTCCTGGGACACGGGCGTGTCCCAGGGCGTGTCCAATGCACACGGCCGGGGACACGGGCATGTCCTTTACTGTAGGCATCGAGTCGAGTTCTCGAGATAGTACGGTCGACTATCGTCCAGAGGTGACACGGCCTGGGACACGGGCGTGTCCTAGGGCATGTCTTGCTTGGGTGAATACTGGGCGACGTTGAGTGGCGCTGAGTGGAATGGCGTTGAGTGGCATTGAGTGTGGAACATGGCCTGTGGCACGGGCGTGTCATAGGGTATTGTTGGGCACATGGCCAGGGACACAGGCATGTGCCTTAGCCGTGTGCTTCTCGGGTGATTTAGTCCTGTGTTGAAAGGGTGACACAACCAGTCACACGGCCGTGTCAAAGTTGACACAGGCGTGTCTTCCCTGTGACACGGACGTGTTGGAGCCCGTGTTCTGGTTCAGTTTGAGTCGGTTCGTATACTGCTTGGGGTACACATCCTGGGACACGGGCGTGTCACAGGTCGTGTCAAGTCAAAATTGGACTTTTGGGTTGATCTCGGCCATCCAATTATTTCTATTTGGATCCAATGGCCCGGTGATTTCCTGCAGTGATAAGGCTAAGGGTTGGCCTCTTCTCTCATTCTTATCAAGAGATAAAAAGAGAGAGCTTGGAGGAAGGTTAAGGAGGAGAAGAGCAAGGATTTTGTGGTGCTCCCGCGGTCCGATTCGAGATCCGAGGCTTGTTCTGTGGAGGCAAAGCTGCTGCGGTGCTTTCAAACTGGCCAGATTTTCGATGGCTCCCAAGAGATCGTCAAGGGTAACGATCTTCCTTCTTGGACATGTGAAGTCCTTCTTTATGCATGTGTAAGGAATCCTCTCCACCAAAAGGTGGAAAGAGTGAGTGATTCCATTGGGTTGATAGTTACTATCCCCTGTTGAGTCTGCATCTAGACCCGGACGTGTGTAGTATGGGATAGGCATGCTGTGTGAAGCCCATCTGGACATGTTGGTCTGGATTGGTGATGTTGCATTTACGCACCAGAGAAGTCTCCGCGTATACTCGTGTAGTTAGTGGGGTTGTTTGGTTGTGCATGTGAAGGTGAGTAGTAGGAAGTACTGGAATGTTGAAATCCAGGAAAATGCCCTTGTGCTGTTTGTGCTGTGGCTACGATGTAGCCAGTCCTTGATGGACAATGATGCCGGTCCTATTTGTACAGTGTGGCTAATGTGATGCCAGTCCTTGGCGGACGTTATGGAGATTGTGAGCTGCGAGCTCTAAAAGGCCTCGTGCGGAACAGGAAAGGTGAAGCTGACCCGCATCTTTTATTATAGCCATAAGTACGATATATTTGGTGATGGCAAGGCGATTTGAGCAACGGGGGGGTGGTGGATCTGTACCTGCTTTATGTTGGCTGTGCAAGAAAGTGCCAAGGCATTGGTCTTTCGTCAGCAGCATAATGAGAGTCTTAGGCCTGCGCGCCATTAAGACTAAATGCTCAATGGTGTTGATCCCGGTTCGCCGGTGTACCCAAAAGTGTGTCTAAGAGCACAAGATTGTCGGGCCGGGTGGCCGACGGTTGTGATGGATTTCTTGTGCATGAGAGCACAATATTTATGATATCTGTTAATTACTGTATTGCTCTGTAGGGAAGGAATGCAACTGCCCCGGGAAAGGGGTAGGATTGTTATAAATTTGTCAGCTGAATGTTGACTGTTGCCTTGTTTGTCATCTTCTGGGTGGATTGCCCCTATGCAAGTGCTAGAGAGCCAAGCGGAAAATGAAGGGTTGATGCCCCTGCTGCAGCTATTGCCGCTCTTGCTGTTGTTGTTGCTGTTAGCCATTGAAGGCTAGCTAATGTATTTTCTTTTGTTCATATATGGCCGGCCTGCGCACCGATGTTTGTAATCCATACTGTTTAAAGAGGAAATGTAAGGCCTTAAGGCCAAACTGTGTTATTTGCAACCCCCTCATTTGATTGGTTGTATATATCACCTTGATATTATATTTATATAGTGGATATTCCTGGTATGAGTTTAGCCTACTGCTTATGTTTCCACTAGCACGCTCTGAGTTAGGAACATTGGTGGTATTAACCTGTGACATCATCGTCTGTTTGTGGCATATAGTGTGGGGCCCCGGCCAAACCTTCTATTATATGTTGTTTAATGGGTGGAGTCGTTACATTTTGGTATCAGCTTATCTCAGTTTTCCTCTTTCAAATTCATGGTCGAATTCTTTTGTGGTGTGGCGAGCACGTGTCTGTGTGAACCGCTGTAACGCTAGTGAACTCTGGAATATCCACTAAGAAATGCAAATACACTTGTTTGAGGAATCTGCGCGTTCCTACTTTGTTGTTATTGCTTGCGTATTGTCGCTAATGTGTGTCTTGTCCACCCATAGGTGACTCATAACGGTGCTGGGCAATCTTAGCCCCAACGCCTTGATGAGAGTGCGACACCAGCTGAGGTGCCAACACCTCCTCCGTCTGCGGAAAATGTTTGATTAGTTGTTGAGGCTCTATTTGCGATGATTCGGCCGACCGGGCAGGCTCCGCCGACAATGGTGCCAGATCGTGTTGGTGTCCGACCCGAACCGGTTGAAGCTGTGGATCCGCGAGCAGCTGAACAACAATTGAAGCAATTCATGAGCTTCAATCCGCCCACGTTCACGGAACTGGGATCCCCAACGCAGGCAGAGGACTATTTATCGCGAGTCAAACGTATCTTGACGGCGATCAGGACAGAGGAAACTCAAAAGGTAACTTTGACCACCTTCTTGTTAGAAGGAGAGGCGAGGTTATGGTGGGATGAGGTTGAGATACACTATTTGGAGGGCAGGCAATTGACTCAAGTATCGATTGAGGAGTTCTCTCACATGTTTTTGGCAAAACATCTACCAGCGACACAACGTATTGCTATGGAGAACAAGTTTCAGCGGCTAACGCAAGGATAAAATAGCGTTGATGTGTACCTACACGAATTTATAAGATTGGGTCGGAATGCAAGAACAATCTTTGCCGATGAACAAAGAAAAACAAATCGGTTCTATGAAGGATTGCGGGAAGAGTTGAGGTTCCTGCTTTATAGTTCAGTGAACCAGGGATTTCAGGCTTTGGTTGATACGGCGGGTGCGCTGGAAAAGGACATGAAGCAGGTGCAAGGTAGGAAGGACTTGGCTGTGGCAAAGCCCGAGTTCAAAGCACCCCGCTCTGGCAAATCGTACTACCATAATAAGTGGGGCAAGAGGTCCAAGCCTTCGGGGCAAACTTCTATGATGGTTACATCGGTAGCAACGTCGAGACCGGAGTCTCGTACATGCTTTACCTGTGGCAAGGTGTGGCATATAGCCCGTGATTGTCGGGTTGCTCAACCCAAAGGAGAAAAGAAAACGGGTGCGTCTTATGCTGAGAAGGGCAAAGCAGTGGTTGATTCCTCTGCATCTCAGGCGCAGCCCAGAGTCTATCATCTTGGCCAAGAGGAGGCTATCAAGCAAAGTGATGTCGTCACAGGTACGAGTTAAGTTAATGCTTGTTGTATTGATTGCATATTTTGTATGTAGCTTGTGCATGATGTGAGTGTTATAGGCTTTGTCCTGATTTGGAACAATCCGGCGAGAGCCCTGTTTGATACAGGTGCTTCGCATTCTTTTCTGTCTAAGGACTTCGTAACTCGAGTTGGAGTACCGAGTCACGTGACGACAGATGGTGTAAAGGTGCTAGTACCGAATGGTTGTATCATGCTTGCGGATAGGACTTGCGATGTGGAAGTGCATATAGGAAATCGGGATTTCGGATTGAAAGCATCTATGCTGCCGCTATCGGAGTTTGATGTGATCTTTGACATAGACTTGCTCTCGGAGCAGCGTGCCTTTATTGATTGCAACTCAAAGGAGATCACACTGGGCCAAAATACCGAACTTGAGACAAAGTTCACTGGTATGCGAGGAGTTAGCGGGACCTTGTTGTCTGCACTCTAAGTCGTCAGTGCTGTTCGAAAGGGCGCAGAGTTATTCTTCATGCTTATTCAGGCTGTTGAGCTAAAGGCCAGTGTAAGTGAAGTTCCGATTGTGTCGGAGTTTGCAGATGTATTTCCTAAGGATCTTCCTGGGTTACCGCCCCAGCAGGAGATTGACTTCGCGATTGAGTTGGTGCCAGGTGCAAAACCTGTGGCCCGCTCACCATATCTCATCGTGCCAAAATAAATGGCTGAGCTGAAAGTCCAATTGCAAGAGTTGTTGGAGCAGGGATACATACGCCCAAGTATGTCACCTTGGAGCGCGTCTGTTCTATTTGTGAAAAAGAAAGACGGTAGTTTGCGTTTGTGTATTGACTACCGCGAATTGAATAAGCTGACGAAAAGAACAAATATCTGATTCCACGGATCAATGACCTATTTGATTAACTAGCGGGGTCAACCGTATATTCAAAGTTGGATTTGAAATCGGGATATTATCAATTGCGGATTCGAGAAGGTGACATTCCTAAGACAATATTTGGGACACGCTATGGTCTTTATGAATTCACGATGATGCCATTTGGCTTATGTAATGCGCATTCGGTATTCATGGATTTAATGCACCGGACGTTCCGAGAGTACTTGGATTTATTCGTAATTGTATTTATTGATGATATCCTTGTGTACTCTCAGTCGGGAGATGATCATGCAAATCATTTGCGGTTGGTATTGCATACCCTACGGAGGAATAAGTTGTATGCCAAGTTCTCAAAGTGTGATTTCTGGCTATCGTCAGTGGCTTTTCTGGGCCATGTGGTAAGTGGAGAGGGTATAGCAGTAGATCTGGCAAAGATAAGTGTCATACGAGATTGGCCAGTGATGTCTTCAGTGGCCGAAGTCAGGAGCTTTCTTGGACTGGCAGGCTACTATAGATGGTTTGTGGAAAACTTCTCACGGATTGCTTTACCTCTGACCACGTTGATGAGAAAAGATCAGAAGTTCGTTTGGAAGTTGGAGTGCGCGCGAGCTTTTGAAGAGCTAAAGAGTCATTTGACCATGACGCCTGTGTTGACATCGCCATGTGGTACAGACGGCTATGAGATCTATAGTGATGCTTCAAGGAGCGGCTTAGGCTGCGTTCTTCTGCAATTTGGTAAAGTGATTGCTTATGGCTCACGCCAGTTAAAGGTGCATGAACGGAACTACCCCATCCACGATTTGGAGTTGGCGGAGGTAATCTTTGCGCTAAAGTTGTTGCGGCACTATCTTTATGGCATTAAAGTGGATATCTATACAGATCACAAGAGCCTAAAGTATTTGTTAGATTAGAAAGATCTGAATATGCGATAATGGAGGTGGATGGAGTTCCTTGGGGACTACACTTTCGATATTAACTATACTCCCGAAAAGGGAAATGTGGTCGCTGATGCTGTGAGTCGTAAGGCGCCAGTACGGGCAAACTGGTTGCAGAGACATGATGAGCGGCTAATCCAGGAGATGGAAGCATTAGAGATATCTTGTGTTGATAAGGATGCTACGGCCGATGCATGCTTGAACTAGACGGAGGTACAATATGACCTTGCGGACAAAGTTCAGTGAGCAACGAAGCTTGATGAAAGTCTCCAACGCTATGTAAAGGATGGTCATGGTGACCAATTCTCCTGGGATGATGACTTGTTGCGAAAATATGGTCGATTGTGCGTCCCAAGTACGGGGAAGTTGAGAGAAGAGTTGATGTACGAAGTGCACTTTGCCAAGTACTCAATTCACCCTGGGAGCACAAAAATGTACAGAGACATGAAAAAGTTGTTCTGGTGGCCCGGACTAAAGAAAGACATAACACGTTATATGGCAGAATGCAACACTTGTTCTTTGGTGAAAGTGGAATGCCAGAAGCCTGGTGGTTTCATGAAGTCGTTACCGATTCCGGAGTGGAAGTTTGATGATATTTCAATGGATTTCGTGCACGGGTTGACGAGATCTCAACGCGGTCATGATTCTATCTGGGTGATTGTAGACCGGTTGACAAAAGTGGCTCACTTCCTTCCAAACAAGAGAGATGATATAGTGGAAACCTTGGCTAAGCTCTATGTGGAACAGATTGTTCGTCTGCACGGTGTTCCTCGGAGCATTGTCAGTGATCGTGATGGGTGATTCACCTTAACTGATTTGAGGCTAATTCATCAAATGTTGGGCACAAAATTAGCATTCAGTACGACCTTTCATCCCCAAACGGATGGCGAGACTGAGCGAACCAACAGGATGATGGAAGATATGCTTCGTATGTGTGCCCTGGATTTCGGTAAGAAATGGGAAGAGTACATTTATTTCGTAGAATTTGCCTATAATAACAGCTACTAAGCGAGCATCAGTATGACACCGTTTGAGGCTCTATATGTCCGTAAATGTCGTACACCATTAGCTTGGGCAGAGGTAGGCGAATCCAAGCTGAATGGGCGAAAGGAAGTCGAAGAAGCTACCTCGATAATACGCTATATTCGGGAGAGGCTATTGATAGCCCAGGATCAACAAGCAAAGTACTACAACGCCAAACATCTGAACGTGGAGTTTGCGGTGGGCGATTGGGTCTATTTGAAGATCAAACCCTTCAAAGGCGTATCTCGGATTCGGCGGTTGAAAAAGCTAAGTCCCAGATACCTTGGTCCATTTGAAGTGGTGGAGCGAGTCGGGGAAGCTACTTATCAGTTAGCGCTTTCAGCAGAGTTGAGTGGATTGCATGATGTATTCCATATCTCAGTACTTCGCAAAGCCGTCAAGGATCCAGCTAAAGTAGTTGAGAATGATCATGTACCGATCGAGTATGGGCTAACGACGAAGGTCAGACCCATTCAGATCGAGGATCGAGCCGAGAAATAGTTGCAGAACAAGATAATCGGGATGGTCAAAGTCCAGTGGGACAATTGTGGCCGTGAGGAGCTAACATGGGAGCGAGAGCAGACCATGTGAGCTGAGTTTCCCGAACTTTTTGTATAAACTGTGGACCATGTACATTTTATTATAACAGATCTTTTAACGTTATAGCTTTGTGATTCTTGTTTCCTTGCAGAGTACAAATTTCGGGACGAAATTTATCTTAAGGGGGGAGGATTGTAACACCCCAAAAACCTTCAGTTGGAGTCAGGCTGGGTGACACGGCCTGGGACACGGGCGTGTCCTAGGGCATGTCCAGTGCACACGGACTGGGACACGGGCGTGTCCT
Organism: Platanthera zijinensis; assembly: GCA_039513925.1. NCBI lineage: Eukaryota > Viridiplantae > Streptophyta > Magnoliopsida > Asparagales > Orchidaceae > Platanthera > Platanthera zijinensis. The sequence goes on from CM077079.1 coordinate 257,655,409, forward strand.
TTACTGTAGGTGTCGACTCGAGTTCTCGAGATAGCACGGTCGACGATCGTCGAGAGGCGATACGGCCTGGGACACGGGCGTGTCCCAGGGCGTGTCCTACTTGGTGAATACCGGGCGGCGTTGAGTGGCGTTGAGTGGAATGGCATTGAGTGGCGTTGAGTATGGAACACGGCCTGTGACACGGGCGTGTCACAGGGGCGTGTTGGGCACACGGCCAGGGACACGGGCGTGTGCCTTAGCCGTGTGCTTCTCGGGTGATTTGGTCCTGTGTTGAAAGGGTGACACGGCCAGTCACACAGCTGTGTCAAAGTTGACACGGGCGTGTCTGCCCTATGACACGGGCGTGTTGGAGCCCATGTTCTAGTTCAGTTTGAATCGGTTCGTATACCGCTTGGGGTACACGGCTTGGGACACGGGCGTGTCACAGGCCGTGTCAAGTCAAAATTGGACTTTTGGGTAGATCTAGGCCATCCAATAATTTCTATTTGGATCCAATGGCCCAGGTGCTTTCCTGCAGTGATAAGGCTAAGGGTTGGCCTCTTCTCTCATTCTTATAAAGAGAGAAAAATAGAGAGCTTGGAGGAAGGAGAAGGAGGAGAAGAGCAAGGATTTGGTTGTGCTCCCGCGGTCCGATTCAAGATCCGAGGCTAGTTCTGTGGAAGCAAAGCTACTGCGGTGCTTTCCAACCGGCCAGATTTTTGATGGCTCCCAAGAGATCGTCAAGGGTAACGATCTTTCTTATTGGACATGTGAAGTCCTTCTTTATGCATGAGTAAGGAATCCTAGGTGGAAAGAGTGAGTGATTCAGTGGGTTGATATTTACTATCCCCTGTTGAGTCTGTATCTAGACTCGGAAGTGTGTAGTATGGGATAGGCATGCTGTGTGAAGCCCATCTGGACATGTTGGTCTGGATTGGTGATGTTGCATTTACGCACCGGAGAAGACTCAGCGTATACTCATATAGTTAGTGGGGTCGTTGGGTTGTGCCTGTGAAGTGGAGTAGCAGGAAGTACTAGAATATGGAATTCCAGGAAAATGCCCTTGTGATGTTTGTGTTGTGGCTACGATATAGCCAATTCTTGATGGACAATGAAGCCGGTCCTATTTGGACAGTGTGGCTAATGTGACGCCAGTCCTTGGCGGACATTATGGCGATTGTGTGTTGCGAGCTCTAAAAAGCCTCGTGCCGAATAGGAAAGGTGAAGCCGACCCGCATCTTTTATTATAGCCGCAAGTACGATGTGCTTTGTGATGGCAAGGCGATTTGAGCAACGAGGGGTGGTGGATCTGTACCTGCGTTATGTTGGCTGTACAAGGAAGTGCCAAGGCATTGGGCTTTCATCAGCAGCATAATGAGAGTCTTAGGCTTGCGCGCCATTAAGACTAAATGCTCAATGGTGTTGATCCCGGTTCGTCGGTGTACCCAAAAGTGTGCCTGAGAGCACAGATCGTCGGGCCGGGTGGCCGACAGTTGTGATGGATTGCTTGTGCGTGAGAGCAAAATATTTATGATATCTGTCAATTGTTGTATTGCTCTGCAGGGAAGGAATGCCACTGCCCCGGGAAAGGGGTAGGATTGTTATAAATTGGTCAGCTGAATGTTGACCGTTGCCTTGTTTGCCACCTTCTGGGTGGATTGCCCCTGTGCAGGTGCTGGAGAGCCAAGCAGAAAATGAAGGGCTGATGCCCCTGCTGCTGTTGTTTCCGCTCTTGCTGTTGTTGTTGCTGCTAGCCCTTGAAGGCTAGCTAATGTATTTTCTTTTGTTCATGTATGGCCGGCCTGCGCGCCGATGTTTGTAATCCATACTGTTTAAAGATGAAATGTAAGGCCTTAAGGCCAAACTTTGTTATTTGCTACTCCCTCGTTTGAGTGGTTGTATATATCACCTTGATATTATATATATATAGTGGATATTCCTGGTATGAGTTCAGCCTACTGCTTATGTTTCCGCTAGCATGCTCTGAGTTAGGATACGTTGGTGGTATTAACCTGTGACATCACCGTTTGTTTGTGGCATATAGTGTGGGGCCTCGGACGAACCTTCTATTATATGTTGTTTAACGGGTGGAGTCATTATAGCAGGGCTGTGAATGGCCAAGGAACTCGGGGTACATGACGTGGAAGTGTTCACAGACTCGTTGGTTGTGGCATTGTAGATCAGGGGTGAGTATGAGGCTAGGGAGCCTACCCTCATGAAGTACTTGTCCAAGGTAAGGGTGATGGTTGGCGGGTTCCGGACATTCTACATCCAGCATGTCCCCAGGGAGGAGAGCGCAGTGGCTGATCGGTTGGCTAAATTTGGGCCCTGGGGTGGAGGAACTTTGACCGAGCTATTCCACCCGACAATCGAGGAAGGAGAGTTGATGTAAGTGTAATGACGGTCCTCATGGGTGGATCCCTTCGTAGCTTTCTTAACTTCCAGCTAACTTCTCGAAGGGACCAAATATGTGAAGGGCTTCAGGCACAAATCAACACATTACCTAATTCACGAAGGAGGGTTGCATCGGTAGATGCTGTCAGGGCTTCTGGAATGATGCATGGCAGAGGAGGAAATACCATGGATTTTGGAAGAAGTGCGCTCGGGCGAATGTGGAAGTCATTTAGGAGGCAGGACTTTGGAGGCAAGGGTGGTCAGGCAGGGGTACTTTTGGCCATCCCTGAGGAAGGATACGGCTGAGTTTGCAAGGAGGTGCCAAAAATGTCAGCTCTATGCCCCCTCCAACTCTTGACCGCCCAAAGGCTTCAAAGCATCATAATGTCATGGCCTTTCGCGATCTAGGGGATGAATTTGGTTGGGCCTTTTCCCGCGATGAGTGGGCAGAGAAGGTTTCTTCTAGTGATGATTGATTATTTCTCAAAATGGCTGGAGGTCAAGGCGTTGGCCAAGGTAACCTCCCAGGTCATCAGAAATTTTGTATAGGCAGAGATCATCTGCCGACATGGGTTTCCTCAAGCCATCGTCATGGATAATGGACCCAAGTTTACAAGCGAAGAGTTCATCAGCTTTTGCACCTAGTTGGGGATTGACCTCAGGTTTGCCTCCGTCCACCACCCAAGAAGCAACGACCAGGTGGAGGCGGCCAACAAAATCATCATCAACTTGTTTAAAAAGAAGGTAGAGAACTTGAGGGGGAGTTGGGTGGAGTAGCTCCCCTCGGTGTTGTGGGTCCTGCGGACAGCCCCCAACACGTCCACCGGAGAAACCCCCTTCAAGCTTTCACACAGGTGTGAGGCGGTCTTGCTTGTGGAATTTGATGTTCGATCGCCGCGAGTCGCAGCCGCCAGTGGTGGAGATGAGGAATGGAGGGAAGAAAATGAAGGGGAGCTCCGACTCTCACTGGATATGTTGGAAGAGCTTCGAGATGTGGCTATCATCAGGCAGGAAGAGATCAAGCAGCAGATGGCCAAGTATTTTGTAAAACATGTCAGGATCAAGCAATTCAAAGAGGGAGATCTAGTCCTGAAGAAAGTTGATGCCGCAGGAAGGTCGACAATAGTTGGGAAGCTTAATTCAAACTGGGAAGGTCCCTACATTGTTGAAAAGGCCTTGAGGTCGGGGGGGCTACCACCTCCAGATTGTGGAGGGGGCGCGACCATGAGCCATACTTGGAGTGGCGACGATCTGAAGCATTTCTACCCTTAGTTGGGGGTAAGATTATAAATCCTATTATAATGAATTCAATTAATTGTCTCATGTTTGTTTATTTTGAAGATTACAAAGAGATTGTGGTTTGAAAGACCCCGAGTAGATCCCGCTCTCCAGGCTTCCATTAGCTGACAGGAATCGAAGACGCACTTGGCCCCGAGTAGACCAGATGTCTACGCTCTCACTAGCTGGTATGACCGTAGGCTCGCTTGGGTGGGAGGGGTAAGGGAAGACACCGAGTAGATCCCATTGTCCATATTTCCATTAGCTGACAGGGCTGGAAGGCGCACTCGGTCCCAAGTAGACCAATTGTCTAGGCTCTCACTAGCTAGCAGGGTCGTAGGCTCGCTTAGGGGGTAAGGGAAGACCCCGAGAGGATCCCGCTGTCCAGGCTTCCATTAGCTAGCAGGACTGGAAGGTGCACTCGGCCCCGTGTAGACCCGCTGTCTAGGCTCTCACTAGATGGCAGGGCCATAGGCTCGCTTGGGGGGAAAGGAAAAAAGGTTTGCGATTTTGAAAGACCCCAAGAGGATCGCGCTATCCAGGCTTCCATTAGCTGGCAGGGCTAGAAGGCGCACTCAGCCCCGAGTAGACCCGCTATCCAGGCTCTCACTAGATGGACGGGTCGTAGGCTTATTTGGGGGGTAAGGGAAGACCCCGAGAGGATCTCGCTGTCCAGACTTCCATTAGTTGGAAGGGATAGAAGGCGCACTCGGCTCCAAGTATACCTGCTGTCCAGACTCTTACTAGCTGGCAGGGCCGTAGGATCGCTTGAAGGGTAAGGGAAGACCCCGAGAGGATCGCACTATCCAGGCTTCCATTAGCTGGCAGGGATGGAAGGCGCACTCAGCCCCGAGTAGACTCGCTATCCAGGCTCTCACTAGCTGGCCTCCTGAAGATTGTGTCGTAACAGCTTGGCGCGCCCATGATTACGAACCTACACCTAATCGAGGTGCCACCAAGTATTACTAGAAGATCTGCTTCTCCTTCCACCTCTTTCTTCTCTTTATAAAAGCCAAAGAGGGGTTCGTCCACAGCTATAACCCAACGAATGTCCTTTTGAAGATGACATTCACTGAGCTCCAGTTTTCCTCTAGGATCCGGTCAATGGTGAAGTCTTTGATTATGGATTGAATGATGAGGGCATCATGGAAGAGATTCTCATTTCCCAATATATCCTCCTCGAAAAAGGTGATCTCCTCCAACGACGGCAGTGTCTGACATATTGAAGCGGCACTCTTACTGTAAATTTGATGGAGGCTTCCTTTGCTGGAAGCTCCTAGCCTGTCTCCTCCGTGGATCACCCCTACTTGTCCTCCTCCTTCTCCCTAGACCACCTCCGTGCGATCTCTTTGGTCGACCCGGTCTTCATTCCTCCGCCTAGGAGCCTGGAATTCTATCGGTCCTAAATAGGGCTCCTGCTTCCCTTGTTCTCTCTCCACCGCACCTGTCTCCAACCTTCTTCTCGCTTCCCAAAAGTCTGGGCAAGCCAAGGTCTCGTGCCCCTCTACTCGATGTAGCTCACAGTAAAGGGGAATATCTTCCGCCTAGTTCCTCACTGGTCGGTTCCTCCTACAATGCCTATTCCCTTGCTGGGCAATGACCATCGCCTCAACCCGCACTCTAACCTACCTCCTCTCCTGTTGGTTACCGTTCTTCCTCTCCTGGTTATGGTATTGGGGTCTTCCTACCGACCTCTACTGGGGTTGGTTCTCTGGATACTGAAACCTTTGTGCCTCTTCCCTTCTCTTCGGAGCCGCTACGAGCAGGGGTAGATCTAGGAATTTTGTCTAGGGGGCCCAGTCACCAAGCAAAGCAAAAAAAATTAAATACAATCTTAAATATAAAAATATATATATATATATTTTATATATTCAACAAGCAAAAAAAGATACAAACAATTCCATACATGTTACTTCAATTGTGCATGACGATTCTTCACCTCATAGAATTCATCTATAATACAATCTTTGTCGATTTCTTCTGTTATTTCTCGTTCAATGTATAAATTCATGCAATTTGCAAGAAATCCATCCTCCATCTTATTGTGAAACCTCATTTTAACAAGTTTCATAGTAGAAAATGATATTTTTGTGGTTACTATTGATACCAGAAGAGTCAAAATGAGTCGAATCAATTTGTCAATAAGATAGTAGGTCTCCGTTTTTTTTTATTTCCACCAATTTCTGATAAAGCATGGAAATTGTAGACAAATTCTTAAAGTCCTTGTGGGAAGAAATATCAAGCTGATAATGCTGTAACTGAGTATTTAACATGTAAATTTCATGTTCGCTGAAATCTTTAGGATAGAAATTCTTTGCAAGGGCACATATATCATCAATATTAAAAGATTTTTATTCATCACTTGGATCTAAAGACATACTTAAACGAAGTAGTTCCATAGATTTTTTTACTGAATCTTTGGTTGAGTTCCTGCAACACACAATCTATTGTGGAATTGAAAATGTCTACTCAAAAATGATGTTCCACTATTATGATATCACATGGACTTCAAAACCAACAATTGCTAAATTGAGCTTTCATGTATGGAACTTTGACTTCATTAGCCTCACAAAATATAGTCACAATCTTTAAGAACTTTTCCTAGCAAGATTCCCGTAATTTCTGAATGAGTGCTTTTGTCGTTGAAACTAAATTTATAGCATTTAATATATCCTGAGATTGATGTTGCAGTGCTTTGCATAATACGTCACTGATTCCCAAAACTTCTTTCATCAAATGCAAGATAAATACAAATTCGAATACTCCAAGTTTTCTAAACGTTGCTTCAACATCTCCTCGTTGAGTAGATGTCCCTCCATTTTTGCTAATTTTAAGCAACACAGAGCATGTGGCATTGTACATATTTATAACAATACAAACAGAGTTCAGATGTGATGACCATCTAGTGTCACCATGTCATTATAGTGAGCCAATTTGATTGGCTCTCGTTCCTATCTCAATTTCACCTAAAGCAATCATGTGAACGAAATATTCTTTTTGAATGATCATTGCGCTTGGAGGAGGCACTGAGAGAACTAAGTTGTCAACAAAAATCACCTAGAGGGGGTGAATAGGTGAAATGAGTGCCAAATACGGAATAAAAAAATAACACAACACAGATAAGTAATCAAGCAATAACACAGACGACAAGAGATTTATAGTGGTTCCCCATTCTTGGGTATGTCCACTTTTCCTCACCGATCTAGCAAATCACTAGACTCGGCTACTCCACTATCTCAGATTGCAAACCAATCCTACACCTCGGAACTATGTTCCTACAAAAACTCGATCCCAAACGGATCTACACTCGGAAGATAAAACTTCCTACCACTCGGAGATAGATCTCCTACAATGAAATTTGTTTGAAAAGAAAAACACAAACAACAATTAGCACAGATCTGGATCTTTGACGTAATCTTCTTCTTGAGAGCTTTTTGGTTTGGACAGAAATAGGTGAAGAAGACTTGAGAAAAATCCACGATTCTGAGATCTGGAATCACCACGATCAAGAAAATAAATCAGAGACGATGAAGAACGGAGAGATCGGATGATTCTTCTTGAGTCTGGATCGCTTGAGAATTAGAGATCGATAGCTGCGGCTGAGAGAGGACGATCCAGAGCTTCTTCCGAAAGCTTTAATGGCGGCGGATGGAAAGATTAGGGTTTTCGGGATTTTCTCTTTCTTAAAAATTAATCTCTGTAAACGCGTGTATTTAGTCAAGTCTGAAAAGACCTATTTATAGGCAGTCTCCAACGGTCATAAGCATAATTAAGGATGACACGTGGACCAATCAGAAAGGACTTTTAGAAAATACACAAAGAAACTTGACTTAGAGAAATTCAGGAAGTTCGAACAGACACACTCGAGAGACAGAGACATACTCGAGTAAGAGGTTACATACTCGAGTAGATATGAGGGATATACTCGAGTAGCAAGATAGAAACTACTCGAGTGCTTTAGGGATCAATACTCGAGTGACTTAGAGAGACTACTCGAGTATGAGCAAATATACTCGAGTATAAACACTTGGAAAAATTTCTCAGATAAGACTTGAAGAGCTACTCGAGTATAAGAGTTTGAGATACTCGAGTATGGGGAAGATAGACTACTCGAGTATCTTAGGAAAACTACTCGAGTGATCACTAACCTACTCGAGTATGAAAATCAATCTACTCGAGTACAGAGTTACTTACTCGAGTATTTCAGAGAACTACTCGAGTATTTGGACTTAAAAACTTTCTAGGATAAGAAGTCCAGATCTACTCGAGTTCAAACAGAGCGCTTACTCGAGTAACTAACCATCTACTCGAGTATAAGGTATCACTTACTCGAGTGAAAGAAAATTTACTCGAGTATAAGCTTTTATACTTGAGTATTCCTACAAATCTGAGGTATTGTGGAGACAAATCCCAACAATCTCCCCCTATTTGTAGATGTCAGCACCCTCTACACTAAGGTGAATTACTTAGAGTAAAAAGAACAACAAAACATATACTGAAAAAAAAATGAAACAGGAATAATAAAGATAGCCATAATTAGAATCAAATATATTTATATAGAAATGATTTCAAAAGATTAAATGTCCATATCCACATCCTCATTCACTCAAGAAGGGGCTCCTCTATGCAGTCTTTCTCTTTTATGCTCTTGCCTCTCGAGGTAGCTGAAAGGTTTGGGGAAATAGGTCTTGGGCCTTGGAGGAGCAGCTGGATTGTTATATCCCCAATTTCTGTCATGCAATCTGATTTTGATTTGAGATACATCATACACTTTCCATTCTGCGTTGTTATAGTAGTGATCTCTATTTTCACCAAAATCTATTACCAGCTTCAAGGTATCAAGGATAAGAGACTTGGAGGTAGGATTCCAAACTTCTGCATGAACAACTTCTGGTCTACCTTCTGTATCTGGGGCAGGCTCTCTCCTTGGTGCAGAATGGCTAGCAGAAGCGCCGTCACCATATTTCCTTTTCTTTCTAGGGGCACCCTGAGAACTTGGAGGAAACTCATCTTGCCACATATCAGCATAAGAAAGAGGAGGCTCAGTCATGTCACCAGTAGGTCTAGGTGAGAAGACTGGCACATACTCTGGAATGTTGGCCTGAGCTGGAAAGTTAGCCTGATCTGGAGCACCTGAGGGAGGATGTTCTTCAAGAGGATCTAGGACCTTTGGAATAATGGCAGGGTTAAGTTGGGAGTTGGGAAAGTTCTGATTATGTACCCATACAGCAGTGTCATAGATATAGAACTTTACAGATTGAAGTTGAGCAAGGATGTCTGCTTTCATTTCTTTGACTAGACTATCCACAGATGCTTTAGATTGTTCAGATATTTTTTCAACTTGTTCTTTGACTATCTTCTCCCCCTTGGTGATATCTACTGAGAGTTGGGCAATTTCTTCATCTCTAAATGTTCCAACTTCCTCACAAACTTTCATAACATTCGCGGTAGCATCCTTGTCCAATTGAATCTGATTATTTGCAACTGTTTCAGCTTGATCTTTGAGTACACCTATACTGGTGATAGTATGATCTAGGGCTTTGCCACCCAACTGAAATAGTCTCTTGAGCTCATCAGTGTTTGCTTGAATTTCAGCAAAGCCTCTACTCATCTCAGTTTCAAGAGTAGAGATCTTATTGTTCACTGATGCCAGAGAATCATCAAAGTATTTTCTCTGTTCACGGAACATTTGCCCAATCTGACTGACTAAATCTGAGGAGCTAGAGGGATCTGAGGCTAGGGCAGAGGCTGAGGGAATAGGAGCAACCCAGGGGGAATTTCAGTAATCACAACTGAGCTTTCAGCTCTCTTGAAGGGTGGTATCACAACTGAATCTTCTGTATTGATGAAAGAGGGAAGAGAGAAGTCTAGTGTCCTCAGAGGAGCATCCACTGGTTCTAGAGACATGTCCTCATCATCAGACAGTAGATTAATCTCTGGATGACCTTATTGTTTATCAGGGGACTGAGCAGGAGAGGTAGGGGGTACCTTTGCAGGGGAGGGAGAAGGATCCTTAGCAGGGGAAGGATCTGCTTGAGAGTGATCCTCAGGAGATAGCATAACTGAATCATCTTGAAACACTGGAGCATCTGACCTGAGTTCATCAATCAGTCTGTTAATATCTTCAGCTGTAGAGAGAAGGTTTTCTTGAGCTTGAACTTCTGAGGTGAGATCTTCTGGAGGTGGAGAAGGAGGAGGAGTAGGATCTTGGATCAGATCTTGCTGAGAAGAGACTTCTGAAGCTTTGTGCTGAGGATTAGATGAGGCAGGCTCCCCCTCAACTATTGCACCCGAGGTGGTAATAGTGTGATGTAAAGGAGGAGATGGAATACTGTCATCTGAGACAAGGGGCTCTCTGGGCTCATCTTCTGAGGTAACAACTGCTTTTGAGGCTTGAGCAGTGTTGAGGAGTTTGATTTCATATCTTTGGATTGAGAGGATGGATACTTTCTTCATATGATGGAGGGGAGTGCCTTTAGATAAATCAAACATTGTAGGATTAATCTCATGGAGGAGGAGTGAGATAATCCTGGCATAGCTTGGTTTTTTCACACTTTCTCTGATTTTGTCCAGTATCATCATTCCAAACTGGAATTTCTTCCGGCAGACTATGGCTTGCATAACATCAAAAAGATTTTGGGAGATTTCTCTGAGGGAATAGGTTTTGCATAGAAGAACTTTGGCAATCACATCCACAAGAAATTTGCCCTCTGAATTGTAATTTGCACGGCGGAACGAATATGCTTCATACGGTTTTGTTCCACAGAAGAAGCTGGTTCTGTCGGAATCTTTAGGAGTCAGATCATCTTCTTCATCCACCACTGGCAATTTTGACAGAGTAGCTAAGGAAGTTTTGTCCAGACGAATTTTGATCCCACTGACCTTGGATTTTAGAACTGTACCATTGCGCTTGACCTTCAGATTTTTGTAGAATTCCTCGACTGCAGGGAAAATGACTTTGCACGGTGTCTGGAGGATGAACGAGAGTCCGGCGGTGCAGAACAGAATGAGCAAGTTTTGGAAATCATCGGAGAGGTCGGCTATACCTTCAGGGTCGAGCTCTGAGCCGATTCCGATCTTGGAGGAGGGAGCCATCGACGATTCTGGAGTACGGAAGAGACGAAAACGACAGAGCTATGCAGGTTCCGGAATATGAAGCGACGACGGCTACTCGGGAGAATGAGGAGTGGAAAGGATTTCCGATTTTTCTAAATATATATATGACCCTAATTAGGTTTAAGTAGGAGTGATAAGGATAAAATCATACCTGTTACGGAGCGGCAAACACTTTGGTGCGAATAAGAAAAAGAAAGGAGATTTTCAAATTACTGATTGCCGTATACTCGAATATATATCGCCATACACGAGTATGAGATAGAGTATACACGAGTATGAGATGGAGTATACACGAGAATGAGATGGAGTATACATGAGTATGAGATGGAGTATACACGAGTATGAGATGGAGTATACACGAGAATGAGATGGAGTATACACGAGTATGAGATGGAGTATACACGAGTAGGTCGAGTACATACACGAGTAGATTACCAACAACTCGAGTATGGAAATTTTGTTACTCGAGTATTTCCATTTACTCATGTATAAGTCTCTATATACTCGAGTATATAACTTTGAAGGACGATTTGCTTGGGAGAATTTTGCTGCCACTGATATCTTCAACTCTGAGCCTGTCTTTGAATCCACCATCACTATTCCTCTTTATTGAGCAGCCCGAGTTCCGTTTTGAAGAATGAAAACTTGGACTCCTTCAGCGGTTTGGTGAATATATCTGCAACTTGCCTGTCTGTGGAGACATATTGTAGATCTATGTCTCCGTTTTCCACATGCTCCCGGATGAAGTGATATCGAAGCTCTATGTGCTTTGTCCGGCTGTGGGAAACTGGGTTGTTGGCGATTGCTATTGCGCTGGATGAGTCGCAGAACAGAGGAACATTCTGGAACTTCATGTTATAGTCTTCAAATTGATTCTTGATCCATAGAAGCTGTGCACAACAGCTGCCTATAGAGATATACTCTGATTCAGCCGTTGAGATGGCTACACAGTTCTGCTTCTTACTGCTCCAGGAAATAAGTCTCCTTCCGAGAAATTGGCAAGTCCCGGAAGTACTTTTCCTGTCGTCTTTGCTTCCTGCAAAATCTGCATCTGAAAATCCAATTAGTTCACTATCATTACTTCTTGGGTACCATAAGCCAAGATTTGGTGTACCTTTGAGGTATCTCAAGATTCGCTTTGCAGCAATGTAGTGAGATTCCTTAGAGTTCACCTGAAATCTAGCACATACACATGTGGAAAACATTTTGTCTGGTCTACTTGCGGTAAGGTAGAGCAAGGACCCAATTATTGTACTTGGTTTCATCAAAAGGTTTCCCTTTCTCATCCTTGTCCAGAGACATAGCTGAGGCCATTTGAGTCCTCATAGAGGTTGCATTCTCCATTCCGAATTTCTTAAGTAGCTCTTTGGTGAACTTGGTCTGTGAGATGAAAATTCCATCCTCAGATTGTTTCACTTGAAGCCCTAAGAAATACTTCAGCTCTCTCATACTGCTCATTTCAAACTTCCCTTGCATAAGTTTAGAAAACTTCTTGCAGAGGTTTTTGTCTATAGAGCCAAAAATAATGTCATCGATATAGATTTGCACTAGCAAAATCTTACCTTTTATTTCCCTAAGAAATAATGTCTTGTTTATCTTTCCTCTTGTGAACTTGTTTTCAAGAAGAAAGGTAGGCAGCGTTTCATACCAGGCTCGAGGAGCTTGTTTAAGACCATATAAGGCTTTTTGCAGTAAATAAACATGATTAGGAAAAGTTGAGTCAACGAAACCTGGTGGTTGCTCTACATACACTTCTTCCTTTATGTCGCCATTCAGGAAGGCGGACTTGACGTCCATCTGATAGACGGTAAAGCCCTTAAGTACAGCGTAGGCAAGGAATAACCTGATCGCCTCCAGTCTTGCCACTGGAGCATATGTTTGGTCAAAGTCGATTTCTTCCTCTTGACGATAGCCCTTGGCGACAAGTCTGGCTTTATTCTTTATAATTGTTCCATCTTCGTCCATCTTGTTCCGGTAGACCCATTTTGTCCCAATGACGTTCTTCCTCTTGGGTCTAGGGACAAGTGTCCAAACTTTGCATCGTTTGAACTGATTCAGCTCATCTTCCATGGCTAGAATCCAGGATGCGTCGGAGTTGGCTTCCTCAAATTTCTTTGGTTCAACCTGTGAATGAAAACTTAAGTGTAAATTTTCGTTAGTTGTACCTCGACGAGTTCTGACGCCATCCCGAGGATCTCCTATGATTTGGTCTAAGGGATGATCCTTCACGTGTTTGAACTCTAAAGTCCTTGCATCTGGAATCTCTTCAGCCACTGGAGTTGCATCTTCAGCTAGGATGTGTTCTTCATCTTGATCATCTACCTCTCCAATAGGGGTTGTAGAAATGATCTTGATGAACGTCTCATCTTTATCTTGAGTAGGTTCATCCAAGCTGAGTTCCTTCATCTTTGTACCTGCATCCTCAATAGGCATACTAGAAGAGTTGCTTTGCAGCAGACTCATCTCATCAAATACAATGTGTACCGATTCTTCTACCACCAGAGTTTTTCTATTAAATACTCTATAGGCCTTACTATGGCTACTATAACCTACAAAAATACCTTCAAAACTTTTCTCGCTAAACTTGGTAGTATGATAATTGCCGTTGTTAAGTACGAAGAACTTACAGCCAAAGATTCTAAAATATGAAATGGTTGGTTTCCTGCCTTTTAGAAGTTCGTAGGGAGTCTTATCATGGTTCTTGTTGATGAGAGCTCGATTTTGCACGTGACAAGCGGTGTTGACGGCTTCAGCCTAGAAATACTCTGGAAGTGAGGCATCACTCAACATAGTCCGGCAAGCCTCTATGTGTGTTCTGTTCCTTCTCTCATCTACTCCATTTTGCTGTGGAGTGCGAGGAGAGGAAAACTCATGAAAGATACCTTGACTTCCGCAGAATTCTGCCATGGCTCCAGACTTGAATTCTATTCCATTATCACTTCTTATTTTGACTGCGGAACAGTTGTATTCATTCTGGATTTGCCTAACAAAACTAGTGACAGTACTGAAGGTATCTGACTTGTGTTTCAGAAAGAACACCCATGCAAAGCGCAAGTAATCATCCACAATAACCAACGTATATTCCTTACCTCCCAAACTTCTAACTTGCAGTGGACCAAACAAGTCCATATGGAGAAGTTGTAAGCTTCTATTGGAATCCTTGCCTATTATGCTTTTAAATGAACTCCTTGTTTGCTTGCCTTTGATACAGGCGTGACAAAGACTGTCCATAACGCACTTGACATTAGGTGCATCACGTACTAAGTTTTGAGAGAATAGTTTATTAATAGTTTTGAGATTAATATGTTCTAGTCTCTTTTGCCATTGGTCAGCAAGAGATGCACTACTTTTTGCTAAAAGACACACTGGTGTGGAAGAGTCTATACAAATGAAATTTAAACAGAAAATATTTCTGCTTCGAGTCTGATAAAACAGTTTCCATGTTGTCAATCGATTTTATCAAACACTTGTCAGCATGAAATTCAACCACGTATCCTCTGTCGCATAGTTGGCTTATGCTGATGAGATTGTGTTCCAATCCTTCAACATAGGCTACATCCGAAAAGGATACGCTACCGTTAGTAATCATACCGTAGCCTTTAGTTATTCCTCGATCTGAACCTCCAAAGATGACCTTTGGTCCATTGTAGACTGAGGTGAAGTTCTGGAGTAGGCTCCTTGTCCCGGTCATGTGCCGAGAACATCCACTGTCCAAGTACCAGATTGGCATTTTGGTGGTCTTTGGACATACCTGTAATTACAATCACTTAGCCTTAGGAACCCAAACAAGTTTGGGTCCTTGGTCTCGAGTTAGAATACTCCCCCTACGAGCATTAGCATCATGAGTGGTCATTCTCACGTTGCTAACTTGAGGGGTTGTAGCATTTCTAGGATTGAACCAACAATCGATGACAAAATGACCAATTCTGCCACAACACCAACAGTCGAACCTGTTGTATCTTTGTCTAGTGTATTCTTGCTTGATTTTCTGAAGTGATGGTCTAGCAGGAACTTCACTCTTGGAGGAGGAAGCTTCATGATGGTGGCATCTATATGAAGTCTTCTCCTTCATAGGCTTTTCCACAATAGGTTTTACCTTTGGTGTCATCTTGATGTTATGACCATGAGCATATGGTCCATAGTTCTGAAGTTGAATCAATTGGTACCCTAGTTTGATTTGAGTTTAGTCTTCTCCTTCTGTCCCTTGACCCAAGAAATATCCATGGTCAATGGTTAGTGGTCTAGCTGTAGAGTCTCCGCTTTTCCAGATGAAGAATTTGGTTAAGTAGTTTGTTCGTTCGACTATAGTCGAACGTCGCTCGACTATCGTCTATCGGCTGATCGACGATCGTCTATCAGTTGGTCGACATTCTGTCTGCGTTGATAGTTCGACTATCTGTTGATAGGTCAACTATCTGCTTGCTTTGATAGCTCGACTATCTGTTGATAGGTCGACTATCTCTGCTTTCTTTGATAGATCGACTATCTGTTGATAGGTCGACTATCTGCTTGGTTTGGTAGTTCGACTATCTGTCCTGATAGTTCAACTATCTGATAGCTCGACTATCTGTTGATAGGTCGACTATCTGTTCCGCTTTGATAGGTCGACTATCTGTTGATAGGTCGACTATCTGTCGTCTTTGATAGATCGACTATCTGTTGATAGATCGACTATCTCTGCTTTCTTTGATAGCTCGACTATCGGTTGATAGATCGACTATCTGTTTTGTTTTGATAGGTCGACTATCTGTTGATAGGTCGACTATCTGTTTTCTGTGATAGGTCGACTATCTGCTTGATAGGTCGACTATCTGTTTGTGCTTGATAGTTCGACTATCTGTCTGGATAGATCGACTATCTGATAGATCGACTATCTGTTCTGATAGGTCGACTATCTGCCGGGGTAGTTCGACTATCTCCCTTGATAGTTCGACTATCTGCCCGATAGGTCGACGATCTCCGTGCGCTGGTCGACGATCTCCGAGGGTCGTTCGACGTTTTCTGTTTGCCTTTTTATTTTGTATTTATTTATTCTATTTAATAAATTAATACATTATCTGGCATTTTATTTCAGTTGATTTATGATAATATTTCCAGGCAATATCTGCTCCATCCCTTATGCCTGAGTAAAATCTTTTCAGATAAAGTTGTTTGTCTTATTAGTTGACACTATATTTTACTTTATCTGCTGTCAGTCCTTTATAGCCGTTAGACTGAAAAGTCTTCCTTATGATATAAAGAGTTTGTTTCTGATGTGATTTTATTTAGTATCTTTATTATCAGATTGCTTCCTGCAGCTTCCTTGAAAAAGGTTTATCCCTTTTATAGAATGTCTTGCTGCAGAGTTTGTTTGTCTTTGTGATATTTGCAGCCCAGGTTTCAAGTTTCAGAAGAAGACAAACAGTTCAAATTGAAAAGAGCCGTTGCTTGTTGCTGCTATAAAAGGAATCCTTTGGAGAAGGATTTGAGCTAGCTATCTAGCTAACCAGTTATTCATTCAAGCATTCAAGCTTTCATCAAGTTTCAAGTTTAACTGCTCTCAGCAATATTCATTCAACTGAGAAGTGTTAAGCTCTTCTGCTCTTCTTCAACCTGAGTTCTCCTGCTTCCAGGAAGTTCAGACTCAGAGTTCTTTTGAAGAAGAAGAAGAAGAAGATAGCTGCTAGAAGATTTCTATTTTATATTTTATTTATCTTCTTGTAGTTTTTCCTTCAGTTTTTACTGAAGAGTTTCTGCACTGAAGCAAGACTTCACCTGGACATTCTTTGAGCCAGGGGAAGCCTTGATTCCTTGAGCTTTCTAGCTCAGTGCAAGTCTTTGTGCTTCTCTAATCTATTGTAAAATAGAGAAGACATCTTAACCTTCTTTCCCCCTCCTGTACAGGGTTATTACTCCCTTCAAAAGTATCCCTTGGTGGCAGGGCACCTGATCAAAAACCTGTGTTCGGTTTTTAGACACCTGATCAAAAGTCTAAAGGGTTTCTAGATCTACCTGAAGCAGATCTTGTGGTGGCAGGGCACATGATCAAAAACCTGTAGTGGATTCCTACCTTGTTGGTAGAAGAGTGGACGTACCCAAGTTGTTTGGGGAACCACTATAAATTCCTTGTGTCGTCTGGCTTGCTTAATTTAATTCCTGCATTGTGGCTGTGATTAGATATAACTAGGTTTGCTAGTTGCTGATTAGGATTTCCAAGCCTTAACTGTAATTACAGTTAGCTTGAGTTTGTGCACAACACTTGTGTTAAGCTTTAGGGTTATCTCTATATCTATAATCTTTTCATTCCGCATTTCACTCCAAGGGAGTTGGGTAGACTATTAAGTTTTGTCTAGTGCAAAATTTGATAACTCAATTCACCCCCCCTCTAGAGTAGTATCTATCCCTTCACTTTCAATTGGTATCAGAGGGAGGTTGACTAACTGAATAGGCTAACACCTAAGTCACAAGATCCTGATAGATACCAAAGTTTATAGATATTCACTATCACTATCATGGCCCAGTCCAAGGATTATTCTAGCACCAGACCTCCAGCATGCAACTTAGCTAAGTTTGGCATCTGTAAGGCAAGGATAAAATTATATATGAATTCTATTGATGAATGTATCTTTGCTTCTATTTTGTCAGGACCCCCAAGAGCACCTGCTGCTGCTTCTGCCTCATCTTCTGATATGAGTGCAGTGCCTCCTCCAGACTACAATGATGAGTATAAGAAGGCAAAGATAGCAGATGCCAAGGCGATGAACATTCTGGCTCAGACAATGTCTGATGAGGTATTCCAGAAGGTTGCTGAATGCTCCTCAGCAAAAGCTATGTGGGATACACTGAACCAGATTGTAGCTAGTTCAGCTGATGAAAGGAAGGACAGAAGGTCCAACCTTATCTCACAATATGAGAACTTCAAGAAAACTGATGCTGAATCAGTTGAAGCCATGTACACAAGGCTCAGCTCAATCATCAATGAGCTGAGGACCCTTGACAAGGACATATCATTGACAGAGGTCAATGATAAGATTCTTATGTGCTTCCCTAGCACATGGGATCTGAGGATCTGGCCCATCAAGGAAGCCAGAAGTACAACAGAGATCTCAACAGAAGCCCTTCTCGGCAAGCTCAAATCTTTTGAGCAAGTGCTGAAGACAAGGGAAGCAGAAGCTGAAGCAAAGACCCCTACTCCAACAAGAAAAGAGCAATCTCTAGCTCTTAAGGCTGCTAATGCTTCTGAAGGCAGCCAATCCAATGAGGAACTAATGGCATTGTTTGCCAAGAGGTTTCTCAAGATGGGGAGAAAGGAGTTAAGAAAGAAGTCTTCACGCTATAAAGACAAACCAAGGTATGACCGTTCTCCTGCTAAAGAAATTATTTGCTATGGTTGCAGGAAGCCTGGACACATCTTACCAGATTGTCCAGAGGAGAAGAACAAAGATAAGAGGAAAGAAAAGGAACAGCACAGGAAGCACTCCAAGCCATCCTCCTACAAGAACAAGAAAAAGGAGAGAGGTTTCATTGCTGAAACCTGGAGTGATTCTGATGAAGAATCTTCCTCCTCTAGCTCCAGTGAGGATGAGGAAGAGAAGAAGGCAAAGGAAGTTTGCCTGATGGCAATAGATGCCTGCAGCAATCATTCAGCTGCAGAGATTTCAGATTCAGAGGAAGAAATGCCAACAGAAGATGAGGTACTATCTTCTTATGACTTCACTTCTGAAGAATTTAAATTAGATTTTAAATCCTTATGCTTAGATTTAATTAGTTCAGAAAAAGAGATTAAAGAACTTAGAAATAAGTTAGCTGACTCAAAATTAATTGCTACAGAAAATATTAAGTTAAAGGAAGATCTCACTACTTGTAGTGGAGAAATTAAATTTCTTAAAATAGAGTTAGCTAAATCTAAGAGGTTAGAAGAATCTCTAAATGGTAGAAGCCTTAAGCTGTTAGAGATAACCATCATGACTAACTCTAGGTCAGGTAATAACAAACTAGGCTTAGGAGCTTCTCCCAGTGAACCCCCAATTATTCTTAAAAATAATCTTTCAACTCCAGTGAACTTTATCTCAGCTGATGGGATAAAGAACACTGAGCAAGTAAATCAAGTTAATAAAACTTTAAATAAAGCTAAGAGAGAAAAGAGGAAGAAATTTTTTAAAGAATTACAAAGAGCGTCGAACGCTGCTCGACGATCGGAAGCTCAATGGTCGAACGAAGCTCGACGATCTGAGCGCCCATCGTCGAACGTCGATCGACGTTTTCAATATGATTTTCAAAATCATCATCAAACCCGTAGAAACCTAAATGAAAATAGAAACCCTAGGTTTGTTGACCCATCATCAGCATGGAGAATCCCACCTAGGAGATCTCACCCATTAGGTTATCACCCTCAGCCTGCATTTTCATTTATTTCTAGCTTTTATTATATGAAAAACAAGGGACCCAAGGTTACCTGGGTCCACACTGTCTAAATAAATGCCTTGCAGGTGAAGACCTATCCTATCACTCAAAATAAGTGGTATTTGGATAGTGGATGCTCCAAGCATATGACAGGTAATAAAGATCATCTGTCAAAGTTCAAAGCTAAGCTCGGCCCAAAGGTTATCTTTGGAGATTCCAGCTGTGGTCAGACAGAAGGCTATGGCAGGATCATAATTAGAGATGTTACTTTCAAGAGAGTTGCATATGTGACAGGACTGAAGCACAATTTGATTTCAGTCAGCCAGCTATGTGATGCTGGCTACCAGGTTTCATTTTCTAACTCCTCTTGTAATATTACTTTAAATAATAATGTTGTTTTAGTAGGCATTAGATAAGGTAATATTTATTTAGTAGATTTCAATTCAACTCATTCTGAAATCTGCCTGTTTAATGAAGTAACAATTAATAATAATTCTTTGTGGCATAAGAGGCTTAGTCATGTTAACCTTAAAAATATATCTAGGTTATCTAAACACAACCTTGTTAGAGGTTTACCTTCTTACCCCTACAAGAAGGAGAGCCTATGCAAGGCTTGTCAGCTAGGCAAGCAAACCAAGAATTCTTTTAAATCTGTAAATAAAAGTGATTCTCCTAGAATCTTGTACTTATTACATTTGGACCTTTTGGGCCTAATAAATGTACAGAGTTTAGGAGGGAAGTATTACACCTTAGTAATTGTAGATGACTTCTCTAGGTTCAGTTGGGTTTTCTTTTTGAGAACTAAGGCTGATAACTTCAAAGCCCTTACAGACTTTCTACTATGTGTGCAGACTGAGTACTCTACTCATATGGCCTTGATCAGAAGTGATCATGGTACTGAGTTTGACTCTCTTCTCATGCAAGAATTCTGTGAGAGAGAAGGTATCAAACATAGCTTCTCAGCTCCTAGAACTCCCCAACAAAATGGGGTAGTTGAAAGGAAGAACAGAACACTCATTGAAGCTGCTAGCACATTGTTGGCAGATGCTAACATGCCTCTTTCCTATTGGGCAGAAGCTGTTAGTACAGCCAATTATGTCTTGAATAGAAGTCTGATACACAAGCTTAAGTGTAAAACTCCTTATGAGTTACTTAAAGGAAAGAAACCTAAAATTAATTATTTTAGAGTGTTTGGTTGTGTTGTGTATATTCATAATAATAATAAAGAATACCTTAGAAAGTTTGAAGCAAAAGCTTCAATGGGAATTATGCTTGGATATTCCCAAGTAAGCAAAGCTTATAGGGTATTTAACAAATCAACCTGTAAAATTGAAGAATCTGTGCATGTATCTTTTGATGAGTCTCAGATGTTTTACAAGGAGAAGGAAAATTCTCCTTCCCCCAGTTCATTGTAGGTACCTGATGCTACTCAAGAAATTCTTCAACTATCAACTCTTCAGATCACTGAATCAGACAGTGATGAAGACATTGCTGAAGCTGTTGTTGTTCCACCAACAGTAGATCAAATTCCTCTTGAGGAATTAATCCCAACTGTTGCTGAAGATCACATCCCACCTGCTGATATTGTCACACTTAGTGATCACCCCACATCTCAAGTGATAGGAGACATGTCAGCTGGTGTTCAAACAAGACATCAGTTAAGACAGGATGTGATGCACGCTTGTTTCCTCTCACAGGTTGAGCCCCTCACCTTTAAAGATGCAGAGCTAGATCCCCACTAGATCATTGCTATGCAAGAGGAACTCAATCAGTTTGAGAGATGTAAAGTTTGGACTTTGGTTCCAAGACCTAAAGGCCAACTGATCATTGGCACCAAGTGGGTGTATAGAAACAAGTTGGATGCAAATGGCATTATTATAAGGAACAAAGCTAGGCTTGTAGCTCAGGGCTACAGACAGGAGGAAGGTATAGATTATGACCAAACCTTTGCTCCTGTTGCAAGGCTAGAAGCAATAAGGATCTTCTTGGCCTATGCAGCCTTCATGAAGTTTAAGGTCTTTCAGATGGATGTCAAAAGTGCATTCCTGAATGGTGAGCTTAAGGAAGAGGTGTTTGTTGAACAACCACCAGGGTTTGTTTCTTCAACTCAGCCCTCACATGTGTTCAAGTTGCAGAAAGCTCTTTATGGACTAAAGCAAGCCCCCAGAGCCTGGTATGAGACTTTAGCTAGTTTCCTGTTAGAGCACAACTTTACTAGGGGAGTAGTTGATAGAACCCTTTTCGTCAAGCATCACAAGGACACAATCCTGTTAGTTCAAGTGTATGTGGATGATATTATATTTGGCTCCACTGATCCCAAACTTTCCAAAGGTTCTCTGACCTGATGCACTCTAAGTTTGAGATGAGTAGTATGGGTGTGCTGTCTTACTTTCTTGGTCTCCAAGTTAAGCAAGATGCTGATGGTATCTTCATATCCCAATCCAAATATGCCAAGGAATTGGTAAAGAAATTTGGGATGGCTGATGCTTCAGCAATGCCTACACCCATGGCTACTAATGTAGTTATTGATTCTGATGATCACGGCAAGCCAGTTGATCAAAAGAATTATAGGGCCATTATTGGTTCCCTATTATATTTAACTGCAAGTAGGCCGGATATAATGTTTGCTACATGCCTTTGTGCTAGATTCCAGGTCAACCCCAAGGAATCTCATCTGATTCTTCTCAAGAGAATCCTGAGATACCTGAAGGGATGTCCAGATCTAGGACTTTGGTACCCAGTAGAGTCAGAATTTGAGTTAATTGGATACTCTGACTCTGACTATGCTGGTTGCAGAGTTGACAGGAAGAGCACCTCAGGAACTTGTCAGTTCCTGGGAGAGAGATTGGTCTCTTGGTTCTGTAAGAAGCAGGCTTCTGTCTCAACTTCAACTGCAGAGGCTGAATATATAGCAGCTGCCAGTTGTTGTTCACAGATCCTGTGGATTCAAAACCAGCTTGTGGATTATGGTTACTCACACAAGAACACCAAAATCATGTGTGATAGTACCAGTGCTATCTCAATTGCACAAAATCCAGTGCACCACTCTAGAACGAAGCACATTGAGATAAGGCACCATTTCCTGAGAGATTGTGTGGAAAAGAACAAGATTTGTCTTGAGTTCATATCCATTGAGTTTCAGAGAGGTGATATATTCACCAAGCCCTTAGATGAACAGAAATATCTGTTCTTTTTAGTTCAACTAGGCATGATCAATGGAAGAGACTAAGTGTGACTTCTGCCTTGTTGAAACTTGTTTGAAGATAGTCGAATGACGTTCGAAGATAGTCGATCGGGTCAAGCCCATCGTCGACCTATGGTTGATGAGAGCTTGCCTGTTTGAAGATTGTCGACCGGCGTTCGACCATAGTCGAACAAGTCGAGCTCATCGTCGATCTCTGGATGACGACAGCCTGTTGTTTGAGAAGACAGAAATAGTCGAACGATTGATCGACTACTCTGCTTCTGGATCGATCGTCGAACGACCGTTCGACCATCGTCTCCAGTATCTTTTAAATAGATCGACTATCTCCGGTCTAATATAAAGCCGATAGTCGACCTAGGTTAAAAGATCTTCTGTTTTATCGTCGACGGAGAGCGTCCTTTCGCATTCCGTCTTCCCGCTTGCTCCTGTCTTGCGATTTTCTCTGCCGATTCGTCTTCTCCATCTCTCTCGCGCCCTCTCCAGCTCCTTCAATGACGATTTCTCCAGCAGTGCTAGCTGTTGTAAAGTTCGATGCAGGTTTCAGTGTCGATTTTGACGCATTCAGTTGTTGTGAAGCAGGGATTGTGGAAATTCTTCAGTTATGCCGAGATCAAGGTCTAGAAAGATTAATGTCTACAAGGATTAAGTTGAATATTCCCGAGATTAAGGAATGGGCATTTACTTCGTCCTCCACCAACGAATCGATGACCGGCTCTATTGGCGGAGAAGAGGTAACTTTGACTCCCGCCGTTCTGTCTGATGTATTTGGCTTGATAAATGGTGAAAAAGAATATGAGCAAGATGCTCAAGAGTTTGGAAGAATGCTTACTGAGCTGGGACATGCCGAAGGCATTCCCTCCAAGCTGCTCAAGGTCAATTTCCCATTTAAGATTAAATTTCTTGTTGAGATAGTTGGTAAAGTGCTCCTTGGGAAGCACTCTGCTCATGACAACATTACAAGGCAACAATTTGCACTGATGTGTGCAATTGTTAATCAGAAAAGGATTGATTGGGCAGGAGTAATGTTTGATCTGATAAGGAAAAAGAACAGTAAGAAAGAGGTTACCCTAGGCAGGGTTATTGGAATTTTCTGAAAGAGAAGTATCCCCAACTGCTGATTTCAACTGCTACAACAATTAATGCCAGCAAGAAGATGGATCTGAACCTGTTCTCCAAATGGAAGAGGACATTTGTGAAGCCCGCTCCTTCATGGGTTGCTCCAGTGACATCCGAGAGCACAAGGACTGATTCAGTCACTCCTCACTCTCTAGAAGCTGGCTCAGCTCATCTTTCTCTTCCATCATCTTCTTCTGCCTTACCATCAACTTCTACTGAAGTAGTTCCATCCTCTTCAGTTCCGTCTACCTCAGTTGAAGTTCCATCAACTTCAGCTGAAGTACGACTTCCTGCTTCTCCTGTTCGAGATACAACCACGGTTGTTCTTCCCTCTCCTCCTGCATCTCCTATTCCTTCTCATCTGGCTAGGATATCTACTCCTAGTTTTGATTTGATAGGATCTGAGAGGACTCCAACACCTCGTCAGTCCCCTATTCGTTCTCCAGTTCAACAGGAATCCATTCCTCCTGCTGATCTTCTATCATCTGCAGTTCCCCCAGATTCTTCTGAAATCTCTCCAGAATTAATTTCCAGCATTGTGAAGTTGATTACCCCTTCAATCAAAATCATGATTGAAGAGGCAATTGCTCCACTTGCTTCCTCCATTGCTACTTTGACTGCCACCATCCAATCCCTCTTTAATTCTGCTGAGCCCTCTTCTTCCAAGGGCCTGATTTCAGTTCCCACTGAAACCAGGCAGGGGGAGATGGTCTATGAAGATGTCTCAGAGCTTCCTGCCTCCCCTCTAGCAGATCCTCCAGCGGTGACAGATATAGTGATGACAGTTCAAGAAGAGACTGCTCCAGCTCTAGAAGAATCAGTTTCAGTGTTATCTGAAAAAGAAATATCTGATATAGTTATGTTATCTGAATTTGCTGTAAAAGTTTGTTTAGAAGATCTCACCACTCCTTTGGTTGCCCGTTTCCTAGAAGGCATTATTACATCCTATCTAGATGAATCCTGGGAGTTGGTCAAGTCTGAAGGTATGTCACTCATTGAGTTTATAGACTATTCAATTAATCTGTCAGTATGTGAATACCTGGAAGGTATGATTAGTTGTTATTTAGCGAATTTGTGTTCTTGATTCTTCAGATGAAATCCTAGAAGATATAGCTGCTCAGGTTATAGTAGTTGTTTCAGAAGCTGCTCCAGATGTTCCTGATGATCAAGTAGATCCAGAATTGGATTCCTTCTTAGATGATATAGAAGATGTGTCTGAAAGTCAAGATGAAATCAAAAATGACACTCCAGTACTGAGTTTGGAAGAAGAGAAAGCTAGAGCTGCTTGGCAATTAAGAGTACAATCCATGTTGGAAGAAAAAGAAAAGGATTTATAAGTTGAAAAGTCAACAGTTTGGGATGATTCTCCAGGACCTGACCTGGATGCTCTTATGGCTCAGGATGCCATTGAAGAAGAAAAGGAAAAAGCTACTTTAAAGGAAAAGGCTGTTTCTGAAGCCTATGACCCCTATGTCAATCCTCCATTATCTCACTCTGAAGATGAAGATGATTCTGATTTATTTGAGAATGCTAAGAGAAAGAAAGCTGCACAGAAGAAAAGAAAAGTTGTTGCTCCTCCTCCTCCCAATCGAGACAATGACACTCCATATTATATTCTGAAAGGAATTGACCCCAAGTCAAAAGAGTTTCAACATTGGATGTGGTTCTCCAATAACCAGCAAAAAGAGAGAAAGAGATCTAAGAGGTATGATAGTCCTGTTTCAAGATGGACTCCCAGAGGTCCTCCTCCTCCACCTCCCAGTGCAGGAGCCTCTGGCAACCTTTCTGCTAATCCATCTGCCTCTTCTGGAAAATCTGCACCTTCTCAGCCTCAGTCAAGGAAAAGCTCTCAAAGTTCCCAAGGCAGATCTTATTCTGGTTCTCAAAGACATGTTACTGAAGTTAAAGAACAAGTAAAGGAGGTTGTGTATCAAAAGCCAACATTTTCACCTCCTCCTTCTCCTAAGAAAAAGATTTCTTCTGCTATTCCAGTTCATGTTGCTAAGGATATTGCAAAAGGAAAAAGAACCATATTCTCTGAAAAATCCTGTAAAAAGTTTGCTGAGTTTGCCCCTCCAGCATCTTTAGTTATTCAAGAAGTAAAAGACTCAGCTGAAAGTCTATTAGATATGTCTACAAAGTTTAAAACTGTGAAGCAAATTGATACATCTTCTGAAAATTTGTATGAAAGCCAAGAACTAGATCCTGACTACAGGATGGCTAGATTTCTTGAGATTGTTGGCTCAGCTCAGATTCAAAAAGCTAAAGTAGAAGGTAAGGACTCTGCAGGGTTTACTACAATGTCAAAGTTCAGAATGAAGGAATTAGATAAAATCCAGGTTAGCCCTGATGTATTTGACCCTTCAAAATATATGGAAAAGCACCCAGAAGCAGTTGTTCCAAGGGCTGCAGAACTGAAGATTATTAGTGTGCAAGATTTGAAGCTGTCCAAGAAAGAAGCTATTGATCCTCTGAGGAAAGTTTCCTTTGTTCCAAGTTCTTCTGACCCTAAGCCAGATTCTGTAGATTCTTAATTTTGATTGACTGCTGTTATTTATTTGATTGATTGATAATTGCTATTTAGTTGCTTATCTATTTCCTGTATTGTTTTTATTGTTCAATGGCTAGTTCTGTGTTTTAGTTCTTGAGAGACTTAACTCAAATAGGGGGAGATTGTTGGTACCCTAGTTTGATTTGAGTTTAGTCTTCTCCTTCTGTACCTTGACCCAAGAAATATCTATGGTCAATGGTTAGTGGTCTAGCTGTAGAGTCTCCGCTTTTCCAGATGAAGAATTTGGTTAAGTAGTTTGTTCGTTCGACTATAGTCGAACGTCGCTCGACTATCGTCTATCGGCTGATCGACGATCGTCTATCAGTTAGTCGACGTTCTGTTTGCGTTGATAGTTCGACTATCTGTTGATAGGTCGACTATCTGCTTGCTTTGATAGCTCGACTATCTGTTGATAGGTCGACTATCTCTGCTTTCTTTGATAGATCGACTATCTGTTGATAGGTCGACTATCTGCTTGGTTTAGTAGTTCGACTATCTGTCCTGATAGTTCAACTATCTGATAGCTCGACTATCTGTTCCGCTTTGATAGGTCGACTATCTGTTGATAGGTCGACTATCTATCGTCTTTGATAGATCGACTATCTGTTGATAGATCGACTATCTCTGCTTTCTTTGATAGCTCGACTATCGGTTGATAGATCGACTATCTGTTTTGTTTTGATAGGTCGACTATCTGTTGATAGGTCGACTTTCTATTTTCTGTGATAGGTCGACTATCTGCTTGATAGGTCGACTATCTGTTTGTGCTTGATAGTTCGACTATCTGTCTGGATAGATCGACTATCTGTTCTGATAGGTCGACTATCTGCCGGGGTAGTTCGACTATCTCCCTTGATAGTTCGACTATCTGGATCGTTCGACTATCTGCCCGATAGGTCGACGATCTCCGTGCGCTGGTCGACGATCTCCGAGGGTCGTTCGACGTTTTCTGTTTGCCTTTTTATTTTGTATTTATTTATTCTATTTAATAAATTAATATATTATCTGGCATTTTATTTCAGTTGATTTATGATAATATTTTCAGGCAATATCTGCTCCATCCCTTATGCCTGAGTAAAATCTTTTCAGATAAAGTTGTTTGTCTTATTAGTTGACACTGTATTTTACTTTATCTGCTGTCAGTCCTTTATAGCCGTTAGACTGAAAAGTCTTCCTTATGATATAAAGAGTTTGTTTCTGATGTGATTTTATTTAGTATCTTTATTATCAGATTGCTTCCTGCAGCTTCCTTGAAAAAGGTTTATCCCTTTTATAGAATGTCTTGCTGCAGAGTTTGTTTGTCTTTGTGATATTTGCAGCCCATGTTTCAAGTTTCAGAAGAAGACAAACAGTTCAAATTGAAAAGAGCCGTTGCTTGTTGCTGCTATAAAAGGAATCCTTTGGAGAAGGATTTGAGCTAGCTATCTAGCTAACCAGTTATTCATTCAAGCATTCAAGCTTTCATCAAGTTTCAAGTTTAACTGCTCTCAGCAATATTCATTCAACTGAGAAGTGTTAAGCTCTTCTGCTCTTCTTCAACCTGAGTTCTCCTGCTTCCAGGAAGTTCAGACTCAGAGTTCTTTTGAAGAAGAAGAAGAAGAAGATAGCTGCTAGAAGATTTCTATTTTATATTTTATTTATCTTCTTGTAGTTTTTCCTTCAGTTTTTACTGAAGAGTTTCTGCACTGAAGCAAGACTTCACCTGGACATTCTTTGAGCCAGGGGGAGCCTTGATTCCTTGAGCTTTCTAGCTCAGTGCAAGTCTTTGTGCTTCTCTAATCTATTGTAAAATAGAGAAGACATCTTAACCTTCTTTCCCCCTCCTGTACAGGGTTATTACTCCCTTCAAAAGTATCCCTTGGTGGCAGGACACCTGATCAAAAACCTGTGTTCGGTTTTTAGACACCTGATCAAAAGTCTAAAGGGTTTCTAGATTTACCTGAAGCAGATCTTGTGGTGGCAGGGCACCTGATCAAAAACCTGTAGTGGATTCCTACCTTGTTGGTAGAAGAGTGGACGTACCCAAGTTGTTTGGGGAACCACTATAAATTCCTTGTGTCGTCTGGCTTGCTTAATTTAATTCCTGCATTGTGGCTGTGATTAGATATAACTAGGTTTGCTAGTTGCTGATTAGGATTTCCAAGCCTTAACTGTAATTACAGTTAGCTTGAGTTTGTGCACAACACTTGTGTTAGGCTTTAGGGTTATCTCTATATCTATAATCTTTTCATTCCGCATTTCACTCCAAGGGAGTTGGGTAGACTATTAAGTTTTGTCTAGTGCAAAATTTGATAACTCTATTCACCCCCCCTCTAGAGTAGTATCTATCCCTTCACTTTCAGAATCTCTTCATAAGGTGCCTTGAAGACACTCTCGCCAAAGTTACGAGGACGAGTCCAACCTTGGTATCTTGACTTAGGCTTCTCGGGGATCGGCCTAGAGAAGTGTCCATAGGTGGACTCATAGTCGAATTCGTTCGTAGGAAAGATAACTTTCTTGAACAATACAGGTTCCAAGGGAGCTTTTCCTTTTTCTTCAGCTAGAGCCTTCTGGGCAGCCTTATTCTTTCTCTTGGCCTTGTTTCTACTACAAGATTTACTAGAAGCACCAATGTGGCCTATACCAGCACCCTTGGCCTTAGCTGAGAACTCAGCAACGAGTGGAAGAACTGTCTTAGGCTTGGAGAAACTCTCAACAAGTTTCTTCTCAGCCTTGAGTTATTGTTCCAATTCTTTGATGATTTCCTCTTTAAGGTCGAGGTGCTTGAGAGCTTGATTGTAGTCTTCCATAGCAGCATCGAAGTTCTCTTGAAGAGAGTTAGTCTTGGTGACTTCTTCTCTCAAGCTGCACTCACTAGCCTGTAGAGATTTTATCTCTTTGGCTTGAGTTTTCACGACTCTGCGACATTTTTCGTAAGCCATGAGTAACTCCTTATATTGTCCCATGAGTTCAGATTCATCCTCAGATGAATAGCCCTCTTGCTCATTATCATCAT
The DNA here is from genome assembly GCA_039513925.1 of Platanthera zijinensis. Taxonomy (NCBI): domain Eukaryota; kingdom Viridiplantae; phylum Streptophyta; class Magnoliopsida; order Asparagales; family Orchidaceae; genus Platanthera; species Platanthera zijinensis. The sequence goes on from CM077079.1 coordinate 257,684,425, forward strand.
CAGATTCAGAGAGAGGAGTGTGAGATTTTACCTCCCTAATGAGCTGGGGGACTTGTTCATCATCAGAGTGAGCCATGAGCCCGAAGTAAGCTTCCTCTTCTTCACTTGACTCAGATGAGTCGGAGTTGCTGAGAGTTTTGCTCTTCTTGGCTAATAAGCTCTTCTCTGTCCTCTTCTTATGGTATGAGGATTTCTTTTCCTCTCTTCTGCCACCCTCTTTCTTCTTGTGAGGGCAGTTTGCGATGACGTGACCTGGCTTATTACAACAATAACAAACGATGTCAGTTGAAATCAGTTTGTTCTGTTTGGAGTTATACCTGTCATGGCTAGTTGAGCCATTCTTTCTCTGATCACCGTCATGTCGTGATCTTCTGTATGAGGCATCCTTGCCTCTCCATTGCTTCTTTTATTCAAGAATTTCTTGAACTGCCGCGAAAGCAATGAGAACTCTCCTTCAGATAGTTCTGAGCCTGAGGTGCTTTGCTCGGAGCCTTCTTCTTCACTTACTTCTTGAGGAGATGCTGGCGAGGCAGCTTTGCCCTTCCTTGAACTGTCAGCCTTTAAAGCAACCGACTTCTCTTTTGAGGAGAAGCGACTTTTCTCTTCTTCGGCTTTTCTGTAGTTGATCTGTAGTTCATAGGACATCAGCTTGCCAAATAGATTCTTTTGATCTGTCTTTGCTAGTCTGCCAAACTCTCGGATGGCACAGACTTTGTTGTCCCATTATTTGGTGAGAGATCTCAGAAACTTATCATTCAGCTCCCCATTAGTAAAGACTCGGCCATACACTCTCAGTCCATTGACTATCTTAAAGAAGTTTTCAAATGTGTCAGCTATGGGTTCCTTGTGACCTTGTCGGAAGGATTCATACTTCTGATTTAAGAGGGATCTCCGATCATCCCTAACTTCCTCAGTCCCTTCCATCAGAGTCACCAGGGATTGCCACATCTCCTTGGCAGATTGGCAATGTATAAGATTTTTCATCATTGAGTCATCGACTGCACTTGCGATAATATTTTTAGCTTTCTTGTCTAGGGAGACAAGTGCAATCTCGTCCTTATCCAAGTCCATCAACTTCTTTGGGACCTTTTTGGTTCGGTCTATTGTTGATGCAGTCATAGGAACATGCGGACCTTCTTCCACAATCATGAAGATCCGGGGATCTACTGCTTCCATGAAGAACTTAACTCTTTCCTTCCACATAGGAAAATTGTTCTTGGTGCAGATAGGGAGCTTAACAAAATCCTTGGTCTTACTCATGCTTGATACTTCTCTGGAGACAACTTGGTGAGGATTATATCAAGGTGTTAACCTTTTAACGATCAACCTCCCTCTGATACCAATTGAGAGAACTAAGTTGTCAACCTAAATCACCTAGAGGGGGGTGAATAGGTGAAATGCGTGCCAAATGCGGAATAAAAAAATAACACAGCACAGATAAGTAATCAAGAAATCACACAGACGACAAGAGATTTATAGTGGTTCCCCAATCTTGGGTACGTCCACTTTTCCTCACCGATCTAGCAAATCACTAGACTCAGCTACTCCACTATCTCGGATTGCAAATCAATCCTACACCTCGGAACTATGTTCCTACAAAAACTCGATCCCAAACGGATCTACACTCGGAAGATAAAACTTCCTACCACTCGGAGATAGATCTCCTACAATGAAATTTGTTTGAAAAGAAAAACACAAACAACAATTAGCACAGATCTGGATCTTTGACGTAATCTTCTTCTTGAGAGCTTTTTGGTTTGGACAGAAATAGGTGAAGAAGACTTGAGAAAAATCCACGATTCTGAGATCTGGAATCACCACGATCAAGAAAATAAATCAGAGACGATGAAGCACGGAGAGATCGGATGATTCTTCTTGAGTCTGGATCGCTTGAGAATTAGAGATCGATAGTTGCGGCTGAGAGAGGACGATCCAGAGCTTCTTCCGAAAGCTTTAATGGCGGCGGATGGAAAGATTAGGGTTTTCGGGATTTTCTCTTTCTTAAAAAATAATCTCTATAAACGCGTGTATTTAGTCAAGTCTGAAAAGACCTATTTATAGGCGGTCTCCAACGGTCATAAGCATAATTAAGGATGACACGTGGACCAATCAGAAAGGACTTTTAGAAAATACACAAAGAAACTTGACTTAGAGAAATTCAGGAAGTTAGAACAGACACACTCAAGAGACAGAGACACACTCGAGTAAGAGGTTACATACTCGAGTAGATATGAGGGATATACTCGAGTAGCAAGATAGAAACTACTCTAGTGCTTCAGGGATCAATACTCGAGTGACATAGAGAGACTACTCGAGTATGAGAAAATATACTCGAGTATAAACACTTGGAAAAATTTCTCAGATAAGACTTGAAGAGCTACTCGAGTATAAGAGTTTGAGATACTCGAGTATGGGGAAGATAGACTACTTGAGTATCTTAGGAAAACTACTCGAGTGATCACTAACCTACTCGAGTATGAAAATCAATCTACTCGAGTACAGAGTTACTTACTCGAGTATTTCAGAGAACTACTCGAGTATGTGGACTTAGAAACTTTCTAGGATAAGAAGTCCAGATCTACTCGAGTTCAAATAGAGCGCTTACTCGAGTAACTAACCATCTACTCGAGTATAAGGTATCACTTACTCAAGTGAAAGAAAATCTACTCGAGTATAAGCTTTCATACTTGAGTATTAGAGAATCCACTCGAGTAAGTAGCCCAACCTACTCGAGTACATACTCACTTACTCGAGTATACTAAAGAAGTACTCGAGTATGTGGACTTAGAAAATATCTTCTGAGATAAACTTCAATACTCCATAGGTCCAAGTGCATGTTGATGAAGTGTGCCCCAATAGAGAGGCTATACATGAGCCAACACCTTGGATCACACAATGAGGAATTACATTGTATGGTCCTGTGTTTGGTGGCCCATTATAGACTGACATTGGTCTACACTTGGCAATAAGAACCTGCACACATACAACTCAAACACAATATCAAATACACCTTAATTCATCTTAGTTCAAGGTCTGACTTCCTACAAATCTGAGATATTATGGAGACAAATCCCAACAGGCACCAATAGTATTAATAATATAAATCAATTCATTGAAAAAATTATGCACTTCTTTCACTTCCCTTGATGTTGCAACAAGAACTAGCTGAAGTTTATGTGCAAAATAGTGAACATAATAAGCTTGTGAATTTTTATTAATTAATAAAGTTTTTAGACCTTTTCATTCACCTCACATGTTACTTGCACTATCATATCCTTGACCTCGCATATACTGAATACTCAAATTATGACGACAGAGTACTGCAAAAATTTCATTCTTAAGAGTTAGTGCACTAATATCGGTAACATGAACAAGATCTAAGAACCTTTCCTACACAAACTAACAAACATCCACAAATCGAATCACGAAAGTCATTTGCTCTCTTTTTGATTCATCTCTGGACTCATCAACTATCATGCAATATTTAGAATCACAAATTTTCCTACGAATAATATCTTGTACCATTCTTGACATAACAAAAAGAAGATCCTTTTGAATAATTGACGATATGTACATATCATTTCCTGGAGAATTTTCTAATACAACCTCATCAACATCCTTATTATAATTTCTAAGTAATTTAATAACTTGGACAAAATTACCACAATTAATTGATTCTTCACTTTCATCATGACCTCGAAATGCAATACCTTGAAATGCACAATATCGCAAAGAATCACCAATGTCCCCGCGATTTGCTGAGAAGATTGTTTTTCCATCACTATTTCTATATGTTGACATTGAGACACTAAATCTGTAGAACATTTGATTGCAATGTTGTGTGGAGAATAATAATCCTTCCCGACATGAGTCAAAAAAGCACAATTCTTTCCATTAACTTTCTTCCCGTTTCAAAATCCTTCGATTGTGAATGAACTTGTTCCAAACCTGCCAGGGATTTGTTTATTGAAGATATAACATGACAAACAATATGGAACATCTTTTGTAGGAGAATACTCCAACCATGGGAATTTCTCAAATCAGGAACTTTGACATCTTCGATTATATTCACCTGAGGATGGATAGTCTTGAAGCTTATGTCGATAAGACCCATTAACATATGCTCGCCGTATTTCATCTTGTTGATTTATAGGATATTCCCAAATTTGAGGACGTAATCCAGGATCATGCTCGAAATGCAGTGAAGAATGCTCAACTAGGGAAGAATCACTAATAACTAAAGGGGATTGAACTTTAATTGGTTTTGATGATGAAGGTGTGTCGACTTCAGTTGAGGATTTCTTGTTGAAAAATGAGTTAATTGTTTTTAACTTCTTCATGAAAACATAATTACATGAATTTAGTTCAAGTGTTCAAATTGAATGAAAAAAAACTAGACTAGTAGACTGAAAGTATAACCATCTTAAGGACTATCAAGATTCAAGCATCTTAAGATTAGGTTTAAAAATTTCCTATCAAGATTCAAGAATCAAGGGATATGCCCATAACTAAAAGTATAACCATCTTAAGCTTATAGACATTATCTATTTGAGATAGGTATCGAAAATTCGAGAATGAAGCAAAAAAATTTCAAGTAAATCCATAGAAGTTGGAACTATGAACTATAAAATATAGAAGATGAATGAGAAGATAAGAACACAGAGTCTAAGATTTCAGAAGAACCTGCAATGTACGAACTCCAAAGTGCAAAGGAATCTCTCTGCCTAGGGTTTAGAGTCTCAGATTTCAGAATAACCTGCAATTGCGATCTGCGGGAAAGTTTCGAGCTACCATGCTAGGGTTGAGATTTGAGAAGGTAGAGCAAAAGCTAGTGTACCGCTGTCTATTATAGCAAAATAATAGGGGAATAGACAACAGTTTTTATAAAAACCGCTGTCTTTTCTACCCTGAACCCTAGAATAGTTAGCAATTTTTATAAAAACTACTATCTATTCGAGAATAGACATCGTTATTTATAAAACCGCAGTCTATTCAAGTTGTATTAATTTTTTTTAAAAAAAGTTAAGGAGGTACGACCGCACCCCCTCACTCTACACTACATCCGCCCTTGAGTATACTTGTTTTTTAAAAAATTTCTTGGGGGCCTGGGCCCCCACGGGCCCTCCTTAAATCTGCCCCTCGCTATGAGATTCCTCTCTTATTGCCTGTGAGGCCTCTCCTGCCTCCTAGGCTCTTCCACCCTTCTGGGTTCTTCCCCCCTCCTCAGATCTTCTCTCATTCTCTCCTCTTCTCTTCTAGAGACAACCCTGGCTTTTACTTTAGAATATCCTCCTCTCTCCCCGCCTCCCAAGGACTCTTCATCTAGCCTGGCCAAGAATTTAACATTCTTCTCTTCCCCTTACATGAACTTGTTTGCCCTCTCGATCAAGTCTTTGTAGGACACTAGGGGCTAGAGCCAATCTCCATACTGAAGAGACCTTGATTCAGGCTAAACGTCAGGGCTAGCTACAATGTAATATAGTCCACCTCCTCTATTTCCAGAACCTCTTCCTAGAATCGATCGATATAGTGGTCAAGCCTCTCCTGCTTCCTCTGCAGGATTTTGAAGAGGGCAATTACCTCCTTATTCCTTTTCTTAGATGTTTCAAACCACTCCATCAGACCCCGATACAGGTCTTTGAAGTAATAGATGGAACCTCCTGATAGTTGGTGGAATTAGTCTCTGGTCTTCCCTTCGAAGGTGATGGAGAAGAATTTGCACTTGAACACGTCTGTCATGCTACAGATGGACACCATGCCATCGAACCACTGGAGATGACTAACCGAGTCATTTCGTCTAGAATAGTAACTTAGGACTGGCTCTCTTAATCCTTCAGGAACTAGGGCTGCTAAAACTTCATTGCAGAAAGGGCTCCTCCCTCCTCGACGATGATGGAACTCATACTGGCGAGTATATACTCCATACTCGGCACCTTACCGAGTATTCTGAAACCTCACCGAGTTCTCCACATCTTGAAACCTGATCCCATGGTAGCTCGCCAGATAGTATCGCGACTGCACTAATCGCTTTGGCTCTTCTGCGACTTGCTCGTTCCCCAGTCTCCTGGGTAGCTCTTCTTCCTCAGAAAGAGTCACGCGACGAGGAGAGGTTGTCTTGACGTCCGTGTAGGGAGGGAACCCAATGAGTATTGCCCTATCAATCCTCCGTGTGAACTCCTTAAAAACCACTACGGTCACAAAGCCGCCTCCTCTTGACGAGTTGCTGACTATCTCTCCATTCTCGCCTGGATCTACCATCTAGCCTACCTGTTGGAACACCCTTTTTATATTTGGGTCAGGATAACTATCCTAAGGATGCACGACCTCATTGTATAGCATAGGTCATTGAGTGTGAGTTTAGAACTTAGGATATTTGAGTTTTTAGTTCTGCTCAGCTCGACGGATAGTCGACCCCAGCTCGACGTATCGTCGTCCTCAGCTCGACGCGTAGTCGACCGCTGCTCGACGCATAGTCGATCGCAGCTCGACGCAGCGTCGTCCTCAGTTCGACGTAACGTCGACTTCAGCTCGACGTTTTGGCATGATTCTCTCTGCTTCCTTAATCACTCTCTGATCGACGGATAGTTGAGCTCAGATCGACGATTTATGATGAATTCAATGTTTTGGGTTCTCCCGTCTGTTGACATTTGAAATTCAAATTAAAGATCATCAAGGCAGTTATTGCAAGAGATCCCCTGGCCGTTTCAAGATTTAATTGGTCCATACCTCAAGGAATTTTCATTGGAAATCAATTAAGTCTCTTCCTTCCAAGGCATGGACAGTCAAGGAATGCATTGAATGCCCTGCCAACGGCTATCTATCAGTTAGTAGTAATTCTATTACTCAGAGATTTTTCGAGAGAGACATACACAGTTATTCAGATTTGTTACAGAGAACATTCTTCATCATCTTTTTCTCACAGAATCTGCTGCAGAGAATTCAAAGAGAAGAACATCACTCAGAGAAAGATCATCATCAATTCTCTCTGATTCTCTTCTGCTCTGCAATCAACTCTTCTACTGACTGCCTTCTACCTTCAGATATCAAACACTCAGTGTCTGAGTTATCTATTGCTGAAGAAGGACAAGCTGTGAAGAGCCTGTCACCCTTGTGCAAAGCTTCTTCTACCTGAACTCATCTACATCTCAGGGGGAGCTTTGACAACATCAAAGTCCACAAGCTTCTCTTTGATAGTTGACAGAGAAGCATACTCATCCTTTCTTTACCTTATTCCATCTGTACAGGGTTTTAACTCCCTTCAAAAGTTACCCTTTTGGTTAGCTGAGACCTTGTCAAAATCAGTGGTGGCAAGACACCTTATCAAAAAATCTGGTGGTGCCCAGGACACCTGATCAACCATCCTGCAGTGGATTCCTATCAAAGGGTGATAGAAGAGTGGACTACCCAAGTTTGGGGAACCACTATAATTTCCTTGTGTCTTCTGTGGTTTATGTTTACTTCTTGCTGTGTGCTGTGTGTTGTTTGCTTTATCATATATTTAACCATTGCATAACTCACTTTCTACACTAAGTAAATCAAAAAGTTTTAAATTCATCAATCTATTTGAACTTACTCTATTCACCCCCCCCTCTAGAGGTAGATAGATCTTATCACCTAACTTTCAATTGGTATCAGAGGAGGTCACGGGTTCAAGTCCGGGCTTTTGGTGCAGTTGGGTATGCGCTTGATCCTTCAATTGGTATCAGAGGCAGGTTGGTCTTTCCTTCAGGCTAACACCTGGACCACAAAGATCTTTGATAAGATCCAACTCTACAGAGGGTTTATTTTGTTTTGATAAAAATTGTTTTTATAAAAACTCATGGCACAAAACAAGGAGTATGCAAGCACAAGACCTCCAGTGTGCAATCTATCCAAGTTTGGACTCTGGAAGGCAAGGATAAAATTATATATGAACTCTTTTGATGAAGACATTTTTAACTGTGTCTTAACAGATTGTCCAAGGCCTCCTACTACAACAAGTACCTCAGCTGTTCCACCACCTGCAGGAACAGACACTGATATAAAGAAATGGAAAGTTGCTGATGCAAAGGCCATGAACATCTTGGCCCAAACAATGTCAGATGACATATTTCAGAAGGTTGCTGAATGCAACTCTGCCAAAGAAATCTGGGACAAACTAACTGAGATAGTCTCAGGTTCAGCTGATGAAAGAAAAGATAGAAGAGCTCAGCTGATAACACAGTATGAGAATTTCAAAATGGCTCAAGCTGAATCTGTGGCTGACATGTACAACAGATTTAGTCTGATTGTCAGTGAACTGAAAACTTTGGACAAGGATATATCTCTCACAGAGATAAATGATAAAATTCTTATGTGCCTACCTAGCTCTTGGGATTCAAGAATCTGGCCAATTAAAGATGGCAGAAGTCAAACTGAGACATCCACTGAAGCTCTCTTAGGCAAACTCAAGTCCTATGAGCTATTTGTCAAAAATAGAGAAGGGGAGCAAAACATAACTTCTTCTGCACCCAAAGTGGAGAAGACAATAGCTCTCAAAGCTTCAGAGGAAGTACCTAAAGAGAAGGAGATAGGCAATGAAGAACTGTTAAGCCTACTAGCCAAAAGATTCAACAAGATGGCTAGAAAGAACTTCAGAAAATGGTCTTCTAAAGACCAAGATAAGCCAAGGTATGACAGATCTAATAATAAAGACATTATATGCTATGGCTGCAGGAAACCAGGACACATTGCACCAAACTGTCCTGAAAATCAAGGCAAAGACAAGAAAGACAAGAAAGATAAGAGAGAAAGAAGAGACAAGAAAAGAGATAAAGACTCCAAGAAATACTATGATAAATCCTCCTCCAGCAACACCAAACATACAAGAAAAGGATTTGTTGCTGAAACATGGAGTGATACTGAAGAGTCTGAAGAATCATCCAGCACAAGTGCTGATGAGGATGATGCCACTGAGAAAGGATTTTGCATGATGGCAATCAATGCATCACAAAGCAGATCAGATTCAGAGCATGAATCTGAATATATGACTGATCAGGAATTAAGTGAAGATTAGGTACTTGACTCCTTTGACTTTTCTTCTGATGATTTCAAATTTAGATTTAAATCTATGTGCATAGACTTGCTGACTGCTGAGAAAACAATTGATTCTCTTAGAAGTCAGTTGTCTGATTATAGCACACTAAGTGCAAATAATCTCAAGCTTTCTGATGAGTTAGAATGCTGTAGGGAGGAGATAGCTTCACTAAAGAGTGAGCTATCCAAGGCTAAACAGCTTGAGGAAACTCTCAATGGGAGGAGTCTCAAGTTAATAGACATCACAAGCACAGTGAATTCAAGAATGAATGGTTCACTAGGTTTGGGTGCCTCTTCAAGCCAACCTATAGTGCTAACAACTCCCATAAAGTTTACCAGTAACAAGGGTAAAGAAATTATGGTGGTAGCCAGGAAAAATTCTGATCTACCTAAGCCATTTCAAGTACAACAGAAAATGTCGAACAGAGCTCGACGATCTTCGACCAAAGCTCGACGCCATTCTAACAAGAATCAGCAACACCATGCTGAAGCGTCGAACTCAGCTCGACACACGTCGAACTCAGGTCGACTGGCTGTTGTCCCTGAAGGTAGGCTTGTTCGAACGTCGAATGGAGCTCGACGTCCTGAAACATCAGCGTCGAACTTAGATCGACGATCGTCGAACAGAGCTCAGAGCCGTGTTTTATTTACACAGGATAAATCTAAATCAAATCATAAATATCCTACATCTCAGCCTAACCCTTATACTGAATGGGTGATTCCTCCTAGGAGATATCATCCTGAAGGCTATAAGAGTCAGCCTGAAATGTCCTTCATCTCTGATTTCATTGGTTATCAACCTCAACCCAAGGTGAACTGGGTGAAAAACAATTAAGCTGTTACATGTGCAGATGAAGAGCTATCCAGTGGTGAACCAGCATTGGTACCTGGATAGTGGTTGCTCCAAACATATGACAGGGACCAAAAGCAACCTTACATCCTTCAAAGCAAAGCTTGGACCAAGAGTAATCTTTGGTGATTCCAACTTTGGACAAACCAAAGGATATGGTCAAGTCAAAATTGGATCAATCACCTTCAAGAAGGTAGCTTATGTGGAAGGACTAAAGCACAACTTAATCAGCATCAGTCAACTTTGTGATGCTGGTTATCAGGTTTGGTTCACTGATTTAGTTTGTAATATTGCTTTAGATAACAATATTGTGTTGATTGGAAATAGACAAGATAATATATATTTAGTTGATTTCAATTCTTCTAAAGTAGATATATGCCTTTTCAATTCTCTTAGTAAGTCAAATGAGCTTTGGCATAAAAGATTAGGTCATGTTAACCTTAGAACTATTGCTAGGTTGTCTAAACTCAACCTTGTTAGAGGACTACCTTCTGGTTCCTACAAGAAGGAAGGACTCTGCAAGGCTTGTCAACTAGGAAAGCAAACCAAAAACAGTTTCAAATCACTTAATAAGAGTGATTCACCTAGAATTTTGTATCTATTGCACATGGATCTTTTTGGACCCACTACAGTACAAAGCCTAGGGGGGAAATCTTATGCCTTAGTGATTGTAGATGACTTCTCAAGATTCACTTGGGTGTTCTTCCTGAGAAAGAAGTCTGATAACTTCAAAATTTTGACAGATTTTCTCAAGAGCATACAGATTGAGTTCAATACTCATATAGCCCTGATCAGAAGTGATCATGGGACAGAGTTTGATTCTCTTCTTATGCAAGAGTTCTGTCAGAATGAAGGGATCAGGCACACTTTCTCAGCTCCTAGAACTCCTCAACAAAATGGGGTAGTTGAAAGGAAAAATAGAACCTTAATTGAATCTGCCACAACATTATTGACAGATGCTCATCTTCCTCTAACCTTTTGGGCAGAGGCTGTGAACACCTCCAATTATGTTTTGAATAGAAGCCTGATACATAAACTAAAGGATAAGACTCCCTATGAATTGCTCAAAGGGAAGAAACCTAAAGTTAGCTTTTTCAAGATTTTTGGTTACATTTGCTTCATTCATAATAATGACAAGAGATATTTAGCAAAATTTGAAGCTAAGGCTGATGAAGGAGTGTTTCTGGGATACTCTTTGAACAGCAAAGCTTATAGGGTTTATAACAAGTCATCCCATAAAATTGAAGAATCCATGCATATTACCTTTGATGAGTCTAATATGTCTTATAAGGAGAAGAATTCTTCTACCATAGACCATTTGCAGGTACAATCTCTAGCTGAAAATATAAATCAGTTAACCATCATGGATAATGGTTCTTTATCTTCCACTACACAACAAGAACCAAATGTTAGTAACAATGAAGACACTGATCAGATTTTGGAAGGAAACAATGAAGAACTTGAAGAACCAGTTGCTGTTCCACAAGAGGAAACAACAACACAGGTTGGTGAATAATCAACACCCATTGTTGATTTAGTAACAATAAGAGATCACCCAATCTCTCAAGTGATTAGAGAAATCTCAGAAGGTGTGCAAACCAGAAATCAGATAAATCAACATCTGATGCACACTTGTTTTCTCTCCCAAATAGAGCCTCAAACAATACAAGATGCAGAGCAAGATCCAAACTGGATCATTGCAATGCAAGAGGAGCTAAACCAGTTTGAAAGAAACAAAGTATGGGAATTGGTTCCAAAACCAAGAAACCAGCAAATTGTTGGAACTAAATGAGTATTCAGGAATAAGTTAGATGATCAAGGGATCATTGTGAGAAACAAGGCAAGGCTTGTTGCTCAAGGCTATTGTCAAGAAGAAGGGATTGATTATGACCAAACCTTTGCACCAGTTGCAAGGTTGGAGGCCATAAGAATTTTCCTTGCTTATGCTGCACACAAGAAATTCAAGGTATTCCAAATGGATGTTAAAAGTGCATTTCTCAATGGAGACATCAAGGAAGAAGTCTATGTCAAGCAACCTCCAGGTTTTATCTCTCCAACCTTTCCTGAACATGTTTTCAAATTACATAAGGCTTTGTATGGTCTCAAGCAAGCTCCAAGAGCATGGTATGAGACCTTAGCCTCCTTTCTGCTTGAAAATGATTTTAAAAGGGGTAGAGTTGACCAAACTCTTTTTATTAGAACCCATAAGTCCCATATCCTACTAGTACAAATATATGTAGATGACATAATTTTTGGGTCTACTGATTCAAGCTTGTGCAAAAAGTTCTCACAACTAATGCACTCAAAGTTTGAAATGAGTAGCATGGGTGAGCTTTCCTTTTTCTTGGGATTGCAAATCAAACAACATGCTGATGGCATATTTATTTCTCAAACCAAGTATGCAAAAGAATTGGTTAAGAAATTTGGTATGTCAGATGCATCTTCTATGAAAACACCCATGCCCACTAATGTTGTTTTAGATGCTGATGAATCTGGTAAACCGGTTGATCAGACTAACTATAGAGCAATCATTGGCTCTCTTTTATATCTTACAGCTAGCAGACCAGATATTATGTTTGCTACATGTATATGTGCTAGGTTCCAAGTGAGCCCTAGAGAGTCACACCTCACATTAGTTAAGAGAATTCTTAGGTATGTAAAAAGCTGTCCAAATCTAGGTCTCTGGTATCCACATGACTCAGGATTTGATCTCACTGGATTCTCAGATGCTGACTATGCTGGATGTAGAGTAGACAGGAAAAGCACCAGTGGAACTTGTCAATTCCTTGGTGATAGACTTGTCTCCTGGTTTTGCAAAAAGCAAACATCTGTGTCTACATCAACTGCTGAAGCTGAATACATGGCTGCAGGTAGTTGCTGCTCACAGATATTGTGGATCCAAAACCAGCTCCTAGACTATGGCTACAACTTAGAGAAGTCAAAAATTCTTTGTGATAATACCAGTGCAATTTGCATTGCTCAAAATCCAGTTCTCCATAGTAGGACAAAGCACATAGAGATCAGACATCACTTCTTAAGGGATAATGTAGAAAAGAATAAAATAGCACTAGAGTACATTTCTACTGATTTACAAAGGGGAGATATTTTCACCAAACCTTTGGATGAAAAGAAGCACTTCTTCTTCCTTAATCAGTTGGGAATGATAGATGGAGACAGCATAAGTTAATCTACAAGTTTTTGAAACCATAAAAATGACAAAGTCTAGGCAAATGTATCTCTTTCTTAAGTGTCTAGAGGTTCTGTCTGACCTCTGCTCGACGCTCGACATTTTTCATCTGAAAACGTCGACTGGAGATCGACTGATCGTCGACCGCTAAAAAGCGTCGACCGTCGACCTCATCTTTGTGTCGACCAGAGATCGACTCTGTCTAGAGTCTGTTAAGTTTTTGTCTCGGTCGACGACGTTAATTAACGTCGCTCAGAGCTCGACGTTCAGTATCCCAAATAGCGTCGACCGTCGACCTTCAAAACGTCGAACGTCGATCTAAGCTGAACACCACCGAGTCTCTTCGTTTCCCCTAGAGCCTCTTAGCGTCGATCTAAGCTCGACTTTATTTCCTTTTCTGCGTCGAACCCTAATATAAAATCATCTTCTCGGCATCGATTTCATTTGCGCTTTCATATTTTCTGCAAGTATTTTCTCCCTCCAAAGATCTTACACTTGTTTTCGAGAGGTATTCTACAGGAAATGGCGATTCCAGCAGCAATCTTGGCGGCGATGAAATTTGATTGCGGTTTCGACATTGATCTGGATTCCTTTGAAGGATCATCTCAGAATTTTCTGGAAATTCTGGAACTGTTCAAGGAACAGAAATTGGAGAAGTTCATGACAACCAGAATGCCAATAGCAGAAACAGAAATTAAAGAATGGATTTATATAACAGTCACTCAAGATGAAAGCACCATTACTGGTTCAATCTCAGGGACTCAGGTATCCTTAACCTCTGCTATATTTACTGAGGTGTTTGAATTGGAGAATGGCAATGACAGTATGGAGCTGTCCAATGAAGAATATGCTGCAATGTTAGACAGGATGGGTCATTCCTCTGAGAATGCCTCCAAACTGTTGAAAGTAGACCTTGCCATAGAATTCAGACTTCTAGCTGATGTGGTAGGCAAGGTTATCTGTGCTAAGAGAACAGCACATGATGCCATTTCCAGGCATCAATTTTGCATCATGGCTGCTCTCCTGGACAAAAAGCACTTGAATTGGGGAGAAATTCTATTTGATCTAGTGAAGAAGAAGGTCAACAAGACCTATGTCCATTTTGGAAGAGTATTGGGTTTGCTGCTTCACCATATCTGCCCTCAGCTTCTGGTATCCTCTAAGCATATCAATGCTTCTAAGAGACTGACCTGTGCCCTCATTGGTAAGTGGGACAGGAAAATCACCAATCCCAGAGCAGCTGCAGCTATGAAAACTTCTACAGAACCAAGGACTGTTGTGGTCACTTCACCTCAGCCTTCTGATCTAGTAGAAGAAGCCATGCCATCCATCACCATTTCATCTTCCTTCTGCTTTCCAACCACCTTCTCTCCATCCATATCTCAATTTTCATCCCCTATGCCAACAACATCATCAATTGCTACAATTGCTTCTTCCATTCCTCCATCCATTACCACATCTGAAGATTTTCATCCTCTTCACTTCTTCCCTCAAATGGATATTGAGATCATCAATCCAGATGATTCTTTCTTGGATGGTTCTCCTGATGACATATCTGAGACACCATCATTTTCTGACCTCATCATGTCATCCATCATTGAACCTACCATCCCCATTTCATCTATCCCAACATCATCTTCTGTTGCATCTGTTTCTCCTCCCTCTACCTCTGCTCAACATCCCTTTGAGCAAGTAGATTTGCTTCCCTTGGCCAACAAGCTCTATGAGCTCTTGGCTCCAAGGCTTTCTTCTCTATTGGATGCTTCCCTAGCTCCAATAATCTTCTCTTTGAACTCCATCTCATCTAAACTCTCTTCCCTTACTCCTATTGTGGCTGGCCCTTCTTCTAGGGGCCTAGAGTCAGTTCTAACTGATTCTAGGCAGGGGGAGATTTTTGTAGAAGAAGAGCTGCCTCCTTTTGATAGAGAAGAGATGTCAGTTTCAGAAATTCAGCCTACAGATAGAGAGTTTGTTCAGCCTTCAGTTGAAGACTTTACAGTGGCAGTGCCAGCATGCTTTTTCCAAAGGTCTTTCAGCCCATACAGATTATTGCTTCCTGAAGATCTGTCCAGGGCTATTGTTCCCTTTTCTGCTGCTGCTACTGTTATCTTTGATGAAATGATCCTTGATGATGATGCAGTGGTAGCTGATGCTCCTGCAAATGAGCATCTTGATCATAGTGCTGTTGCTGCTCCTGCTTGTTCTACTGTTGATATTAGTTCTGTTGATCATTCTGTTGATGATATGACTGTTGATGAGTTGCCCAACACTTCTGATGCAGTGGAAGCCCTTGCTCCTGAAATTGCTCCTGGTAGTTCTGTTGTTCTAGAGGCAGTGGTAGCTGTTGCTCCTGCCAGTTCTATTGTTTCTCAAGTGTCTGATGCAGTGGTAGCTTCTGCTCCTGCTAATAAGATCTATCCAGCCAGTTCAGTTGAGGCTGTAATATCTGAAGTTATCAGTGACTTAGCTGCTCCTATGTCTGTTGCACCTGAAGCAATTTCTTCTCATGCAGTGTTAGATACATCATCTACACTGACAGCTGCTTCTAGTCCTGTTTCAGGAATTGCCTCCAAGAAGGATTTTTATGATCCTTATGATCATGTGCAAAGCAGCTCCTCTGATGAGTTTGCCACTAGCTCAGATGACTCATCTGCCACCATTGCTAAAAAGAGAAAAGCTAGAAGCAAAGCTCTAAAGAGAGTTCCAATGGAAAGGGCCACTGACCATGATACTCCCTATCACATTCTTCACAACTGTGAGATTACAGAGCCCTGGATGCAATATTCCAAGAACCAACTCAAGGCTATGAAACAGAAGAAGAAGCATTTCAAAGGCCCATGTAAATCTATTCTTCCTCCTCTTCCTCCATCTTCTCCAGATGCAGGAGGCAGTGCTAACCCTGTCAGCAAACCTCCCACATCCTCCTTCCAAGGCAAGACATATCAATCCAGGAGAGGACAAAGAGGTAGCCAACCAAGAGGTTATCAACAAAGAGGATCTTCAAGAGGAAACCAATCAAGAGGTCAAGCTAGACACCAGCCATATCAAAGGGGAGGAAAGACTATTGCTTCAACCTCTGGTCCTTTTCCCTTCAAGCTCAATGATGGTGTAAGGCAAAAACCTCCTCCTTCAGATCAAAGCAACAAATATGAACCTCCTGTCCCTTATGATGATCCAGTCAACAATCCTACTGCTTGGAAAGCTAGAATGGCTGAGCTTGCTGCTCTAGACCTGATTAAGAAGAATAAAGAAAGAGGACTGGACACATCAAATATCAGTACTATGTCTGAGCAGAGAAGACAAGAATTGGACAAATACAACTCCAGCAAATTCTTTGAATTTGATAGGTACATGCAGTTGCATCCTGCTGCTGTTCCTCCCAGTGGAAAAAGCATAACTTCCTTGGGTACTTCTGAGGATTACAGATCCAGGAAAGATGTTGCCAATCCTCAGAGAGAAATTAAGTTCAAGAAAAGCTTTGAAGAAGAACCAAAGAAGAAGTAATGTAAGATAGCTCCACCTCGTTACAACTGCCATAAACACTTTTGATATTTATATATCTGCTCCTGCTTCTATCTGTGGTTTTTGGTTTTGTCTGTGTTTTAATCTTCTGTATGCATTTTATTTCCTTATAATCATGTGAATAGTAATCCTAATCCAAATAGGGGGAGATTGTTGGAACACCCTTTTTATATTTGGGTCGGGATAACTATCCTAAGGATGCATGACCTCATTGTATAGCATAGGTCATTGAGTGTGAGTTTAGAACTTAGGATATTTGAGTTTTTAGTTCTGCTCAGCTCGACGGATAGTCGACCCCAGCTCGACGTATCGTCGTCCTCAGCTCGACACGTAGTCGACCGCTGCTCGACGCATAGTCGATCGCAGCTCGACGCAGCGTCGTCCTCAGTTCGACGTAACGTCGACTTCAGCTCGACGTTTTGGCATGATTCTCTCTGCTTCCTTAATCACTCTCTGATCGACGGATAGTTGAGCTCAGATCGACGATTTATGATGAATTCAATGTTTTGGGTTCTCCCGTCTGTTGACATTTGAAATTCAAATTAAAGATCATCAAGGCAGTTATTGTAAGAGATCCCCTGGCCGTTTCAAGATTTAATTGGTCCATACCTCAAGGAATTTTCATTGGAAATCAATTAAGGCTCTTCCTTCCAAGGCATGGACAGTCAAGGAATGCATTGAATGCCCTGCCAACGGCTATCTATCAGTTAGTAGTAATTCTATTACTCAGAGATTTTTCGAGAGAGACATACACAGTTATTCAGATTTGTTACAGAGAACATTCTTCATCATCTTTTTCTCACAGAATCTGCTGCAGAGAATTCAAAGAGAAGAACATCACTCAGAGAAAGATCATCATCAATTCTCTCTGATTCTCTTCTGCTCTGCAATCAACTCTTCTACTGACTGCCTTCTACCTTCAGACATCAAACACTCAGTGTCTGAGTTATCTATTGCTGAAGAAGGACAAGCTGTGAAGAGCCTGTCACCCTTGTGCAAAGCTTCTTCTACCTGAACTCATCTACATCTCAGGGGGAGCTTTGACAACATCAAAGTCCACAAGCTTCTCTTTGATAGTTGACAGAGAAGCATACTCATCCTTTCTTTACCTTATTCCATCTGTACAGGGTTTTAACTCCCTTCAAAAGTTACCCTTTTGGTTAGCTGAGACCTTGTCAAAATCAGTGGTGGCAAGACACCTTATCAAAAAATCTGGTGGTGCCCAGGACACCTGATCAACCATCCTGCAGTGGATTCCTATCAAAGGGTGATAGAAGAGTGGACT
The DNA here is from genome assembly GCA_039513925.1 of Platanthera zijinensis. Lineage (NCBI taxonomy): Eukaryota > Viridiplantae > Streptophyta > Magnoliopsida > Asparagales > Orchidaceae > Platanthera > Platanthera zijinensis. The sequence goes on from CM077079.1 coordinate 257,702,323, forward strand.
ACCCAAGTTTGGGGAACCACTATAATTTCCTTGTGTCTTCTGTGGTTTATGTTTACTTCTTGCTGTGTGCTGTGTGTTGTTTGCTTTATCATATATTTAACCATTGCATAACTCACTTTCTACACTAAGTAAATCAAAAAGTTTTAAATTCATCAATCTATTTGAACTTACTCTATTCACCCCCCCTCTAGAGGTAGATAGATCTTATCACCTAACTTTCACTACCCTCAAAAAATTTCCACCTTGGCTACAATCTATGCTCATCGCACCAAAGTGTTGAAGCTGGGACAATCGCTACTCCAAAAATTTGGATCAATGCATCCTAAGGTTACTGGTCCAGCGGTCGGGTTTGAAGGCTTAACAGGCTCAGACACAAAAATAATGGGATAACTAAAAAGTGCCCAGGTACTGCGGAATGGAGGTCCCACTAGGTACCCAGATGCTTGAAAGAAGCTTCCCCTCTACAGCCAAAGATGGCCGAGCAGGGTACAAGGTGGACACTAGTTGACGATTATCTGAGAATATAGACCAAGGGGATGATCACTATCTTGCATGGCTAGAAGTCCATAAAAAGGTCTAGTCGAGATCTTTTGCAAGATTCTGAAGTTCAAATCCTCATACCCCTGGGGTCCTATTTATAGGAAAACCCAGTGGGGGTGTTATTTATAGCACAACCCCCACCGGTGACTAGACGACCTCTAGGGGAACTCGACTGGCTTGGGTGAGTATCTTCCCTAGTCGCCTACCCGACGAGTATGTGAAGGTGGATTGCCATACTCGGACATGCCTTCAATAGTCTTGAATGCTGACTCTAACCTCTGCCTTTACCCATTGACTTTGACTTCTTGCTAACCTGGCTCTGAGTAGGTCCACCCTCGATGAATATGGGTTGTACACTCATGATGAAGTGTAACAAACTATGTATTTGTTGTATGTGTTTAGTTTTGTTATTTTGAGGTATTAGATAGTGCAAGGTTAGCATTGGGCTAGACTTAATGTCACCAAACATAGTTATACCAATGTAATATCTCATTATGTAAAACACCGTATTAACCTAAGATCTAGACTATGTTAGACTTATCCGTCACTCATAATCATCATTATCAAAGGTATGCAAAGTTAGTTAGAGCAAATGATCAAATTTCAGAAGATAAGAATTTGTCTAAGTAACATATCAGTTAGACATCTGGCTGATCATCTCGATGTATTTGGTCGAGTTGATTAGATATCACTTGAATGCAAGAATTTGTCTAAGGAAAATATCGGCTAGACATCTAGCCAATCACCTAGACTTGCCTTAAAAAAAATATCTTTATTGCCTAGAAGAATATTATATTGGCTAGAAGATCACTGTATCTTCTAGAAGATGTTATATAGCCTAGAATAATGATGTATACTCTAGAAGAGTGCTAAATAGGACATATGAGTATTGTATAACCTAAAAGTATTTTGTCACCTAGAAGCATAAGGTGTGGAATGGAAGTTACACTATCAAAAAGATTCTAAGTATTTTATAAGCAAGCGGCTCAGCATATCGCCTATCAGCTTGACATATCGCCTAGATGATCAACACATCGGTTAGAAAGGACAATGAAGGAGTGCATCAACTGGAAATATCTATGGCTAAAAATATTCTAAATATTTTATTGCCCAGAAGCTCACAACATCTGCTAGAAGAGTTGTTAAAGTTTTGTGCCATCTAGAAAGTGAATTTGTCGGTTAGGTAAGTTGATATCAAATAGATCACTACTATATTCGCTAGAAAGGTTCAATAAAGCAAAGATCATGCAAACACTATTCATATAGTGCAACAATATCCATTTCGTGCAGATAAAATTCATATTGCCTAGACAACATGCATATCATCAATATACACTGTTTTGAATTTGAATTTGCATATTGAAAGAAATCAAAGAATCAATACCAATCTTTACGCTAACTTTTATAACAATCTTGGACATGTGTCTGCATCTTATAAAAGGTCAATTAGAACCGTTGAAAGTTGTGCCTATTATAAATATGATGATGTTGTGAATACTAACCCTAATCGATCAGTCAATTCAAATGCCTTCATCGCCACCACTTTCTATTTTGCCCTTGAACTTGGTAATCGGGAAGCAAAAGTTGGAGAAGATGATTACACAAGCAAATCTCTTTAATCTTCCACAGTCCGGATCTATTCAAGCTTGCAGATTCTTTCTAAAGCTTTCTCTTCAATAACAAGTTGCCTGGTCTTCTAAAGTCTAGAGTAGTATATTTCACTAAAGCTATCATTCAAGCACTCTGATAGAAGATCAAGTTGAATACATTCTTCATCAAGCTTCAATAAGTTTCAACAATAATCATGATTTATCATTTGAGTATAGAAAATTTTGTAATAAATTTATAAACAACTATTATTGTAAGATTTATCTAAAATCTAAGTGTAGGGTCCCGTGTGACCTGAGGTGAGGTTCTTATTTGAACCTAAGGTAAGATTCTTATAGTGGAATCTGAGTGTAGGATCCTGAGCTAGGAGATATGAAGTAGGCAATAAACTAGTGTCCCTGGGTTGTGAGTTTTGACTCCGAGTTATAAGATCTGTGGATCTGAGTTTTCAGTTATAGTTGTCGAGGCTAGCACACTACTAGATAGGAGAAGGAGGAAAATGAATGTACCTAAATTGGGGAACTACTATAGATCTGTATGCTCGTGGTACTTTCTGTGATTTTATCTTTAATACTTTTATTATTCCGCAACAAATCAAAAAAGATGACATCAGCTAATTCTCCCCATCTAGGTGAAGATAGACATCCTCGAACTTACAACTGGTATCAGAGGGAGTTGTTCAAATTTTTTTAATAACTTGAATAGATCTGCCCTTGGAATATTCAGTCTATTCACCATGCATGCTAGAGAGAACTTCAAGGAGTTAAGCTTTGTGAAATTTCTAATTATTCACCATGCATGCTAGAGAGAACTTCAAGGAGTTAAGCTTTGTGAAATTTCTAATCTGCAGCAAAGGAAGCTTTGCTATATGGAAGGAGAGAGTAAAGTTGTTCATGGAAGCCTCTAATTCAAGAATTTTTATTACAATTAAAGTGGGATCATTTGTCCCCCATGAAATATTTAATTATTGATCTTACTAGGCAAGTTTCAAAGAAGTACACTGAGATGGATAAGGATGAGATACCTTGGTGATAATGGATAAGAGAGCTAAAAATATTTTGTTTAGTGCTATCGATGTCCCAACCTTCCAAAATCTCATTCATAGCAAAACGATAAAGGAGATATGGGACTTTTTGATAGTCTTCATAGAAGGAACTAAGAAAGTGAGGGATGATAAAAAATCTATACTAAACCAGGAGTATTAGACATTCAGACAAGGTACGAAGGATTCTATTTCTGAATGCTATAAGAAATTTTTTACGATAGTGAATGGATTGAGAAATTATGGAAGGGAGTTCTTTAATTATAATTTAAATGATAAGTTCCAAAGATCTCTGACCATGAATGCGACATAAAAAATGTGCCATCGCAGAAATTGGGAACCTTGTAAGGATAAAGCCCCATAACATGTTTGTAGAGCTGTTGTCTCATGAGCTGTAGCTGAATACCAGGAAGACTGAAGAAGAGGGAAGCGCATTCATCACAAAGGATAAGTATATAGCTTTCAAAGCTGAATGCTCCATGAGAAGTATAGAAAAATTTCCTATTCTTCTAGAAGATATGTTGAACATGATGTATCTGTGGCCAACACTTCAAGGTCAGAGCTAATTGATGGAGAACTATCATTGTTCTCCAAATAGTTCAAGAAGATACTGAGCAAAAAGAGGCAAGGGAAGAATAGACCCTCCTCCTCCTCAATCTCAAGGAAGTCAAATTACTACAATGACAAGGCAAGGCACAAGTATAAAGGGGACATGTATACTTTTAAACAGGACAAATATTTTTCTACTGATATTATTTTCTATTAAATTATTGCTAGAAGGCAAGTCATGTCATTACTGACTATCCTTCAAAGAGAAAATAAAATGGAAAATCTGAAGAGAAGAAGTCACTCAAAGGCAAGAAGCATAAGAAAATCTTTATTCCCAAAACGATAAAGATAAAGCCAAAGAAATAACTAAAGTAAATTATGATTTCATGGAGCCTCAAAAGAAGTTTGAAGCCCAAGTAAATAAATTAAATCAATAGGAGAAAATTATCAAGGGCTTAGGACATGGTCCTGACTGGTAGAAAGTGTCTGGCCATATTCTCTAAGACACAAATTGTCATCCCAATCATTGATAGTTTCTCTGCATCTTATAAAGGAGGTATAGGATACTCCAAAGAAAATGATTAGGGAAAATCACCATTAGATCAGTACATATTTCAAAAGGTCTTATTGCCAATTAAAAACTATTATCTAGATCTTTCATATGGACACATGCCTAATGAGTGCTCCACAAGTAGAGCTAAAAACCTCAACATTAGAGAAATAGAAAAGTTCTTGGGATGAGTGCACTCAAGGCATCTTATGAAGAGATAAATAAGAAAAATCATGGACCTTTTGTGTTTTGTTCTTTTTCCACAATACCCTAAAGGAAAAGAAAAGGTCATAACTCAGAATTCCAGTGCAAGGAATAGGCATGTGATTGTAATGCCTCAATTCAGTCATGCACACATCCACAAGATCAAAAGTAAAAGGGCAAAGGGCTTTTAAAATCTGCTCTTCTGTTCACCAACACCTACTCCACTCATCAAGTGAATACGGAGAAAAATATAATAGATATTATTGTTGCTGATGTGGCAAAATAGCTCATTTTACTAAGGGCTGTTTGTTCAAGCTAACAGTACCAAGAGCCAAAAATGTGAAGTTAACAAATAATATTATTAAAAAGCATACTACAATTAAAGCTAACAATAACCAAGGACCTAAGACTATTTGGGTTTCTAAGGTAAAGTTGTTTGTTTTTACTGGAACGTTCAAAGACCGTCAAAAATTCTATCTGATATTTGGACAGTGGATGTTCTAGACATATGGCTGGAACAAGAAGACTACTCAAGGAGTTCTCTTCTATTGAAGATGAAGCCAAAGTCATATTTAATGGATCTGATTGAGTATTAACAAAAGGATATGATATGATCACCAATGACATAATCTCCTTAACAAAAGTAGCTTATGTGGAAGGATTGTAACACAACCTGATATGCATAAGTTAACTTTATGATCTAGGCTACGTTGTTAAATTTCACAAGGACACGTGTCTAATAAAGAGATCTATTGATTCTGAAATAATACTAACACGCCATAAGACTTGAAATATTTATTACTTAAATTTTCTTTGTTTAGATTTTTTCTCATTTGTATGCCTAATAACAAATGATAGATCATCTCTCTGTGTCCAATAACACAATTGGTTAGCACATATAAATTATAAAACTATAAATAAGCTGCTCACAGAAAACCATGTAAAAGATGGACCCAAGTGAAAATGCATCAATGATGACTCATGTCATGTATGTCATATGGACAAGCAAACATGAGCCTCCTTTAAAAGCATTAGTTCCAAAGATTCTACTAGATGCCTATACCTATTGCATATGAACTTGTTTGGTCATATACCAATTCATAGTTTAGGAAGGAAGTCATATGTAAGACCGTATCCCCTCCCCAAACACAAGCCCGGGTCGAGTCAAAGGAGGGTCTTACCACAATACGACCCAAGACGACCGCTCCACACTTCCCAAATGACAACAACTCACTCTCTAATAATAACAAGCACGTAAATTGAGCCCATTCAATTATAAAATAAGTCATTAAAGAGGTGTAAATTCAAAAAGTTCAATAAATGACCATAAATATTGTATTATTTTTAATAATATATGTCACTTTTTACATGGCTCGTAGTAAATTATTTCTTTGCTGACACCGTAAATTATATTAGAAATGTTAAAAAATTACAATTAGTTAAAGACAGCTTGATTGGGAGGTGTAGTTATGTATTACTTTTTCCATACCTATCCTATCCTTCGTCATTGTAGCAATGCAGCGTAGTATTTAATTTTTTTTATACAAGGATTGGTCATTGGCGTTCGTTCCGAGGAAAACTCTGCACTAAAAAATATTTGAAATTGACTTCAAATAGTATGTGTTACATTGTTGTTTAACACACCGACAAAGTTTTAAAAATATTTAAAATTGACTCGAAGCTTGTCTCGAGCTTGCTGATGGTTCCTATGACAACAACACTCAAGCCTTTATCTCATTATAGTGGGGTCGGTTTGAGTGTAACATGAGGATTTTTTAAGAGGTCATCCATCTCAATATTTTTCTCGCCCAAACACGCTTAACTGCGGAGTTCTTATGAGATCCGGTGCTCTAGTGCTGGTATGATCGTACATTACTTTAGCCTTAAAAACATGCTTAAAATCAGTAGTACCAAAAAACATGCTGTAAAAGTGGACAAAGTTACCTATTAACAACTTTAGGCTCCGTTTGGCACAATGGTGGCGGTCGTAAACGCATGAGTTAAAATGTTCGTTAAGGATCACCTAACAAACATCATCCGTTGTAACGTAAAAGTGGATGATGTTCCTTACGTGGACGTTAACGAATGACAATTTAACCCTCATATTCATGACATAAAAGTGGATGAAGTTCCTTGTGGGCATTAATATGACTATATGAGTGTTATTATGACCAAGCTTTTAAAAATCGGACCGGACCGGCTGGTCGGACCGCGGACCAGGGCCCAGCCGGTCCGGTCAGGTAAGCAAACCGGACCCACGGACCGCTCAAAAATCGCGGAACCGGACGGGCGGACCGGTGGGCCGGGAACCGGGCGCGGTTTCACAAAACCGGGCGGGCCAAAGGCCGCTATTAAATAACAGAAAAAACGTTGGCGGGGGGATTCAAACCAACACCAAGACCAGATTAGGCTAAGAGCAGACCACCTGACCATTTGGTTCTTATTGTTTTGTATCATAATATATTATATACATACATATATATATATATATATATTAACGTATATATAAAATAAACATATATAATTAATATGCATATCTATTATCTATATAAATATTAATTACATATATATAAATATTAATTATATATATACATCTATTCTTCAAATAAAATTTACGTTCCGTTTGACACGGCAATGACGGTCATCAACGTGGTGGTTATGAACTGTCGCTCTTGAACGTCCGACCTTATATAAGAAACTTCGTACACTTTTATGTTCAAAGGTAAAAAACTAGTTTTATTTTCTTGATTGTGATCTTAACTATTGTAATTCTAAATCTCCATTCTATTACTCTATTACAATGTCGTTTTTGTCCAAACTCAACAGAGCAAAAACGTCACACAAAACGAAGCTTTACAAATATAGTGATAATGTATACATCATTTTATTTGTATCACAATATAATGATAATAAATTATCAATTTATAGGTAAATTTCTAAGATAATGTTAATTATTTTTATTTTCTAATATATATATATATATATATATATATATATATATATGTATATATATGTGTACCGGTTCAACCTTGAACCTTTCCCTCCGCCGATTCGATGTCCGGTCCGATTTTCAAAACATTGATTATGACATTAAATTTTGGATTTTAGGCAATTTTTATGTGGACATATTTTATTATATTTTTAATGATAATAATTAATGTGTCTAAATTTACTCAAAAATGATTGCCAATAATTTTTTTATTATTTTGGCAACAAATATTAAATATATTCTATTACTTTATCTGTGTGTTATGTAAAATTATTTAATGTTATAATTAATTTTTATTTTGGGCAATTTTGACAATCCAAATTTGTGTTCATTTAAATCAAATTTGAATTGCCTTTTAAAGCCGATTTTTGGCTATCTTTGATTGTGTTTTTTATTCTCTTACTTTTTGGTCTTTTATTTTTGGCATGTATTAAGAGATAAATTAACATAAATATATATTTTTACTATAAATAATAAATATTGATGAGGATGAATCCCTTTTATGGAGGAATTGGTGTGCACATAGCCCGGCCGTCCCGCCTCTCGCGGCCGCGAGACGCAGCTCGGGCAGCCGGCCGCCCCCTCTCTTGTGGCTGCCTCCCGCGGCCGCGAGGCACTACTTGGGCGGCCGGCCACGCTCGGCCGCCCCGCCTCCCGCGGCCGCGAGCCCCCCTCCCCCGTCGTGGCCGAGCGACTCGCCGGTCGCCGCTCCCTTCGCCGGCGAGGTCGCCAGAGGTGTGGTCATCCTTCCGTGGCGGCCCTTCCCTGTCGTCCGATCTCTCCGACGTGATCATCACCGCCCATTTTGTGCGTAACCACCCACTAACCATCATGGTTAGTGGGGGAATATTTTAATTAAAATATCGGTTTACGTATAGCAAATTTGATGACATATATACGCACCCCTAACTATACTAAAAATAATTATGTAGTTGGTTACGGTGTGCGGATATCCGCATAACCACTGTAACCACCTCCCGAAAACTATAAAAGGAGCCTTAGGCATCCTCATTTCTCACATTTTCTCTCCACAGCTTCCTCCTTTCTTAGGCCAGAGCTTTGCCAGATTACTCATATGAACCATCTTCAAGCAGCATTCAAGCCATCTTCAAGCCGCATTCAAGCCATCTTCAAGCCACATTTAAGCCATCTTCAAGCAGCATTCAAGCCATCCTCAAGCCACCGCAGTTTCGCCAAAGCCTGCCTATATCCGCGACAAGCATCGAGAAGGAAGATCCCGTGACAACAAGCACTCCGTTCATCCACATCCTTTCCGCAACACAAGCCTCGTGCAAGACAACCTATTGTCCGCCACGAGCTAGCAATTCTCACTCTCTCACCTCCAAAATGTAACGAGAAGCGACCTGTCGCTCTCGATTCTCAGTGAAAGTTGTAACCGCGAGCAGATATTGGAGTTCGATCGGCACAGACCCGATCACGTGGTATTTTTCCCAGGTTAGGGGTTTTTCCATGTCAAAATCCGCCTGTATACCTACTCTTTGACTTATTGCACGCTTGACCGCTCCCGGGCTAAGATGGTCAAATTTTAACTGGTTTAGGAGTGCCAAGTTAGATCGCAACAGTTTGGCGCCGTCTGTGGGAATACGATTCCCAACATCCCTGTAAAAAAAGTACCCTCAATTCAACAACACTCAAGGTTAGCCCCAATGGCAAAAAGAAGCGTCCAAACTGTCGATGGATCCGTCCCTAGGGAGCGCACTGAACTAGCACACTCTCATTCTCTCATCAATGCGTCGCTCGAAGTCGAGGGCATACTCGCACCCGTAACAACTTTGTAAGGATGCGTTCGACAGATGGAGGAGCAGCAAAATGAAATGGTAGCTCTCTTAAGGAATTTAGGGGCACCTCCCGCTCCTTTCCAACCACCGACACCAGTCAACCCTCCGCCTCTTCCAAATCATGCTCCGACATAAGAGGTCCATCACAGGGAGGAACTGTTCGAACAACTCTCTAACACAGCTAGTTCCACCCATCCTTTGCGGTGTGTTGGAGCAGGCAACCGTCATCACTATGCAGAAGAAGAAGCTCGACCACCGCCAGGCGGAAGGATCACCCGCGAGGAGATACGTAAAGTGATCATAGAGGAATGCAGGCAAATCGCGCGACGAGATGCCCTAACCCGACATCCTCTCGGATGAGGCTCTCCGCTCGTACCCCAAGTTCTAGCTCACTCGATCCCTAGAGGTTTCAAACTGCCAAGTATCGAGACGTTTGATGGAACCGAAGACCAACTGGAACATATCAACCACTACACTATAATTATGAGAATCTATAATGCTCCGGATCAGCTACTCTATCAAGTATTTCCCGCCACACTGAAAGGACAAGCCCGCACCTGGTTCTATTCCTTGAGAGAAGGGACCATTGATAATTTCACAGAGCTAGCTATCTAAAGAATTGTTTGTGATCCTTCACATCTGTCAGGGATCCGCCAGAATGAGGGAGAATTCTTGAAAGACTTCTTCCGCCGCTTCACGTCAGAAGCACGCCAAATCTTGGGGATCGTCCTCGGACTACACAGTGACGTCTTCCTTAGTGGACTCCGCCCAAGTGGTTTCTATTCAACAATGATGCGAGAGACTGTGCCCAGTTATCCGGACCTGGTAGGTCGAGGTACAGATAGCAGTCGATGAAGCGATCGAGGCACACCATCAGCAATTTGAAGACATTTAGAAGAGAAAGTGGGGGCAGGACTAGGCCCCTATGGGGCAAGAAGATCGACGCAATGAGGAGCGTCACGATGGCAAGTATTGACACAACCCCCAAAGAGTTATGGGACAACAGCCACGCGGGAGTACACTCCGTTGAATACCACGCGGACAAATGTGCTCTACGCGATTAAGAATAATCTGACACTTCATAGACTAAAAGTGTCGTTACCAAACCCTAGGAATGATCAGTCAAAATATTGTGATAACCACTGCGGAGTTGGGCACACTACTAAAGAGTGTGTCAGGTTAAAAGATGAGATTGAGCGTTTGGTCCGTCTAGGGCTTCTTGGAAGATTTCTATAGGGATATGTACAAGAGCAAAAGCACCACCCAGACAACCAAAGGAGCAACAAAATACGCCGCAGGGAGCCACAAGCTAAAGGTAGATGGTGGGAAACATTGAGACCATTGCCGGTTCCCCAATTCTTTCGTCCCAGATATTCTCAATCGGTATAACCAGAAAAAGTCATGAAGATGAGAGACTAGGTCAAGACTTTGCCATCACGTTCGGCGATAAGGTTCTCGAGGGACAACGGTCGTCTAATCAGGACCCGCTCGTAATTAGCATAGGAATCAGGGATCCCTACTTAAATGTTAAAAGAATTCTGATAGTTAACAGAAGCTCCGTGGACGTATTTTTCCTATCCACCCTCGAGAGTATGAAGTGAAAGACTTTGTTTTTAAGGTCAGCTAAACACTTAGAGGGAGGGGTGAATAGGTTTTTTTTCTTCTCTTTAAACCTTTTTTAGATTTATAATTTACTTTGCTTTGTGAGTTAGTAGTTAAGCTTTCAAGAACACACACAGAAGACACAGTTATTTTATAGTGGTTCCCCGGATTATGGGTACGTCCACTATCCCTCCCATCTTTTTAACAGTGTGTTAGGCAAAGCTCTTCTCCAAAATCTCGGCTCCAAGGAGCTTACACCACGATCCCGCAGAACCACTCAGTCTTCTACAAGAACTACAACTCGAGCACTATGCCCTACCTCTCAGATCCCAACTGGATCCTACCTCAGCCTTTATAACACAAGCCTACCACTCAGATTCACACCAGAATCCTACACTCAGATCAACAATAGATCCTACTCTCAGATCAACAACAGATCCTACCTTAGCCTTTATAATACAGGCCCACACTCGGATTCACTCAGGAGTCTTACACTCAGATCCAAGATTGGATCCTACAGAAAATAGAAGTGATTTGAAACAATCAAACACCAGAGAAATTTCTATGTGTCTGTCTTCCTGGGCTGAAAATAAGTCTGCCCTAACCTCTTCTTCACAACAACAATTTAACAGATATCTGTAGAAGAATCGCAGCTTGTTCTGGAAGTAACTTGCAGAAATCTCTGCCTCTTCTATTTTAGGAATCAATCCTGACCTTGCTGTCGCAAATGAATATCACAACAGCTATCTCTTTTTGCTTTCAGGTTGACTGAACTGAACAAGACCTTCAGGCTCTGCAGTAATGGCGAGGAAGAAGACAATGTTCATCCGCAATGCGAAATCAGAAAACCCTAATTTCTTGTTGTTGACTCAGCCAATCTTTCCCTTTTATTGATCGTCGATCAACGACTCTTTGTGCTATGGGCCCAGCCTTAATTGTCGATTTACCACTTTCCATTTGCAGAATACGACACCAGCAATGACATACTATATCTTTCCCGCAAAGAATTTGAACTGCGTTGACTTTTGCTGACTCATGCTGACGTCAGCCATTCTAGACTTAGCCAAATTCACAAAATTACTCCAAGCATTGAGAACGTTGAGTGAATGACCATCACTCAACGATTCTGGACTAAGTCATTTCTTCAGTTCATCCAGACGTTGAGAGCATTGAGTGAATGAGCTTCACTCAACGAATCTGGACTTAGTCATTTCTTTAGTTCATCCAGGCATTGAGAGCACTGAGTGAATGAGCTTCACTCAATGCTTTTTGCCTTAGCTTAATCTTCATCCCTTTCTGTATGCTTGGCGTTGAGACTATTGAGTGAGTAAGCTTCACTCAACTCCTTTAAACTTAGCCAAATCTCCTTCTGTCTGAAGGCGTTGAGTGAGTTGGCCTCACTCAATGCTTTCTGCCTTCACTTCTAAAATCTAGCGTTGAGTGTGTTGAGTGAACTGGTTTCACTCAATGTTTTTGGACTTAGTCAAATTCTGTCCTTTCTTCTGGCATTGACTGCTAGAGCTTGTCTCAACGCTTTCTGTCATTTGGCATTGAGTGAACTGGCTTCACTCAACACTTTTGTACTTAGACAGATTTTCCTATCTATCTCCTTTGGCCTTGACAGAATCAGTATGACGTTGAGTGAACTGGCTTCACTCAATTCTTCTGGACTTAGAATCTATTTTTTTGGCAGAAACTCTGTTGCTTTGACAGAATGAGCTTTACTCAACGAATAAGCAGTATGGCGTTGAGTGAGTTGACATCACTCAACGCTTGTGGACTTAGTCGATGTTTTTGCTTGCTGATGCATAAGCTTTGACTATCCACACATGACTCAGCACTTTTTGGCTCATGGCGTTGAGTGAACTGGCTTCACTCAACGCCAGTGGACTTAGTGGAATTTCTTGCTTGCCAATATCTTTTCTTTACTTCTTGCGTTGAGTGAGCTTGCTCCACTCAATGCTTGTGGACTTTGTAGTATTTTTCTGTCCAGCTTTCTTTCTTAAGGTAGCCGGCATTGAGTGAGCTTGCTCCACTCAATGCCTATGGACTTAGTGTAATTTCAACCTGATCTCCAGCTTACTTGGTGTCCACCTGTCCAATCAATGTAATAGGGACTGACCTACATGCATAAACTCAAACACATATCAAATACAACTAGTGTGTGTATCATTGACTTGTTTGACTTCTTACAAATCTGGGTCATTCTGATCAATGGACCCAACAATCTCCCCCTATTTGAAGAAGTCAAAACCCTTATTCAAATTGTTCACATTTCTTAGTCAATGACACACACAACAATAAAATATACTATTATAACAGAACAGATCTAGGAAGGTTACCACATTTCCTGCCTGTTTGGTGAGCATCACCTACTCCCACTGTTTTGCTGCAAGGTGTGTGATACCACTTGAATGCTGCATGGGAGCATTTCTTTCTCCCCCTAAATTTGATACCACTTGATCAACCTCTGATGCTACACTTGATTAATCTTTGAGGCCACTTGATATGCCACTTGGTTAATTCCTGTGCCACTTGATCAATTCCTTCTTTCTCTCCCTCTTTTTGACTTCTGAAGAGTATTCAAGGAAAAGTTGGCTTATCTTGATGTACTTCTCCCCCTATCTGATTGCAGTTGATACCCTTGGTGCAGTTATTAACTGCCTCTTTATATGAGGCTGATTATGCTCCTGCAGCTGCTGGACTTGCTCTCCCTCAATAGGAGCCACTTTTAACATCATTTTACTAATGGTCACTTTGGTATTCTTACCACTTAAGGTCTTCATCTCCTGCAAGAAGAACACATCCTGCACCAAAACTAAAACTATAGGGAGTAACTAAAGCTAGACTAGGTTCAACATACCCAACTTAAACTTGAAGTTGTTGAACTTTGCTTCATCTAGTGGATTAGTAAAGATGTCAGCCACTTACTTGTCTGTGGGGACAAACTCAAGACTGATATCTTCCTTTTCCACATGCTCCCTAATAAAATGATATCTAATTTCTATGTGCTTAGTCTTGCTGTGTGAGATAGGATTCCTAGCAATAAAAATAGCACTAGTAGAATCACAATATAGAGGGGTTCTACTTACCTTGTGGTCATAATCACGAAGCTGATGCTGAATCCACAACAACTAAGCACAACAGCTTCCTGCTGAAATGTACACTGACTCTGTAGTTTATATAACAACACTTGTTTGCTTCTTACTGCTCCAAGACACTAGTCTTCCTCCTAAGAACTGACAGGTGCCAGAAGTGCTTTTCCTGTTCTCTTTGCATCCTGCAAAATCTGCATCTAAATAGCCTATTAGTTCAAAATCCTTATTTCTAGGGTACCATAGGTCAAGATTTGGTGTGCCCTTGAGATATCAATATCCTATTTACAACAGAGTAGTGAGATTCTTTAGGGCAGGACTGATACCTAGCACAGACACATATAGCATAGATGATATCAGACCTACTTACAATGAGATATAGAAGGGAATCAATTATCCCTCTATACAAAGTTTCATCAACAGGTTTCCCTGCTTCATCTTTGTTTAAAGGCATACTTGACCCCACAGGAGTTTTCATGATGGAGGAATTCTCCATTCCATATTTCTTAATCAACTCCCTGGTGAACTTGTACTGGGATATGGACAAGCCATCATCAGTCTGTCTAACTTGGAGTCCCAAAAAGAACTTGAGCTCACCCATATTACTCATCTCAAACTTCTCTTACATAAGTTTAGAAAACTTCCTTCAAAGGTTGTCATCAGTAAATCCAAAGATAATATCATCAACATATATCTAGACTAGGATGATCTTGCCCTTAGATTCCCTTAGGAATAGGGTCTTGTCTATTTTCCCCCTTGTGAATTTGTTCTCAATGAGGAAACTAGACAAAGTCTCATACCATGCTCTAGGGGCTTGCTTCAACCCATATAGAGCTTTTCTAAGCATATAAACAAAATCAGGAGAGTTAGAGTCAACAAAACATAGAAGCTATTCTACATAGACTTCCTCTTTTAAGTCCCCATTCAGGAAGGCTGACTTTACATCCATCTAGTAGACTTTGAAACCTTAGAATACAACATATGCAAGGAAGAGTCTTATTTCTTCCAATCTGGCTACTGGGGCAAATGTCTTATCAAAATCTAGCCCTTCTTCTTGCATGTATCCTTTAGCAACCAGTCTAGCCTTGTTCTTCACTATAATGCCATTTTCATCAAGTTTATTTCTATAGATCTACTTAACTCCAATGACATTATATCCTTTTGGTTTGGGAACCAGCTTCTAGACTTTACATCTCTTGAACTGGTTCAGTTCTTCTTGAATAGCTCTAATCCAGAATTGGTCTATGTTGGCCTTTTCAAATTTCTTAGACTCTACTTGTGATAGGAAACTTGAGTAGAGCGCCGTGTTGATACTCTTGCTTCTGGTCTGTACTCCTTGTCTTGCCTCACTAATGATTTGGTGTGCTGGATGATGCCTTAGATGCCTGATAATTGGAGGCAATCTAACTTCAGCTTGCTATTCTTCATTGTCCTCATCTAGCTGTTCTTCATCCTCAACTTATGATTCTTGTGCTACCTCTGTACAACACATATCTTTTCTCTTATCTTAGAATGCTGGATCATCTTCCTTGATGGTAAGCTTGCTCATCACCTTCTTTATGCCTGCAGAACTAGAAGAGGAGCTAGGAAGCTCTCTATTAATCATGTTTGATTCATCAAAGACAACATGAACTGACTCTTCTACAACTTGACTTGTCAAGTTGTAGATTTTATATGCCATGCTGTTGTTGATGTACCTAACAAAGATCCCTTCATAGGACTTGGCAGCAAACTTAGTCACATAGGACTTTCTATTATTCAGTACATAACATTTGCTACCAAAAATCTGGAAGTAGGATAAGTTTAGTTTACTGCCTTTCAAGATCTCATAGGGAGTCTTCTATGGTGATAGAAGCCCTGTTAAGAATATGACATGTAGTGTTTACTGCCTCAACCAAGAAATATTTTGGGAGAGATGTGTCACTTAAAAAGGTCCTACCAGCCTCTATGAGAGTTCTGTTCTTCATCTCAGTAATCCCATTTTACTAGGGTGTTCTAGAAGAGGAGAATTCTTGGTGAATACCTTAGTCTTCACAGAACCTGTCATGCATTCAGACTGAAATTCAGTCCCATGGTCACTTCTGATTTTGACCACAGTACTGTCAAGTTCATTCTGAATTTGCTTGACAAATGTCTTGAAGATATTAGGGATTTCAGATTTCTTCCTAAGAAAGAACACCCAAACAAATCTTGAAAAGTCATCAACAACCACAAGGGTGTAGACTTTCCTACCTAGACTTTTAACTGGCATAGAAACAAACAAGTCTATATGCAGGAGGTATAGGCACCTCACTTAGTCTTTGAGCCCAATGCTCTTGAAGGAGGTCTTGGTCTGTTTGCCCTTTTGGCATGCAGAGCAGATACCCTCCTTAGTGCATTTCAATTTGGGGCAATTTCTAACTAACTCTTTACTAAAAAGTTTGCCTATGGTCTTGTAGATTAGATGAGCCAGCCTCTTGTGCCATTGGACACAATATGAGACTTTCTCATTTACAACTAGGCATATAGGAGAGTCCTTACTCTCACATAAAAAATTAAGATAATATATATTTCCTCTCATAGTGCCTGTCAAGATGACCCCTTAGTCACTTGACCTCCTAATTTGGAACTCATCCTTGAGGAATGAAATGTCATAGCCAAGATCACATAGTTGGCTTATGTTTATGAGGTTGTGTTGCAAACCTTTCACATAAGCTACCTGTGTGATAGTGATTATTCCATTAGTTATCTTACCATACCCTTTAGTCACTCCCCTATCTGAACCATCAAAGATGACTTTGGGTCCATTCTTTACTGAAGTGTACTCCTTCAGCATGCTCCTTGTTCCAGTCATGTGCCTGGAACAACCACTGTCCAAGTACCATATAGGGGTATGGCCACTAGGACTAACCTGCAAGACATAAGTCAGTTAACCTTAGGACCCCAGTTCTTATTGGGTCCTAGGTGCATGCTAGTCTGATAATAACCATGCCTACCTGCAGCTCTTCTGACAGGTAAGCTCTCTCTTGCTCTTGGCACACTTGTATTGTGCCAGCAATCAATAACATAGTGGCCCACTTTGACACAACACCATCACTCATAAATCTTGTACCTTCTTTTAAGAGCTGGTCTTATAGAAGTGCTGTCAGCATCTCTCAGTCCAGAAGATATAACAACAACCTTTTTCTTATATCTTCCAGCCACAGTCTGACTTGGGATATGTCTGGTAGTAGAAGTACTTGGAATATCTTGAGCCCTACCAGCAGTAGTCTTTTTTTCAGAAAACATACTCTTGATAGCCTCAGATATGCCCAAGTCTAGCTTGCTAACAGACTTTCCCCTGGTCTGAATTTTGGTTGGGAGATTCTGAGAACAGGCAGCTGCCTTGTTCTTGAGTGTTGGGGAAGGTGCACAAAACACAAATGGTCCATGATGGGCCATATGAATCTCCTCATGGGCTGCATTAAAGGCACTTGCACCCTTGCTATATCATCCACCATAGCGATGAACATCTCTGTTCCTTTGGTGGATCTACCATTCATCCAGTGACCAAGGATACTTTCTTGGTCATACCTGTTTGAAGGTAACAATACTTTCTTAAATGGAATAGGAGGATTGGAGGCTGTTGGGTCCAGTGCCCACAATGTCCTGGATTTGAGTGAAGTCAATATTATCAATGATATACACATGTCTGTAGATGACTATGATAGGCCAGGTAGCCTAAGTGGCTATGTCAGGTAAACACCTACCTAAGGTATGGGATGACAGAAATCTATCTAAGTCCACATGCGTTGAGTGAATGAACATCACTCAACGCCAGATGACTTATAGCGCTGAGTGTAGCCTATACTATCATAACCTAAATTAGAATGAGCTAAAATATGGCTAAGTCCACAGGTGTTGAGTGAAGTCAACTCACTCAACGCCTGCTACTAAAGAGAAAATTGGCTAAGTGTTTTGGTGTTGAGTGATGAAGACACACTCAACGCCATTCAGCAAAAAGGCTGTAAGTTGAACTGGTTAAACTAAGTTCACATTTCGTCGAGCTCATCTCACATTTCGTCGAGCTAAGTTCTGAGCTTAAGTTTTGAGTTTGTCGAGCTCAGTTCAAAGTTCGTCGAACTCAGCTCACATTTCGTCGAGCTAAGTTTAGAGCTTGAGATTCTGAGTTCGTCAAGCTCAGTTTAGAGTTCATCGAACTTAGTTCAAAGTTCTTCGAGATCAGATTCACCATTAATCGAACTCAGAAAGACTGTCTATACCCACTGCTTATTAAATACAAAAAATTGATTAAGGCAGAAAGCGTTGAGTGATGCGTGCTCACTCAACGCTCTCAACGCTTCAGCTGTTGAAGAAGCAGAAATTTGGTTAAGGCAAAAAGCGTTTAGTGGAGGTTACTGACTCAATGCTGTCAACGCCTTGTGAAGACATAATTTTATCTAAGGGGTTTGGCATTTAGTGATGTTTACTCACTCAATGCCAAGCAACTGAAAGCTGATAAAGCAAGATGGGTGTTAAGTGGAGCTGAATCACTTAACGCATAGGATCAGACTTCATATTCTAAGTAGTTTGGCGTTGAGTGAAGGTTACTCACTCAACGCCAAGTGACAGTGAATCTGTCTAAGTATTTTGGCGTTGAGTGATGTTTACTCACTCAACGCCTATTACCTGATGCTCGATTTTGGCTAAGTCCACAGGTGCTGACGTCAGCAAAATCAACAAAGTCAATTAAGGTCAAATCAGACACGAGGAAGCTACACTACACGAGAAAACTTGTCGTTAAGCTACTGTACGTCTTCTTCCGTTAAAGCAAGGCGCAGTTGGAAGCTATAGGTGGGGCCCACTGATCTCTAAGAGTCGTTGATCGGCGAACTATAAAAGGAAGAGATAGGGCCAAGACAAAGATAAATTTTAGGGCATACATTATTCAAAAAGTAGAGCAACCATCTTCATCTTCTTCGCCATTTTCCTGCATGTGAAAGCTTGAAGCTCTCCTACAAGAAAAGTTATGTTAGTTGTGTAAGTCTCCATCTGCCACATCAGATTCAGAATCTGTTCTGAAGAAAGAAGAACCTTCATCCTTTGGCAGGTTCAGTGAGCTGTTTGAAGACTCAAGATCAAAAGATCTTTAGTCTTTAACAACAAGTTCATAAGTTATTTTCTGAGTTCCTCCAGCAAATCCTTTCTCTGCTATGAGGAGAGTTGGAGCAGAAAGTTTTTTGCTCAAGTAGTTGACACAGAGAAATTTCTCTGTGTCAAAGTTATTTAAACTATTTCTTTTGTAGGATCTTTCTGGATCTGAGCTATAGGAACTTTGGGTCTGAGATAAGGCAAATTTGCCTGAGCTGTAGGAGAGTGCTGCTCTCTGAGGTAGGTGAGTTTTACTCACTAAGTAGTAGGGCAATTTCGCCTGAACTGTAGGAGATTGTATCTCTCTAAGTTGTAGGAGCAAGCTTGCTCTGAGGTAGGGCTATCTTCCATAACATGAGTGGTAGTGCTTAAGTGCCTGAGGTAGGTGATACTTGTATCACTGAGTATAGGCCTTTGTGGCTGAGGTGTAAGTCTTGGAGGAGACTGAGAGACCCTGAGGGATCTGAGGTGTAAGCTCCTTGGAGCATTGGTTTGAAGAAGTGCCTTGACTAACATTAAGTTAGCAAGGTGGGAGGAGAGTGGATGTACCCATAATTTTGGGGAACCACTATAAAATAATTGTGTGTTTTTCTATGTTTGCTTTTATTTTCTTAATTGCAGGTGCTAAGGACAAGCTCTAGATCACGATAAGCTGAAAGCTAAAAGAAACAATCAAGTGATTTAAAAAGACTCTCAAAAGACCTAAGCATACCTATTCACCCCCCTCTAGGTTGCTAGCTACCTTGAAAATAAGATCTTTCAAGTGGTATCATAGGGAGGTTACTCAAAAAGGATTTAACAATATGAGTTATCCTCCAAGGTAGCTTCTTCTAAGTGGTCATGGGCTGAGGAGAGAGCCAGAGAGAGCTGAGCTCTATGAAACTCCCCATCTGCAGAAAGGAGCAGTTTGGAATATGGAAGGACAGGGTGAGGCTATTCATGGAAGCCTATGATCTAAGAATTTTTGCAACTATAAGGGAGGGACCTGTCATTCCTATGAAGGTCTCTGTTCTGGATGCCAACATCCAGACACCAAAGACACTCTCTGAAATGACCAAAGATGAGGTCATACTAGTTGGCCAGTGCTGTAGATGACTCAACCTTCTTGAATATGGTTCACTGCCAGACCTCCAAGGAGATGTGGGACACCCTTGTGGTATATATGGAGGGTATTGATGAGGTAAGAGAAGAGAGGAAGTCTCTGCTCAACCAAAAGTATGAGGCTTTCAGGCAAATCCTGAAGGAGAACATAACTACCTGTTATGAAAGATTCTTCAGGATCATAAATGAGTTGAAGACCTATGGAAGGTTCATCAATAATTATGAAATTAATGACAAGTTTCTTAGATCTCTCACTAGAGACTGGGATACTAAGATCTGTGTCATAAGAGAGATGGCCAAGCTTGCTGACACTCCTTCCCAAATATTCTTTGGGAAGCTGCTCTCTTATGAGATGAAGCTGGATACCAGGAAGGAGGAGGATGCCTCCAACAAATCACTAGACAAAGAAAAGTCTTGGCCTTCAAAGCTGAAAGCACAAGGAAAGGAAAGGAAAGGATTCCTTCTCCACCTAGGAGACCAGCTGAATCAGACATCTCTGACTCAGAGGCATCAGACAACAACATGTCTGATAAAGATTTTGCAGCCTTCTCCAAACAACTTCAGAGGTTAATGGAGAAGAAGCATTGTAAGAAAAGGCCTTCCAATTCCACCCATCACAGAAAGAACCAGTCTAATACTGACAGGTAAGGTTCTAAACATATTAAATATAACTCCTCTAAAGTAATTTTCTACTATTACAGCAAGCCTGGGCATGTGATAGCTGACTACCCAGAGAAGAGGAAGGAGACTGAGGAGAAGAAGTAGCACCAGCACAAAGGAAAGAAGGAAAATTCCTTGATTGCCAAGAAGGAAAAGAGTTGGACAGACTCATCATCTTCTGAGTCTGAAGAAGAGTAAGCCTATATTGGGCTAGTTACTGCTACTGTTAAAGATGAAGCTATTGCAGTAGAAGTCAATCCTCCAGGGAGGATAGGAATTAGAGCCCCTCTGACACTGTCAGACAGTGAGTCAGAGGTGGATGAAGATGTCCACAGTTGCATAAGGCTGATGGCAATGACAGATGAGGAAGACAACCAAGATCGGCCTGGTCAGAGAAAGGTACATCTATCACCTAACTCTGTTTATCTGTTTGAATTTGAGACTAGTCCTTGCTCAAAAGCCTCTTCACCATGTGGTGAAGAAGATTCTTGATCTGAAGGAGATGTCAATCAACTGATTGAAAAGTATGAATAACTTCTGAATGCCTTCAAGAAGGTCAAGAAGTTGTCAAAGAAGCAAGATAAAGATATCTCATCTCTTTAGCTTGCAGTTGCCCAACAGACGGTAACAACAAATCTGTTGGACCAGAAAGCTAGGGAAATTAGCCAACTGAAGTCCCTCTTGGACATTTAGGTAGCCTCCATCAAGCACAAGAAATGTCTCATCAGGGAGCTTGAAGATAAGCTTGAGAAGGAGAAAAGATTAGTGGATAGCTATTCTAAGCCAAGTACTGTCCTCCCCTTCATAGACTCCTTCTCTTCTCAAAAGGGCAAGAAGGGGTTGGGATTCAAGGAAAGCACAAGAGTTGCTCCTTCCAAAAGGAAGGGCAAATCCCAAGTTCTACCTCAATTTATTGCTTCTAAGCCTCCCATTCTTTTCAGAAAAGTTTTGATCCCTTCTAACAGGTATGACCAAGAAAGTTCTTATGGTCATTGGGAGAGGGGTTGTTCATCTGGAGTGAACAAAGATGTTCACTGTCATGATGAAAGTTTTGGCAGGGTGTGTGCAGTCAAGGCTGCTAATGAGAAATTTCAAATGGCCCAATCTGGACCATTTATCTTTGGTGCTTCTGCACCAACTCTCAAGAATATTGCTGCAGCCAAGGCTCAGAATCTAATATCAAAGGTTCTGACTAAAGGCAAGACTAAGAATCAAGCTGATCTGGGCATATCTGTAGCCATCAGAAGCATGCTTTCTGAAAAGAAGCTAGCTGCTGCTGGCACTCAGGGTAGACCAAATCAGCCAGCTATAAGACTTACCTTCAGTCAAATTCTGGCTGAAAGAAATCAGAAAAAGGCTGCAACACATCTTTCTCCTATCAAGGTTGCTGCTCATCAAGTTGCAGGGCCTTCATAGAAAAGAAGATATAGCATACATGATTGTTGGTGCTATGGTAAGATATGACATTTTTCCATTGACTGCTGGCATAATCCCAATGTGGCCAGAGCTAGGGTCAGTCCACCAGTAAGAAATTCTGTTGGTGGACATGTTCAGTTTTATGCTAACATGCACTTAGGACCTAATAGATATTGGGGTCCTAAGGTTAAGTAATTTGTATATTGCAGGATAGTTCAATGTGTTATACCCTTATATGGTACTTGGACAGTGGCTGTTCCAGGTACATGACTGGAACAAGGAGCAACTTGAAGGAGTTTACTTCAGTAAAAGATGGACCAAAAGTCATCTTTGGAGGTTCAGATAGAGGTATAACCAGAGGATATGGTAAGATCACAAATAGCATAGTCACCACCACCAAGGTGGCTTATGTTGAAGGGTTACAGCACAACCTTATAAGCATAAGCCAGCTTTCTGATCTTGGCTATGTAATTGTCTTCCACGAGGATGAGTGCCTAATTAGGAGGTCAAGTGACCAAGAGGTCATCTTGACAGACACTAGGAGTGGAAATGTTTATTGCTTGAACTTTCTATGTCTAGACATAGATTCTCCTATCTGTTTGGTGGCAAATGAGAAAGTCTCCTACTATGTCTAGTGGCACAAGAGACTAGCCCATTTGAATTTCAAGACTATTGGCAAGCTCTTCAGTCAAGAACTAGTTAGGAATGACCCTAATGTGAAGTGCTCTAAGGAGGGCATTTGCTCAGCTTGCCAAAAGGGTAAGCAGACAAAAGTCTCCTTTAAGGGTATTGGGACAAAAGACTTTGTGGGGTGCTTATACCTCTTGCACCTTGACCAATTTGGTCCAATGCCAATTCACAGTCTTGGTAGGAAAGTCTACACCCTTGTGGTAGTTGATGACTATTCCAAGTTTACTTGGGTGTTCTTTCTTAAGAAGAAGGATGAAACTCTTGATTTCTTCATGAGGTTTGTCAAGCAAATTTAGAATGAGCTTAGTTGTTCTGTGGTCAAAATCAGAAGTGACCTTGGGACAGAACTCTAGTCTGATAGCATGACAAAGTTCTATGAAGAGCATGGGATTCATTAAGAATTCTCTTCTCCTAGAACACCCCAGCAAAATGGGATAGTTGAGAGGAAAAATATAACTCTCATAGAGGCTGGTAGAACACTGTTGAGTGACTCATCTATCCCAAAATATTTCTAGGCTGAGGCAATAAATACTGCATGTCATGTCCTCAATAGAGCCTCTATTACCAAAGGCTACAAGAAGACTCCATATGAGATCATGAAGGGCAGAAAACCAAATCTGGGCTATCTCAGAATTTTTGGTAGTAAATGCTTTATGCTTCAAAATGGCAAGTCCTATGTGACTAAGTTTGCAGCCAAATCCTATGATAGAATATTTGTTGGTACAATAATCATAGCAAAGCTTATAGGATCTATAACTTGAAAAGCCAAGTTATAGAAGAATCAGTTCATGTAGTCTTTGATAAGTTTATCATGATTAACAATGGACTGCCTAGTTCCTCTTATAGTACTGTAGGTACAAGATAGATGATGGACAAGCCGACCATCAAGGAAGCATCATTAGTCATCCATGATGATATGGATACTCTAGAAGATCTACCTGGCACACTGGGAGTGGATGAAGATCAACAAGAAGATGCCCCTGTTGCTGAAAGAAGACTGCCACCTGCGGTCAAACATATAAGAGATCATCCAGCACACTACATCATTAGTGTGGCAAGTCATGGAGTAATGACAAGGAGCAAAAGTCAGAACACAACCATGTATTCAAGCTTTCTATCCCAAGCGGAGCCCAAGAAGTTTGAAGAGGCCAATATAGACCAACATTGGATTGGAGCTATGTAGGAGGAACTGAACCAGTTCAAGAGGTGCAGGGTCTGGAAGCTAGTTCCCAGACCTCATGGTCATAATATCATTAGAGTCAAGTGGATCTACAGAAACAAGCTTGATGAAAATGGAATTATAATTAAGAACAAGGACAGGCTAGTAGCTAAGGGGTACAAGCAAGAAGAAGGGATTAATTTTGATCAAACCTTTGGCCTTGTAGCAAGATTGGAGGCCATCAGATTATTCCTTGCATATGCAGCACACAAGGGATTCAAGGTCTACTAAATGGATGTGAAGTCATCCTTCCTAAATGGTGACTTAAAAGAAGAAGTCTATGTAGAGCAGCCTCCAGGTTTTATAGTTCCTAACTCACCTGATTTTGTTTATAGACTTAGGAAAGCTCTATATGGGCTAAAGCAAGCCCCTAAAGCATGGTATGAGACATTTTCCAGTTTCCTCATTGAGAACAAATTCTCAAGGGATAAAATAGACAAGACCCTATTCCTAAGGGAATCTAAGGGTAAGATCATTCTAGTCCAGATCTATGTAGATGACATCATCTTTGGATCTACTGATGACAACCTCTGTAAAAAGTTTGCTAAACTCATACAGGCAAAGTTTGAGATGAGCAGTATGGGTGAACTTAAGTTCTTCTTGGGCCTCCAAGTAAGACAAACTGATGATGGCTTGTCCATATCCCAGTCTAAGTTTACTAGGGAGTTAATCAAGAAATTTGGCATGGAGAATTCCTCCACCATGAGAACTCCCTTGGGGTCAAGTATGCTTGTAGGCAAAGATGAAGCAGGGAAACCTGTTGATGAAACTTTGTATAGAGGGATAACTAGCTCCCTTCTATATCTGACTACAAGTAGGTCAGACATCATGTATGCTACATGCGTTTGTGCTAGGTATCAAGCTTTCCCTAAAGAATCTCACTACTCTACAGCTAAGAGAATCTTGAGGTATCTTAAGTGCACTCCAGATCTTGGCCTTTGGTACCCTAGGAATGAGGATTTTGAACTAATTGGCTATTCAGATGTAGATTTTGCAGGCTGCAAAGAGGATAGGAAGAGCACATCTGGCACCTGTCAGTTCTTGGGATGGAGACTGGTATCTTAGAGCAGCAAGAAACAAACCAGTGTGGCAATATCAACTTCAGAGTCAGAGTACATCTCAATAGGAAGCTGTTGTGCTCAGTTGTTGTGGATCCAACACAAGCTTCAAGACTACAACCTCTAGATAAGTAGAACTCTTTTATTCTGTTATTCTATTAGTGTAATCTCTATTGTTAAAAATCCTATCTACCATAACATGACTAAGCACATAGAGATTAGATATCATTTCATTAGAGAGCATGTGGAATGTGAAGACATCACCCTTGAGTTTGTCCCAACAAACAAGCAAGTGGCTGACATCTTCACTAAGCCACTAGATAAAGCCAAGTTTAACACCTTCAAATTTGAGTTGGGTATGTTAAACTTAGTATAGCTTCAGTTACTCCTCATCTGGTTGCAAACCATTTGGCTTTATGCAGATAGGATGGTCCTTTAAAGAAATGAAGATTCTCCAATTAAGGGGGAGCAAGTCAAGCACAATTCTGACATTTCACTGCTGTCTAATTGAGGGGGAGCAGGTGATAAGATGATTAGTTGATCAGGTGCATCCTACTAGCTATTTGCTATAGTCAAAAAGGGGGAGAGGATAAGATGATCAGATAAGTAAGGCAGCAGCAAGGAAGCAGGAATTCAGGGGAAGCAGATGGCAGATGCAGTAATGTATTCTGCAAGCAGGGAAGTGTGGTAACTATAGATCACATCTTAATTATTTAGTTTTCATTTATTATACCTTGTGATGCATGGTTCTGTGTATATCATTGTCTTTGCTTAAGAGTTTTGAATTCCTCAAATAGGGGGAGATTGTTGGGTCCATTGCCCATAATGTCCTGGATTTGAGTGAAGTCAATATTATCAATGATATTCACATGTCTGTAGATGACTATGATAGGTCAGGTAGCCTAAGTGTCTAGGTCAGGTAAACACCTACCTAAGGTATGGGATGACAGAAATCTTTCTAAGTCCACAGACATTGAGTGAAGGAACATCACTCAACGCCAGATGACTTATAGCGTTGAGTGTAGCCTATACTATCATAACCTAAGTTGGAATGAGCTAAAATGTGGCTAAGTCCACATGCAATGAGTGAAGTCAACTCACTCAATGCCATGCTACTAAAGAGAAAGTTGGCTAAGTGTTTTGGTATTGAGTGATGAAGACACACTCAACGCCATTCAACAAAAAGGTTGTAAGTTGAAATGGTTAAACTAAGTTAACATTTCATCGAGCTCAGCTCGCATTTCATCGAGCTAAGTTCTGAGCTTGAGTTTTGAGTTTGACGAGCTCAGTTCAGAGTTCGTCAAACTCAGCTCACATTTCTTCGAGCTAAGTTCAGAGCTTGAGATTCTAAGTTCGTCGAGCTCGGTTGAGAGTTCGTCGAACTAAGTTCAAAGTTTGTCGAGATCAGATTCACCATTCGTCGAACTCAGAAAGACTGTCTAAACCCAATTCTTTTTAAATATAGAAAATTGACTAAGGTAGAAAGCGTTGAGTGAGGCATGCTCACTCAATGCTCTCAACGCTTCAGTTGCTGAAGAAGCAGAAATTTGGTTAAGGAAAAAAGCGTTGAGTGGAGGTTACTGACTCAACGCTATCAATGCCTTGTGAAGATAGAATTTTGTCTAAGGGATTTGGCGTTGAGTGATGTTTACTCACTCAATGCCAAGCAGCTGAAAGCTGATAAAGCAAGATTGGCATTCAGTGGAGCTGAATCACTCAACGCCTAGGATCAGACTTCATATTCTAAGTTATTTGGCATTGAGTGAAGGTTACTCACTCAACTCCAAGTGATAGTGAATCTGTCTAAGTGTTTTGGCGTTAAGTGATGTTTACTCACTCAACTCCTATTCTCTGATGCTCGATTTTGGCTAAGTCCACAGGTGCTGATGTCAGCAAAATCGACAAAGTCAACTAAGGTAAAATCAGACACGGGGAAGCTACACTATACGACAAAACTTGTCGTTAAGCTATTGTACGTCTTCTTCCATTAAAGTAAGGCGCAGCTGGAAGTTGCAGGTGGGGCCCACTGATATCTAAGAGCCGTTGATCGGCAAACTACAAAAGAAAGAGATAGAGCCAAGATAAAGATAACTTTTAGGGCATATATTATTCAAAAAGGAGAGCAGCCATCTTCATCTTCTTTGCCATTTCGCTGCATGTGAAAAGCTTGAAGCTCCCCAGCAAGAAAAGTTATGTTAGCTGTGCAAGTCTCCATATGGCACAACAGATTCAGAATCTGTTCTGAATAAAGAAGAACCTTCATTCTTTGGCAGGTTCAGTGAGCTGTTTGAAGACTCAAGATCTTTAGCCTTCAGTAGCAAGTTCAGAAGTTATCTTCTGAGTTCCTCCGGCAAATCCTTTCCCTGCTGTGAGGAGAGTTGGAGCAGAAAGTTTTCTGCTCAAGTTGTTGACACAGAGAAATTTCTCTGTGTCAAAGTTAATTAAACTATTTCTTTTTGTAGGATCTTTCTGGATCTGAGCTGTAGGACCTTTGGGTTTGAGGTAGGGCAAATTTGTCTTAGCTGTAGGAGAGTGCTGCTCTCTGAGGTAGGTGAGTTTTACTCACTAAGTAGTAGGGTAGTTTTGCCTGAATTATAGGAGAGTGTATCTCTCTGAGTTGTAGGATCAAGCTTGCTCTGAGGTAGGGCTATCCTCCATAGCCTGAGTGGTAGGGCTTAAGTGCCTGAGGTAGGTGATACTTGTATCACTGAGTGTAGGCCTTTATGGCTGAGGTGTAAGTCTTGGAGGAGACTGAGAGATCCTAAGGGATCTGAGGTGTAAGCTCCTTGGAGCATTGGTTTGGAGAAGTGACTTGACTAACAGGAAGTTAGCAAGGTGGGAGGAAAGTGGATGTACCCATAATTTTGGGGAACCACTATAAAATACTTGTGTGTTTTTCTGTGTTTGCTTTTATTTTCTTAATTGCAGGTGATAAGGACAAGCTCTAGATCACGATAAGTTAAAAGCTAAAAGAAACAATCAAGTGATTCAAAAAGACTCTCAAAATACCTAAGAAGACCTATTCACCCCCCATCTAGGTTGCTAGCTACCTTGAAGATTAGATCTTTCAGAGGCCAGTGGTTGTGCTGGAGCTTTGCCCTTTCCTTTGGGATTGGCAACTCTTGTAGATCCCTTGAATCCCAACCCCTTCTTACCCTTCTGGGAAGTGACAGTGTCTATCAAGGGAAGCATTGAACTTAACTTTGAATAACTAACCACTATCCTCTTTTCCCTCTCTAGCAGCACTTCTAGGTCCATTATTTTGTTTTCCTGGTACTCTATGGTGTTTATTTGAATGAAGGAAATTATTTCCAGCTCATTGATTTCTTTCATTTTCTGATCAACCAGTGAAGCTGAATCATTATGCTGGGAAGCAGCAAGCTGAAGGGAGGAAATTTCCTTAGCATGTTTCTTAGCCAGCAACTTGCTTTTCCTGAAATCCCTCAAAAGGACACCATATTTGTCAATTAAAGAATCTACATCTTCCTCAGATTTAGAATCTCTTTCAGCTCTTGATGAATGAGCTTCAGAATCTGGGCTGGTCTCATAGCCTGACTCATAAGAAGACTTGGACAGAGAATGTA
Organism: Platanthera zijinensis; assembly: GCA_039513925.1. Taxonomy (NCBI): domain Eukaryota; kingdom Viridiplantae; phylum Streptophyta; class Magnoliopsida; order Asparagales; family Orchidaceae; genus Platanthera; species Platanthera zijinensis. Next base: position 257,731,138 of record CM077079.1, read on the forward strand.
TCTTTTGTTGACCAGGCTGTTCCTGGCTGGATTCTTCATCAGTCCATGACAACAGCTGTCTTCTTCTTCTTCTTCTTCATCCACCTCTGAATCATTGTCTGACTGTGATAGAGGGGCCCCGATTCTAATTTTGGCAGCAGGATACTCTTCCTCTTCTTTTAGCATAACAGCAACTAACCCAATGTAGGCTTCATCTTACTCTTTTCTTTCTGACTCTGATGAGGAAGAGTCAGTCCAGCTCTTCTATTTCTTAGCAATGTAGAATTCTCCTTCTTACCTTTATGCTGGCGACACTTCTTCTCCCCAGCTTCTTTTCTTTTGACAGGGCAATCGGCTATTACATGCCCTGGCTTGCTATAACAGTATCAAATGATCTTAGATGAAACATGTTTACTTGGTTTGGAATCATACCTGTGCTCCTTGGAGGATTTCTTCCTGAGATGTGAGGAGGATGAAGGCCTGCTTTTCCAATGCTTCTTCCTCATCAACTTCTGGAACTGCTTGGAGAAGGCAGCAAAGTCCTCATCAGACATGTGGCAGTCTTATGTGCTTGTCTCTTACCTTTCTAAGTCAGATTCAACATCCCTCCTTGGTGGAGAAGGTGTCTTTCTTCTGCTCCTCCTTATGGATTCAGCTTTGAAGGCCACAGATTTTTCTTTGGCCACAGATTTGCTATTTTTCTCCTCCTCCTTCCTGGCAGTCAGTTGCATTTCATAGGATAGTAGGTTTCCAAATAGTGTTGGTGGTGGAGTGTCTGCAAGTTTTGTCACGTCTCTGATGGTACAGATTTTAGTATCCCAGTCTCTAGTTAGAGACCTGAGAAACTTGTCATTCAGCTCATAAGTGCTGAAACTCTGCCATATGTCCTCAAATCATTGACTATTCTGAAAAATCTCTCATAGAAATCAGCTATGTTGTCAGTCTTGCTTTGCCTGAAAGCCTCATACTCAGATCTAAGATTGGATCTTACAGAAAATAGAAGTGATTTGAAACAATCAGACACCAGAGAAATTTCTCGGTGTCTGTCTTCCTGGGCTAAAAATAAGTCTGCCCTAACCTCTTCTTCACGACAATAAGTTAACAGATATCTTTAGAAGAATCGCAGCTTGTTCTGGAAGTAACTTACAGAAACCTCTACCTCTTCTATTTCAGGAATCAGTCCCGACCTTGCTGTCACAGGTGAAAATCGCAGCAGCTATCTCTTTTTTGCTTTTAGGTTGACTGAACTGAACAAGACCTTCAGGCTCGGCAGCAATGGCAAGGAAGAAGACGATGTTTAGCCGCAATGCAAAATCAGAAAACCCTAATTGCTTGTTGTCGACTCAGCCAATCTTTTTCTTTTATTGATTGTCGATCAACGGCTATTTGCATTGTGGGCCTAACCTTAATTGCCGATTTACCACCTTCCATTTGCAGAATACGATAACAAGTGGCCATCGACGCCATCAATGACATACTGCATCTTTCCCGCAAAGAATTTAAACTACGTTGACTTTGTTGACTTTTGTTGACTCATGCTGACGTCAACCATTTGGGACTTAGCCAAATTCACAGAATTACTCCAGGCGTTGAGAGCGTTGAGTGAATGTCCATCACTCAATGATTCTGGACTTAGTCATTTCTTCAGTTCATTCAGGCGTTGAGAGCATTGAGTGAATGTGCTTCACTCAATGAATCTGGACTTAGTCATTTCTTTAGTTCATCCAAGCGTTGAGAGCGTTGAGTGAATGTGCTTCACTCAACATTTTTTGCCTTAGCTTAGTCTTCAGCCCTTTCTGTATGCTTGGCGTTGAGAGCGTTGAGTGAGTAAGCTTCACTCAACGCCTTTATACTTAGTCAAATTTCCTTCTGTCTGAAGGTGTTGAGTGAGTTAGCCTCACTCAACGCTTTTTGCCTTTGCTTCTGAAATCTAGCATTGAGTGTGTTTAGTGAACTGGCTTCACTCAACGCTTCTGGACTTAATTGATTTCTTTGTTTTCTCTTATGTTGATAGCATTAGCTTGAATCAAAGCTTTTTGATCTTGGCGTTGGGTGAACTGGCTTCAGTCAATGCTTCTGGACTTAGTCAAATTCTGTCCTTCCTTCTGGCGTTGAAAGCTGGAGCTTGTCTCAACGCTTTCTTTCATTTGGCATTGAGTGAACTAGCTTCACTCAAAGCTTTTGTACTTAGACAGATTTTCCTGTCTATCTCCTTTGGCCTTAACAGAATCAGTATGGCGTTGAGTGAACTAGCTTCACTAGACGCTTCTGGACTTAGAATCGTTTCCTTTGGCAGAAACTCTGTGGCTTTGACAGAATGAGCTTTACTAAACGAATAAGCAGTATGGTGTTGAGTGAGTTGACATCACTCAACGTTGAGGACTTACTCGATTTTTCTTCTTGCTGATGCATAGGCTTTAACTGTCCACACCTGACTTGGCACTTTTTGGCTCATGGCATTGAGTGAACTAGCTTCACTCAATGCTTGTGTACTTAGTAGAATTTCTTGCTTGCCGACATCTTTCCTTGACCTCTGGTGATGAGTGAGCTTGCTCCACTCAATGCCTGTGGACTTAGTAGTATTTTTCTGCCCATATTTCTTTCTTAAGGCAGCTGGCGTTGAGTGAGCTTGCTCCACTCAACGCCTGTGGACTTAGTGTAATTTCTGCCTGATCACCAACTTGCTTGGTGTCCACCTGTCCAATCAGTGTAATAGGGACTGATCTACATGCATAAACTCAAACACACATCAAACACAACTAGTGTGTGTCAATGACTTGTTTGACTTCTTATAAATCTAAGCCATTTGGATAAAATGGACCCAACATGAAGCTTAACAAATAACACCTTAGCCCAGCAACGGGACCCGTCTGCAGTTTTGATAACCACCCAGTTCCAATCCAGGGAATTATAACCCTGCCCGTCACAATGAGTGAATTCCCAAGGAAAGCTACGCACAATGTCCACTTCGTCGTCATAGATTCAAGCTCGACCTACAACGCCATCTTTGGAAGACCAGTCCAGTCTATCTTCTGGGAAATCACATCAATTCCCCGCATAATAATGAAATTTCTAATCTCCGGAGGAGTAGACATTGTTCGTAGGGATAAGGAAGAAGCTCACGCATCCTACAAAAAGCGGGCAGAGCCAGCAGCTGCCACCACCTTCAACATCGACGATATTGAGCTACATAATGCAACAAACCCCTAGAAATGGTGTTCCCGCTGAAAAGAAAGGACCCATCCCCGTGCGTTGATCTTGAAAAACCTATGATACGCTTATCCTTAATTTATTATTTTTTTATTCATGTTTTTAATGATTTCTTGTTTCTTGTTTTCCATTTCATATTGTAAAGGGCGCAAGCTCAGACTCGCGCAAACTATCTTTTATTCTAATATTTCATTGTGTTTCCTTCAGTAGAGCCTGATCTATTTCAAATAAAGCCGCGAGACTGACTCACACAAAATAGATAAGTCTCCGCATGCTGTTTGAATGACCAAGCTCTTCACCGACCCTGCCTTTCTACGCCTCATCATCTCCTGGGCCTGCCCCCTCGCAATCGATTTCAAACAAAGTCGCGAGCCCGAATCGTGAAAATTAGGTAAGACTATGTATGCAGTTTGAATGACCAGGCTCTTCATCGAACCTGCCTTTATAAACCTCAACATCGCCCGGGCTTGCCCCCTCGCGATCAATTGCAAATAAAACTGCGAGCCTGACTTGCGCAAATTAGGTAAGACTGGGCATGCGGTTTGAATAAGCAAGCTCTTCGCTGACCCTACCTCTCTACACCTCACAATCGCCCGGGCTTGCCCCCCTCGCGATCAATTTCAAATAAAGTTGCGAGTTTCACTCGCGCAAATTAGGTCAGACTGCGCATGCGGTTTGAATGAGCAAGCTCTTCACCAAACCTGCCTTTCTATGCCTCATCCTCGCTAGGTCCTGCCCCCTCGCGATCAATCCCAAACAAAGCTGCGATCCTTACTTGCGTAAAATAAACAAAACCGCGAGCCTGACTCACACAAAACAAACAAATCCACGAGTAGGTGATGGTCAGTATCGATTAAATGAAAGAAGACAAAGAAAAAATTCTTGCATGCATCTAGGAAAATACTGATATCTTTGCTTGAAGCACGTAGGACATGCCTGGAGTCCTCGCAGACATCGCATGTCATACCCTCAACTTGGAGCAGGGGACCTGTAAGTCCTCCTCCCCCAACCTTAGACTAGGTCAGGTCAGAGACGGCCTTACTGCCCAAGATGTCCACCCAGTGCTTCCTAAGAGGCAACAACCCACTATACAAATTACAAGTTTGCCGCCTTGCCTGACTTGAATCATAACATACACATCACATCATAGAAATGCAGAAGCAATAATAGAATACCACAAAATATATAATATATATATATCAAAATAAGCAAATGTCGTAGCCACTGTTTATACAACAAGCCTGTAGGCTGCAAAAGACAACATCTACTAATACTCTTTCACTCACTAACCTGTGCGCTAAAAACTCAAATCGCGGAAGTCTGGAGATGACGGGGGTACCTCTGCTCGAGTAGTCCTATCAGCTGGCACGTTAGCCATGATAGCTGGACATCATAGCGCTTCATCTCCTGTGAATGGTTATTAAAATAACCGTTAGTCATAAAGGTAAGTAGAATAACATCTCCTCCACGGATTCATATCCTGGGGACCAGCTCACGCACCCAAACAAAAGTGAATAGCCGAAGCATGAGAGGGTTGGTACAACATTTCATTTATAAAGGCTAGGAGCAATTATCTGTACGAATATACAGCATAATATAACTGGAAATAGTAGCATCTTAACCGTCAGTTATATTAGAAAATGCTCCACTAGCTATCAATATGACAGGTAATCATAACTTATTATACAAATCGCTTATTTAAACCTTCCAACACTTTGTAGGTGTTTAAAACCCACGCACACACCCTATGTCAACATTGTATGGACCGTTTCTCTTTAAGCATGGTAGCGAGCCCCGCGGGCCTCATCGATGTGGCTGTCGGTGATAGTGGCCAGTAATGCCACTTCTGGGTGTGGTCGTACCGCACTTCCCAGGCCCTAACGTATAACCTCTTGTACTCTTGTATGTGAGCAATATCTGATAATTCTAAATTTAGGCCGGCCAGTGGAGGAAACCCAGTGGGGAGAGAAATAACGGCCAGTCACCTGCGGTACACATCTCCCTATTGCCATGAGTCGCCGACCTTCCCATACCGGTATGAACGATCTGCGTAAGTGACTGACCAACCACAATTTATCGCAAGAAATTTACAAGCATTCAATAATAATATAACCGATACGCATTGGGTCTATGGTGTCCTTCCCTACTATGCTTAAAATAATTCGGGCAAGCGGCCTTCGACTTAACTCTTAGTGAGGAGCATGGTAGCACTTATTTGAGGATAACTCTGGAGGAATGACTCAACTCCCGTTATCCCCAACTAAGGATCAACCTTAGTCAACTACTTTTCAGAGCAGGACCCGCACTTAAAGTGCTAAAATAGTAAATTGCAGGAAATATAAGTGTGATAATAAAGCTGCTGAGAATATAAGTTGAAGAATTGAAATACTAAATTGAAATATGACTAGTATGAAACTAGAATGTGTTGTACAAAAAGAACTGAAAATAAGTACTGAAAGGAACTAGACCAATACGAGACTAGATTATTACTTAAAAGAAATGAACTGAACTGAAAGAAATAAGTAGGACCAGTACAAGACTGGAGTACTGGAAAGGAAGTACTGAGCTGAAATAATGCAAGACTTGAATAAATAAATAAGAAAATGATTAGTAGTGCAATCACTCCGATTAGGAGGCTTCAGTTTCATCTCCATTCTTAGGAGGTAAATTCAGTCCATCTATGTTCATATGAGGCAAGTCCAATTCCATCTTCGTTCATAAGAGGCAAGTTTTGTTCTATTTCTATTTTTAGGAAGCTTCTTTTGAGTTGCACCCATTATTAGGATCTGATAATAGTTTAGTTGCACCTTTCAATTATTACTTAATCAGATTGAAGAAGCTTATTATGGGTTGCACCTTTATTATTCATTCGAGAATAATTATCAACTTATTTGCTCACGTCGGATCCAATCTGAGCATCTTTTTAGAGAGCACATTTTTCCTTGAAATTCAACCTCGAAAATCATTTCCAAACGTAGGGGAAATTCTTTTCCCGAGACGAGGTTGGGCATTTCACCTTCCAAGATTACCCCAAGATATCCGAGAGTTATTTCAAAAACGAGGCGCTTACTGGATTTAAAAAAAATCCTCGAAACACTCTGAGTTGATATCTCTCCTCGATAAATCTCGTCGATCATTTATTTTGAACTCAATATTCAATTAAAAGCACAATCACGCACGCCAATTCTCTTTTTCCGAAAAATTTAAACACATCGTTTTTAAAGCGCGACTTTAGACTCCGAGAATTTGGAAAATCTTCAATTTTCACCCCAAAGTCCCAAAATTTTAATACAATATTAAAGAGGGCCTAAAATGTGTCTAAATTTTTTTCCAAAACTTTTTGAGCATTTTTGAGACTATAAATTGGCCAAATAATTCTAATTTAGGCTTTTAAGCTATCAAATCAAATCATAAAATTGCCAAAAGCTTGGTGGAGATTGCCCTCATTGGGGAAACAAGTTTCATGTTCAAAATATTTTTCATAGGAGTTTAGATTTTCCTAAAAAATCCTAAAGTTGTTACTAAATAATTGGTCAGCAAATAGCCTTCAGAGGCTCATTTTGTGGCTGAGATAGAGCTAAACATGGTAAATTTCCTTCTTTCCCCACAACGGATCGGGCATAGTTCCATTGTGGGGTCAAGAAAATTCCGAGGTGCATAATTTAATGATATTGTGGCCGTCTGATCTTCTTGATGGAGATCGGATGGTAGCTGCTCTGTGTCGACGGTTATAGTGATAATGGGCTCTACTACCATCGACCGACAGCCGGATCACACTGATGGTACCCTCGATCGTCTTGATGGTGGCCGACGATCAACTTGGCGGTGGTCCGGCGGCCCGGCACTTCCGACAACCTCCAAAAATTCTCATCCCGAGAGCAAGGTGGCGCAGCTACTCTACTCCCGGTGATGCCGCCCCGCCCCGCCTCTCTAGTGGCTTTCCAGCCATGACACCACCCCGACTGGTATGCCGGGGGCCAGGCTTCTCTTCGGCGGTGCCCCGGCATCCTAGCACTGGTTGTCGCCGCTGTAGAGAATTAAATAGAGAAAAGAATAATTCTCGGGTGCTACCGGAGCGGCGAATTTCGGCAGCACCACGTCCCTCTGCCACTGAGGACTAACACCCTCCCAGCACCATCACCGGTACTGGGCAAGGTTTACCACTTGCGGACACTACCCGAGCTGGAGTTTGGCTTGTGTATTCTCCATAATTTTTAATTCTTTTAATTTTTCATCCATTGCTACCTATTCCTGTAATAAATTTCTGGTGGAAGTTTCCTCCCCTAGGAACAAGCACAAGTTTCATAAAATACTACATGCATGGATTCTTCAATCTTAAGTGTCCTTTTATTATAGAACCTATAGTCTTTGCTAGATAAGGAATATCCCAAAAATATTCCAACATCAAATTTCTTATTAAATTTGGCAAGATAACTTTTCCAATTGTTAAAGATATAACAAACACTGCCAAATATTCTGAAGTAAGAAAACTTAAGTGGCTTACCTTTCAAAAGTTCATAAGGTGTCTTTAGTTTTGTCATGTGAATAAGACTTCTATTCAGAACATAATTAATAGTGTTAACTATTTCATCCCAAAAGGACCTAGGCAGATTAGACTCTACTAACAAAGGTCTTCTAGCTTCAATTAGTGTTCTATTTTTCCTTTCAACAACTCCATTTTGTTGAGGAGTTATGGAAGTATAAAAGCTTTTCCTTATCCCTTCATCTTCTCAAAATCTACAGATCAACTGATTTTCAAACTCTGTGTCATGATCACTTCTAAGCAATGATACTTTAGTATCAAATTCAGATTGGATCTGTTTAAGGAATTTTATGAAATTTTAAGACTTCGCTTTTAAAAAGAACACCAAATTGAACCTTGAAAAGTCATCCACAATAACAAATGTAAAATACTTACCTCCTAAACTTTGAATGGTAAGAGGACCAAATAAATCCATATGTAGTAAATATAAAATTTTGGGATAATCATTCTTACCAATAGGTTTAAAAGAAGATTTTACCGATTTTCCCAATTGGCAAGCTCTACATGGATTCATCTTTTTGTATTTACCTTTTGGTAATCCTCTTACTAGCTCATCTTTTGATAGCATTGTTATGGTCTTGTGTTTTAGATGACAAAGCCTCTTAGGTCATAGCTCATTCATGTCTATTTCTTTGGACCATTTTTGTCCTTAAAATTTATCAGCATATCTCTTTGTCCAGCCATATGTTTGAAGCATCCACTGTCCAAATACCACTGTTGATTTATGGAAGGATAACTTTTTTCTGCACATGAATTTAAACATTAGTTGGGATCCAGGTTACCTTGGACCCATTACTTCTTTTTCCATTGTAGGGAGTAATAAAAGTATATGATGGTCTTTTATAATATCTCTTAGGATAAAAGAGTGTTGGTCTATTAAACCAATAGGTTATAGTTTCATGACCTTTGATATAACAAACTTTGCAAACATCATTCATAGAATTACATTGATAAGAATAATTGTTATTTAGGGATATGCCTCGAGTTGAAGTCGACACAATATTTGGAATACGTCGATTTGAAGTCAACATTTCACAAGAGTTCTGTTGATATGAAGTCGACACATGTTCCTGATTTATTGAAACTACTGACTTCTGTTTCTTATCTATCAATAATTGTTTATTTGCAACACTTTTTCCTTTAATTTTTCTCTTATCATTATCATAATTTGAATAATTATTATGGACTATTGTAGATGGTACTTCTTTTGCCTTAATTAAAGATACAAGAATTTTTCATGCAGGTTTATTATCAATTACTACAATCCTGTTAGGTTTTGCTCCTAAGACCAGATGATCAAACCTTTTCTTAAGGTTTTCAGTGATATTCTTAAGCTGATTACTCCTTCCATTCAAGGAGTCTTCAAAGACTTTTGCCTTTGATAGTTCTTCTTTTAATAAAGTATTTTTTTCTGTTAGCTTTCTAATCTGTTCCTTTAAAATATTTATCTCAATTTCTAAATGCTTATATTGTTTTATTTGCTTAATATTATTTGGACAGTCTTCATACATTTTCAATTTTTCCTTAATAATTTGATTTCATTTTCCAATTTTATTTGATCAATGCAAAATTATCTAAAATATATCTTAAAATCATTAGAAGTAAAATCTATATCTTCAAAATAATCTGATACCTCATTTGAATCATGATAAGATTCTGTCTCCAATGCCATGAGAAAAGCTTCCTCAACAGCCTTTTCTTCTTCTGTATCTGATGAAGAACTGGAATCTGAGTTTGTGTCACTCCAGGTTTCAGTAATGAAACCACTTCCATTTCTCTTATCCTTCTTCTTCAGATATTTTTTCTTTTGATCCTTTGAGCTAGATCTTTCCTTTTATTGTTCTGGAAACTCAGTTGAAATATGTCCAAAATTTCTACAGGTAAAGCAAGTTTTGTCCTCATTAGGAGTTTTGTCAATCTTTAGTTTTCCCATACTTCTGTCTCTTCTTCTTGAACCTTCTGATTTAATCCATTTTCTGAATCTTCTTGCCAGAAGATTGAACATTTCATTTTATGTAATAGATGGTTCATCTTCAGAAACTTTGAAGGCTACTGATTTTTATTTTAATGATAGGCTATTCTCTTTTGCTTCAGTTTTAGCTCGACTTTTCAATAGTTGTTCATATGATTTCAGCTTTCCAAGTAGAGCATCTGTAGTAATATCTTTATGACATCTAGCTTCTCTTATTGCCCAAATTCTAGAGTCTCATGTACTAGGGAAGCACATGAGTAACTTGTCATTTATTTTTGTAAGATATATGTCTTTGTTCAATCCTTTTAAATCATTAATTATCATGCTGAATCTGTCATACATCTTTTCTACAGATTCATCAGATTTTTTCTGGAAATTTTCATAGTGTGAGATTAAAAGTGATCTTCTATCCTCCATTTCATCTGCACTTCCATCAATAATTCTTGATAGAGATTCCCATATCTCTTTTGCTGAGAGACATTCTGCAATCTTTTGAAATATGTCATCTGACATGGTAGAGACTAAGATATTTATGGCTTTTGCATCATAATCTTTAATTCTCTTTTCTACATCATTCCATTCATTTCTTGGTACTGATTCTACAGTTATATTACCTTTTGCATCCCTTCTATATAATATTGGTGGTCCTGTCAAGATTGATTCAAAAATTTCTTCATCAATATAGTTCATATACAATCTGATCCCGACTTTCTAGAGTGTAAAATTATCAAGATTACACACTGGTTGTCTAGTTGATGCAAATCCATTGAAAGAATTTGAAGCCATTATAGTAAATGTGTATTTGAATATATTGTTGCAACATAAATGATTTTTAAATCAAGGTGTTAACCTTATTATAGATTAATCTCCTATAAATTAGCATATTGATGATCAACCTCCCTCTGATACCAATTGAAATGAGAAAACAGTTGCTATAATCTTCACAGTTTTCTCTAGAGGGGTTAGTAGAGATTAAAAATTATCTTAAAATACTTAATTCTAATCACAGAATTTGCATTCATATAAACAATTATCCAGAATCAAATTCAGTAAAGTAAAACCACATCACAACACCAAAAAATAAGACAAAAACAAAATCACAGAAAACACAAGGATTATAGTGGTTTCCCCTCAATCTAGGTACATCCACTCTTCTAACTCCTTAGTAGGAATTCATTATCACAGTGTCTGAGTCTTTTGATCAGGAGACTCTTAGAACCACACCAGATCTTTTGATAAGGAGATCTTGAACTAATTATAATTCGAGTCTTTTCTTAAGAAGACTCTTAGAACCTCTCACAGAATCCTTTGATGAGGGATTCACAAAACTCTTTTTCCCAATACAAAAAGTAAAATAAGAGAAGATTTGAGCTAGAATGATTCTTCTCTTTGTGCCCTCTCTTCAGATTTCTAAGGACAATTAATGATGATCTCTAGAACTTCTAATGAATCATTGAATATCAAAATATCAAAGAATATATGTCCAATCTCCAGATGATCTTTCAAAACCTTCTCTGAATCTGATGCAATTTCTTCTCGAGAAGTACTAATTCTCTAATCATACTTAACAACTATCAAAACCAATCATTTGATATTGGAAGTGATTCAATTGATGATGATGATATTCCAAGCTTTCTCTGTCAAATTCAATCTTCCCACAATCTGATTTATATTTTCTTGATCATTTGCTTATTGATAATCAATTTGATAAACTATGATAGATCACTTATCTGTATTGTTATTTCTTTATAACTCATCATATATATAGATCGACTGCCACTAATGTCTCCAAGAATCTGTTATGTAAACCCTTGTTGATTTAAAATAGATTGAAATCACAAAACAAATTATGTTAAGAAATCCAGTCGACGTAACGTCGAGTTCTAGTCAGAGAAATATCGATGTCTGACTATCTGTATGAAAAATCTCTGTAGTCGACATTTCGTTGATATCATGTCAAAGTATATGTCGATTAAATCTGTAAGTGACGTCGACTTATCCATATTAAGTTGCACTGACTTATATTCAAAGTAACGTCAAATTCTAGTCAACATTGCGTCGAGATCTAGTCGATGTATGTTAGGAATTTATGATTTTTCTCTTCAATTTAGTATGTCTTGTATATATCCTTTATATCAATGATACCCTAGGACATCTAAGACAAAATTACCCTCTCTATATATCATGGGTAATAGACCTAGGTTGTAAAATCACTAAATATAATTTTTTAAGCTAAATCACAAGGGTTTTCCCAATACAAAGGAAAGCTCAGTCTTTCAAGTTTCTCTATATACCCAATTATCTTGAGTACGTGAGTCCTTACTGGGTCTCTATCTCCCATCTTGCACTATAGCAATGCCCTGGAGATGTCAAAACTCTCTTGCCGAGCCTGCCCCTGAAACATTTTCTTTAGGTGCTTGACCATCTAATAACATGTCATGCTCTCATGTTGCTTCTGAAGCTCAGAGTTCATAGTGACAATCATGAGACATTCGACATCCAGGAAATTGCCATAATACTTATTGTAAGTATCTTTATCTGCCCGAGGGGCAGTAGTGGCTGGCTCAGCAGGGGGTCTTCTTCCAAGACATAGAGCTTGCACTCTTACCGTAGAATAATTCTCAGGTTCCTGTACCAGTCCAAGAAATTTGTCCCATTTAGCTTATCCTTCTCAAGGATAACTCTCAGGGACAGGGTAGAGTGCGATACACTTGCCATTGAAATTCTATAAAGAATTTATGCAAAGTAAAATTTTGTACTATATTTTAAAATACATTTTATATTTTAATATGAACTTTAATAAAAAAAACTCCCACTATTTTAATCAAATTGATAACTCTCAATATCAATTCAGAGAGTTAATGCGAGCTTCTCAAGGGGAGCAACCTTTTTACTGAATTGGGAGTTACACAATTGGGGAAAAATTAATCCCATAACTCTCAAAATTTATTAACCAGATTTTATAATGAATCCCATGAATTAATTGGGATTTACTCATCATGCTAATATCAATGTGCCAAGGGTGAGACCAGGTTAGCGACATGAAGTTACAAGACAATCTGGTCAACTTATCATAGGCCTCGACCGTTCAAGTGACTGAATTAACTCGCATTCATAGGAGTCTGAGTAGACTAATTTTGGTGTATGACTCTATTGAGATGTCTCGATGAATTGAGTCCACCAAATGAAAAAATTCTAACATTCTCCCACTTGGACTTACATTCATCATAATTTATGACGTTACATATAAAATCTTCACTAAACTTAAGGGTACTATTAGCGAACGTGATATTAAGCATATACTCTTATGTCAATCCGGTCCAATCGAATCTTTCACTCTGAATCATAGTAGCAACAACATCATTGAGCGACACAAAACCTTCTATAGTCATAACATCTTAAAGATTTAATCGACATGGATAGTATGCAGTTAGAACTTAGAACACCGGAATGAAGATTGTGCGCACAATTGTTAATCCAATTTAGTAGTTAACCAAACTCCTCAAATTAATGCACTAAAACATGTTATGAGAAGTTTTTAAATGTTCAAAAGAACAAGTATGACCAATCTTAATATTTTAATTAATGTGTTAAATAGACATATCAAGGCTTTACAAAAATGAAATGAAATGCCCTAATCCTTATACTCAGACTAACACTCGTTTGATTCTTTTAAATGAAGTGTGATATATCACATAAACTTTTTGAATATCGAAACTTAATGATACTCAATTTATGAATATTTTTAATGTTTGAATTCAAATAATTATCCATGAATTTAAACAAAGTGCAAAATGAATAACAAATGAATGAATTGGAGCTTTATATAGTCTCCCATTAATCTAGCATATCAATCGACTTCATAAGCCTCATACTGTATGCATGCTTTTGAAATATATTAGGGTGAAGTCCTTTAGTAAGGGAATTAGCTACTATATAATCTATTCTTATATGCTCCACTATAATGTCATCTTTCTTAACCAATTCCTTAACCGTTAAGAATTTAATTTTAATATGCTTGACCCTGTGATACTTTTATTGCTCATCGAGAACATAACTGCAAAAATATTATCACAGTACAACTGAATGGGTCCAGCTATATAATCGACAACTATTAATTCATTAATGAAATTCTAAAGTCACACTACGTGAGTAGAAACTCCAAAAAGAGCAAAAGACTCTGCATGGCTTGTGGATGAAGTAATTAGTGTCTGTTTGAAACTCTTTTATGAAATGGCCCCACCATCAAACTTAAAAATATAATCTGAAATAGTCTTTCTATTATCCTCACACCCGACAAAGTTAGAGTTTGTATACCCCATTAATTCGAGGGTTTGTACTTTATGGTAGACTAACTTAATTAAGATCTTTTGTTCCTTTTTGATACCCCAATACCTTCTTGGTAGCCACACAATGTGTTAGTCCTGGGTTTGACTGATATCTGCTTAGAAGTCCTACTCTGAAGACAATGTCTAGTCTGGTATAGACTTGGACATACATTAAGCTGCCAACCGTACTAATATAAGGTATATTCTCCATGCACTCTCTCTACATCATTCTTGGTGCATTATAATAAGCTCAATTTATCACCCTGAATTACTGGTACATCATCAAGCTTAAAATCAATCATGCTAAATGTCTCAAGTACACACTTTATGCAAGCTTTTTGAGAGAGCGCTAATGCATGGTGAGATCGATGCTTAATGATCTCAATCCCTACAACAAAAGACGGTTCTCCAAGATCTTTCATATCAAAGTGTTTTGACTAAAATTGCTTACATTCATGAAATAATGTCAAATCACTGCTCGCAAATAAGAAGTCATCTACATATAAAACTAAGAAGATGAATATGCTCCCACAGCTTTTGAGATATATACAACAGTCTACCTTATTTTATTCAAAATTGAATAAAGTTATTACCTCATCGAATTTCAAATACCATTGTTTAGAAGCTTGTTACAGACCATAGAGAGACTTGTTGAGCTTGCATATAAGTTGGTCTGTATGACCATACTTGAATCTCTCAGGTTGTACCAAATACTTCTTCAGCCAGGTCGCCATTCAAAAATGCGGTCTTAACATACATTTGGTATAACTCCAAATCATATTGAGATACAAGCATCATTATTACTCTGAAAGAGTCTTTAGAGGATACAGGAAAAAGGTCTCATTATAATTGATCCCTTCTCTGTGTGTAAATCCCTTGGCTACCACTCTAGCTTTAAATCATTTGGCCATTCCTTTAAAGTCTTTCTTAGTCTTAAATACATGTTTAGAACAAATAAAATTACACCCTTTGGATAACTCAACCAAATCCCAAACCTTATTCAGCTTGATAGACTCTATCTCGTCTTTCATTGCATCCTACCACAGATTAGCTTGAGGTCTAGAGACGACTTCATCAAATATCACTGGGTAAACAACTAGACCAATGCCATAATCACTCTCCCCTAGATATACTTCATAGTCTGAAGAAATTACAGGTCTTTTCTGCCTAATAGATCTTCTAACGGGTGGATGAACTACCTAAACATGTGGAGGAACCTCAATTGGGATCGGTGCTAAGACTGGATCCATATCCTCCACATGTTCCATCACAGGTTTAGACACCACAAAATTTTCTATCAAGGGTATAAATAAATTAATAGGAACAATTTCCCATACTTCACTCATAATGTGAGAGCAACATGATTTGTTAGCGGCATCAATTATAAAAATTTAGTCGTTTGCGATTTCATAGTTCTTGGTCCTCCTAAATGGGAATATAACTTAAATCCCTTGGGGTGATTTGGATTTCCTATGAAGTAGCCATGATAAGGCCTATGAGCAATTTTACTTTTTGATGGGTTGTATAATCGGACCTACGCAGGGCAACCCTAAACACATAAGTGATTAAGGCTGGGTCGCCTACTGATCCATAACTCGGAAGGTGTTTTGGGTACTGACTTAGAGGGTACTATATTGCGGATATACACTGCTTTCTTAAGTGTTTCACCCCACAAAAACTCAGGAAGATTAGTCCTATTTATCATACTCATCATTTCTTAAAGAATGCAATTACGCCTTTCGGCCACACCATTTTATCCAGGACTACCTGACATGGAGTATTGAGCAACAATTCCATAACTCTCCAAGTATCTAGTAAATAGACTTTTATTTTGCATAGAGGTATCATGTCTGCTAAAATACTCGGCACCTCTGTCAGACCTAACTATCTTGATGACTTTCTCTATTTTCTTATAAACTCCCGTCTTAAAAAAACTTGAACTTTTCAAGAGATTCATACTTCTCTCTAATTATGTACAAATAACTATATTATGACTATGTGTGGAGCCTTTTTCTTAATCTTGGATATTTTACCACTACAACAATCAACACATGTCTCTAGCTCACTGAAGTATAAATGCATATACCGCAACATGAACGCTCTTTCTTTAAGTAGTGGTCTTTTATTGGCAACATATTCTACATTATATGAGGTTGTATAAATGTTTAAAAGTTCTAGACATAGATTATATAATCTACTAAATAATGAACATTAGCCTATAACATGTGATTTAAATGTATAATTAATAGAACCACTCTAACTGTTAAATCCATAATTCAGTTTATCTAATGCAAAAATTGAAATTAATTTTCTTCTAAATGAAGAAATATAGAAAAATTATCTTAATAATAGTTCATAGCCAGAAGCAAGAACTAAACAAATGTCTCATTTAAACTCCATATACTCTTTAGCAAGAAGTAAACAAATGTCTTGTCCTATTAATGAAGCCGAGCAGGTTGTTCCTATTAGCGTCCTTAAATTTTGAAATTTGTGCATCCTGAGTTATATAAGAAGTTTTGGACTTCTTCTTCTTCTAAAAATAAGGCTTTGACATTATCAATGTAGTGAGTCTTTTCGTTCTTTAGTTTCTCTTCTTTAACAACATATTGTGTATTGAGATCATAGTGATCTCTACCAACTTGAGTGATGGTCGCTATAAGAGCTGCATGCTGGTCAGTATTCACAGACCTCTCAATATCTATCATATGAAGTAGGAACTTAATGTCAAACTTCAAATTCATGAAGTCCGACTTAATGAATTTTTAATGGTTGTCAAATTATTATGAATTTTAAAGGTGATTTTAAAGAGAGAAAATAAAATATTTTGAAACTAGAGCAAAAGTGACTAAAAACCCTAAATAACACACTAGGAGGATAATCCAGACGTGTCTGCGGGCAACACCTTTAGACAGACTACAACCAATGCAATTAGTAATTCTCCACACAAGAACAATCAACAATTATGCTTGAGCTTTTCGTAGATATCCCACCTTTCAACGAATACATTACTAGTGCCGCGCGCTACCTTCCAAATGTCCGCTTATATCCCTCTGAACCTATTGCGCAAGCACCACCTTTGGGTGAATGATTGTGCATTAGTCTCAGAGAATTCTCTAAAACATATGAAACTATACCTCACATACTGATTCAAAAATGTCATTTTGGTAGTTACGGTTCTTATCAATTTATAAGACTCTTTTACACCGAGATATTTGAATATTACTATAAATTAATATCGTGTCTCTTTTGCTTAATGAAGTGTTGGCACTGAATCGTGTAAAGAGTACATGAAGTCTGTCTTGGACTAATTTGATGAAAGCATTTTATATTTAGGCCTCGTTTGGTTGGGCGTTTTTCCCCAGTGCGTTTTATGAAAACGCAGAGGAGTTTTGATTTTACGTTTGTTTTTCCGCATTCAGTTCGAACCGTCGTGTTTCACTTGATGCACAAAAGTCTCGCGTCCCGAATCAGGGAAGATCACCTCCGGTTAACTGCGTTTTTAGGGAGGAGGTAATGTTTTTCAACTGTGTCGACCTCCGTGCCCCGCGCAGTGCATCACAAAAAATTTTGAGGGTTGCTGCCGGCGGCAGAGCCGGTGCCGGCCTCCCCGGAGCCCGCCGACATGGTCGTCGGACCCCCGCGAACCCGCTGAAGGATTTCACGTGTAGTGGCGGGCGAAATTTTTAAAAAAAAAATTGCGGGTACCAACGACACAAATGGATCGTGCGTCCCATGACAATGGCCTAAACAAGGCAATGCAAGCAAAAGGAAACCTAACTCATCACATCTAACCATAACGAAAAGGTTAGAAATTTATACCTCTAGAGAACAAGATCTCTAGCCGGAAGAGGTAAGTTGTTGGAGAAGATGTTGACGATTCCACCGCAACGGTGAGGCCAACGCCTCGCCTCTTAGTTCACCTTGAACCCGAACAGTGAGAAATCTCTATTCCGTTGACAAGGAATAGAGACAAAAGCTCAGACTTTCTCTTCCAAGAACGTCGGGGACTCCTAGTGGCCGAACCACACTAGTCGCCGAAGGAGGAAGAGGAGAAACACGGGGCTTGACTGGATCGGTAAGAGGATGAAAGTCTCAAGGCAAATCACTTGCCTTAACCGGAGATTTCGGAGATGAGCTCCGATCAAGAAGTGCACCGAGCTTCTTCTCCACCAGCCGTCGGCGAGCTCCAAGAGACCGACCAACGACGGACAAGGTGAGCTCTCGCCGGTGAGGAGGACAAAGGCGGCGCGGCAGCCCTTCCTCGCGAGCTGCTCGGGATGCTTGATCGGCCGCCGTCAAGAGGGCTGGAGATAGGAGCAAAGGGGAGAGTCACACGAACCCTAAAAGAAGAGCTCTGTTTTTATATCCGTGACCTTCACTCCTTGTCATAAAAATAACTTTTTATTTTGGCTCCAGCCTTTTTGCCTTTTCATCCGTGAACAACCTTTTGTTTAAAAAAACATATATTATATACATATATATTATCATTTATATATTTATATATATATACATATATATACACATTTATATATACAAATGATTCTTATATATATATACATAAAAGTAATCCTAAATCAAGCCCAAATGGTTACACATAACCAAAATGTAATTGTGCTGCTCTACCAAAATAATTACGACGACTCGCCTCGTCATAATTTTCTCTTTTAATAGTCGCACATAAAAACTTGTCTAAGCATGTCGAGTCACGACATAACACGTTCGCACGTACTATAGAAAGTCGAACTGAAACTGTTCTCGTTCATTTGGTGCTACCTTATAGAGGAACTATGTCATCAAGGCGATAATATAACATTCTATATTACAGACTATAAGTGGCTTTGTCACTGCATTATAGTCGCCTCAATAACGTAGTAACTAGGTAACGCATTTTGATGACCTGTGTCTTTTTCTTGTCGCGTGATATTATGAATATAGTGCAAAATAGGAGTGTGTCATTTTCGCACTATATTTAGTTTTTCTCGGTCTCATAAGCAAGGTGTATTTATAACTACATCAGTTATATTGCATGCTATATAAACTCGCTTTACCAAAGGGCCCGACCATATCACTTCCCAAATAAATTTGGGGACAGGCGATATTTCGATGTGTAGATCCCTTACGCGCAAGCGTGACCAACGAACCACAATATGTATAACCTTTCAGAAGATGACCTTCAATTGTAATCACATTGTCCACACCGACGCGCTAAATCTACACGTGTCATATCTAAAATCATTAGACACGTTGCAAACATTAACGACACTAAACACATTCTAAATAATGTTGCAACAATTGGTCAATCTCTATATGTATGAATTCAACCGCATACATACTCGCATGATCAAACGATAACGTTTATCAACATTTATAGAACACCAATGTACTTTAATCATGCGACAATCTTGACATGGTAGTCAATGTTCCCTTTTACTACCACGAAAGAGAGCATATCTAAAGACTACATGACATAACAAAATTCATTGTTCCATGGTTCAAGACCAAGAGCATCTTCTTGAACCTTACATGAAATATGTCATATAATCAAGGAACAAAATGTAATAATTACATTTATATCATGAACATTTAAATAAATAATACAATAAAACAACTTTCAAAACACCACATCCTTCAATCTCCCACTTGTTTTTAAAGTTTCTTAGTTCAAAGGAAAATTACAAAACAAAAGAGCAACCTATAAAATCACTCATCAAGCCACTCTCCTTGGTCGTGTAACCCCATGGACTCGAAATGAATTTCACCCTTGGCTTGAGATAAAGGTTTAGTGAAGGGATCAGCTGTGTTGCTGCTAGTGTCAATCCATAAAAGAGCAATTTTGCCTTCCTCAATGAAGTCCCGCGTTACAAAGTACTTTCTATCCATGTACTTTGTTTTGTGATGTGACTTGGGCTCCTTTATTTGAGAAATGGAGGCACTATTGTCACAAAATAACTTCAAGGGACCTTCACTTGACGGAACAACTCCAAGTTCCTCAAGGAACTTCTTCATCCATACTCCTTCTTTGCTGGCTTCAGCAGCTGCCATGACTTCCGCCGCGGTGGTTGAGTCAGCAGTTGTTGATTGCTTCCAACTGCGGCAACTCACGACCCCACCATTCAGAAGAAATACAAATCCAGATTGAGATTTCTTATCATCCGGATCTGTCATGAAACTAGCATCCGTGTAGCCTTCTACAGCTAGCTCCTTATGCCCACCAAAAACAAGAAACTTATTCTTGGTTCTTCTCAGATACCTAAGAATATTTTTGACAGCGGTCCAATGATTTGGACCCGGTGAAGCTTGATGTCGGCTCGTTATGCTTAGAGCATATGCAACATCTGGTCTTGTACAGGTCATGGCATACATGATGGAACCTATGGAGGAAGCATAGGGAACATTCTTCATGTACTCAATGTCTTGGTGCGTAGAGGCACAAAAAGACTTGCCAAGTTGTAAAGATGTCTTCATTGGCATATTTCCTTTCTTAGAGTTTTCCATATGAAACCTTTCTAAGATCTTGTCAATGTAAATACTTTGACTTAAGCCAATGAGTCTTCGTGACCTATCTCTATATATCTTAATTCCCAAGATATATTGAGCTTGTCCCATATCCTTCATTGAAAAGATGGTTTTCAATGAGTCTCTTGTTTGTTCCATTAACGGTAAATGATTTCCCATTAATAATATATCATCGACATACAAAACTAGAAATATGATGTGGCTCCCACTAACCTTCTTATATACACAAGGTTCTTCCTTGCTTTGGATGAATTCGAGAGTTTTAATCTCTTCATCAAAGCGTTTGTTCCAGCTCCTTGATGCTTGCTTCAAGCCATAAATGGCCCTCTGAAGCTTGCATACTTTCTCGATATTTTTTCGATCTTCAAAACCTTGAGGTTGCATCATGTACACTTCCTCAACAAGTTTTCCATTCAGGAAAGCTGTTTTGATGTCCAATTGCCATATTTCATAATCATAGAAGGCTGCAACAGCCAACATGATTCGAATTGTTTTGAACATTACGACGGGTGAAAAAGTTTCATCATAGTCAATCCCATGGATTTGATTGAAACCTTTTGCCACGAGTCTTGCCTTGTAAGTCGTCATGTTGCCATTCATGTCCATCTTCCTCTTAAAGATCCATTTGTTGGGAATGGACTTCTTTCCAATAGGAAGGTCAACCAAGTCCCATACTTGATTGTCATACATGGATTGTATTTCTGATTTCATGGCTTCTTGCCAGGCATCGGAATCTATTCTTCCTAATGCTTCTTCATAGGTTAGGGGGTCTTCTGTGTCAATTACCAAGACTTCATGAAGACCCATATAAAGGTCGGGTTTTCTCTTCACCCTTGTAGACCTCCTTAGTTCAGTCTGCTTATTCGGTTCACCTTAAGGCTCCCGAATTTCTTCCACTATAGCTTGTGGAACTGATTCTGGTTCAACGCGCGTCAAGTAATCATTTAATTGCGCAGCGTGAATCTCCTCAACATGAATTTGTGGAGGTGGATGGACCACACCCCCGCTGAGTAAAGGAACTATATGTGATATCTCATGATCATCTTGAATGTCAGAATTCACCTCATGATCATAACTTCGTAGGTCTTCTTGAGTTTCCTCAAGTGTTATCCTACGCTCACATCCTTCAATTCTTTCAAGAAATTCTTTCTCTAAGAATGTGGCACCCTTCTTTACGAATAATGTATTCGTTGACTTGTGCCAAAAACTATACCCTTTCGTTTCTCTTGGGTATCCTATGAAGAAACATTTATCAGCTTTGGGTTCTAATTTAGTCGATTGCATACGTTTTACATATGCCTCGCATCCCCAAATCTTAAGAAATGATAAAGTGGGCGGTTTCCCGAACCATATATCATAAGGAGTATTTTCAACAAATTTTGTTAGAACAATATTTAAAGTGAGAGTTGCGGAGAGAAGCGCATGACCCCAAAAATATAAAGGTAAATCGGTCTGGCAAATCATGGAACGCACCATGACAAGCAAGGTCCGGTTTCTCCTTTCGGAGACACCATTCCATTGCGGGGTGCCAGGAGGAGTAAGTTGTGGTACAATACCACACTCCTTTAGGTAAGTAATGAACATGTTGCTCAAGTACTCACCTCCTCGATCAGTTCTCAAATGCTTAATTCTCTTGTCAAGTTGGTTCTCTACTTCATTTTTGTATTCCTTGAATTTCTCAAGGGATTCACTTTTATGTTTCATAAGATAAACATAGCCGTAGCGGCTATGATCATCTGTGAAAGTGATGAAGTACTTATAACCATCTCTTGCACTTGTACTCATTAGACCACATACATCGGAGTGTATCAATTCCAATAAATTGTTCGCTCTTACACCTTTCTTATTAAAAGGTGTCTTGGTCATCTTTCCAGCTAAACATGATTCGCATGTCCCAATTGCATCAAAATCAAATGAGTCCAAGAGATTGGATTGATGCAATTTCCTTATGCGTTTTTCGTTTATGTGACCAAGGAGATGGTGCCACAAGAGTGTCTCATTTACATGAGATATTTTAAGCCTTTTGTTATTGATATTCAACATGTGTTTATCTTCTACTATATTAAGCAAATACAGGCCATTTGAAATGAAAGCATTTGCATAAAATAAACCATCCTTCTCAATTGTCATTTGTTAATTATTTATCACAAAACAAAAGCCTTCTGCATCCATACATGATACAGAGATAATGTTTCTCAAAATGGAAGGAACATGATAAACATCTCTTAAAACAAAACATAAACCACTAGATAAATGAAGGTCGAGGGTGCCAACAGTAATCGCTGAGATTCTTGCACCATTTCCAACCTTCAGCACAACCTCTCCTTTGGAGAGAGATCTCTTATCCCTTAGTGACTGCACATTAGAAACTAAGTGAGCACATGATCCGGTATCCATTACCCAATCAAGGATAGTAGTGATCAAGTTTAGATTTAATTCAATAACGAGTATACCTTTGGGACGCTTGCGTTCAACCTTTCCTTCATCCAAGTCACGCTTGTACTTGGGGCAATTCATCTTGTAGTGTCCTTTCTCATGACAATGGAAGCACTCGGTGACAGCAGATGGAGAATTCTTCACTTTGCTTCCCTTGGAGGTGCTTGCATGAGCTCCTCCCTTATTGTCTTTGAAAGATGACTTTCTACCAGCAGTTTTGTTTGCGACGGTGCCTTTATTCTTAAAGGGCTTCTTGCTACTTGACGCAATGGCTAAGACAGAATTTGCCTTTGTCTTGCCCATGTCTACCTCAGCTGTTTTGAGGGCATTATGGAGCTCATTCATAGTCATCTTCCTTTCACGCATATGATAGTGCATAATAAAATCCTTATATGAGTAAGGAAGTGACCCCAGTATGATATCCTCAGCTATGTCATCAGGAAGTTGAGAATTCAATTTCTCCAATTTCTCCAGATAGCCCTGCACTTTAAGGAAGTGCACTGAAACAGATTCACCCTCCATCATCTTGCACCTTGTGAGTGCTATGGTGGTCTTATAGCGCTCTTTTCGAGCACTATCGGTGAACATCTTTTCCAACTGTACTATTATTTCCTTAGCGGGAGTATCAAGAAATTTCCTTTGTAACTGATCGCCAATGCTGGACAAGATCAGTGTCTGCACAACACGCTGTTGTTCATTCCATTTCTTCTGTTCCTCCTTTTCAATATCAGTTGGTTTGCCCTTCTCCTTCTCTTCTGGGCAAAGACCATCCAGAATTTGTTGGAGATTTTCCAAACGCAACACGATATTCAACTTGAGGATCCAATCAGAATAGTTTGAACCGTCATTAGCAAGAGGACTCTTATCAATCATGGAAAAAAGAAAATTTGGTAGGGTTGACATTATCTAAAAATAAAGAGAGAATGAAAATTAATTTATTTACGGTTCATGATAAAAAAAAAATACGCTATTGCCATATCAAAATAATATAGACACGCACGAGATCCCTTCCAAACAAGCGGACTCATCCATTTGCTTGTCCAGGTAGGTACAAGTCACCAATCACAACCTTTTAAGTGACGCTTAACTTTTGTGACTCTCAAATCATATTATTGCATGATAAAAAAAATTGAATAATATAAAAAACTTTTTTCCAAAATATTCAAGCCTAGATCTTGAAAGTCCTGTTTAAGAAAACTCATTTTATTGGGCAACTAGTGTGGACGCGTTATTTCCACAAGAAAAAAAATAAAATGTGCCTCACACAAAATATAATCTCTCGTGGCCTAATACCAGGCTCACACACATTCCACCTTGTCTAGTGTTTGGAATCACACTCATGATCATCCAAGGGTACTAGCTTAAGTGGATAAAATGAGAAGGAAAAACATTCTTAATTTTTTTTTTCTTTGCATTCCTCCAAAGAGAGGGGAATAACAAAAACATCCTAACTCACGGCATTCTAATTATTACATGCATCCCAAACAGAATTACATTCCAGAGATAACAAAAAAATAAATAATGCGCAAGCGAGCAAACAAAAGCCTTATCCTAGCAATGGATGGGTTAATATCCACAACCCAACGTGATTCAACCAAATCAATTTAAATCCAAAAAAAAATTGATTTCCACATAATTCGTATGACGACGAATTACCTAAGCTTGAATCAAGGGTTGGGACATAACCAATCCAAACCTCTAGGTACAAAAGCAAGGCCCATTGTCATGAGACGTCCAACCTGCCTCTGATACCACTGAATGATTTCACGTGTAGTGGCGGGCGAAATTTTAAAAAAAAAAATTGCGGGTACCAACGACACAAATGGATCGTGCGTCCCATGACAATGGCCTAAACAAGGCAATGCAAGCAAAAGGAAACCTAACTCATCACATCTAACCATCACAAAAAGGTTAGAAATTTATACCTCTAGAGAACAAGATCTCTAGCCGGAAGAGGTAAGTTGTTGGAGAAGATGTTGACGATTCCACCGCAACGGTGAGGCCGACGTCTCGCCTCTTAGTTCACCTTGAACCCGAACAGTGAGAAATCTCTATTCCGTTGACAAGGAATAGAGACAAAAGCTCAGACTTTCTCTTCCAAGAACGCCGGGGACTCCTAGTGGCCGAACCACACTAGTCGCCGAAGGAGGAAGAGGAGAAACACGGGGCTTGACTGGATCGGTAAGAGGATGAAAGTCTCAAGGCAAATCACTTGCCTTAACTGGAGATTTCGGAGATGAGCTCCGATCAAGAAGTGCACCGAGCTTCTTCTCCACCAGCCGTCGGCGAGCTCCAAGAGACCGACCAACGACGGACAAGGTGAGCTCTCGCCGGTGAGGAGGACAAAGGCGGCGCGGCAGCCCTTCCTCGCGAGCCGCTCGGGATGCTTGATCGGCCGCCGTCAAGAGGGCTGGAGATAGGAGCAAAGGGGAGAGTCACACGAACCCTAAAAGAAGAGCTCTATTTTTATATCCGTGACCTTCACTCCTTGTCATAAAAAAATCTTTTTATTTTGGCTCCAGCCTTTTTGTCTTTTCATCCGTGAACAACCTTTTGTTTAAAAAAAACATATATTATATACGTATATATTATCATTTATATATTTATATATATATATACATATATATACACATTTATATATACAAATGATTCTTATATATATATATACATAAAAGTAATCCTATATCAAGCCCAAATGGTTACACATAACCAAAATATAATTGTGCTGCTCTACCAAAATAATTACGACGACTCGCCTTGTCATAATTTTCTCTTTTAATAGTCGCACATAAAAACTTGTCTAAGCATGTCGAGTCACGACATAACACGTTCGCACGTACTATAGAAAGTCGAACTGAAACTGTTCCCGTTCATTTGGTGCGACCTTATAGAGGAACTATGTCATCAAGGCGATAATATAACATTCTATATTACAGACTATAAGTGGCTTTGTCACTGCATTATAGTCGTCTCAATAACGTAGTAACTAGGTAACGCATTTTGATGACCTGTATCTTTTTCTTGTCGCGTGATATTATGAATATAGTGCAAAATAGGAGTGTGTCATTTTCGCACTATATTTAGTTTTTTTCGGTCTCATAAGCAAGGTGTATTTATAACTACATCAGTTATATTGCATGCTATACAAACTCGCTTTACCAAAGGGCCCGAACATATCACTTCCCAAATAAATTTGGGGACAGGCGATATTTCGATGTGTAGATCCCTTACGCGCAAGCGTGACCAACGAACCACAATATGTATAACCTTTCAGAAGATGGCCTTCAATTGTAATCACATTGTCCACACCGACGCGCTAAATCTACACGTCTCATATCTAAAATCATTAGACACGTTGCAAACATTAACGACACTAAACACATTCCAAATAATGTTGCAACAATTGGTCAATCTCTATATGTATGAATTCAACCGCATACATACTCGCATGATCAAATGATAACGTTTATCAACATTTATAGAACACCAATGTACTTTAATCATGCGACAATCTTGACCTGGTAGTCAATGTTCCCTTTGACTACCACGAAAGAGAGCATATCTAAAGACTACATGACATAACAAAATTCACTGTTCTATGGTTCAAGACCAAGAGCATCTTCTTGAACCTTACATGAAATATGTCATATAATCAAGGAACAAAATGTAACAATTACATTTATATCATGAACATTTAAATAAATAATACAATAAAACAACTTTCAAAACACCACATCCTTCACCCGCCGGGGGTATCCCAGCGGGGCTCCGGCAGGGCAGCAGGCGCCGACGGCCCTAACCGTGAGGCCTAGATCGACGGCAATCGGCGACGGCGGCTGCTGTTGCCCTGCAGCTGTTGCCCTGTCGGGATACCCCCGGCGGGTTCGCCGGGGTCCGACGACCATGTCGGCGGGCTCCGGGGAGGCTGACGGCGGCAAAGGCAGACGGATGTAGGGGGAAGGCCAGGTGGAGGCGCAGGCCGGGGAGGCGGAGGCAAGCAGAGGAATAAAATTTGTTACAAAAACAATTTAAAAATTACAAAAAAATTTATATCTATAGTTTTGAACAGTAAAAAAAATTACAAAAAAATGTACATATATAAAATATTAAAAACAATATATATATATATATATATATATATATATATATATATATATAATTTATATAAAAATGTTTATAATTAATAAAAACAGTAGTATTTTATAAAATTAATTAAAATGTTTATATTAAAAATAGTATCATTAATATAAAATTAATTAAAAACAAAAAAATATAAAATATTTTATAATATTGTTTTTATAAACTGCATCGCTGTATTGTCAAACTGTTTTTTGTCCCGAACAGTTCTGCAAACACAGACTACCCAAACAAATCTTCATTTCCACCAACCAGTTTCCAACAACTTCATTTACAAACCTCTATTTGCAACAACTACTTTTACAACCGCACTTGCTAAACCAAATGAAGCCTTAGTCCTAATATTTGTTTAGATATATATATATATGTATGTATATACATATGTATATATGCGAAGAGAACTGGTGCGAAGACGGTGCGAAGAAGAGGGCTGCCGGCGGCCTCGGGCCCGCCGGCCACCGGCCGCCCGGGGTTCATCGGCGTTTACTCTCAAACAAGAAACTCAAATGAAAACAAAATTTTTTTTTACCCGGGCACGTGTCCGGGTGTGCCTATTTATGGGTCCTCCCTGTATATATATATGTATGTATGTATATATGTATGTATGTATGTATATGTATGTATACATATGTATGTATGTATGTATATATATGTATATATCTGTATATATATATATATATATATATATATATATATATATATATATATATATATATATATATATATATATATATATATATATATATATATATATATATATATATATATATATATATATATATATATATATATATATATATATATATATATATGTGATGGGTTCCACCATCATTTATAGAAAAAGGCTCCCCCATGATCTCCACCTAAAGTGGAGATCATGGGTTGACCAAGTCAATCCCACCCCCCATGAACTCTCATGATGAGGAAATTATGGGAGGTGGGGCCCGCTCCCTCTCCCCATGGAGGAAAACCGCCGCCGGCCGGCCTAACCGTCGCCGTCGTCAAGCCTCCCGCCGGCCTCACCACGGCCGGACCGGCCGCCCTGCAACGGCAGGCCGCGACCCGGCCGCGCAAGGCCGACCGACCGTGGCCGGCCTCTCCGCGGCCGGCCAGGCAGGCCTCGCCACAGCAGGCCGCCGCCTGCCAGGCCGGCCTCACCGCGGCACACCGCGGCCAGGCCACGGCAGACCGCCAGACCGACCGCCACCGCCGGCCGCCCCCACCGCCGGCCACTCAATCGACCACCACCGTTGCAGTGGACGGCCTCCCCATCATCTGATCGGGGGAGGCTCTACTCGTCGTCCGATCGGGAGGGTAACCACCCACTAACCCACTATGTTAGTGGTGGGGCCCGTCATGATCCGCCCCCAGAGGCTATAAAAGGAGCCCTAGGGCCTCCTTATTCTTCACCTTTCTCTGCTCCGGATCATCTTCTTCCTCAGGTGATAGCTCTCTGACCTCCTCCCCCGAGTCAGCCTCAAGCCGCCGTGAACCAACAGCGGCCACCAGCGGCCACCAACTCGCCACCAGCACGGTGTTGACAGGAAATCACCCAAGTCCCTTAGTAAAGCAAAGGAGGAAGACGCCCCCTGCCAGCAAGCGTGCGTCGCCCCGAGCGCCAGAACACCAGGACAATCCCGCACAGTTCAACACCTGAGTTACTCCCGCGACGCAGTCTGTTGTACGCCGGGAGTCATAATCATACTCTCTCCCCCCCAAGTTATAACAGGAGCGGCATGTCACCCCGATTCTCCAACACCTTATAATCTGTAGGAGCTAGTGGAATTTGACCGGCACAAACCCGGTCACGTGGTTTTGTACCCATTTGAGGGGTTTTTCCACGTAGTCACACTTTGTTTCATCTTCTCATTTTCATTGACTGTGTGCGCGCTCGACCGCTCCGAGAGCTAAGGCGGACCAAGAAACAACCAGTCCGACCGGGGCATCGAGCTAGTCCGCAACAGTTTGGTGCCGTCTATAGGAACGATTTCCCCAACATCCTTCGAAGTACAAGATCAAAAGCATCGCCCCTTCCAAGTTCAGCCTTAATGGCAAAGAGAAGCACCCGTGTCGCTGAAGGCTCCGCCCTTGGCGGACAAGACAAACCTGCACGCTCCCACTCTTTGATGGACGTGCCGCTAACAGCTGAAACCACTTCCGCCCCCGTCACCACCCAGGAGGAGCGTGTTCGCTAGATGGAAGAACTACAGACAGAAATGCTCACCCTGCTCCGAAGCCTGGTAGCACCACCTGCTCCCTTGCCACCAATAACACCAGCCATTCCCCTGCCTCTGCTAATTCATGGCCCGATGCAAGGATTTCCGCAAAGAAAAGGAAAAACTCTTCTGGGACAGGAAGAATGACGTCAAGTTGAGCCCCGTCAGTATTACCCTCAAGGAACTGGGGGGGGGGGGGCAACGTCCGCCTCAAGAGTACTCCCCTCTGAATATTACCCGCACTGACCAGATACACACAATGCGAAATGATCCAACATTCCACCGGCCAAAAGCTCCTCCACCATTTAAGCGAGCTGATTCGCGGCCATCGAAAGAACTCTCTGCCTCAGTCAGGTATTGCCTGCTCAGGGAATACGACATAGAGAAGGAATTCTCGAGCACAAGAAGCTCCCCCGCACCCGCTCCATCACTTCAAAAGATGTACGATCATCACCTCGCCTGTCCTCATTACGAAGAGAGCGCCGGAAACATGATGGATCTCGATACCTCTGCCAAGAAGAAAAGACTAAATGAATACCTACCCAACAATAACTCACCTAACTCCTGGGCAACCACGGGTGTAGAAGATGGCCTTGAAACCCATAGTTTCAGCGGAACATGCAACCCATTAGCACACGTGGAGTATTTCGAAGCTATCATGCACGCTCGCAACGCCTCAGATCAACTCATGATCCAAGCATTTCCGACAACACTAAAAGGGGAAGCTCAGGCTTGGTTTCATTCTCTACAAGAAGAAAAGATGGGCAACTATATTGAACTCGCAACTCTCTTCATCGAAAGGTTCACGACAGTCAAGAAGCCCTCACCAGAAAAGCCAGGTCCAAGTAGAGTCTAGAAAAGGAAACTAAAGAGCGATACGCGCCTCGAGCATAAGAGAAACTGCAATCAGCGCGCAAATACTCAAAAAGGACGAGAGTTGCGTCTGTTTGCGGCACTCAACGCCCCTCAGGGCAGGGTCTTGGAAGCAATTCGTGACCATTCGGCCTTGTGCAGGCCCAGGCCGCTCGCCCCCGGCAGAGGAGATTTACCAAAATATTGCGAGTATCACCAGGGTCATGGCCACAACACCAACGAATGCAATCGACTAAAGGAAGAAATTCGGCAACTGACCAGTCTGGGGGCAGTTGATCAGTTCCTATAAGGAAAGAGACCGTCTCCCAGTCAGAGTATGATATCTACAACAATCAAAATCGGCGAGCCATCTACCGAATTGAACCAAGTTTTGGTGGATGGAGAGATCACCGTTAATGTGCTATTTTTATCAACACTACTTCAACTCAAGCTGACCACGGGCAACCTCAAGCTAACATCTGCCAGTGCGCATATTTCGGGAAACAACCCAGTACCAGTCATTGGCATCATCACTCTCCCAGTCACTCTTTAAGAAACACATCGACATGCATCCTACGACGTGCAGTTTGTCATCATCCAAGCTGATTCTGACTACACAGCAATACTCCAACAATCTCTCCTGAACGTCTTCCAATCCCGATCTCGCCACTTCAATCCTTAAGAAGCTTCCGCTTTCGTTCATTTGTTTATTTACTATTGTAAAAATCACACGCCCGATCTTGCAAAGATTATCTTTTCATTATTTGTTATAGCAGTGCCTAATCAAGAAATGGTTTTCCTAGACTAGGTCGTGCAACCAAATCAAATGCATATGCCAAGACGTCGCGCGACAACGTGGGGGCCTGCCCCCCTCACGAAGAAGTCACGAGCATCCCTCGCGCAAATAAAGCCGCGAGCAACCCTCGCGCAACACTGTGGGGGCCTGCCCATCACAAAGAAGCCGCGAGAATCCCTCATGTAAATAAAGACGCGAGCAACCCTCGCGCAACACCGTAGGGGCCTGCCCCCTCACGAAGAAGCTGCGAGCATCTCTCGCGCAAATAAAGCCGCGAGCAACCCTCGTGCAACACCGTGGGGGCCTGCCCCACTCACGAAGAAGCTGCGAGCATCCCTCGAGCAAATAAAGCCGCGAGCAACCCTCGCGCAACACCGTGGGGTCCTGCCCCCTCACGAAGAAGCCGCGAGCTTCCCTCGTGCAAATAAAGCCGCGAGCATGTAACGACTCCACCCGTTAAATAACATATAATAGAAGATCCGGCTGGGGCCCCACACTATATGCCACAAACAGACGGTGAGGTCACAGGTTAATACCACCAACGCATCCTAACATAGAGCATGCTAGCCAAATAATAAACAGTAGGCTGAACTCATACCAGGAATATCCACTATATATATATTACCAAAGTTATATATACAACCACTCAAACGAGGGGATAGCAAATACCACAGTTTGGCCTTAAGACCTTATAATTTCTCTTTGTATAGTATGGATTACAGACATCGGCGCGCAGGACGGCCATACATGAATAAAAGAAAACATAACTAGCTAGCCTTCAAGGGCTAGCAGCAACAGCAACAGCAAGAACGACATCAGCCCTTCACTTCCCGCTCGGCTCTCCAGCACTTACACAGGGACAATCCACCTAGAAGGTGGCAAACAAGGCAATGGTCAGCATTCAGCTGACCAATTTATAACAATCCTACCCCTTTCCCGGGACAGTGGCATTCCTTCCCTTCAAAGCCATACATCATAAATATAGCATATATTGTGCTCTCACGCACATTCAAGCCAACACAACCGCCAGCCATATGGCCCGACGATCTGTGCACTCAGGGCACATTCTTGGTGCACCGGCGAACCAGAGTCAACACCACCATTTACACGGTATTGAGCATTTAGTCTTAATGGCGCGCAGGCCTAAGACTCTCATTATGCGCTCCAACATGACCATCACTCAGGTCCTCCCGTAGGACGGACATAACGCAGGTACAGATTAACCACCCCCCGTTGCTCAAATCACCTTACCATCACCAAGTATAGCGTACTCGAGGCTATACTAAAGGTGCTGGTCGGTTTCAACTTTCCTGTTCAGCACGAAGCCTTTTTAAGAGCTCGCAGCTCACACTAGCCATAACGTCCGCCAAGGACTGGCTTCACAATAGCCACACTGTCCAAATAGGACTGGCTTCATTATCCATCAAGGACTGGCAACACCGTAGCCACAACACAAACATCACAAGGGCGTTTTCCTGGAATTCCACATTCCAGTACTTCCTACTACTCCCCTTCATAGGCACAACCCATCGACCCCACTAACTACACGAGTATATGCGGAGTCTTCTCCGGTATGTAAATGCAACATCACCAATCCAGAACAACATGTCCAGATGGGCTTCACACAGCATGCCTATCCCGTACTACACACTTTTGGGTCTAGATGTAGACTCAACTGGGGATAACAACTATCAACCCACCGGAATCACCCACTCTTTCCACCTTTTGGTGGAGAGGATTCCTTAATCATGCATAAAGGAGGACTTCACATGTTCAAGAAGGAATATCGTTACCCTTGACGATCTCTTGGGAGCCATCAAAAATCTGGCCAGTTGGAAAGCATCGCAGCAGCTTTGCCTCCGCAGAACTAGCCTCGGATCTCGAATCGGACCTCGGGAGCACCACCAATGGCTTGCCCTTCTCCTCCTTCTCCTTCCTCCAAGCTCTCCCTTTTCTCTTTTGGTATGAATGAGAGAAGATGTCAACCCCCAGTCTTATCACTACAAGAAAGCACCTGGGCCATTAGATCCAAATAGAAATAATTGGATGGCCAAGATCTGCCCAAAAGTCCAAATTTGACTTGACACGGCCTGTGACACGCCCGTTTCACAGGCCGTATACTCCAAGTGGTGCACGAACTGACTCAAACCAGATCAGAACACGGGCTCCAACACGCCCGTGTCACAAGGTAGACACGCCCGTGTCAACTTGACACGGCCGTGTGACTGGCCGTGTCACCCTTTCAACACAGGACCAAATCACCCGAGAAGAACACGGCTAAGGCACACGCCCGTGTCCTTATCCGTGTACCAAACACGCCCCTGTGACACGCCCGTGTCACAGGCCGTGCTCGCCACTCAACGCTACCTGGTTATTCGCCCGAGTAGGACACACCCTGGGACATGCCCGTGCCCCAGACCATGTCGCCTCTCGACGATCGTCGACCATGTTATCTCGAGAACTCGACTCGATGCCCACCGTAAAGGACACGCCCTGGGACACGCCCGTGTCCCAGGCCGTGTGCACTGGACACGCCCTGGGACATGCCCGTGTCCCAAGCCGTGTCACCCAGCCTGACCCCATTTTGGGATTTATGGTTTTTGGGTGTTACAATCCTCCCCACCTTAATATAAATTTCGTCCTGAAATTTGTACGCAGCAAGGGAACAAACATCACAATGTTATCACGCTAAAAAGAATCTGTTACAACAGAATGTACACGGTCAACAGTTTATCCAAAAAGCTCGGGAAACTCAGCTCGCATGGTCTGCTCTCGCTCCCATGTAGCTCCTCACGACCACAATTGTCTCACCGGACTTTGACCATCCCAATCATCTTATTCCGTAACTGTTTCTCGGCTCGATCCTCGATTCGAATGGGCCTAATATTCGTCGTTAGCCCATACTCGCCTGTACACGATCATTTTCAACTACTTGAGTTGGATCCTTGACGGCTTTGCGAAGTACTGAGATGTGGAATACATCATGCAATCCACTCAACTCTGCTGAAAGTGCTATCCAATAGGCAGCTTCCCCGACTCGCTCCACCACTTCAAACGGACCAAGGTATCTCGGACTTAGCTTTTTCAAACACCGAATCCTAGATACGCCCTTGAAGGGTTTAATATTCAAATAGACCCAATCGCCCACCGCAAACTCCACATTCCGATGCTTGGTGTTGTAGTACTTTGCTTGTCGATCCTGGGCTATCATTAGCCTCTCCCAAATAGAGCATATTATCGAGGTAGCTTCTTCGAATTCCTTTTTCCCATTCAGCTTGGATTCGCCTGCTTCTGCCCAAGCTAATGGTGTACGACATTTACGACCATATAGAGCTTCAAACGGTGTCATACCGATGCTTGCTTGGTAGCTGTTATTATAGGCAAATTCCACTAGATAAATATACTCTTCCCATTTCTTACCGAAATCCAGGGCGCACATACAGAGCATATCTTCCATCGTCCAATTGGTTCGCTCAGTTTGGCCATCCGTTTGGGGATGAAAGGCCGTACTGAATGCTAATTTTATGCCCAACATTTGATGAATTAGCCTCCAATCAGTTGAGATGAATCGCCCATCACGATCACTGACAATGCTCCGAGGAACACCATGCAGTCGAACAATCTGCTCCACATAGAGGTTAGCCAAGGTTTCCACTGAATCGTCCCTCTTATTTGGAAGGAAGTGAGCCTCTTTTGTCAATCGGTCTACAATCACCCAGATAGAATCATGACCGCGTTGAGATCTCGGCAACTCGTGCACGAAATCCATTGAAATATCATCAAACTTCCACTCCGGAATCGGTAAGGGCTTCAGGAAACCACCAGGCTTTTGGCATTCCGCTTTCACCAAAGCACAAGTGTGACATTCCGCCACATAACGTGCTATGTCTTTGATGCAACCCGTAAATCACCCTAGTGCATCAAAGTTTTTTTCCTGTATCTTATAATTATTTTCCCGCACATTTTATTTCATGTTATTTTCCTTGCCCGTTCGATTGGTTCCGTGCTTTGACCGGCCATTGAGACCCTGAATAAAATGGTCCGGGATTATTAGTAGTAGGACGATAACGGCAAGCCCGAGCCTTTTAAGTAAACGTAAATTTAAATTTCAAATGAGCAGTAATTAGGAAATATATTATGGAGATCTCATGCTTAAAAAGATTACCTGTTTAAAAAGATTACCTACTTAAAAAAGATTACATGCTCAAAATACAAAATGATGTTTTATAAATGGATGGTTTTCAAAGCAAAAAGGGGATCCCGAAAAAGACAGAGAACGAAATAAATCCCGTTCTTTGCCTACCTGTCAAGCCGTACACCCTCATCTTTTAGCCGCGCCTGGAGCATTCCCGCATCGCCTTCGACACGCCAGGCAACGTTGACTACGCGCTCGATGCTCCGTCCCAGCGTCGACTTCCCCGCCCGCTCTTGGCGGTACCGCGAGGCCCCTGCCTGGAGCCTCCAGCACCGCTACCGGCGATATCTTCTCGCGGGGCTTTGCCCAGCGACGACGTCGCGGTTGGCCTCCGAATCCTCTTGGCGCCGTCCACTCCGGAGTTCCTCTCTCCGGCGACCCGGACTCGTTTAGCACCGTCGATTGCAAGTTTCTCTTCCGGTTGCTAGACCCGACTACCTCCCTTGCTGCCCGTGTGTTCTTGCACGTGTGTCACGGCTTGGAAGGGTCCCTTTTTTGCTGCCAACTCATTTGGGTATACTCGCTGCTCCTTGCCTTTAGTATAAATTTATGTCTTGCTAAAAATAATCTGGGCTTGCCGTTGCATTCTTCTGCTGTTAATATCGTATTCCATAAATTATTGTTTGTACTTTGGCTTGTGGTTGTGTAGATTTCGCGGAGGATTTAGAACCCTAAAACGCGTAGAAGTTCCACCCAACAAGATTAACGAACTTCTCAAGGCTTCTCGGGACGACGCTGAAAATTCGCTTGCGAAAATTGGAATTGGCCACTCGGCCCGCGTGTTTTTTTAAAAATTCTAACCCTATTTTACATCAGTTTGGTATCAGAGCCAGGTTCAATTCACTTCTACCGTGGATCGCTCGATCTGTCAAATTTAATTTTTCTATAAAAAATTTTAAAAAAAATTTAAATTTTATTATTTAATGTCCTTCATATATATATAAAAAGAAAAAAAAATATATTAAAGGAATTTTTCTCTCACTCGGGAAAGCTCTCTTTTAAGGAAAATAATAATAATAAATTAAAATAAATTTTTTTTTATATCATCGATGGAGAAACGGGTTGACCAGTTAGAAAATAGCGTAGGAGATTTGGCGCAACGCATGAGTGACTTGATGAAAACCGTTGAGACGCTCACCGCCGGTATGGGTAGTGTCACACATATCATGAACGGACTCCGCACGTCGGTTAATAATATTGAGGGAACCTTGCACGCCAACCGCGCATCTGCCCCGTTGGCCGAAAACAACCCTATCCACAGACCTCGGGAACTTGCACACCCCGATTCGGATGCACATAACGAACCACGTCACCAACCCCATTGGGATGTGGGAATCAAGTTGGACGTGGGTGATTTCGAAGGGCGAATAGAGCCCGAGAGTTTCCTTGAATGGTGTGAATAGATGGATCATTTCCTGGCTTTGAAGCAATTTCCCCAAGCTAGGCAAGTTGAGTATGCCACGCTTAGACTTAAAGGATCCGCGTTAATTTGGTGGGAACAACTAGAACGGTCTAGGTTCAATTTAGGTATGCCCCCGATCACAACATGGAACAACTTCAAAACTCAACTGCGTAAGAGATACGTTCCATCTGATTACATGCAAACCATGTTTTGTAGGTTCCATAATCTACGTCAGGACAAATTTTCCGTCGATGAGTACACAAACGAGTTCCTAGTCTTGCAGTCTCGCCTCGAATTCCGAGAGAACGATGACATGACCGTTTCCCGTTACCTGAACGGGTTACGTTACTCCATTCGAGATCAGTTGGAACTCCTTGATTATAAGGATTTAGGAGAGGTTACGAGTCGCGCACGTAGAGTAGAGGCACTGCAGAAACGGACATCTGGGAATAAGACTACTGACAAGTCCCACCCGACTCACACTTTCACCCCTGTCGGGCCCTCTCGACCGGTATCATCCACAAGCACTACAGCACTCCATGCCCCTCCGACCAAGGGCAAGGAGATTCTAGGCACTAGACCGCAGCCTGGAACGTTTAGATGTTTTAATTGTATGGAGCCGGGCCATAAGTCTTCTGAGTGTCCGCGATGCCACTTCGTCGCTATCATTGACTCTGAGAGTAGGTCAGAGCCTGAGTATGGAGTATTCCTTAATGATTCCCAGACTGACCCGACCCCCGAGGCTGAGCTGGAAAGTGAGTACGAAGTTGAGGGAGAACAACCTGAGCAGTTAGTATGTGTTCTCCAACATAGCCTCCAAACTCCCAAGGCCCCTATTAACGACGAGTGGTTGAGGAACAACATATTTCGTACCACTGCACGCATACATGGACAGTTCTGCTCCATCATTATAGACAGTGTTAGTATGGAGAACTTTGTTTCTCAATGCATGGTGGATAAACTAAAACTGAAAATGCAGCCCCTAGGAAAAACCTATAGTCTGTCATGGGTCACTAGTAGCACTACCATTCCTATCACGCACCAGTGTCTTGTAGAGTTTTCCATAGGCAGTACGTATCAGGACGATGTGTGGTGTCATGTCGCTACTATTGAGGTATGTCACATCCTGCTGGGATGACCTTGGCAGTATGATAGACACGTAGTTCATGATGGTGTGAAGAACTCTCACTCCTTTGAGCGCAATGGTTGTAAGATCGTTCTCCTCCCCCAGAAGAATGGTCTTATTCCCAAAGCCCCAGAGAGGACTTCACCCCCTTCTACCACTGTCTCCGCGATATCCCTTCCCTCCACCACCATGTTATTGACTGGGCCCCAATTTCAGGAGGAGATGAGAGATAGTGAGGTCGTCTATATGTTATCCGGTATCGATACCACCCCCACTATATTAGACATACCTACTACGGTGCGTCTTCTCATATATGAGTTCTCTGAGATCATGTTGGAGGAGCTTCCCGATCAGCTACCTCCGATGAGAGACATACATCACTGCATAGACCTCATCCTAGGAGTTAGCTTACCTCATTTACCCCACTATCGCATGAGTCCGAAAGAGCATGAGGAGATGCATAGGCAGGTGACCGATCTGATTTTGAAGGGTCACGTTAGAGAGAGTATGAGTCCGTGCGCCGTCCCCGCACTCCTAGTTCCTAAGAAAGATGGGACTTGACGCATGTGTGTAGACAGTAGAGCGATAAATAAAATTACAATCAAATATCGCTTTCCGATTTCCCGATTGGATGATATGCTAGATATGCTTAGTGGATCCTGAGTATTTTCCAAGATTGATTTAAAAAGTGGGTACCACCAGATTAGAATTCGACCTGGGGATGAATGGAAAACTGCGTTTAAAATGAAGGAAGGATTGTACAAATGACTAGTGATGCCTTTTGGGCTCTCCAATGCTCCCAACACATTTATGCGTGTGATGAATCAAGTGCTTAGGCCACTCATAGGAGTTTGCGTAGTGGTGTACTTTGATGATATTTTAATTTATAGCCTTGATCAAAATCAACACATGATTCATCTTAGGCAGGTCTTAGATATACTACGCAAAAATAAATTATATATAAATTTGAAGAAATGCACGTTTTTGACTTACAGCCTGTCCTTCTTAGTATATATTGTTTCTTCTGAGGGCATTAGAGTTGATAGAGAGAAGGACAAGGTGATAGAATCCTTGCCTAGCCCTAGGACGATTACTGAGGCTCGAGGATTCCATGGCTAGCATCTTTTTATTGACGATTTATTCGAAACTTTAGCACCTTGATAGCACATGTGACTGATTGTCTTAAAAAGGGTTTGTTCATTTGGACTGAGGAAGCTGAGAGAGCATTTCTTTTGGTTAAAGAGAGACTCACGAGTGCACCGGTTTTAGAGCTGCCTGATTTTGAGAAAATTTTTGAGGTTGACTGTGACGCATCGATCAAAGGCATTGGCGCAGTTTTGAGTCAGGAGGGTCTCCCCATTGCATTCTTTTGTGAGAACTTGAATGAGGCCAGGACCACATATTCCACGTACGACTTAGAGTTTTACGCTATCATTCAAGCTCTCCGTCATTGGAGACACTACCTGATTCAATGCGAGTTTGTGTTGAACACTTATCATGAGGCTCTGAAGCATCTGAACTCCCAGAAGGAGATCAGGCGTCATGCCAAGTGGGCTGCTTACCTGCAGGAGTTCACGTTTCACTTGAAGCACAAACCTTGAGTCACGAACCGCGTAGCCGACGCCCTTAGTCGTCGCACACATTTATTAGTCACCCTATAGTCGTGCATTATTGATTTAGATTCACAGCGCGACCTATACGCCACTGATATGTTCTTTCACAATATTTGGAGCTCATGTCAACACAGTGGGACTGATCCAACCACACAGTACGTCGTCAGTGAGGGTTATCTGTTTAGGGGCACGCGCCTCTGCATCTGCGAAGGACCGCTTCGAGAGACATTACTTAGGGAGATCCACTCGTCTGGATTAGGTGGACATGTAGGTCAATCTAAATTATTAGATCTCGCCAGCGCTCGTTACTATTGGCCACATATGAAGCGAGTTGTCACTGAGTTTGTCAGACACTACACCACGTGTCAGATGTATAAGGGTCATGCTTAAAACACAGGATTATACATTCCCTTACCGATTCCTAAGCGGCCATGGGATGACATCCCGATGGACTTCGTGGTAAGACTTCCTCACACTAAGAGGAAGGTCGACTCTATTTTTGTAGTCATAGATCGATTTTCAAAAATGGCACATTTCATTCAGTGTAGAAAAACTTCTAGTGCGGTACACGTCGCCGAACTTTTTTTTAAGGAAATCGTTAGACTGCACGGAATTCCTAGGTCGATCACTTCTGATAGGGACACTCATTTTATGGGATATTTTTGGAAGACACTGTGGGCCCGTCTTGGTACCAAACTCGAATTTAGCCGCGTATATCACCCTCAGACCGATGGGCAGACTGCGGTCGTTAATAGGAGTTTGGGGGATCTACTTAGGTGTTTGACGGGGGACAATCCGAAACAATGGGATCTCATACTGCCACAAGCCGAATTATCATTCAATAATTCTACTAACCGTTCAACTGCTAAATCTCCTTTCGAGATTGTTTACGGATTCCCTATACCACATTTACTTGACCGCCACTCCCTCCCGAATCATGAACGTATTTCTTTTGATGCGCAAGCCCATGTTGATTATTTAACAGAATTGCATAAATCTATTACTAATAAATTGCGAGCAACTTCTGAAAAATATAAAATCATGGCTGATCGACATCGCCGGGAGTTATACTTTTCAAAAGGAGATTGGGTTTATGCTTATTTTAGGAAGCAGAGATTCACTCCGGGTACATACCACAAGTTACAGCAGAGGAAGCTTGGGCCTTTCCAAGTCCGAAAGTGCATAGGCGAGAATGCTTACCTCCTGGACTTGCCCGTTGAGTTCGGGACCTCTCCGATCTTTAACGTGGTAGTTCTGACACCTTTCTATGGAGAGACTCCTAGCTCCAGCCTGAACCCTCCGATGACTACACCAGAGATTCCACCAGACTTAGCTCCAGCACAGACGCCATGCACTGAGGAGATAGATCAGGTTCTTAATGTTCGAGAGTTTCGTACACGCCAGGGGACGTACCAACGCTACTTGGTCTCCTGGAGGGGACGTGACATCATAGATAGTTAATGGATCAACACCGACGAGCTGCAGGCCCGCCGCCCAGATCTCTCTATTGCCAGTCTTTGTGAACTCTCTTCGGGGTCG
The DNA here is from genome assembly GCA_039513925.1 of Platanthera zijinensis. Lineage (NCBI taxonomy): Eukaryota > Viridiplantae > Streptophyta > Magnoliopsida > Asparagales > Orchidaceae > Platanthera > Platanthera zijinensis. The sequence continues at coordinate 257,771,998 of CM077079.1, forward strand.
AGCTCTTTCAACTCCGGGGGAATTGATGCAACCCGTAAATCACCCTAGTGCATCAAAGTTTTTTTTCTATATCTTATTATTATTTTCCCGCGCATTTTATTTCATGTTATTTTCCTTGCCCGTTCGATTGGCTCCGTGGTTTTACCGGCCATTGAGACCCTGAATAAAATGGTCCGGTATTATTAGTAGTAGGACGATAACGGCAAGCCCAAGCCTTTTAAGTAAACATAAATTTAAATTTCAAATTAGGAGCAATTAGGAAATATATTATGGAGATCTCATGCTTAAAAAGATTACCTGTTTAAAAAGATTACCTGCTTAAAAAAGATTACATGCTTAAAATACAAAATGATGTTTTATAAATGGATGGTTTTCAAAGCAAAAAGGGGATCCCGGAAAAGACAGAGAACGAAATAAATCCCGTTCTCTGCCTACCTAGTCAAGCCGTACACCCTCATCTTTCAGCCGCGCCTGGAGCATTCCCGCATCGCCTTCGACACGCCAGGCGACGTCGACTTCGTGCCCGATGCTCCGTCCCGTCGCCGACTTCCCCTCCCGCTCTTGGCGGTACCGCGAGGCCCCTGCATGGAGCCTCCAGCACCGCTACCGGTGATATCTTCCCGTGGGGCTTTGCCCAGCGACGACGCCGCGGTTGGCCTCCGAATCCTCTGGGCGCCGTCGACTCCAGAGTTCCTCTCTCCGGCGACCCAGACTCGTTTAGCTCCGTCGACTGCAAGTTTCTCTTCCGGTTGCTCGACCCGACTACCTCCCTTGCTGCTCGTATGTTCTGGCACATGTGTCACGGCTTGGAAGGGTCCCTTTTTCGATGCCAAATCATTTGGGCATACTCGATGCTCCTTGCCTTTAGTATAAATTTATTCCTTGCTTAAAATAATCTGGGCTTGCCGTTGCGTTCTTCTGCTGTTAATATCGTATTCCATAAATTATTGTTTGTACTTTGGCTTGTGGTTGTGTAGATTTCGCAGAGGATTTAGAACCCTAAAACGCGTAGAAGTTCTAGCTAACAAGATTAACGAACTTCTCAAGGCTTCTCGGGACGACGCTGAAAATTCGCTTGCGAAAATTGGAATTGGCCACTCGGCCCGCATGTTTTTTTTAAAATTCTAACCCTATTTTACATCAATCTTTTTTTAGTCCGGGCCACCAGAACAACTTCTTCATGTCTATGTATATTTTTGTGCTTCCAGGGTGAATTGAGTACTTGGCAAAGTGCGTTTCGTACATCAACTCTTCTCTCAACCTCCCCGTACTTGGGACGCATAACCGACCATCTCTTCGTAACAAGCCACCATCCCAGGAGAATTGGTCACCGGAACCATCCTTTGCATAGCATTGGAGACTTTCATCAAGCTCCGTTGCTCGCCGAACTTTGTCCGTAAGGTCATATTGTACCTCCGTCCAGTTAAAGCATGCGTCGACCGTAGCATCCTTGTCAACACAAGATATCTCTAACGCTTCCATCTCCTGGATTAACCGTTCATCATGTCTCTACAACCAGTTTGCCTGTACTGGCGTCCTACGACTCAAAGCATCAGCGACCACATTTCCCTTCCCGGGAGTATAGTGAATATCGAAAGTGTAGTCCCCGAGGAACTCCATCAACCTCCGTTGTCGCATATTCAGATCCTTCTGATCTAACAAATACTTTAGGCTCTTGTGATCTGTATAAATATCCACTTTAATGCCATAGAGATAGTACCTTCACAACTTTAGCGCAAAGATTACCGCCGCCAACTCCAAGTCGTGGACGGGGTAGTTCTGTTCATGCACTTTTAACTGGCGTGTGCCATAAGCAATCACTTTACCAAATTGCAGAAGAACGCAGCCAAAGCCATTCCCTGAAGCATCACTGTAGATCTCATAGCCGTCTGCACCACATGGCGATGTCAACACAGGCGCCGTGGTCAAACGACTCTTCAGCTCTTCAAAAGATCGCGCGCACTCCGGCATCAAAATGAACTTCTGATCTTTTCTTGTCAGTGTGGTCATAGGTAAAGCAATCCATGAGAAGTTTTCCACAAACCGTCTGTAGTAGCCCGCCAGTCCAAGGAAGCTCCTAACTTCAGCCACTAAAGACATCACTGGTCAATCCCGTATGACACTTATCTTTGCCGGATCTACTGCTATGCCCTCTCCACTTACCACATGACCCAGAAAAGCCACTGACGATAGCCAGAACTCACACTTTGAGAATTTGCATACAGATTGTTCCTCCGCAAGGTATGCAATACCAACCGCAAATGTTTTGCATGATCATCTACCGACTGAGAGTACACGAGAATATCATCAATAAATACAATTATGAATTGATCCAAGTACTCTCGGAACGTTCGGTGCATTAGATCCATGAATACCGAAGGCGCATTACATAAGCCAAACGGCATTATCGTGAATTCATAATGACCGTAGCGTGTCCCAAAGCTGTCTTGGGAATGTCACCTTCCCGAATCCGCAATTGATAATATCCCGATTTAAAATCCAACTTTGAATAGACGGTTGACCCCGCTAGCTGATCGAAGAGGTCATCGATTCGTGGAATCGGATATTTGTTCTTTTCCGCCAGCTTATTCAATTCGCGGTAGTCAATACATAACCGCAAACTACCGTCTTTCTTTTTCACAAATAGAACAGACGCGCTCCAAGGTGACAAACTTGGGTGTATGTATCCCTGCTCCAACAACTCTTGTAATTGGACTTTAAGTTCAGCCATTTCTTTTGGCGCGACGTGATATGGTGAGCGGACCACAGGTCTCACACCTGGCACCAACTCAATAGGGAAGTCAATCTCCCGCTTGGGCAGTAACCCAGGAAGATCCTTAAGAATACTTTGGCAAACTCCGACACAATCGGAACTTCACTTACACTGTCCTTTGGCTCAACAGCCTGAATAAGCGTGAAGAATAACTCTGCGCCCTTCCAAACAGCACTGACGACTTGGAGCGCAGACAACAAGGTCCCTCCTACTCCTCGCATACTAGCGAATTTCGTCTCAAGCTCGGTATTCTGGCCCAGTGTGATCTCGTTTGAGTTGCAATCAATAAAGGCACGCTGCTCTGAGAGCCAGTCCATACCAAAGATCACATCAAACTCTGATAGCGGTAGCACAGATGCCCTCAATCTGAAATCCCTATTTCCTATATGCACTTCCACATCGCAAGTCCTATCCGCAAGCATTACACAACCATTCGGTAATAAAACCTTTACACAATCTGTCGTCACGTTACTAGGTACTCCAATTCGAGCTACGAAGTCCTTAAACAGAAAAGAAGGTGAAGTACCCGTATCAAACAGGGCTCTCGCCAAATTGTTCCAAATTAGAACAAAGCCTGCATCACACACATCATGCACAAGCTACATACAAAACATGCAATCAATAAAACAAGCATTATCTTAACTCGTACCTGTGACGACGTCACTTTGCTTGATAGCCTCCTGTTTGCCAAGATTGTACACTCTGGGCTGCGCCTGGGATGTAGAGGAATCAACCACTGCTTTTCCCTTCTCAGCATAAGACACACTTGCCTTCTTTTCTCCTTTGGGTTGAGCAACCCAACAATCACGGGCTATATGCCCCACTTTGCCACAGGTAAAGCATGTACGAGACTCCGGCCTCGACGTTGCTCCCGATGCAACCATTACAGAAGCTTGCCCAGAAGGCTTGGACCTCTTGCCCCACTTTTTATGGTAATACGATTTGCCAGAGCGGGGTGCTTTGAACTCGGGCTTTGCCACAGCCAAGTCCTTTCTACCTTGCACCCGCTTCATGTCCTGCTCCAGCGCACACGCCGTATCAACCACAGCCTGAAACCCTTGTTTCACTGAACTAGAAAGCAGGAACCTCAACTCATCCCGCAATCCTTCATAGAACCGATTCGTTTTTCTTTGTTCATCGGTGAAGATTGATCCTGCATACCGTCCCAATCTTGTAAATTCATATAAGTACGCATCAACACTATTTTCTCCCTACGTTAGCCGCTGGAACTCGTTCTCCATAGCAATGCGTTGTGTCGCTGGTAAATGTTTTGCCAAAAACATGTGAGAGAACTCCTCAATCGATACTTGAGTCAATTGCCTGCCCGCCAAATGGTGTAACTCAACCTCGTCCCACCATAACCTCGCCTCTCCTTCCAACAAGAAGGTAGCCAAAGTGACCTTTTGAGTTTCCTCCGTCCTGATCGCCGTCAAGATACGCTTGACTCGCGATAACCAGTCCTCTGCCTTCGTTGGGGATCTCAGTCCCATGAACGTAGACGGATTGAAGCTCATGAATTGCTTCAATTGTCGCTCAGCTGCTCGCAGATCCACAACCTCAACCGATTCGGGTCTGACACCAACACGATCTAGCACCACTGCCGGCGGTGCCTGCCCGGTCGGCTGAATCATCGCAAATAAAGCCTCAACAACTAATCGAATAGTTTTCGCAGATGGAGTAGGTGTTGGCACCTCAGCTAGTGTCGTACTCTCATCAGAGCGCTGGGGCTCAGACTGCCCAGCACCACTACGAGTAACCTATGGATGGACAAGACACACATTAGTGACAATACGCAAGCAATAACAACAAAGTAGGAACACGCAGATTCCTCAATCAAGTGTATTTGCATTCCTTAGTGGATATTCCAGAGGTCATTAGTGTTACAACGGTTCGCACAAACACATGCTCGCCAAACCACAAAAGAATTCAACCACGAATTCGAAAGAGGAAGACCGAGACAAGCTGATAACAAAATGTAACGACTCCACCCGTTAAACAACATATAATAGAAGGTCCGACCGGGGCCCCACACTATATGCCACAAATAGACGGTGAGGTCACATGTTAATACCACCAACGCATCCTAACACAGAGCATGCTAGCGTAATAATAAACAGTAGACTGAACTCATACCAGGAATATCCACTATATATTACCAAAGTTATATATACAACCACTCAAACGAGGGGATATCAAATATCACAGTTTGGCCTTAAGGCCTTACAGTTCCTCTTTGTACAGTATGGATTACAGACATCGGCGCGCAGGCCGGCCATACATGAATAAAAGAAAACTAACTAGCTAGCCTTCAAGGGCAAGCAGCAACAGAACCAGCAAGAGCGGCAACAGCAGCAGGGGCAACAGCCCTTCACTTCCCGCTCGGCTCTCCAGCACCTGCACAGGAACAATCCACCCAGAAGGTGGCAAACAAGGCAACGGTCAGCATTCAGTTGGCCAATTTATAACAATCCTACCCCTTTCCCGGGGCAGTGACATTCCTTCCCTGCAAAGCCATACATCATCAATATAGCATATATTGTGCTCTCACGCACATTCAAGCCAACACAACCGCCAGCCATACGGCCCGATGATCCGTGCACTCAGGGCATATTCTTGGTGCACCGGCGAACCAGGGTCAACACCACCGTTTACACGGTATTGAACATTTAGTCTTAATGACGCGCAGGCCTAAGACTCTCATTATGCGCTCCAACATGACCATCACACAGGTCCTCCCATCGGACGGACATAACGTACGTATAGATCAACCACCCCCGTTGATCAAATCGTCTTGCCATCACCAAGTACAGCGTACTCGAGGCTACACTAAAGGCGCGGGTCGGTTTCACCTTTCCTGTTCGGTACAAAGCCTTTTTAAGAGCTCGCAGCTCACACTAGCCATAACGTCCGCCAAGGACTGGCTTCACAATAGCCACACTATCCAAATAGGACTGACTTCATTTTCCATCAAGGACTGGCTACACCATAGCCATAACACAAACAACACAAGGGCGTTTTCCTGGAATTCCACATTCCAGTACTTCCTACTACTCCCCTTCACAGGCACAACCCATCGACCCCACTAATTACACGAGTATACGCGGAGTCTTCTCCAGTGCATAAATGCAACATCACCAATCCAGACCAACATGTCCAGATGGTCTTCATACAGCATGCCTATCCCGTACTACACACTTCCGGGTCTAGATGCAGACTCAACATGGGATAGCAACTATCAACCCACCGGAATCACCCACTCTTTCCACATTTTGGTGGAGAGGATTCCTTACTCATGCATAAAGGAGGACTTCACATGTCAAAGAAGGAAGATCGTTACCCTTGATGATCTTTTGGTAGCCATCGAAAATCTGGTCGATTGGAAAGTACCGCAGCAGCTTTGCCTCTACAGAACTAGCCTCGGATCTCGAATCGGACCTCAGGAGCTCCACCAATGGCTTGCCCTTCTCCTCCTTCTCCTTCCTCCAAGCTCTCCCTTTTTATCTCTTAGTATGAATGAGAGAAGATGCCAACCCCCAGTCTTATCACTACAGGAAAGCACCTGGTCCATTGGATCCAAATAGAAATAAATGGATGGCCAAGATCTGCCCAAAAGTCCAAATTTTACTTGACATGGCCTGTGACACGCCCGTGTCACAGGCCGTGTACTCCAAGCGGTGCACGAACTGACTCAAACTAGATAAGAACACAGGCTCCAACATGTCCGTGTCACAAGGTAGACACGCCCGTGTCACCTTGACACGGCCGTGTGACTGGCTGTGTCACCCTTTCAACACAGGACCAAATCACCCGAGAAGAACACGGCTAAGGCACATGCCCGTGTCCTTAGTCGTGTACCAAACACTCCCCTGTGACACGCCCGTGTCACATGCCGTGCTCGCCACTCAAGGCTACCCGGTTATTCACCCGAGCAAGACACGCCCTAGGATATGCCGGTGTCCCAGGCCGTGTCGCCTCTCGACGATCGTCGACCGTGCTATCTCGAGAACTCGACTCGACGCCCACCATAAAGGACACGCCCTGGGACACGCCCATGTCCCAGGCCGTGTGCACTGTACATGCACTAGGACACGCCCGTGTCCCAGGCCGTGTCACCCAGCTTGACCCCATTTTGGGATTTATTGTTTTGGGGTGTTACAGAGCAACCCTCGCGCAACACCGTGGGGGCCTACCCCCCCCCCCCTCACAAAGAAGCTGCGAGCATCTCTCGGGCAAATAAAGTCACGAGCCACCCTCGCGCAACACCGTTGGGGCCTGCCCCCCTTACGAAGAAGTCGCGAGCATCCCTCGCACAAATAAAGCAACGAGCAACCCTCGCGCAACACTGTGGGGGCCTGCCCCCCTCACGAAGAAGCTGCGAGCATCCCTCGCGCAAATAAAGCCGCGATCAACCCTCGCGCAATACTGTGGGGGCCTGCCCCCTCATGAAGAAGCCACGAGCATCCCTCACGCAAATAAAGCCGTGAGCAACCCTCGCGCAACACCGTGGGTGCCTGCCCCCCTCACGAAGAAGCCGCGAGCATCCCTCGCATAAATAAAGCCGCGAGCAACCCTCGCGCAACACCGTGGGGTCCTACCCCCCTCACGAAGAAGTCGCGAGCATCACTCACGCAAATAAAGTTGCGAGCCATCCTCGCGCAACACTGTGGGGGCCTTCCCCCCTCACGAAGAAGCCGCGAGCATCCCTCGCGCAAATAAATCCGCGAGAAACCCTTGCGCAACACCGTGGGGGCCTGTCCCACTCACGAAGAAGCCGCGAGCATCCCTCGCGCAAATAAAGCCGCGAGCAACCCTCGCGCAACACCGTGGGGCCCTGCCCCCCTCACGAAGAAGCCGAGAGCATCCATCGCGCAAATAAAGCCGTGAGCAACCCTCGCACAACACCGTAGGGGCCTGCCCCCCTCACGAAGAATCCGCGAGCATCCCTCGCGCAAATAAAGTCGCGAGCAACCCTCGCGCAACACCGCGGGGGCCTGCCCCCCTCACGAAGAAGCCGCGAGCATCCCTCGCGCAAATAAAGCCGCGAGCGACGTTTGCACAACACTGTGGGGGCCTGCCCCCCTCACGAAGAAGCCACGAGCATCCCTCATGCAAATAAAGCCGCGAGCAACCCTCGTGCAACACCATAGGGGCCTGCCCCCCTCACGAAGAATCCACGAGCATCCCTCGCGCAAATAAAGCCGCGAGCAACCCTCGCGCAACACCATGGGGGCATGTCCCCCTCACGAAGAAGCTGCGAGCATCCCTCGCGTAAATAAAGCCGCGAGCAACCATCGCACAACACCGTGGGGCCTGTCCCCCTCACGAAGAAGCCGCGAGCATCCCTCGTGCAAATAAAGCCACGAGCAACCCTCGTACAACACTGTGGGGGCCTGCCCCCTCACGAAGAAACCACTAGCATCCCTCGTGCAAACTAAGTCGCGAGCAACCCTCGCACAACACCGTGGGGGCCTGCCCACCTCACTAAGAAGCCGTGAGCATCCCTTGTGCAAACTAAGTCGCGAGCAACCCTCGTGAAACATCGTGGGGTCCTTCCCCCCTCACGAAGAGGACTCGAGCATCCCTCACGCAAACTAAGCCGCGAGCTACCCTTGTGCGACACCGTGGGGTCCTGCCCCCTCATGAAGAAGCCGCGAGCATCCCTCGCTCAAACAAAGCTGCAAGCAACCCTCGTGCGATACCGTGGGGGCCTATCCCCCTCACAAAGAAGTCGTAAGCATCCCTCGTACAAACTAAGCCATGAGCAACCCTCGTGCAACACCGTGGGGGCCTGCCCTCTCACGAAGAAGCCGCGAGCATCCCTCATGCAAACTAAGCTGCGAGTAACCCTCGTGCAACACTGTGGGGGCATGCCCCCTCACGTAGAAGCCGCGAGCATCCCTCACGCAAAATAAGCCGTGAGCAACCCTCGTGCAACACCATGGGGGCCTGCCTCCCTCACGAAGAAGTCGCGAGCATCCCTCGCGCAAACTAAGCCGCGAGCAACCCTCGCGCAACACCATGAGGGCCCACCCCCCTCACAAAGAAGCCGCGAGCATCCCTCGCGCAAACTAAGCCGTGAGCAACTCTCGCGCAAATAAAACCACAAACAGTCCTCGTGCAAGTTAAGCCACGAACCTGAGCCGTGCAAACAAGGCAGAAAAGATGGCATAAAAAATAACAATGTCATAACAAAACAAAGCTGGAATGATACAAGTACAATCAGCGCCTAAAGACAACAACAACTAATGCCAAACAAGAGGCAAAAAACAAAATATGTCCAGACTAAACAATAAAATATAAACATACCATGACAAACATATGAGTACCACTACTCGTCTTCAGCATCTGAGTCAGAATGCTTATCCTCAGAAACATCTGCAAAGCTAAAACAAGACGTGTCACATCCCAGGCTCTTGCTAACGAAGCGAAAGACCTTCGAAACACCACGTCAGAGCGCTAACTCGCGTATATATCCATCTGAGGCTCCACCTTCTTGGGCCAAATCTCGTCACGAACCTCTTCCGCGATCAGGCTATGGTCTTGCATATAATCCAGTGACTCCAATACTCCGCAAGCCCTGCAGCATTCAGCTCTGACGCATAGTCATCGGAGGACAGCATCTCCACTTGCGCCTTCGCCGCCCGAAGCTGAGTCTCAAGACCTGAGACTTCCTCTCGCGCTGCCTGTAACTGAGTTCCCAAACCCGAAGTCTCCTCCTTCTAATGCTTCAACATCTGGGTGGTCCTCTCCACCAAGGTCTTCTCCACGTCCAAAGCCGCGTCGACATCCTCTAGCTCAGACTTCATCTCGGAACCGATCCGGCGAAACCGCGCAATATCCCGGTCATGCTCCTCCTTCAGGGAGGCAAGCGAACTTGTTATCGACCGAAGCTTCTCCTGAATAGCAAGGTACCCATCCTTCAGGCTCACGTAATGATCATTCCAGGTTACTGTAATCTGCGCCTGGGTCTCTATTTGCACAAAGAAAATATCAAAATTATCCTATATCCGCAAGTGAAAATAAGGAAAAAAGCCTTGGGAACAAGTCAAATCCTTACCGCATCACTCATCTCCCTCAAGGAAGAAGACACCCACAGAGCTGCTATAACAGCAGATGCCTTGGGGACTGGGGAAGAAAATATCTACACCTCAGGAGTCGAATCGTGACAAGTATCAAAAGTTACCGCTATCACCACCACATCAAGGTCGCAAGGAGGGACCGTCACTGCTTTCCTCTTGCGACCCCCTCCTTGAGAAGTCTCTGCTGGTCAAACTGTGTCCGCCGAGATACCACATCGCAGCAACCGCTTCTCCTCCACATAGACATAAATATTGAATTGACGGTTGGCTAGCTCGCGAGGCTCAGAAAATCCAAGCACCGGGGAAAAATCCCGCTCCTTCCCCCTCACACGGTGGCAGCGATCGGGAAGCGCATCCCACACCTCAGGAAGACCCTATGAATTCTTGACATATCCGAACAAAGTATTGCCATGGCGACGGTATTTGCGGACTTCAAACTCCAACCAAAGTTTGTTACTGCGTATCTCCATCCGCTCGCTACCGTCAGAACAAACATCGCACCAATCTCGGAATTGGTCTAAAGAAAGCTGGCCCCCATGCTCGCGGAAGAAGGTGACTAAGCCTATGATTCGGGCAATTCTAGCTGGAACAAATTGGGAGATAGGCACTCCACATAATTTAAAGATCTCAATCACCTCCTCGCAGGGCGGAAAACGGAAGCCGGACCTCAGGGAAACTTCGTAAATCATCAACCAACCACGAGGAGGATTCTGAACCTGCTCCTCAGGACGTGGGATCCTCACTTCCAAGTCTGCAGGAACCCATACTTCGTCCTCCAAATATAAACACCATCATCAGTCAAAGAAGAGCGCAGGCGCATTGGGAAAGAAGAATGCTTCGAAACCTACACAAAGTGAAATATAAAAGGTCAGGATTGCCCAAAAAATAAAAAACTTGGAACCACACGTCCAAGCGCACGCAGCCCAAGTGGCACGCAAAAGAGGAAAACGCACGAAACAGGATGCTCGCGCAAGCATACGCACGACAAAGACACGCAAGCGCGCACAGCCACGCACGCACAACTGGCCTGCCCGCGCGGCCTGCGCGCGCAGCTTAGGCGTTCGGCCTGTGGACGCGAGCGGCCTACCCGCGCTCGGCCGGCATGCCCCGGCCTTCGTACACCTGGACATAAACACGCGTAGCCTAAGCGTGCGCAATCAGCCTTGGCGTCCTTGTCCGCCGAATCTCTCTCTGAATACCTTGGAAGCACCGGCTGCCGCCGCCTCAGCCTTCTCACTGGATACCATCATGACAATAGGTTAGCGGGGAAAATCCTTCCTCTCTCGCTCACTTCGCTCTCGAATAGCAAGGATTTGGGAGGCAATTGATGGGTTCCACCATCATTTATAGAAAAAGGCTCTCCCCCATGATCTCCACCTAAAGTGGGGATTAAGGGTAGACCAAGTCAATCCCACCCCCATGAACTCTCATGATGAGGAAATCATGGGAGGTGGGGCCTGCTCCTCTCCCCATGGAGGAAAACCGTCGCTGGCTTGCCTAATCGCCGCCAGCGTCTAGCCTCCCGCCGGCCTCGCGCAGTCAGATCGGCCACCCCGCAACGGCAGGCCGCGACTCGGCCACGCCAGGCCGACCGGCCGACAGCGGCCTAGCCACGGCAAGCCACGACCGGCCTCTCTGCGGTACGTCGCGGCCGGCCTCGCTGCGGCACGTGATGCTAAAGATCACGTTAGTGAACCGGTCGCACAAGTAATATAAAATAGGCGAGTTTTCCCAAGTATCGATCTCACAAGGAACACAGTAAGGTGGAGTTAATTTCGAGGAGGACTTGAGATTGAAGTCCTTAGGTCGGAGGTAACAAAAAAGGGGGGTTTTGGTGTTGCGATAAAAAGTAAGTAAAAATCTATCAACTACTCTTATGCAACGCCGCTATGCGATGCTTCGCCAGGCAAGATGGAAGACTAGTCGGTCTGCAATGCACTGAATCGCTAGGCGGATGGACAAGTAGGCAAGCGGAATAAGGGTCAAGAGCACCTCTTCGCAACGCACGCCACTAGCAATTGTTAGTGCGGCAAGGGTGGATGGTGGTGAATGGAATATGACGCACCTCAAGTAAATAACGCAAACATACAATCACATTGACATGATTACACACAAACGTATTTTATAATTAAGCACACATCATCAATAAATAGAGTTTACAACAACACATACGCAACAATAATGGAAGAACAAGGCAAGAGATCGACTGTACCCGAAGTCTTGCTAAGGATTCACGGTTGGATTCACCGAGTTGTCAATCCGCGTCCAAGCTCGGTCCTCAACTGCGTCCGGGGTAGAGAAGGGCTGTCACCACCTTCCAATGGCCCGCCTTCTTTGTGTCACGATAGCGGAAGAAAGTTGCAAGCTTCCCTTTGCTTGGTGTATATGGCGCGAAAAACTTGAAATCAGCCCAAGAGATGATGGAGGAGGCCGAAAGAAAGCTCCGGCTTGGATTTGGCGGTGAAAGCTTGCTCGGAGCACCTCTTTAGGATGGGGATTGAAGGAGATTGGCAGATCCCTTCGTCGGAGACGGAAAATGGCGGAAATGGCGGAGAAAAGTCGGGGGTCGGTCGAAACTAGGGCGAGACCTACGCTATTTATAGAAAGAAGAAATTAAACAATGCGCACGATCACGGGCGCATGACCAGTGTTCGTGCGCACTATGGACAGTGATCGTGCGTATTGGCATGACAGGATACAGAGAAGAACTGGGGTACTGTGCACGAGCAATGGCGCACGACCAGTGGTCGTGCGTACTATTTCCAATGGTCGTGCGATTACCCCAGACAGAACTCCAGGAAAAGAGGAATCAATGCACACGATCAGTGGCGCATGACCGGTGGTCATGCGCACTATGTCCGGTGGTCGTGCGATTACTCCAGGCAGATTCTGGAAATCAGGGTACATTGCGCACGCGCATCGACGCACGACCAGTGGTCGTGCACACTATATCCGATGATCGTGCACAATATTCCTGCTTCCAAACGTTCCCAGAACACGCACACGACCCCTATACCCAGCACTGATGTGTGGAGATATTCCAGACAAGCATAAAAAGGAGTACAAAAATATACACAACTACGAGCCAAAAGTGCACTTCCTATGGAAATAAGGATAAGATCAAATATATATGATAACGAGCTAAAAGTGAAGTGCAAACAAAGGAAAACTAGCCCAGATGAGTTCGAAAATAGGTATATAATATGGACTCATCACACCCTCAGACTTAACTGTTTGCACGTCCCGAGCAAACATAATCTAAGCAGATAGGGAAAATGACTAACTAACAAAGAAATTGAAAAACAGAGTACCATGCAAAGTCGCATGCTCTCGTGAGTAAAAATACAATAGAGAAAATTTCTAAGTATGCAAAATAGTTTATACTTTTCACAATGCGTATCAAAATTTTATTACTACTCAAAAATGAAATCACGGTGAATCAACCGGTAACGCATAGGACGAAAGTAGGCAGACCACTTAGGTGAGCTTTGCCAAATATCGGGGCTCAGGATCACCTTCAAAGGAATCCACTAATGTCAGGGACCATACGCTTGCCCGTTCACACTCTCTCCACGACACTAATTAGACTCAAGCGCGAATCCGTAGGACTTTAGGATAATCACGGGGCTTGGGTTACGGTGAGGTAAACAATGATAAAAAAGAAAGGCTATGCACTTAACCCAAATGAGCTAGCCTAAAAAGAATCCATCCGTTAATCACAATATAAACGAGTACACCACACCCCCAGAATTAACTTTTAACAATGGGTGTGTGCACTGCCTAATCCAAATATAATCACATAATCAAAAAGATTCTCAATTAAACTTTTTCTTTTCATTTTTTTCCTTTACAAATTTTTTTTTTCTTTTTCTCCATTTTATTTTCACAATTCAGCAGATATAACTTGGGAGCACTTCCACATTTTCACAAATAATAACACCACATCAACACCCCAACATGAAAATAGGAAATACTAAAGCTCGACTTGGGCGTGCGACTAGGATCGACTATTAGGCTTTGGTGAAATAAAGGTGGAGCTGAATCAAAAGAAAAGGTAGGCACAACGAGGCTAGTGAGGATATGACATTAGGAACGGTACAAAGCTCAACCGGGCCAAAATGATGGCCTACATCACACTCACGCTAGACTAACCATGTACCCATGCTTCGAGAGTAGTTTGGGGAAAGTTCTTAGCCACCGAGAAAGATGAACCTTCCTCCCAACTTGAGCAAAATGAGTTTAGTGACTGCTACACACATTCCTATGCTACCGTTTGATTCACACCGGATTCACCAATTTTTGAGTAGAATAAAAAGTATTTACACAAATAGAAAATTATAAATCTATAAGCATACAGAAAAAATTAAATCTACTCGAATTTCTATACGAGACAAGAGCAGTTGACTAGAAGCACAGCAAGGTCAACATTTTACTCTGTCTCACAATCCTAAGCCAGCACCATTATTTTCCCAAATCTAACAAAGACGAGTTTAACTCGCAACACGCTAACAGCTAAGCACGCGCTCATGTGGGTGCAGTGGTGTGCAATGCAATGAACTAAACAAAATAATACTCTAAATGCTTCTAGTATGCACATAAAATATGCACGTGCAAAAGGTAACAAGTAATAGCTCTCCGCCAGACTTAAACTAAACAACACATCATATGATAAAGAAACTAAAATCATAAAGGGCTAAGGGAAGAGGTTACCCAATGCTCAGCTAGTGATCATAACATAAGACGCGTGAAAACCTGAAGCAGGCCCGCCATACGAAGAATCACAACCGCGCCAGTACGAAATTGTCATGAATACCTGCAGGGGTGAGCTCCACAAAAACAAAAGAAAATATACAAAATACAAAATACTACTAAAACTAAAATAGGCATGAAAATAAAAATACAGAAAATGAAAGATAACTACTGAGGTTATTGTCATCCCAGCACGACTTATTAAATTCTGCACAGTTCTAGCTAATGAGCTTATGAAAAGAAAAATGCACAGGTAACTGGCCTAATATCCGTTGCGGTAATGGGTACCGATACGGAGATAGAGCAGTTACCCCTCTGCCTAAATAATCATACCTGCTCCTCACAGGCAGAGGAAATAGGAAGTAAGATGAGGAGGAGGCCTGGTCCTCACTCATCTCACCACAAAACAAATCCTTGCCTAGCAAGGTTTCGTCCACCACAAGTTCGCTGAGGGCGAAGGTGACGGCAGGGGCTTCCACTGTGAAGGAGGTAGGAACCTCCTCACACACGAGGATGCACTCGTCGATAGCCTGAGCATAAGGCTCAATGTCAACCCAACTTACCTGTGGAGATTCAACCTGCATAGGCTCAGATAAAGAAGGAGGGTCAAGAAATAAAAGAGACAAAGAACATAAGGAAATAATCGGGGGAGTGATCCCGATCTCACTCCCAACAGGCTCCGAACAATGATCACTGTCGGCGTCATATGAGTCATGACGATAAGAATCTGAAAGCACGAGATCCTTGGTGGTGGTTTGGATCTCCTCATCTAACAAGGAAGCAGAAACTTCCTTATCAGAAAGGATCTCCTCATCAACACACCTCGGTGCATCACCATGTTCCAAGACGTAATAATGTCCATTGATGAGAATAATGTCCTCGTCACACCATGACGCAAACTCAGACTCCAAATCACCATCAGGCATAACATCATAAACCGACTCACTAAAAAGAGGAGTAGATGATTCTTGCAAAGAAGGCGGAGGAACAACAGCATCAGAGAAAATATGTGCAGGTTCCTCCGAGAGTGAATCAACAAGAGGGGAAGAACGCATAGGGAGAGTCGGCACCACAATGTCGTCACACCGATCCGCGGCACCGCCAAAATAACATGGTGGTACTGCGAAATCAACGTCAGAATCAGCAGGAGCAACCGATTGAGAGGTGGATGGAACGATTCTGATATCCGGCTCGTCATCCTCCTCCAACTGGCGCTGAAATTCTGCGCAATCCTTCAACGCATGATCGGTTCTATGACAACACAAACATCATTTTCAAGTACTCCTCGGTCTTGGTAGAACCGGAGAGGAATAAAAAGATGAAAGTGGAGAAGAGGAGTGACTATAAGACCTGGGTTGAGCGTATGAAGTACCATAGGGAGACGGTGCTCCATACACAGAACCACGGGAATTATGCACCCAATCTTCAGTGGGGCACTCATCAATACTATGCCTATAATCCCCGCACCATCGGCAACGGGTATTCATAAAAGAATACATAGTGCAAGCACAAATAATTCACCAACAGAATTTCTAAGCAAAGAATTAACTACACACTAGCAGATAAATAAAAAGGAATACCTGCTACTGAAATATAAAAATTAGAAAAGGAATAAAGAAAAATAAGAAACAAATTAAAAAAACTAAAGCAAAGAAAAATAAAACATGAAATGAACAAATGGACAAGGGCTTCTATCTCCTATCTCCCTCTCAAAAAACTCACACGACTGTGTTCCCCGGCAACGGCGCCAAAAAACTTGATGCTAAAGATCACGGCAGTGAACCGGTCGCACAAGTAATATAAAATAGGCAAGTTTTCCCAAGTATCGATCTCACAAGAAACACAGTAAGGTGGAGTTAATTTCAAGGAGGGATTGAGATTGAAGTCCTTAGGTCGGAGGTAACAAAAAAGGGGGGGTTTTGGTGTTTCGATAAAAAGAAAGTAAAAATCTATCAACTACTCCTATGCAACGCCGCTATGCGATGCTTCGCCAGGAGGGATGGAAGACTAGTCGGGCCACAATGCACCGAATCGCTAGGCGGATGGACGAGTAGACAAGCGGAATGAGGGTCGAGAGCACCTCTTCGCAACGCACGCCACTAGCAATTGCTAGTGCTGCGGGCAAGGGTAGATGGTGGTGAATGGAATATTGCGCACCTCAAGTAAATAACACAAACATTCAATCACATAGACATGATTACACATAAACATATTTTACAATTAAGCACACATTATATAAATAGAGTTTACAACAATACATACGCAACAATAAAGGAAGAACAAGGCAAGAGATCGACCGTATCCGAAGTCTTGCTGAGGATTCACGGTTGGATTCACCGGGTTGTCAATCCGCGTCCAAGCTCGGTCCTCAACTGCGTCCGGGGTAGAGAAGGGCTGTAACCACCTTCCAATGGCCCGTCTTCTTCGTGTCACGATAGCGGAAGAAAGTTGCAAGCTTCCCTTTCTTTGTGTATATGGTGCCACAAACTTGAAATCAGCCCAAGAGATGATGGAGGAGGCCGAGACGAAGCTCCGGCTTGATTTGGCGGTGAAAGCTTGACCGGAGCACCTCCCTAGGGTGGGGATTGATGGAGATCGGCGGATCCCTTCGTCGGAGGCGTAAAACGGAGGAAATGGCAGAGAAAAGTCGGGGGTCGGTCAAAACTAGGGCGAGACCTGCACTATTTATAGAAAGCAGAAATTAAACAATGCACACTATCACAGGCGCACGACCAGTGGTCGTGCGCACTATGGACAGTGATCGTGCGTATTGGCATGACAGGATATAGAGAAGAACTAGGGTACTGCGCACGAGCAATGGCGCACGACTAGTGGTCGTGCGCACTATGTCCAATGGTCTTACGATTACCCCAGACAGAACTCCAGGAGAAGAGGAATCAATGCACACGATCAGTGGCGCACGACCGGTGGTCATGCACACTATGTCTGGTGGTCTTGCGATTACTCTAGGAAGATTCTATAAATCAGGGTACATTGCGCACGAGCATCGGCGCACGACCAGTGGTCGTGCACACTATATCCGATGATCGTACGCAGTATTCAAGCTTCCAAACGTTCCCGGAACACGCACACGACCCCTAAATCCAGCACTGAAGTGTACAGACATTCCAGACAAGCATAAAAAGGAGTACAAAAATAAAAGTAGAAAAATATACACAACCACGAGCCAAAAGTGAACTTCCTATGGAAATAAGGATAAGATCAAATATACATGATAACGAGCTAAAAGTGAAGTGCAAATAAAGGAAAACTAGCCCAGATGAGTCCGAAAATAGGTATATAATATGGACTCATCAGCACGCCGCGCCAAGCCGCGGCCGGCCTCGCCGTGGCACGCCGCAGCAAGCCGCGGCCGGCCTCGCCGCGGTAAGCCGCGACCGGCCTCACCGCGGCAAGCCGCGACAAGCCTCGCCGCGGCAGGCCACGGTCGGCCTCGCCGCGGCACTCCAAGGCAAGCCGCAGAAATCCTCGCCACGGCAAGCTGCGGCCAGCCTGCCCGGCCTGGCCAGACTCGCCGCGGCCAGCCTGGCCGGACTCGCCGTGACAGGACGCGGCCAGCCTGGCCGGCCTCACCGCGGCAGGCCGCGGAAAGGCCACGATAGACCGCTGGGCCGGCCGCCAGGCCGACCGCCGCTGCCGCCCGCCAGGACGGCCGCCCCCGCCGCCGGCCACCACCATCGCCGTGGATGGCCTCTTCATCGTCTGATCTGGGGGAGGCTCTCCTCGCCGTCCGATTGGGAGGGTAACCACCCACTAACCCACTACGCTAGTGGTGGGGCCCGCCATGATCCGCCCCTAGAGGCTATAAAAGGAGCCCTAGGGCCTCCTCATTCTTCACCTTTCTCTGCTCCGGATCATCTTCTTCCTCAAGTGATAGCTCTCTTGCCTCCTCCCCTGAGTCAGCCTCCAGCCGTCGTGAACCACCAGCGGCCACTAGCGGCCACCAGCGCGCCACCAGCACGCCGCCGGCAGGAAATCACCCAAGTCCCTGAGCAAACCAAAGGAGGAAGACGCCCCCTGCAAGCAAGCGTGCATCGCCCCGAGCGCCGGAACACCATGACCATCCCGCACAGTTCAACACCCGAGTTACTCCCGTGGCGCAGGCTGTTGCCCGCCGGGAGTCATAGTCATACTCTCCCCCCCCCCAAGTTGTAAAAGGAGCGGCCTGTCGCCCCGATTCTCCAACACCTTGTAATCAGTAGGAGCTAGTGGAATTTGACCGGCACAGACCCGGTCACGTGGTTTTGTACCCATTTGAGGGGGTTTTCCACGTCGTCACACCTCGTGTCATCTTCTCATTTTCATTGACTGTGTGCGCGTTCGACCGCTCCGAGAGCTAAGGCGGTCCAAGAAACAACCGGTCCGACCGGGGCATCGAGTTAGTCCGCAAAAATATGTATGTATATATATGTATCTATATATATATATATATATATATATATATATATATATATATATATATATGTATATATATGTATATGTGTATATATGTATATATATGTATGTACATATATATGTACATATATATATATATATATATATATATATATATATATATATATATATATACTACAAATGTTGCCCTGATACAAACATATATATATATATATATATATATATATATATATATATATATATATATATATATATATATATATGCATACATATATATACATAAATATATGTATATATATATACACACACACACAAGTAGTCATGCACGGGGGACCCCACGCAGGAAATATTTGTGGTGGGGGCGACATTTGTCGAGGGGAGAAATTTGTCGTATGGACGACATTGGTCGCGGGGGCGACATTTGTCATGGGGGCTAAATTTGTCTTGGGGGCGACATTTGTCAGTTGGGGCCACATTTATCGTGGGGACGACATTTGCCGTGGGGGCGACATTCTCAAGTACGTTTAGAAGAAGTAATACAGTACATGAAAAGATGCAGGGATATTCATGAAAGTGCATTTAATACAAAAAACAGAAGAAACAATACAATCCATAAATATTACAAATGTTACATTGATCCATACAATCTATATAATCTGGCTTGATGCATGTAATCTTGTGAATATTTCCTTATACATAACATTCCTAGTGTATACTTTTTGCTCCTCCAATGTATCATTTTTGACCATCACTTTGGCGCTCTTTGCGGAAGCACCTCTTGAGAATGCCACATACAGTTGACCATGGCTAAAAACATCATTCGATAAATATACTCCAACATTTGAAATTGATTGGCCCTGTGATTTGTTGATGGTCAGTGCATAGCTTAAACGTATTGTGAACCGCTTTTGGGTGAGCTCAAACGACATATTAACATCCTCTAAACTCTTCAAGGGAATTCGAGGTAAAAATACTTTGTCCCCTTAAGCATTATCAGTGAACCTTTCTTGAGATTGAGCTCGTGAGGTGGTAGATTTCCGGAATTTATTGAATTTAAGAATTCTGGCAAATATAAGTTATGGGTGTCATCCACAACAGAGTCAAAAGAGTAGTAAGTTTTGCATTCCCCCGAAAATATTTCGAGACAATTTTCATTTATTCTGTTGACATCCTCATTCAAAGCAATTATTATTGCTTTGGTTTCTATGTATCTGACATCAGTTGGGGAACCTAGCTCAGGAAATATTGCATCGATCAATATATTTGCAGAGCGTTCATCTTCCCATGGTATGATTATGGAGTTTGGAATTTGAATCATATCATTTAGCATGGTTGGCTCATCACCGTTACCCACACGCTGTAAGAACTCTGAGAAATGAGGATCGTCATGAGCTCGCATGTTCACAGTTAAGCTAAGAATGCGAACATTCGTCCAATGATACAATTCAACGATGCTTGCGCTAATAATTTGAGATTTTGTTTTATTTACAACAACCTATGTTAGCTGACGGAAATTACCACCAAAGATCATAAACTTACCACCGAAGGGCTGATTTCCATCAAACACATCTTTGAAATATCGATCCACAACATTGAATGCCTTCTCATGAATCATTGGGGCCTTATCCCAAATAATTGCTCCGACTTATTGTATCAATTCATGCAAATTAGACAATTTATTAAATGTATATGTTGACGGTTGTGGAATAATCGAGTTGCATAGTGAGGGAAAATTGTCGGTTGTTGGTTGTCGGAGGAACGATAATCTCTTGCTATATTTCGACGGCCTATTCTTGAAATGGGTGTAGGTTGATTATCAACAATTTCATCTGGTTGATTTGGATGTTTAGGATCATTTGGTTGGACTTCCAAGGTTGGTTATAAAGTCAACGATGTGCATGATTGTCTTCTCCTCGCATTCAACGCACTCCATTGTTTTGTAGTTAGTGACTGTCGCCAATTACTAACATACACTCGGGTTGACGCTCGAGCCTGCTCAGGCATTGCCATCGAAATCGAAGGCCTCCCTCTTTTACGTTGGACTGCCCCGCCCTGATTTTGCAATGATGATGACGCCCCAACTTGATTTTAGTCTGCCATTTGTATTTGTTTGAGATGCTATCTAATCAAATTATGAACAATCTGTG
Organism: Platanthera zijinensis; assembly: GCA_039513925.1. Lineage (NCBI taxonomy): Eukaryota > Viridiplantae > Streptophyta > Magnoliopsida > Asparagales > Orchidaceae > Platanthera > Platanthera zijinensis. Next base: position 257,793,162 of record CM077079.1, read on the forward strand.
CAATTGTCAAAAGATTCTATTACGAGTAATTGCTATTGATATTACCTCTTGTTGGTTTACCAAATTGATTATGGCTGGCCATCATTATGACAGTGACTTCCCTCTTGTAAGTGCAAGTTTGGTAGATATTTGTAGCACATTTGTCTTTGGTACGTATTTGTTCTTAGTTTGATGGCGTGATATTTTTCAAGAGAGTTTGGTAGATATTTTTTAAGAGCAATCTTGCTCTTTCTTAAACAGTTTTCTTAATTTTTCCGTGACTTTGACGCTGAAATTTAACCTTGCAACAGTCAACCTGATTTAAGGCTTTGGCCAATTTCAAACCTTTTTGTCATTGCATAGAACTACTCTTTTCAAAAGTTTTATTTCTCACAATTTTTTAAAGCATTAAATATTAATTTCTCAAACACAATATTCTTCAAGAGGAGATAATCAACTTATAGAAAGCTAATTTAGTTTATTGATGCCAATTAGGAGATACACTTTTTGTTTCCTGCATGGTTTTGATCAACGTCTAGAAAAAAGAAAACTTCTTTAAAGCATGAATCTATTTAAAGGGACAAATACAAACAAAAAATGCTTGAAATCTTGTAGAAGAAGAGAATGCATCAAAAGATTAAGAACCAAGTACCTCAATCCACTCAAATCCAAGTAGGTACAATGTTGTGTTTTCTTCGGGTTTAAGGCTTCAGTATGAGCACTCCCAATCTATTAAAGACAATAATCCAGATTATTGCAAGTAATCAAAACAACACTTTGGAACTTGATTTCTATCTTTAAATAATTATAATAGTGAACCCACAAGAAGAAGCTAATCTTAATTAGCAGAATTTGACAAAAAATATCACTGGTCATAAAAGCAAAAATATTAGACAAACACCTTCAGAGCAAATATAATCTGGATTGTAATCAAATGTCCAAGATATTATTATATATGGTCATATAATCAAATCTCCAAGATATTGCAGAGGTTCTACCATTTATAATTAAATTATTTCAGAGGTTCATAGGTTCTACTCATTTATTTCAGAGGTTCTACCATTTATTTCAGAGGTTCAAAGGCCAAGATATTGTTATACTGGCAAAGATATTGCATATAATCAAATTATCTTTGCATATGTTAAACCTTACTGATATTGCATAATCAGTATGTTTTTTAGAGGCCTTAAACATGGATAACGATCAACCAATTTATTTGCAACTCTCTTCTTCATTTATATGCATATGTTATGAAGTATGTTTGTTCTCACTTGCATACTCTCTGCATAACATATTTGCAAACTCACTTGTAAAAATGTGAAGCCTTTTTGACAGATTGGTTCATAACTGGTTTGTAACATATTTGACATATTGGTTCATAACCGTACACTGCTTTAGTTTTTTGTAAACTCATTTGCAAAGATTTCTGTTACAAACTAACCGTGAAGCAAATAGATTTCTGTTACAAACTAACCGTGAAGCAAACAGATTTTTGTTATAATTAAACCTATACAAAGCTGAAGCAAACTCATATGTCAAAAATATGAAGCCTTTTGGACATAATAGAAATCTGAAGAAACTCTACATCTTGGGTCAGTATAAGAAATGACATTGGAATCAAGCCATTCCAGGTTTAAGAAACAGGATACTGATTGCAGGTTTAATTAAATTTCGATTTTAGTGTGCTTGATTTATTGAGCTTGAGATTTCAAATAACTATAAAGCTGATACTATGTTAAATTTTGGTTTGAAATAGGATATTGATTAAAGGTTTTAAAAAAACTATAAAACTGATGATACTATGTTATTCATCCAAGCTCTAGCTAAACATGAAATTTCCCTGCTAAGTGCCGGACTGAAAATTATAGAAATTTCATGTTTAGCTAGAGATTTGAAATAACTATAAAACTGATACTTTGTTATAAAAAATAGAAATCATAACACGTTTCTAAGAAAATAGACAACACATAATTTGAAATCATGAATTAAAGAAAATGAAGACCCTGAAAAACTTGAGAATTGAAAGCAAAGAAGCCAAAAATACAAATTATAAGAAATCTGAAGCCTTTAGAATAAATTAATACTTGATCCACATCTTCTAATACAAACATAATTGAACAAATACTTGATGCAGAACAAATTGCTCTACATATTGGGCCAGAATCAATTTCTACAACAACATATATAAAACTGTCGGCAACCTTCAAAAGCGGAAAACAAAAGCAGGGAAGAGGATGGGGGCTCTGACCGCGAGGAGGTTGCCGGGAAGAGGGGGTTGCCGGCAGGAGCTGTCGAGGAGGAGAACCTCTTGCGGTGAGGCACTGTTGAGGAGATGCTCCGGCGATGGAGAAGCTTTGTAGAGGGAAGAATAAATGTTTGTAGAGGGAAGAATAAATGTTTCTGTTGAAAAAAAGGAAGTTAAGAATGTTTTCACTGAAAAATAAACTGACAATTGGCAAAGTGCACCCTGAAAATATTAGTTTTTGACAAAATGCACCCCGAAAGTTTAAAATTAGCAAAACGCACCGCAAAGTGGTTTTTCTTGGCAATGTGCACCCACAGCAGGCAAAAAATGAAATGGCCAAAATGTACACTCTAGGGTGCATATTGCCAAGAAAACTCACTTTGGGGAGGGGGTGCATTTTGCCAATTTTAAACTTTCGAGGTGCATTTCGCCAAAAACCAATATTTCTAGGGTGCACTTTGTCAATTACCCAAAATAAACGGAGAAGATGGGGGCTTTGACCGTGAGGAGTTTGCCGGTAGGAGGAGCTGTCGAAGAGGAGAACTGTTGTGGAGGAGAAGTTCTGCTGTGGAGGAGAAGTTCTGCTATGGATGAGAGTTGAGGCGGGGCTCCTTGGAGGAGAGGTAAGGTTATACACCATCATTCGGCGGGCGACAGTTGAGGTGGGATGGACTGTAGAGTGCGGGGAGGAGAATGCAGGAGGAAGTAGCTTTCGACAGGAGTGTAGCGTGCTGGCAGGAGTGTAGGTAGCATGCTGGCAGGAGTATAGCATGTTGGCGGGAGTATCCATGCTGGAGGGGATAACAGATAAGGACAAATTAAAAAGTAATGCTGCTAAATGACCAAAAATACTCTAAACAAAATGTATAAGATTCAAACAAAATGAGGGCAATTTTTTATTAAAATGTTACGCCAAAGTACTAAACCCTCCAGACCTCTTCTTGTAACACCCATGCTCGTTCCAAGAAATATAATAGCAGATCCGGTCGGGACCCCACACCATATTGAATGAACAAACGAAAGAGCTACTTAATGAATATCAATGCAAACTATACTAAACAACCACGCAAAGTAGAATCGCACGCTAACGAAAACAATAATATAACTTGAACCGGAATGTCCACAACATTATAGGAATGACAAAAAAAACTATTAAATAGTCTTGCTTTGGCCTTAGGGCCTTACACACATCAAATGTTTAGGCTATTTTGTGATTTCCAAACATCGACGCACATGCCGACAATACACGAGAAAGCTATAACAAAACTTGGGCCTTCATGGGCAAGCACAACATGGGCTCCTGCTCGCTATTTCTCGGTCGGCTCGCCAGCACCGGTACCTGTACAAACCACAAAGGTGTGGCAATAAAAGAAGGTAACGAGTCTGCTTTTGCTGACCACTATCAACGAACGCGCGATATAACAAACCCACATCATACCTGGGGCAGTGGTATTCCTTCCCTGCAAGTAAGTCAACAACAATAATGTATATAGAAATAAGCCAAAGAGTGCAACGATAAATAAGCCAAGTATTAACGTTATACGCACAATAATCACAAATGTTGGTACGCATGTCCACTCGCTTCGTGCTCTCATGGCACATTTACGATGTACTACTTGAGTCTCATCACCATCCCTTATCCCAGACATGGATGGTCCCACCTTGTGCATTCTTCTACTTCGACCTAAAGTCGAGTACTCTCTCCTATGCCAATGACGAAAGTCAAGTACGTTAGGCACTCTAGTCGAGCGATATAGTGCGGGTACAGTTAAGTTATTTACCGTTGCTCAAATCGTCGTGCCAATCAACGACAACGACGCGGGTCAGCCTTCCCTTTCCCGTACACAACATAAACAATATTATATTCCAATACTAGCACACACGGCCAACATAACTAGGCACTCTAGTCTCAACAGCTCAACATGCTACCCATCTTGTCTCACAGACACATGCTTCGCAACCACAAAACAACTCATTGGGAGCTATCGCCAACAGTAACACTATCACCGGGCAGTATATGACAGAACCTCAATTCTGTCCACTATTCTGGGTATTTCCTAGAGTTCTCCTCCAGGACTCCCTACAACAATCTACAACACTCAGAACCTGAAAATGACATATAACACGAAGTCTTCTCCGACACGCAAATATCAAAATAATCATCACCAATCCAGACCAACTTGTCTGTATGGGCTTCACACATGATGCCTATGTTCATACTTCGATTTCAAACTCTATATGCAAATTCATGTCGGGGATAGACTCAATCGACCTGGAGAAGTCTAGCCATAAGCTCCTTAATGAAAGAGGCACTTTCATATGCATATATAGAAACAAAAGAGGACACACACGTCCTAACGAGACGAGGAAGATTGTTACTTTTGAATTCCTCTTTAGCGTCATAAGATCAAAAATCCAAATGCATGGAAAGAACTGCATCGGGCCGCTCTCCATAGATTTGAAATCGGCTCGCAATTTGGTTCTCTGAAGCTCCGACAATGGTGAGATCTCTCATTCTCATTCTTACTTTGCTCTCCTCTCTCTCTATCTTTTTAAAAAGAGAAAACCTAGGTTGGAATGAGGAAGAACTCTCAACCCATGGCCTTAAACCAGCAAGAGCCACTCCCCAACGTCGGATCATATTAGAAGTTGGCAAATGGCCCATATTCAAATGGTTTTCCTGTACAGAGCGCTACTGCCGCTTAGTAATAAGCTACCACCGCGCGGTACCTCGGACGGTGGATTGTTCGGAAAGCCCACTGTTAAAACTCTTTATACATACGCTGATACGTGGCCGCATCGTAACTGTCATGCTACCACCCTGCGGTACCATACTACTGTCGAGTGATAGTTTATTCGACGCGTCATTACTTCGCTTACATCAAAAGGTCCACTACCGTCAGCAGTATCACTACCGTCAGGCGGTACCTCACCGAGAGCTATGACAATTAAATCAGCTATGCTACCACCATCACTAGCACTATCGTTGGGCGGTAGCATCCAGAGAGCTACTTCTATATAAAATTTCTGGGGCATTATACTTTCCTTATATAATAAATATATATATATATATATATTTACAGCCAAACTCAACGCCCCGATCAAACCGGATTAACTTAGACCGTCTTAGCTCACTGAGCGGTTGAACGCGCACACAATAAAAGAGAAATAGATTATGCACATGATGTTTTGACGTGAAAAAACCTCTCAACCAGGTGAAAACAACGCGACCAGGTATGTGCCGGTTGAACTAAACTATTTTCTTTAGTTTACAACCTGCTTGAAGAATCGAGGGCGACAGGCCGCTCCTCGTTACACTTTGGAGATGAGAAAGAGTTACTTAGGCTCATGAAGGGCAACATGTTGATCCATGTGAGGCTACTTGCTGAGGCATTGTGGACAAATAGGCACTTGTAGTAGGAATTTCCTTTTTATCGCGCACTTGGGGACTTAGACGGATTTTTGGTGGAGCGGCAGTGGCTTGAAGGTGGCTTAAAGGTGACTCGTAGGAGGAATCCGACAGAGCTCTGTCCTGCGGAAGAAGAAAGTAGAGGAGAGAAAGATAAGAAATGAGGAGGCCTAGGGGCCTTTTTATAGCCTCCAGGAGGTGGTTACGGTAGTATGCCGTTATCCGCACACCGTAACCACCAATATCATAATTTAAAGTATAGTTCGGGGAGAATACTATTTGTATATTTAATTTTACTGAATGCAGGCCCCCACTAAAAACATGTCCCCCCACTACTGGTGGTGGTTACACGGGTAGTTACCCACGCATCAGACGGTTGCGATCATGGTGGAACGATCGAACGACGAGGAAGGCGCCCAAAAGGGGAAAGAAAGGCAGTCGACCACCACCTCAAGGGTGGCCGACCCTGGCGAATATGACGGGCTACCACCACGGCGCCGGTCGGGGGTACGGATGGTCGGCCGTACTCAGGACTGCACACCGAGCGCGATTCCGGTGCCATCCTGGCGCTGACAACTAGGTGCGACCTTGACACTGACCTCCAGGCGTGGTGTCGGCACCGGGCGTAGGCCTCAAAGTGTGGCTCCGGCCGGCTATAAGGCGCGGCCTGCCTGAGTCGGTCCGAGTGGGGGGCGGGCGGGCGAGCACACCCGGACGAGGGGTACAGTGTGACTGACTTCACCAAATAACTCCCGCAACAGCCACGGGAGGGAAGGCTCCTGCCGGCTCGGCCGGTCAGTGGGATCACCGTGCCTCATGGTCGCGGAAGTGCGACCACAAGGCGTAGCCCTTAAGCCGGCCGGAAGCCAGGCCGACTAGAGCTGGCCCACTGGCTGTGAGAGAGAGGGGCGACCTCGATTGCGCCCCAGGCGGTCCGAGGAATGGGATCCCGCGTGTGTGGTTCGTGCATGTCGATCACACGTGCAGCGGTTCACCCATGATCGCCATTTTGGATGATGAGATCATGGGGAAGTGGGCTAAGCGCGCCTTAATAATGCTATAAGTGGACTTGTCCCCATTAATTGCCCCCCGAAATCCTCAGTGTTAGAAACCGTTTGAGAAGAGCAGTGATTTCTTCTTTTTCTACGAGGGATTCTTCCGTTGGTGGCAATGGTGGTGGCGAACAGGGAGGCATCAGAGAAGGAGGATGATAATGATTGACGTGCCAAGGTATGTCATAAAGAAGAATAAAATGGGGGATGTGCACAGGCGAGGGAGACCGGAATGCGAAGCCAATGAGCGGAGCCTCCCAACGCGGGGACAGGCTCGCCGGCCAAGGCTTTCCCTGGCGCGAGCACCCCAGGGGCGGGCGCTGTTGGATCTTACGATTACCTTGGGGGTGGGGGTGAATAAGAGCTTTATGGAGTTTTAGAACTTTAATAAAAATATCATGAATGAAGTTTCCGAATATTTTATATAAACCTTTAATTAATAATTCAGATAAGATTATATTGGATATTAATTGTAGAATATGTAGGAATTCAATATTTTTTTACTACTGCAAGCGATAAGTTTTACCGTCAAGCGATAGCTCGCAGATATTGAATTCAAGGGTTTCTTTCTTATAAAAATGAATCTTCCAATATATTTTGCAATATAGGAGAAATATTAATTAAAATATTTTATGGATAGATATAAAATCAAGATATGAATACAAAGAGAGACATGATTTTATTTCTTTAAAATTGAATACAAAATATTTGACTTCTATAACACTAGAAATCGAGGCGAATATGAAAAATCTCTTTTTGATGATTCACTGGTCCTTCTCCCAAGGAACGGCTGGCTATAGCCTATCTTACCCAGATATGACCTCTATCCTCCCCTTGATCTAACCTCGATATAGTAGTTGTACACAAGACAGTGAATTTCCCCCTAAGCCGCATAAGCACCTAGTCGCCACAATCAAGACAAATTTCCTACAGAATAATTCCTCGAAATCTGACGTTCTCCCTGAATGAATTTTCTTATCCCGATACAAAAAGATGAAATAAAAGATATTACAAGATAAAAAAATAAGAGAAACTCCCCAAGGTTTTCTGAAGGTGAAGATGAAGGCGGTGTAGACGTCGACATTCTTGATGCGTTTGCCCTTCATGTTGAATGTGCGTTATAGTCATTCACCTTCAAAATTTCTTTTAGATCTCTGTATTTGCACATAGGATTTCTCTCTCTATCTATGAAGACAACCCTCTCTCAAAAGAATATGAGTTCTGGCTTGTTGGTGGAGGAATCACTGCTTCAAAATGTGTCTCTCTCGAATGCACAAAGTTTTCAGCCTTTTATAGAAAAATCGCTATTGTCGGGCAATATCTAGCTATCGCAGGCGATATCTCCTCAAGCTAGCACGTGTCCCATGCTGAGATGATAGTGTCAATTGAAAATGGACGTGTTTTGGTCGTGGGGCTATCACGGGGAGATAGACATTATTGCTTGGCGATAGTGTCGAGTAGTTTGCATCATGACTATCGTGCGAGACATGGTTATCGTCATGCTGACGTCATTTTCACTATCGCCTAGCGATAGTTGCTATCTCAAGCAATATCTCCTCTTTACTTTTGCCATCCAAACCTTTTCCAAACCGTATAAGACTTCGTTCTCATTCTGGAATGGGGTGACACGTTCTGTAACTCTTCCCGAATTGAAAGTTATGGCCGTTTGAAGTTTAGCACGCAAAACTCGTCTTTTTTTTCTAAAGTGTACACATCCTTGGATCATGCACATGACCGAGGAATTGTCTCCTCATTCAACATGTACAACCTGCACAATATAAACACACAAAATATTATATCAAATACATTATTGTATTTGTTATTCTCAAACCAAGAGATGTGGAATGCATGCTCCAACAGGCGCGCCCCTAGGTGCGCAGGCGTACACCTTGGGGGCGTGCATGCGCCCGCGCACCTAGGTGTATGCAGGCACGCACCTTGGGAGCACGGGCGCACACCATAGGCACGCGCGGGTGTGCAACTTAGGTGCGTGTAGGCGTGTATGCGCACCTGCGTACACGCAGAGGCGCACACACCCTGGTGCACACAGAGGTGCGCGCGCACCTTGGTGGGCACGGGCGCGTACCTTGGTACATGGGTGCACGTACCTTGGTGTGTGGGTGCGTGCACCTTGGCGCGTGGGTGCGCTCAACTTGGCGCATAGGCGCGCGCGCATTGCTGCACACGCGTTTAGTGCGCGTGCGCGTACTGCTAGGTGCATACCTTGCGCACTACTAGGTGTGTGCAGCACACCCCTTTGCTCGTGTGGGTGTTACTGCCCCCTTATAGGTAGGCGGGTCGTTTGTTTTGCACGGCTTACACGTGGATTGTGTATGTGCATTTATGTGCATGCTAGCACGTAATTTGTCTGGCTTTTGACTTCCCATGTTGGGATTGTAGTTATCAGGCACTCAATTGAACACCCGCTACTTGATCGATTTTGTCTAACCTTTGCTTTTTTATTTTCAGACTTCGAAGCATCCGACGAGGCCCATGCGGTTGTTCTCTATGCTGACTACTGAGCTTGTTGTGGTTTGGAGGAAAGATGCAGGTTACTTGGTTATCTTAATATGAAGATACCCCATGTTGAAGAGAGGGTTCATAACCCACCTAGGGGTTGGTTGACAATTTGTGAGACAACGTTGAGGTCTAGCTTCCGCTTTCTACAGTGCGAGGAGGTGGTGGACATTCTGAAGTTTTGCGGTGTCTTGATATCCCCGTTCACTCCGCTAGGAATGACTCTCATCATGGGGATGGTGGTTTTCTTCAGGGAGTATGGCTCAAGATTCTCCTTGGAGTTGTTCAGGGATTGGTGCGATGTCTGTGTGGATGGTGGAGACCATGTCGAGATTCGTAGAAACAAAAGTTGGCTTCACTTTGAGACTCGGACGGATCGTCATCATGGGAACACTTTGTTTGGATATGTAAGAAACTCTTAGGGCTTGCCGGAGCTGTGGAGTTCCTTGCCCGATCTTTGTTGGCATCAAAGAGGACGAGAGGGGGACTTTACGACAATACTAGGATTCACAGATCCTCGGGAGTTGACGAACCACTTGTTTAGTATCTATTTGTTTGTTAAAGAGATTTGTCTATCCCAATGTGTCCTTTCAGTTGATGTTGAGCACGTTGTGCCATTAGTTTGCAAGGGGAAGCTTGTTTTGAGGAGTAGTTGTGATGCGGCTGCGGAGATGCAAACTTTGCCAAGTCGAAGAGATGACCTAATTGAGGAGGCCCCGTGTGACGAGCCTACTCTAGTTGATTCAGATCTCGAGGTGATAGTGACGTATCCCCCCCCCCTAAGTCCTCTACACAGAGGCTACTGCCCCCGAGTGTCTTCTTATTTGAAGGCAATGAGTGATGTGGTAAGTGAGCAGTTCATTTTTCTTCATTCGAACTTGTGAGAAAATCTAAATAACAAACTTTGCATTCCACAAAAAGTTAAGTTACATGAGTACGACCCTTTATTTATAGGGAGAAGAGAAAGAATGAATAAATAACTGACGATGTGGGACTAAAATACAACATGTGTGTACAACCTATATTCGTTGAGAGTGGGTCCTACCACAGCCAGCTCAGCAGAAGTCAAGGTCAACAAGTCAAGACAGAAGACAGTCAACGTGCAAGATAGCAGAAGGCCTGGGCGAGTATGGCGAGCTTCCCTCGCATACTCGCCAGGTAGGTGACTAGACGAGATACTCACCCAGCCGTGACCCAAGGGGTACGAGGAGAGACACTAGAAATCCCTTCCAAGATCTCGTGAGTTCTTCTTGGACACTAGCCGAGCCTTTAGATTCCTTTTCCTTAGAGAACAGGTCCCGACCTTGTGACTTAGTTGCCAGCTAGTATCCCTCGTACGTTGCTCGACCATTTTGGTTGTGGAGGGGTTGCTTCTTATAAGCATCCAGGTATATGGTGGGACCTTCCTGCTGCAGCATTCGGGGTCCTATTTGTTACCGCTGTTCTTCATCCTAGCCCCCTTAGCCGTTTAGCCTTGCTACGGAGCTAGTAGACTTAGGGTGTCTTGATCTGATTTCTGAGGTCGGGAATTTTCTTGGCTTCAACACTTGGTGCGGTGAGCGTGGATCGCAGCCAAGGAGGAAAATTTTTTATTTTGGTAAGATGGCCAATGGTGGCGAGCATGGAGAGTTGGTAGGTAACTCGGCTGGAGCTGGTGATCCCGCGTGAGGTGGAGAGTTTGTGACCGTTGTTACATTCAAAGAGTTCATAAGGAGATTCGAGAGGACCATCCTCGTCGGGTCTTCTCATCGTCCGGATATAACGACGACTTCTCACCGTCGCGTGACACTACTAGAAGAGGAAGCACCGCTGAGGTGAGCTGGGAAGGAGCCCGCTTGGGTAAGAGAGGATCGACCGATGCAGTAACGACACCATCCGACGAGCAGTCTAGGGGTCCAGTTCCGAGATCTGATGTCACCCGCGAGATACTGTGATACTCGTCAGTGGAGTGAGTATGATGTTTCCAGTGAGGATGAAACTCATCATCGCCAGGAAGAAAGGAGCCCCTTCTATGATGAGATCCTTATCGCTCGCGTCCCCAAAGGGTTTAGAGAGCCCGTCCTCACCTATTATTCTAGTAGAGATGACCCGGTAAGGCATCTTCAGTGGTTTGAAGATGTCATCTCCATCCGCAACATGTCTGACGCTTTTAAGTACCGATTCTTCTACATTACCTTCAAAGGGAATGGAAGAGACTGGTTCCACCAGTTGCCCGCAGGTTTCATTTACTGCTTCGGCGATCTGCGTCGGAGCCTCATGGTGAGGTTCGTGATATCTAAGAAGAGGAAGAAGGAGGCCATGACCCTCTTCAAGATTACTCAAGGACAGCACAAGAGTTTGGTCCATTATATAGATTGTTTCCAAGAAGGGATCTTGGAGGTGGAGGAGGTGGACAACTCCACCCTGATGATAGCCCTCAAGTTCGGTCTGAAGCAAGGTATCTTCAGCATGTAAATGGGGTCGAAGCCCCCGAGATCCTTTGAAGAGATTGTGGAGAGGGCGAATACTTTCGTCCAAGGAGAAGAGAAAAACAAAGAGTTCTTGGCGCGGATGGACGGAGATTGATCGTGGGGAAGGGGGAGAGCAGGAGCTTCAGAAGCGAAGGCTAGGAGGCCCCCGGAGAGGCAGGTCGAGAGGAGGAAGGAGGAGTTGAGGAGAAGAGAGGAGAAGAGGAAGTTAAAAGAGCCCAGGAGGGTGGAAGAGAGGAGGCAGGAGAGGCCTTGAAGGCAGGAAGAGAGGAGGCCCGCAGAGGCCCCGACAAGGAGAGAGGAAGATAGGAGATTCCAATACCCCAAGAATCTTCCCCAGTGGAGGCCACCGGCGAGACTGCATTTCCAACAGGAGAGGAGGAATGAAAACCGACGGGAGGAAGGTCGAGGAGGAGGGAGAAGGGAGTCGATGGTTATTTCTCGTCAAGGCAACAAGCATCTCAGGCTGGAGCAGCGGGCGAGGCGTCAGGAGGCAGAGATTCCCCTTTACTGCGACATCCATCGAGTAGAAGGGCATGAGACGCTAGCTTGCCCAGAGTTCTGGGAAGCGAGGGGAAGGTTGGAAGCAAGGGTTGTAAAGAGAAAGCAGCCGAGACAGGAGGCCTCGGTGGGGCAGGTAGCATTCCAAGCTCCAGCGAGAAGGAGGAATGAGGATCATATCGACTTGGGAGGTTGCGGAGAGGTGATCCATAGCCCAGGAGGTGGGCATGTCGGGGTGATCAACGTAGGAGCCAGGCTCAGAGCTTCCTGCAAGGGGAGTCTCCACCAAATATACAAGAATAACGTCACCTCAACCTCACAGAACCCGCCGCCATTGTAGGATATCACCTTCTCAGAGGAGGATATGTTGGGGAATGAGAACCCCTTCCACGATGCCCTGGTTATTCAACCTACTATTGAAGACTTCACCGTCGATCGAATCCTCGCGGATAACGGGAGCTCAATGAATGTCATTTTCAAGAGAACTTTTGTGGGGCTTCAAGTGGAAGCGTCTCGAGACCAGGCTACCGATGGACCCCTCTTTGGCTTCTCGGGATAAAAGAAAGAGGTGGAAGGGGCAGTGGAGCTTTTGGTTACTCTCGGAGAGACTTCAATCTGATGAATTTTTGTCATCGTCGATGTGCCGAGGGGATTCAACACCATCTTCGGGCGTCCCCTCATCAACTATTTCAAGTCCTTCCCATCGTCTTATCATTAGTGCCTGAAAAACTGCCGGGGGGGTGTCCAAGTAAGGATCTGGGGCGATTCGAAAGCCTACAGAGAGTGCTACCTTAATGATATCAGTACCATCGGCTGGATGGGGGACGCAGAGAGGTTAGAGGAGCGGCTGGAGAGAGAGGAGGGTTTGCATGCTGTAGAGGAAGTGGAAGAGGTGGAGGTGATCTCCTAGGGAGGAGAGCCTAGTTTGTTGAAAGTTGGAGGATCCCGCCGCAGGAGGGAAAGATTGTGATGGCCGCGTGTCTGTAAGAGAACGTGGATGTTTTTGCTTAGAGCATTGCCGAGATTCCAGGAATCGACGCTGATGTTGCCTGTCATCGCCTCAACCTGAATCCCGCAGTGGCCCCCGTTCGCCAGAAGTAGAGAAAGAGCGTAGCTGTGCTGTCCGGTCCGATCAGAGAGGAGGTGGAGAAGCTGTTAGATGCGAGTTTTGTTTATGAGATCCAGTATCCAGGCTGGGTCTCTAATGTTGTAATGGTGAATAAGTCCGGAGGGGGATGGCTTCTATATATTGATTTTTCCTTACTGAATAAAGCTTGCTCGAAGGATTGCTACCCGTTGCCTTAAATCGACGCTCTGGTTGATTCTGTTGTCGGGTTTCCTGTGATGAGTTTTCTTGATGCTTTTTCAGGATATCACCTGATCTGAATGCATCCCCCTGACTGCCGCGATGTCTCCTTTATAACCAACAATGACTGCTATAGCTACAAGATGATGCCCTTCGGGCTCAAGAATGAGGGAGGAACTTACCAGAGAATGATGGATCAAATATTCAAGGAACAGAAAGGGCAGAACCTAGAAGTATATGTGGACGATCTCCTTGTCAAGAGCAAGAGCATCGCGGAACATATAACGGATCTGGTGGAGACCTTCTCCACCCTGAGGAAGTACAAGATGTGACTCAACCCGGCTAAGTGCATCTTTAGTGCAGGAAGAGGGAAATTCTTAGGTCACCTCTTCACTCCCAGGGGGGTGGAGCCTAACCCAGACAAAGTTAAGGCCATTCTGGAGATGGCATCCCCGAGGCATCCCAAGGAAGTCCAAAGGTTGACAGGAAGGCTGGCAGGTCTTAGCCGTTTTATCTCCAAGGAAGGAGAGAAGTGTTCTCCGTTCTTCAGAGCTCTTTGGGGCAATTGGAAGTTCGAATAGACCACGGAGTTCGAGGAGGCTTTTGGAAAGCTCAAGCAGCAGCTAACTCAAGCTCCTCTCCTTCAAAGCCCGTATGGAAGCGAAGACCTCCTCCTCTATCTAGGAGTAGGAGCGGAAGCAGTTAGTTCAGTGTTGGTCAGAGAAGAAGGAAAGAAGCAGCTCCCCATATACTATATGAGTAGAGTGCTGCGACAGACGGAAACGAGATATCCTATCTTGGAGAAGTTAGTGTTTGCTCTAGTAGTTTCGGCTCGAAGGCTCCGTCCTTATTTTCAGGCTCACTCCATTAGGGTCGTCTCCGATCATCCGTTGCATAGTATCCTGGATGGAGTGGAGCATTCAGACAGGTTGGCAAAGTGGGCAGTGCAGCTTAGCGAGTTTGACATTTCTTACTCTCTGAGGGTAGCAACCAAGGAACGGGCAATAACAGATTTCCTGGATGACTTCTCAGCTGAGGTGGGAGGTGACGAAGGCTCTTCTAGCCCAGTCTATTGGAAGATGTTTGTGGATGGGGCTTCAGGGAGGTATTCCGTTGGAGCCGGAGTAGTGCTAGTGAGCCTGCAGGGAACCCGGATCGAGCAAGCCGTGTAACACCCCTAGCCGATCCAACATGACAATGTCATAGCTCCACTCTAGGCGACGTTATCGGGCTACAGCCCAAGCACCCCAACCCCTCTCCAGCCAACAGGCGGGTTGTTGGTGGCCATAGCCTCCCTTTGATGAGCGAACTCGACAATTAAGTTGGGTCGTACGGGGACTTCCCAGGAGGTCACCCATCCCAGTACTGGGCTGCAGCTCAATTGGTGATGAGAAGTGAAGGAACTCCATAGTTAAGCGTGCTCGGGCTTGAGTAGTACTGGGATGGGTGACCTCCTGGGAAGTCCCCGTATGGCCCTACTTAACTGTCAAGTTTGCTCATCAAAGGGAGGTTGTGGCCACTAACAACCCGCCTGTGGAGGGAGAGAGGTTGGGGTGCTTGGGCTGCAGCCCGGTAGCGATGTCATGGGGGCTATGGGCCAAATCCCGGGTCATTACAATAAAAAGTGCACTTTTATTGTAATGACCCTAGCTGATCCAACATAACAATATCACAGCTCCGCTCTAGGCAACATTACCGGGATACAGCCCAAGCACCCCAAACCCTCTCCAGCCCACTAGCGGGTTGTTGGTGGCCACAACCTCCTTTTGATGAGCCAAACTCGATTGCCAAGCGCGCACCACGGGCACTTCCCAGGAAGTCACCCATCCCGGTATTACTCCAGCCCGAGCACGCTTAACTATGGTTCCCTCCTCCTATTCCTTTATTTTCTCATTTATTAGTAGTATTATTCTGAGCATTTAATGCACATATTCATCTGGTTATAGCCATTATTGGCTACATTAAATATGGTATTCATCAGAATAATTATTTGCTTATTCCATTAAGGACAATTGGGGAAACTCATAAATGTTTTATTCTAGCCATTTTGAATTCTCCAGATCAACCAGCATTTAAGGAAGTTATTCAAAATTCAAAGGAGAATTAATTGACAGAATATTAAAAAGAGATTCTCTCTTTTCAAGGATACAGAGATAAGAAAAGAAAAAGATACAGTACAGAGAACATTGAACCACTGGACATCTCTTTCATTCTCTCTCAGCGCTTTTTCATTCTTTGCCAATACTCAAGACTGAAGAAGAATAATCATAAAAAAATCAAGAGTCTTCTTCATCTTCAGTTCCAGGAATCTACAGAAATCTTTGATTCAACATCAGTCAACTGGATTTCCTGGACATTGGCACATCAAAGCTGAAGACCTACTCACCCTGAAGCAAAGCTCATTCTTCCTGAACCTTCATCTTCTCAGGGGGAGCTTTGACACCATCAGAATCCATATAGTCTTCTCAAGTTGTTTTTGAGAAAAGATCAGACTTCCATCAACCTCTTTCCACCCCATTGTATAGGGTTTTAACTCCTCTTTAAAAGTTAGCTTGGTTGCAAGTCTCCTGATCAAAAGACTTGAGATTAGGTTTTTGAGCACCTGATCAAAAGCTCATAGGTGGCAGTCACCTGATCAAAACCTGTTTGTGGATTCCTACAAGGGTGGTAGAAGAGTGGATGTACCCAAGTTTAGGGGAACCACTATAAATTTCTTGTGTTGTCTGGTTGCACATTTTTTGTTTGTTTTGTTCTTTCTGTGTTTGTGATTGCTGGAATAGTTAGTCTATTTTCTTTTGCTTAACTACTATATAGTATCACTATTTTCACTCTGATATAAATTAAGAATAAACCAAAAAATTTAATACTCTATTCACCCCCTCCCCCCTCTAGAGTAATCAGATCTAACCCCTCCTTTCAGTGAGCCCTAAGCCTAATATAGTTGTTGGAACCCATGGTCTGCTTCTCTTTAGTTTGACAATATCAAATCCCAAATTGTATTTGATCATACTTATATTGGGTATAGTGTGCAGATGTACATGTATGAAGAAAGAATGTTTTTGTGACCTACCGTCGGGCGTTAGCACTACCTCTGGCACTAGCGTTGAAGAATTATTATTGCGCGCAAAGAATCTTCTCTATGACCTACCGCTAGGCGCTAGCTATACCACCGGGCACTAGCCATTTCGATGACCATCGAGTCAATTTGTCGAGAAGAAGCCGCTATCCTCATGCGTTACCATTACCCCGCCGCAACATCCAAAAGTGGCGCAAATATTATTTTGGATATTTTTCCTAATTTAATGGACAATTGGCAACACCGCGTGAGAAGACCTACTGTTGGGCGCTAGCTACGACCAGTGGTAGCTTTTTTAAAGATGAGTATAAAACGTGTGTTTCTTTTTCTAGAGACAAGAACAACGAAGAAAAGAAGAAGGATTTCACAACTAGGGTTGGGCAACCGTCTTTGTTGGTACGAACCACCGTCTCCAAGTAAACAAAAGCAAAATTTCTCCCTCTCGTTTGTGATTGAAGAACTCTGAAGGGCAAAGTCTCCAACGACCATCAGCGGTTGATCGAGTGCATGAAGAATGACATTCAAAAGCCTTGATCGCGCACCGTTCTATGGAGAATTTTATATTTTGAGGGAGCAATTATTTCAAACTCTTTTACCTTTCTATTTGTATTTTCACTTTTTCTATTAAGTCTGAGTTTATGTGAAATCAGTTTGGGAGGCCGTCAGATTCCTAGGAGGAATTTTTGGGAAATCGTCTTGGGAGGACGTCTAGATCTGGGAGATATAGTGGGCTCTAAGCCCCTTCCTTGGAGAAAGGTGAAGAGTCAGCTCGTAGATCTTCTTGGAAAGAAGAGAGAGAGCCAACTGGTCCTGAGAGGGTCGATATAGAAACCAAAAAATTGTTTGATTCATCGCCTTCGATCTCCAGCATCACGGAGATCCAATTTATTATTGTAAACCACTGTTTAATTTTGAATAAAATTATATTCTTTGATTTCATCTCAAATTTGTGGCTAGATGTTCCTAGGGTTTTAAGGGTTGTGTCATTGTAAACCACTGTTTTAAATTATAAATTTACTTAAAAAACCTTATTCACCCCCCTCTAAGGTTGGCCACCAAATCTAACAAGTGGTACCAGAGTTAGGTTATTCCAAAACGGTTTCACCACCGGGAATAATGGCCAACCCTGATCTTGAATCGACTAGTGGGGAAGAAATTTTGTACACTGAAAAATCTCTAGCACCACCGTTATTTATAGGTGAAAATTATGAGGGGTGGAAAATATTGATAAAAAAATTTCTTAAATCATTAGACATAAAAGTTTGGAATATTACAATTAAGAAGCCCCCAAGCATATTAAATAAAAATAAAAAAATTTAGATGCTAAATCAATGAATAGTTTATTTTGCGTGTTTGATCAAGAAATTTTCAAACTTACTTATACTTTGCCTATTGCTTATGATATTTGGACATTTCTTGAGACTACTTACAGTCTTCCTTCCACAGATGATGAACAAGAGTAATTTCCTATGAATACAAGATAAGAAATCAATGAGGACTTGTACTTGGAGGAAGATTAGTCAAAGATAGTGGAAAGCAAGATTGCACGATTATGCTCGGATGGGGACACAACAAGTACATCATGCATAGAAGAAGATGTCAAAGGAACTTCATGTTTATATCTTGCCACATTCGAGAACATTGTAAGCATAAAGTCTTTCTTTGCTGTGACTTCATTTTCTATATTATGTATGTTAAATATTGCTAGACGTAAAATCAAGAAATTGAAAAAATATTAACTCAAAATTACGTTTAGAAAATAGCATTTTAAAAATAAATGCCAATGCAGAATATACTATTGTTGTGCCTAGTTCTCTCGCACACTCTTTAGATAACATTTCTACACTTTATATAGATTGTAATGAATTAAAAGAAAAATATAAGGCTTTTGAAAAAGAGCTTCTTTTTGCAAAATAACAAATTGAGAAATTATGTTTAGAAACCTCATCATTGAAAAGTGATTGTGCTAGATGCAAGAATTATAAAATTGAAATTAAATAGATGAATGAGACATTTGAAGAATACAAAAGTATCTATGAAGCTCATATTGAATCTATAGTATCCACTCTTAAAAATGGCACAAACGCGTATAATAAAGCTAGACATAATCTTAAAAATAAAAATAAAGAATTAGTTACAAAAATTAACATGCTTAAAGAAATTATGATTAAGAACTCACAAAACACAACTTCTAAATTTTAAGTAAAACCTGAAAGTATGTTGAATATGGATTGTCAAATAATAACTAAGTCAATCAAAGGGAGTAGAAATCGTCAAGCTCGTGTAAATGAAATTCCAAAACATAAAATTATCTTTATTTGCAAACTCAAATTACTCCTAATTTAAGATCAAATAAACGATAATTTTCTTTAAAGAATCACTACAGTATAAGTCTTTATGTTAAGCGACATAATTCTAACTTGGAAAATAATTTCAATATATCTAAATCACCAATGCAATATTGTTTAATTGAAGATCATCACATAATGACTCTTAAAAATTATAATGGAAATTTGCAATATAAAAATAACATAAAACCAAAGTATGAATGGAGGTCCATCATTACAAATGACGCACTCATTCCACTCAAAAGGCACATTCATCATTATCTCCCCAAGGTTTATCACGATATATTTAGGTACCCAAAGGAACCATGACTCATGGCTCCATTTGGATACCTAAATCTTTTTTTCAATAATATCCACCATTTGCATAAAGTAAAATTTTAAAATGAAATTCACAATATTCTACTTTACGATATGCTTAATCGTTGTCTCTTTTTCTTTTGTTTTTTTGTTTGCAATTATGTTTGAGCAAAAATGTTATGGTCACTTTTTTTCTGAGATATGTCGTTCACTCTTTAATCTTTATGAATAATAAAACAACTTGATCAAAATTAAAGAGAAAGTCATATCACATTTAGTGACTATTTATCAAGCTTTTATCCCCTTAAAAATCCATTTCTAGCAAATATCTTATTATGTTATGAAAAAATTAAATAATGAATTTTATAAATTATATTATAAAGACTAATAAATCATTTTCAAAATGGATTTGAAAAGGTGTTATTAGGGGTCGTAAGATAAAAATGTTAAATGTTCATGGCTATTCTAACTTATCATTATAGCATCATCACTTACTATAGAAAAACATCATCATCATTCTAGTTATAGCATGCCATACTATGCTAGTATAATTGAATTCTAGTATTATCTCCAACTTAATTCTAGTATTCTTGCTAGCTTTCTCATATTGCCAAGTTGAAGTAAATTATAAAAAAGGGGTTTGAAAATCATGGTATTTATTAAACTGAGTGCTTGAATTCAAATTCTTAATGGATTTAAAATCAACAATCCACAAATACTATAATTAATCCAAGCACTTACCATGCATTAGTACCATAACACATATGTGTGTCTATAGGATTAAATGCTTAAGTATATATGACCATGATCATTCACCCATTGTTTGCATCTCACAATAGCGGGGGGCGTAGGTTTTGTGCATTAGAGACGCTAACATGTACACCATGTCTTGTCCTTAACCAGGGTGGGTTCCAATAGGTCTGTGAGTGATACTAGGGGAAAGAATGTTAGGTTGAGTGGGTTCTTTTGTATATATATAGGATTAACACCCCAATATACGACATTTGTGCAGCTCCTTATTCCCATCCATCACTTAGTACAAGGCTAGGGTGTAGACATATAGCTAGGGTATTGGAATCTAGGTCATACTCATGATTCACTTACACATCACATGCACATTATTTCACTTCTCATGTTCATTTCATACATAATATTCTATCAAACTATCTTATGTTTACATTATATATCTCTTTGAGTTTTCATGTTTTTAGAAATACACAAGAATTTTCATACTTTTTTTACATTATTTTATGGCATAGAAAATCGCATAACTGATAGGCTCATTAAAGAATTCTATGTTTTCTAAAAATCTATTTATTATAAAATATTTTGAAAATCAAATATAAAATTTTAAAATAATTTAAAAGAACAAAATATGTTTTTGCTTATTCTTCACGTGTGTTTATTTCATTTAAAACATAACAAAAAAATATGCAATAAAATGGTATCATTATTATTATGGCATGCATGACTAGAACCTAAAGCATAAAGATTACATATAATGTTTGATTTAGGATTGTTAATCTCTGTTCACATGTATGATTTGTCATGTTGTGTCTAATCTATTGGTACTTAGCTATTGAGTACTATTTGATATGAACGTGTATGTTTGATATGCATCTAGGTATGTGTGAGTATTTAGGTAGCATAATGACTTTTCACGATTCACACATCCCTAGAAAATGCACTCTTGTAGAAAATTCAAAGCTTATATATTATAACTCGTGATATTGTGTCTAACATGCTAGGAATGACTTGAAAAATAAATGTCATGTTTTCATTTTTCATATATAGAGTTAAGAACGTTGGGCCAAAATTACAATAGTAAGGTCTTTGTATACAAGTTAAAGTGTATTTATCAATGTGAGTAGATTTCGATTGATTCAGGGACCTTGAATTAAACAAAATAAAATAAAATTTATAGTGAAAAAATGATGAAATGAAAAAATGTGTGTACATTATTTCTATGATATCAATATATGTGTCAAGCATACCCCCAAACACTACTCATTTCTTCTGATAAGCCTTTATGAGCATTATGAGGATGAGCACCTTGATCTATTGGATCATTTCAATCTTGTGTAAAGATAGTAAATTGAGTTAGGGCCCTTTTTGTTCTACTATTGGTATATTGTAGAGAGAATCGTGATATGATTTTCACTTCATCACTCTTGTTTTAGCATATTGATTTATTGAGATAAAACAAATATTAATGATTATTTCTACCTGATGTTTTTTCTTTTGATGCTACACGTACACCTGTCATTATTTTATCTAACTCTTTCATGCATAAGAATTGAACTAAAACTGCACTGATTATCTATCACACAAGTGTACTAGTACACGATTACTATTCATGACACTTACAATGTTACAGTGCATTAAATCTATAAATCACCTAATATTGTACGCCAAATCTTGTGTATTTAGTTTCACATGTTGTGTCCATAATTTATTATGCTCTGCCTTCCTTAAATCAAATGTTTTTTTATGTTGGGTAGGGCTGTCCAAAAATTATGTTTTCTCCCATGTTTTTGTGTTTATTGTGCCAAAACTTCATCTCTTTGTTTAATCTCTCGCCTCTGCCATTAGTTCTCCGCCCTTTTGATAATACCAAAAGGGGGAGATTTATTTTTTCATGAGTTTCATACTATCCACCTTGGGGAAGATCACGTATATGGGGAGCACACATGTAGGGGGAGCACACATGTAGGGGGATTTGTACTTCGTACTTATGTTTATATTTCATGCTTATTGTTGAATTACTATACCACGCTACTACTGGTTTATATCTCATGAATGAGATTTGATATTATCAAAAAGGAGAGTTTGTTGGAACCCATGATCCGCATCTTTTTAGTTTGACAATATCAAATCCCAAGTTATATTTGATCATACTTGTGTTGGGTATAGTGTGCAGATGTGCAAGTCTGGAGAATGAATGTTTTTGTTACCTATAGTCGGGAGTTAGCACTACTATGGGTGCTAGCGTTGAAGAATTTTTGTTGTGCGCAAAGAGTATTCTCTATGACCTACTATCAGGCGCTAGCCATTTTGATGACCGTCGAGTCAATTCGTCGAGAAGAAGCCATTGCCGCTAGGCATTAGCATTACTACACCGCGGTATCCAAAAGTGGCTCAAATATTATTTTGGATATTTTTCCTAATTTAATGAATAGCTGGAAACACCGCATGAGAAGACCTACCACCAGGCGCTAGCTCTACCACTGACGGTAGATTTTTAAAGACGAGTATAAAAGCACGCATTTCTTTTTTTTGGAGTCAAGAACAATGAAGAAAAGGATAAGGATTTCATGTCTAGGGTTAGGCCACCATCTCTGTTGGTACGAACCACTGCCTCCAAGCAAACAAAAGCAAAATTTCTCCCTCCCGTTTGTGATCAAAGAACTCCAAAGAGCAAAGTCTCCAACAACCATCAGCGGTTGATTGAGTGCACGAAGAACGACATTCAGAAGCCTTGATCGTGCATCATTCTACAGAGGATTTCTTATTTTGAGGGAGGAATTATTTCAAACTCTTTTACTTTTCTATTTGTATTTTCACCTTTTCTATTCAGTCTGAGTTTGTGTGAAATGGGCCTGGGAGGCCGTCGGATTCCTAGGAGGAATCTATAGGAAATCGTCCTGGGAGGACGTTTAGATCTGGGATATCTAGTAGGATCTAAGATCCTTCTTGGGAGGAAGGTGAAGATTCAGCTCGTCAATCTTCTTGGGATGAAGAGAGAGAGCCAACCGGTCCTGGGAGGGTCAGTATAGAAATCAAAAGATTGTTTAATTCATCGCCTCCGATCTCCGGCGTCACAAAGATCTAGTCTTGTGTAAACCACTGTTTAATTTTAAATAAAATTATATTTCTTTTATTTCATATTGAATTTATGGCTGGATGTTCCTAGGGTTTTAAGGGTTGTGTGTAACTCAAAAAATAACTTTAGGTAGGGGAAGTGGTTCAGTGTTACCAACTGTCGCGCTTCCAAAATCATTGACCTTGCTGAAAATTATTTTAAATTTTAAATTTACTTAAAAACCTTATTCACCGCTCCCCCCTCTAAGGTTGGCCACCAGATCCAATAGTAGTTGCGGACGGCGAGTAGCGGCTTGCGCTTTTATCTTTGTATGTTTATTTACATTCACTTTTTTACTTGAGTCTGACGTATGTTTGTCATTGGATTTTGGTGATTTTGTGTAACGCATTTGCGCTTATATTGATATGATAATATTGTTCTCGTTCTTCTCGCCTTTGTTGTACAGATCCTGATAGCTGGTGGGATGTAATCTTGTGGAAATGTCGGAGAGTGTGGAGACTCAATTCGAGGGTCGGAGAATATTAAGATTAGATCTGATTGCGGGGCCGAGCCTTGTCGTGAGAGGATTGCCAGAGAATATAAGTATTTGATCCAGGTGTCGAAGAATGTAAGGATTCAATCTGACTGCACGGCTGCGAGGGGGTAAGGCCTTGGCGATGGCGAGGCGTTGGTCTGTAGTAATGATGAAGAATGTAATGATTCGATTCGATTGCTAGAGAATGTAATAATTCGCTCTGGTTGCTCGACCTAGCCTAGCTATGAGCTGATTACCAGAGAATATAAGTATTTGATCTGGGTGTTGGAGAATGTAAGGATTTGATCCGACTGTGCGACCGCGAGGAGGCATGCCCTGGCGATGGCGCGGTGTTGACGTGCAGTAACGACAGAGAATATAGTGATTCGATCGGATCGCTAGAGAATGAAATGATTCAATCTGATTGCGCGACCGAACCCGGGTGTGAGTTGCTCGCCAGAGAATGTAAGGATTTGATCTAGGGAGTGGCCTAGCCTGGCCGAAGAGTTGGCTTTAAAAGAATATAAAGATTCGATCCAGAAGTGACCGAGCCTGGCCGGTAATTGCTCGCCAGAGAATGCAAGGATTCGATCCAGGGAGTGGCCTAGCCTTACCGAAGAGTTGGATTCCAGAGAATGTAAAGATTCGATCCGGAAGTGACTGATCCTAGTCGGCCATTGCTCGTCGGAGAATATAAGGATTCTATCTAGGGGTGGCCTAGCCTGGATGAAGAGGTCATGAGACGAGAATAAGGAAAACACAATGCAATATGATCAATTCAAAGATAGTTTGTGCGAGTCGCGTCTCACGGCTTTTATATCATAAACAATGGGAAACAAAAAATCAAAATACAAGGAGAATAATAAATAAAGAAAAACATGGATAAAGGTGCTAAGTTCTTGAACGGCAGGTGGGTCTTCCTCCCGTACTGAGAGCTTCCTTGCTCAATAATGATTTTGTTGCACAGACCGATGTCGTTGACATCGAAGGTGATTACTACTTTCGGTTAAACCTGCTTTGAGTAGCATGCACGAGCTGCTTCCTGGTTCTTGCGAACGACCGCTATGCCTCCTGGAGTCTTAAACTTTATGGATAAGTGCGTAATTGACGGAATTGCTCCAAAAACAGACTGGACCGGTCTTCCAAAGATGGCGTTGTAAGGTGAACTTAAGTCGATGATGACGAACTGGATATCATGAGTGACCTGCATCGAGAATTCACCCATTGTCACTAGTAAGGTGATTACCCCTTGAACGGGAACTGGGTAGTTGTCGAAGCCATAAACGAGTCTCGCGGCAGGACTGAGATGTTGTTGGGTGAGTTTCATGTTGTAGAGAGTGTGTAAATGTTTGTTTTAGGATAGAGTGACCTAGAGAGGGGTGAATATGTCCAATTTAATTCTATGCTACTTTTAGATAATTAAAATTACTTATCTATCTTTATTACCCAAGTCTGATGAAACACAAAAAACTAAATAGCAATTAAAGATCATCACAGCTCATCAAATACAACACATCAATCACAACACAGTACACAAGATTTATAGTGGTTCCCCAATTGATGGGTATATCCACTTTCCCCCTTCGCCTATCTAGCAATGAACTAGATTTAGCCAAACTCCTTTCTTTACTCAGATCCTCAGGTCTTACAGCTCAGAGCCCAGTTGGCTCCTACAACTCAGACTAACAAGTCTTACCACTCAGATCACCAAGATCCTTCACCTCAAGTTCTTCCCAAGAACTCTACCTCAGAGTGAATCCACACTCCTACACCTCAGGCAACCCTTGCCCTACCTCAGCCTTTATAACACAGACTTATAACTCAGAGAAATTACTTCCCCTACAATCGGATCTATAAGTAGATCTTACCAGATTAATGGTGGTAAAAAGAAAGATTCAGAATTAGTCACCCAGCAAGAGAGAAATGGGTGACTGCTTCTTGAACTGAACTTGATAAGTCAGCTTCCCTTGATCCTTGTTGTAGTTGATTCGATCTGACCCTTCTTAGCTTTTCAAAGCTTCTTGAAGTTGAAATTAGGGTAAATCTAGGTTGGAGAATGTTGAAGACGATTCTTGATCAGACTTCTCTCCACCTTCTGAATTCTAGCAGATTGCTTCTTAGATCTGGTTTCACCAAATTTTTCTTTCTGCTTTTTTCTAAAGAGTTGATCCCTTTAAATAGGCTCTGTCAAGGGTACCGGCTGATCTGGTTAATAACTGACATCTGAACGTCTTGACAGTTGTCAGGACCTCTGACTTGATTTATGCACTTAAGAAACAATTCTGCTTGAAGTGTTGAAACTTGACTGTTGGATGTGTCGACACCAGTCCTGGGTGTTGACACTACTCTTATAACAAAGTCGATATACTTCTGAATGTGTCAACACAACCTTCACCTTGTCTTGTCACAACTGATGTAGAATGTGTCGACAGAAGTCCTAAGTGTCTACATAGTTATCTTCAGTCTCGACACAGCTTGCATAAAGTGTGCCGACACTTGTCCTTTGTGTCGACACAGTTGTTCCTTGTATCATAGTATCGACCCAAGTCCTGGGTGTCGACATAACTTTCACTTTGACTCAGCAGGTCTAGTTTAATTGTGTCAACACTAGTCCTGAGTGTCGACACAGCTTTTTCTTTGACTCAGCGCATCTTTGACAAAAGTGTCGACACTGGTCTAGTGTCTCGACGCTTTTGTACTTAGCTTTATTTGCCTGTACAAAAGAACTAAACATTCATCAAATACAACTATGTGTATATCATTGAGCTGAAAGCACTTCTTCAAATCAAGTACATTGTGACAAATGTACCCAACAGAGTGGATAAGAACAGGACATTGATTGAGCTTCCATTATCTATGAGAATTCTTTTGACGTTAAAGCAGGGATCTCCAACTTATTTGCAGATGACGAGTGGGTCTTGATGGGGGATTTGCAACCCTTCGAGATCTTCATCATCAAAGGAGATGGTGTGGTCCTAGTTGAGCTCTATATTCTTGTGAGCTCCATCTGCTGTTTCGATTGAGAACACCTGGGTGAGAGGAATAGGGGCCCAATAATGGTTTCGATATTATCGATCATTTGTCTGGCATCGGGGGCCCCCTATGGCGCGTTCTGTTGTTCTCTTCCTTGGTGCGGTGCTTGATGGCCCTGCGCTTGTCCCTGTAGAAACCTTCCAAGGAGTCCTTGACAAACAAGACGCTCGATTTCATTCTTTAGTCTGGAACATTCCTCAATAGTGTGACCAATCGTACGATGAAACTCGCAGTATTTTGACTAGTCAGCTCTTGGATTCGGTGGTGGCACTCTTGGTCACTAGAATATCATGTCATCTTAAATTGCGTACAACATATTAGTCTGAGTGGTATTTAATAGAGCGTATTCTTGGGGCAGTCGCTGACCCCCATCCCTTGGTGGGTCATGGTGATGGTCTCCGTTTCAGCGCTCTATCTAGCGTCATTCTTCTTGTCTTATTGGGCTCTGCTCCTGCCCCCTCTTCCTCTTTTGTCCTCCTTCAAAATGTTGGCGGTGCACTTCGATGGCCTCATTGACTACTATCTGGGCTTCGATCCAATGGACAAGGTATAAATAACTGGGCATGGTTTCCCTCATAAGTGACGAATAGAAGCCGCTTGGGCGTAGTCCTCTGAGGAAAACACCTCTGAGAAGCTTGGAGTCGACCCGCATAATTTATCATGCTTCTGATTTGAAACGACGAAAGAAGTCTTTGAGGGATTCTTCCTCATTCTGTCGAATACCTAAAAGGTGCAAGGGATCCCAAACGATTCTACGGTTGTCCATACATTGTTCTAAAAATTATTGTGCTAACTCTGTAAAGTTGAAGATGGTTCCTTCTTGAAGAGAATGAAACCAGGTGCGGGCCTGACCCTTCAGAACGATTGGGAACACCTAACATAGCAACTGATCTGGGGACCTAAAAAACCTCATTATGGTGAGGAAGTCATTGTCGTGTTTGAGTGGATCCTCTGCTCCGTTGAACGTCTCAATGTTAAGGAGCTTGAAGCCATGCGGGATTGGATGAGCTAGAACCTAGGGGGCTAGCGGGGAGCCCATGTGAGGAGGGAATCGCGCAAAGATGTTCCGTCGTCCAAGTTGTTTGTATTTTGGGGCAATCACGTCACGTAACTCCTCATGAGTGAGCCTTTCACTCGGTGGCGCACAAGATATTTATTCCAAATGATGTTGGTGGCCTCCTCCATCACCCCGATGAGTGGGGTGCGTGAAACTAGTGGTGGCAGAAAATTCTTCATATTCAATCTCCCTATGGGGGACTTGCTGAGATGGAACATGATACTAAGTCGGAGGCGGGGGATTAACTGTTGTTGGAGGCTGAAGAGGAGCTGGAGGAGTTGAGATATTCTGGAGGAGGGCGAACATCTCGACCTGATACTCCTCAATTTGCTGCATGCACCCTTCCAAAGGGGCTACGGGCGGAAGAGCGGCCTCACTGTCGAGAGTCTCATCAACGAGCGAGTGGGAGGGAGCCGACTCAATGCGCCCTCCATTAGGTGATCACTTGGTGGTTCTAGTGCTCCTTCTTGCCATGAGAGCAAGTCACGAGTACCATTATGCAGAGGGTACTGTCTTCTAAGTCTTCGAAGGATGCTGGAAACTGATTCCCACAGACGAAGTCAAACTATTGTGGCCAAACTCGATGCCCCGGTCAGATCGGATTAACTTAGACTGTCTTAGCTCATGGAGAGGTCGAGCGCGCACACAGTCAAAGAAAGAGAGAGAGAGAGATTATGCACACAATGTTTTGACGTGGAAAAACCTTTCAACCGGGTAAAAAACCACGTGACCGGGTCTGTGTTGGTCGAACTCCACTATCTTCTTTCAGTTACAACCTGCTTGAAGAATCGGGGGCGATAGGCCGCTCCTCGTTATACTCTGGAGATTAGAGAGAGTTACTTATACTCATGGTGGGCAACAGGCTGCTCCGTGTGAGACTACTTATTGAGGTGTTGCGGACAAACGAACACTTGTTGTAGTAGGAATTTCCTTTTTGCCGTACACTTGGGGACTTAGATGGATTTTGGTGGAGCGGCGGTGGATCGAAGGTAGCTCATAGGAGGAATTCGGTAGAGCTCTAACATGAGGAGAAAGAAAGTAGAGGAGAGAAAGATAAGAAATGAGGAGGCCTGAGGGCCTTGTTATAGCATCTTGGAGGTGGTTACGGTGGTTATGCGGCTATCTGCACACCATAACTATCAATATCATAATTTTATGTATAGTTCGGGGCGAATATTATTTGTATATTTAATTTTACTGAATATAGGCCCCAACTAAAAAATATGCCCCCCCTCCATTATCGGTGGTGGTTACGCGAGTAGTTACCCATGCATCGGACAGTCACAATCGTGGCAAAACAATCGAATGGCGAGGAAGGCGCCCAAGGGGGTAAGAGAGGTGGTCGGCCACCACCTCAAGGGTGGTCGGCACCGGCGAATACGGAGGGCCTCCACTACAGCACCGGCTGGGGGTATGGCCGACCAGCTGGAGACGGCTGGTCGATCGCACTCGGGCGGCACACCGGGCATGGCCCCGACAGCCACTGCCGGGCGCGGGTCCGATGTCGGCCACTGGGCGCAGTCCCGACACTGGCCAATGAGTGTGACCTCGGCGCCGGCCTCCGACCGCAAAGTGTGGCTCTGGCCGGCCGTAAGGCGCGGCCGACTGGAGCCGGCCCGAGTGGAGGGGGGGCGTCCAAGCCTACCCGGACGAGGGGCGCGGAACGGCCGGCTAGACCTGACACCTCCCACGGCGGTCGTGGGAGGGAAGGCTCCCGATGGCTGGGCCGGGCGGCGGGATCACCGCGCCTCGAGTTCGCGGACGCGCGGCCCCAAGGTGCGGCCCTTAAGACGACAGGAAGCTGGGCCGGCTAGAGCCGGTCGGAAACCAGGTCGAGTAGAGCCGGCCTGCCGGCGGTGGGAGAGAGGGGCCGACCTCAGTGGCCGGCCTCGGGCGGTCCGGGGAACGGGATCTTGCGCGCGCGGATCGTGCACAAACGTGCGTGCCGATCGCGCGTGCGGCGGCTCCCCCATGGTCTCCATTTTGGATGATGGATCATGGGTAAGTGGGCTAACCACACCCCAATAATGCTATAAATGGACTTATTATATATATATATATATATATATATATATATATCTTAACTACTATATAAAAATATATCATATGGTTTTTAAAACCGTGCTTTTAAAAACTATTGAATCAATTTCATCCGTTAATCTCATACCTGAAAATCCAATCTGATCTACTGGCCAGAAAAATAAATCTAGACCTCCTAAAGCTAGAGGGAGAGAACGAAATAAAGAAAGAGAGAAAAAGGGCGGTAGGGGCGACGGAGAGGCAGGCTGGATAACTTATGATAGAGATATATTATATGTTAAAGGTGAGAGAAAAAGAGAGTAGGAGTGATAGTTTAACTTTCAAGACAACCTAAACACCTAGAGGGGGGGGGGGGTGAATAGGTTCTACTTGTTTATAAAAACTTTTAGGCAGAATTCAATTTAATGGCTAACACTATAATCACAGCAATCACAGAAAATAAAACATCACAGATTGCACAATGTTTTATAGTGGTTCCCCAAGGTCTGGGTACATCCACTTTCCCCCTTCACCTATCAAGCAGTATGCTAGATTCGGCCAAACTTCCACTAATCTCAGATCAACATATCCTACAACTCAGAACCCAACTGGTTCCTACAACTCAGGCACAACAGCCCTACCTCAGCCTTGCCCCAAGGCCTACAACTCAGAGAAGACCCTTCTCCTATACTCAGGCACACAGCCCTACCACTCAGAGTACAACACTCCTACACTCAGCCTTTATAACATAGGCTTACAACTCAGATCTGTGTAAACAGATCCTACAGAAATATAGAAAAGATTATTTAACTGTCTTGCCTAAATTGAGAGAGAGAAGGCCAAGACAATTCTTGATCAGCTGATGAAATCAACTGTATCTGAGCTTTCTTCAAAGCTTCTTGAATATGAACTTAGCTGAGTTGATTTCCAAACAGCTTCTTGAGAATCCACTGGTGGTTTCTTTCTTCTTCTTCAAATTCTGGCTTGATCTCTCTCTATCCAGCACTTTGAATGATTCTTCTAAATTCTGATTAGAACTCTTCTTTGATCTATCCTTAGATAGTCTTCTTAGATCTTTCGGAGAAGATCTTCTTAAGTGCCTAGCACTTTCTTGAAATGAATTGGATTGTAATCCTTCTCAACTTTTTGATTCTCAACAATGTATTTCAAAAGGTTTTTTTTTTCTCCTTCTGAATCTGTCTATTTATAGACTTCCTTCATGGTAACCGACTGATCCGGTTTCTAACCGTTTTCTGACAAGTCTGACAGTTTCAGTTAACCGGTGGCAACCCACAGCTGTCAAGTCTTCAAACAAGTCCTGTGCCTTAGTCTTGAACCACAAGCTGTCGAGACAGTCTGTCAGAAAGTGTCGAGACCATCTGTCTATCTGTGTCGACACAATTGACTTTGGTGTCGACACAGTCTTCAGTGATGTCGACTAAGTTGCCTTTGAGTCGACACAGTCTCTTCTGAAAATAACTTGTTCTTGACCCTTCAGTGTGTCGACACAATCTTCTTTTAACTCTGCTGTAATGTGTCGACTTAATCACAATGTGTCGACACATTCTGCTGGTGTAGACAAACTTGAGGTCGACTATATTCTTCTGTGTCGACACATACTGCTGGTGTCGACAAACTTGAGGTCGACTATATTCTTCTGTGTCGACACATACTGCTGGTGTCGACAAACTTGAGGTCGACTATATTCTTCTGTGTCGACACATACTGCTGGTGTCGACAAACTTGAGGTCGACTATATCCTTTTGTGTCGACACATTTTCCCAATGTTGAGGTCGACGCTTTTCTTCTGTATCGACACATACTCCCAGTGTTGTGTCGACTTACTTCTTCTGTGTCGACACACTTTCCCAGTATCATTGTAGACTAACTGCTATGTGTCGACATACTTCCTCTGTGTCGACACTTTTTCCCAGTGTAGTTGTAGACTAACTGCTATGTGTCGACACTGCTTCCCAGTGTTGATGTCGACTAATTTCTTCTATGTGTCGACACATTCTTCTCTGTGTCGACACTTGGACTTAGAATTTTTCTGCATACTTTATCAATTCTTCACCTGCACATGTCAACTCAAAAACAACATCAAATACACCTTGATGTATATCATTGAGCTAGGTTGGGCTTCTTCAAATCAGGTACACATTTTCCAATGTACCCAACAATCTCCCCCTATTTGGAGAAGTCATAACCCTTATAGCCAATGATATACACCATTTATAAACAGTACTAAATTGATGATATGTGACATAACAGGAATACTTAATATAAACAAAACAAAAAAAATAATCCATCACAGAATGAATATTATAATATGCCAATCAACATTTTGTTTATAACTGGGTAATGTTTGATTACATTGTTTTACATTTAATGATCACATCACAACATTACAAAAACACTATGAAGGAACTAAAAACATAATCAGGATTGATCAGGCTCTCTTATGATAATCCCTTTGCCAGATTGAATTGTAGCTGTCACAGGAGCTTCTGATTCTTCAGCTATATTCTTTCCTTTTTGATCAGCTTTCTTCTGAGCTTCTTCCTTGATCCTTTGCCTTTCAAAATAGTGAAAAGGCTTTGGGAAGTACTTGCTTGGCTCCTTAGCATCTGGTGGCAGCCTTCCCAGCTTAGCTTTCCTTCTGAATTGTACTATTGCTTCCTGTCTTGCCTCATACTTCTGCCATTCTATCTCATTGTACCACTTCCCTCTCTCATGAACTTTGTCTTGTACAGCTTTCCATGCAGTGAGTATTATGTTCCTTGAAGTAGGACTCCACTGCTCATAATCTGGCTTGAGTGCAGCCTGCTCTCTGAATCTCTTCTTTGCTAATAGAGCATCTTGCTGTTCTTTCAGAGTAGCCTCTGGCTTATCAACCTTCCCAATGACAATATTAGTAACCTCCTTTGGAGGACTATACATGCCTTGAACCTGCTGATCAATCATGTCAAAATCTGGAGGGGGGTAAATGACTTGGGCAATCTCAGGTTGATTGCCTTCAAGTAGATTTGTTTGTATTCCTGACTCAGCCACCATAACATCATCACACAATGGGGGATATCCCAATGTGGCTCGGATACTATTGGTCACCCATTTGGAGTGCTCTGAGCCTGCATGAATTAGCATCCTCTCCCCCTTTATGGCTTCTCTAGATACATGATCTCTTAGATCTTCCTTTTGAAATCTGATTTGGCCATCCAGATAATTCACACCCTCTTTAAAAAATGGTTTTAATCTTTGAAGCTTTTCAGATATTTCTTTTTGAGAGGTAGTGATTGCAGTCTTAACAGAAGCAATGGCAGCTTGAAAATTCTTATCAAATTCTTCCCTTTCTTTTGTTTGATCTGTAGGCAGGCCAGGAACAATCTTTTTCACTTCCTTTATTATCTCATGATGAGATTCAGTTAAATTATCATTCATTCTTAACTGATTTTCCAATACATAGCTTTGCTTCAGAACAACATCATCTACCTTTTTAGTAATAGCCTCCTGTTGTTGAGCAAGATAAACCACAGCATTGCCTCCCTTTTGGAAGCAATCTGTCATTTCTGTCTTATGCAAGTTGACTTGAAACTAGATGGACTTGATATCCTGAGCTAAGTCAAACTACATAGACTTGCTATTTTCATCAACATACTTTTCCAGAGCCATTCTGTGTTCATCCAATTTCACCTGTAGATCTACCATAAACTTGTTATGATCAAAGGCAGGAGATACTTGTGGAGGTGTTGTCTGTAAAGGCTGCTTATAATTCTTGCTTCTTCTCTTAAATACAACAAGTTTTCTTTTCTTTGCCATCCTGGCTTCTTCAGTTTCAGTATCAGATGAAGTATCTAGGTGAATTTTTTCTTGAGGAGGATGAATTGTATCTGTCCCAGTGACCTGTTGCTCAGTCTCAACATCCACTGGCTCCCCCTCAACTTGTGGCTCAACTTCAGCTTCCTTATCAATTTCCATACCCATGGACTTCTCAATTTCTTGTCTTCCTCCTACTTTATCAGTAGTAGTATCAGCATCAGGGAATAACTCCTCCAGAGTAAATTCCAGTTGAGCTGTGACTTCTGCAGCAGTTAAATCTTGAGATAAGTCTAACTGTGCTTCCTCTTGCACTTGTACTGACAACAGCTCCCCCTGAACCTGTGCAGTAATAAGAATATGAGCAATGTCTTTTATAGTAAAACACATTAGCTCCCCCTACACTTGTACCTGATCAGGAGTGGATACATTTTGAGCTGGAGAGTGAACTGGCTCCCCCTGTATCTGTGCAGGTGTTGACACTTGCTGTAGTATAGTTGAGTCAGGCTGTTCTTCAACCTGTGTCCTGAGTGGGTCTTCTTGTTGTTGTTCAGTTTCTTGAGTTTGAGAAGGGGATTTCACAGGGGTGTCTGGCCTGCTCTCTTCAGGCACATCCTTGGACAGCACCCTATCCCACCTAGAGAACAGTCTCATATCCATCCTTCTCATATGATTGATCTTAGTCCCTGGCAGTTGCTGCATCACTTCAGGGATCACTCCAATGAGATATAAGCTCATGATTCTAGCCATGTTGGGCTTCTTGATTCCTTCTTTGATCTTGTCAAAGAGTACGCCTGACCAATCAGTAGGAATTGTAAAAACAATCCTGGTCATAAGGCTGAACATATAGGCAGAAATCCTATCATGTTCACCTGTCTTGCAGAGGATTACTTTCCCAACAACTTCAGACAAGAATTTCCCTTGCTGATTCATACCCTTCCTGTTGAATGCAGCTCCAATCTTTATACTTGAGTCCAGTCCACACCATTGAAGGGCTTCCCTTGTCTTAGAACTAGGAACTTCCTCTGCATTCTCAACTACTTGTAATTGAAAGATCTTTTTCAAAGTTCTTGGAGTAATCTTCACCTTAGTCCCTTGAACATTGGACTTAATCTTGAGGCCTGTTGAGTGGACTGATGCAGAGATAAAGAACTCGTGCACCTCCTTCTTCCAGATTTTAGTTGGCTCTGAGATTAGAAATTCTAACCCTGACTCGGAGAGGAGGGTGATAACCCCTTGAACATCTGGCGGCGCATCTGCAAAGGCCTGGCGCACCAACTCATACCCCTCATTGACGTTGTCTTCCATCCTTGGCGCCATCGATTTGTCGAGAAAGCTTGAGAGAAGAGAGAAAGATAGACTGTCGACACAGGGTTTTAGTCTCGAAAACCTTGGAAGCGTGTCGACAGAAAGCGTTTTTCACCTATTTATACCTTCTGTTGAAAGAAGTTCAAAAGGCGCCAAACACAGACTAAATGTGTCGACACAGACGGAATGTGTCGACACAAACTTCTAGTGTCTCGACATTACTTCAGCTTACTATGTGTCGACACCAATTTGTGGTTATGTCGACACCTTGGATACATAATAGATAGACAGAAATTCTGTGTCGACTCTAAGGATAAGTATCGACACATATTCTGTAAGTGTCGACACTATTATCCTGGTTGAGTCGACATTACATTTCTGGTTAAGTCGACAATATAACTCTTAAGTGTCGACACATATTCTCTGTGTCGACACAATATTTCTGACTAGTCGACATTATTTTTCTGAGTCGACACATAATTACTGAATGTGTCGACACATTCTTACTTAGCCAATTTCTGTTGGTTCAACACCACTTGTAAGTGTTACTTCAATGTGTCCTTTTTAACACTTGATTATGTTATTATTACTTTTACTTACTTACATACCACTTTAATTGCATTGTTAATGATTTTGTTAATACATTAATCAATGGTTAACATACCTAATTCAATTTTGAATTTATTGAATTTGGTTTCATCTAAAGGCTTAGTAAATACATCTGCTATTTGATAATCTGTTTTTACAAATTCCAATGAGATGTCTCCTTTTTCTACATGTTCTCTAAGAAAATGGTATTTGATTTCTATATGCTTAGTTCTACTATGAGAAACTGGATTATTAGCAATAGAAATAGCACTCTTAGAATCACATAAAAGAGGTGTTCTACTTACCTGAATACCATAATCCTTAAGCTGATGCTGCATCCATAATAGCTGTGCACAGCAGCTTCCAGCAGCAACATACTCTGACTCAGCTGTGGAAATTGCCACACTGGTCTGCTTCTTACTACTCCATGATATTAGTCTTCCTCCCATGAATTGACAAGTACCTGTAGTACTTTTCCTGTCCTCTCTACATCCTGCAAAATCTGCATCTGAATAGCCTGTTAGTAGAAAATCTCTATTCCTAGGGTACCAAAGACCTAGATTAGGAGTGCCCTTTAGATATCTCAGAATCCTTTTGACTGTAGTATAATGAGATTCTTTAGGGCAGGCTTGGTACCTAGCACAGACACATGTTGCATACATAATGTCTGGTCTACTAGCAGTGAGATATAGTAGAGACCCAACTATTCCTCTATACAATGATTCATCAACAGGTTTACCTGTCTCATCTTTGCATATAGGAATACTTGTTCCCATAGGAGTTCTCATGGTGGAGGATGACTCCATACCATATTTCTTAATTAATTCTTTGGTGAACTTAGACTGGGATATGGACAATCCATCATCAGTCTGTCTTACTTGGAGTCCCAAGAAGAACTTAAGTTCTCCCATACTGCTCATCTCAAACTTCCCTTGCATAAGTTTGGCAAACTTTTTACAAAGGTTGTTTTCAGTAGATCCAAAGATTATGTCATCAACATAAATCTGAACTAAGATGATCTTACCTTTTGATTCCCTAAGGAATAGAGTTTTGTCTATCTTTCCTCTTGAGAATTTATTCTCAATGAGGAAGGTAGACAGGGTTTCATACCAAGCCCTTGGAGCTTGTTTTAACCCATACAAAGCTTTCCTAAGCTTATACACAGAATCAGGTTTAAGAGGATCTACAAAACCTGATGGCTGCTCTACATATACTTCTTCTTTAAGGTCACCATTCAGAAATGCTGACTTCACATCCATCTGGTATACTTTGAAGTCTTGGTAGGCTGCATAGGCAAGGAACATTCTGATAGCCTCCAGCCTTGCTACTGGAGCAAAGGTTTGATCAAAGTCAATCCCTTCTTCCTGCCTGTATCCTTTTGCAACTAACCTTGCTTTATTCTTCACTATTATCCCACTTTCATCAAGCTTGTTCCTATAGATCCACTTGGTGCCAATTATGTTGTGGCCTCTTGGTTTAGGAACAAGCTCCCAGACTTTTCACCTTCTGAATTGATTCAGCTCCTCTTGCATAGCATCAATCCAGTGCTGGTCTTGGATGGCTTCTTCAAACTTCTTAGGTTCCATTTGAGACAAGAAACTTGAATGCAAAATTGTGCTTTGATTTCTGCTTCTAGTTTGCACTCCTTGTCTTGGATCACCAATTATCTGATCAGCAGGATGATCTCTTAGATATCTTATAGCTGGAGGAAGATTCCCTTCAGGTTGAGCATCTCCAGCTTCTTCATTCTGCTGAACCTCTTGGTTTTCATCAGCTTCCATTATCTCTTGTACTCCCCCTGGACTGCAGCCATCATTTTCCAAAGCTCCATCTTCCTTTGAAGCTTCAGTAATGGAGAGCTTGTCCATCCTCTTGCTTATACCTGTTGAGTCATTTGATCTACAAGACAACTCACAATTGATTAATCTTGTTTCATCAAATACAACATGCACAGATTCTTCAACAACTTGAGTAGTTAAGTTGAAGACTCTATAGGCCTTACTATTTGTGCTGTACCCAACAAATATCCCATCCTGGGATTTGGCAGCAAACTTAGTCAAATATGACTTGCCATTGTTAAGTATATAACACTTGTAACCAAAGATCCTAAAATAGGATAGATTTGGTTTTCTGCCTTTCACAATCTCATAGGGAGTCTTTCTGTGGCTTTTGGTGATAGAAGCCCTATTGATGACATGACAAGCAGTGTTAACTGCCTCAGCCCAAAAATATTCTGGGAGAGAGGTGTCACTCAATAGAGTTCTACCAGCTTCAATTAATATTCTATTCTTTCTTTCAGCAATTCCATTTTGCTGAGGTGTTCTAAGTGAGGAGAACTCTTGAAAAATCCCAAAGTCTTTACACAAGTTTGTTATGCTTTCAGATTGAAACTCAGTACCATGGTCACTTCTGATTTTGACCACTGTACTATTCAGTTCATTCTGAATTTGCTTTACAAAATTAAGTAATACACTAGGGGTTTCAGATTTTTGTCTCAGAAAGAACACCCATGTAAATCTAGAATAGTCATCTACAACCACAAAAGTGTAGACCTTCCTACCTAGACTATGAACTGGCATAGGACCAAAAAGATCCATATGCAAGAGGTATAAGTACCTCACAGAATCCTTGTTTTCAAGGCTTTGAAAGGAGGATTTTGTCTGCTTTCCCTTTTGACAAGCTGAGCATATCCCTTCCTTTATACACTTAATTTGAGATCCATTCCTCACTAGCTCTTTGCTAAAGAGTTGGCCAATTGTCTTGTAGTTTAGATGAGCCAATCTCTTGTGCCACTTAACACAATGAGAAGCATTATCATCAGCTACAAGACAGATGGGAGAAGCCTTATTTTCACATTCAAAATTAAGACAGTATACATTTCTCTTCCTATACCCAGTCAATATGATCTTTTGATTACTTGACCTCTTGATATGACATCCATCTTTAACAAATGAAATGTCATATCCTAAATCACTTAGCTGGTTTATGCTTATTAGATTATGTTTCAAACCTTTTACATAAGCCACTTGAGTGATAGTAATTAGGTTAGAAGAAATGTTACCAAACCCTTTGATGACTCCACTTTTAGATCCACCAAAGATCACTTTAGGTCCATCTTTGACAGATGAATACTCCTTCAGCAGCCCCTTTGTTCCAGTCATGTGCCTGGAACAACCACTATCCAAGTACCATATAGGGGCATGGTTACTTGGATTCACCTGCAATACAGAATTACTTACCCTTAGAACCCAAGTAAGTCTTGGGTCCTTGGTTCAGGTTAGCATTAATAAAGCTATCATAACCTCTTCTAACAGGTAGACTCTTATTCTTTATAACACTTGTGTTATACCAACAGTCTAATGCAAAATGGCCTCTCTTGCCACAGCACCAACATTCAAACTTATTGTATCTAGATCTAGATACATCCTTGTCAGAAGAATTTCTGTTCATTGCTGGTGTTGTGGCAACTTCACCTACTGATTTCTTAAAACCATTGGGTTTATGACCATAGGTAGGCCTGCTTGCATTTACACCCTTGTTCTTCAGAACATTAGTCTTAATATGACCTTGAATGTTTTCATGATCATATTTGTTAGAAGGCACTTTCACCTTACTAAACTTTATGGGGACTGAAAGGTTTAGTGGCTGAACAGGAGCTTTGCCTTTCCTCTTGAATCTGCCAGCCCTGGAGTTACCTTTAAATCCTAATCCAGCCTTACCCTTTTGAGTGACAAATTCATCTATCAAGGGTAAGACAGATTTTGGCTTAGAGTAACTAGCCACTAAATCCCTTTCAATTCTAAGTCTGGCCTCCAGACTCTTCACTTGATCATTAGTATAATTAATTGTGCCCATCTGAATAATAATTATATTCTTCAGCTTGGCAATTTCATTTAATTTTTGATCAAGGACTTTTTCTAACTCAGTTGTTGCAACCCTTAGTTCAGCAATTTCCTGAGCCTGAGTTTTAACCAGGTTCTTGCTTTTCTTAAGGGCCTGCAACAAGTCCCCATACTTGTCTATCAATTGATAGACATCTCCTTCAGATTCAGATGCATCTTCATCACTTGATGCAGATGTAGCTGATTCTTCACTTGTACTACAAACAGATGTACTAGAAGGACACTTTACCTCATTAGGACCAGACTGATTCTGGCATATGTCCTCTTCTGATCTTGTCATCAACCCCATGCATTGATGTTCATTGATGGAGTCTAGCAACTGCATAAACTCCTCTTCCTCAGATGCAGCATATAGTCCAATATATGCTTCAGCTTTAGATCCTGATTCTGAAGTTGACTGGTCTGACAGACTCTTATCTTTCTTTGCTACAAAGGATTTCTCCTTCTTGCCTTTCTGATAAGTCTTCTTCTTTTCTGAAGATTCCTTTCTCTTGTCAGGACAATCAGCCACTACATGTCCAGGCTTATTGCAACAATAGCAGACAATCTTTGAAGTAGTGGCTCTACTGGGCTTTGATCTGCTCTTCTCATTCCTTGATGACCTTTTCTTCTTATAATAGTCATCAACTTACTGTGATGAGGAAGGCCTAGACTTCCACTGCTTCTTCTTCAAGAACCTCTGGAATTGTCTTGTGAATGCAGCAAAATCTGCATATGAATCACAGCTTTCAGAATCCTTGTTTGAACTTTCAGAACTATCTTCTGTAACTTCCTTAGGAGGAGATGGTGATTTCCTCCTATTCTTTCTAGTGGCTTCTGCATTTAATGCCACAGCCTTATCTCTATACTCTCCTCTTGAATTCTTTTCCTCCTCCTTTCTCACCATAAGTTGCATTTCATAGGATAGCAACTTTCCAAACAGGGTTGGAGGAGATATCTCTGCCAATTTAGCCACTTCTCTTATGGCACAGATCTTTGTATCCCAATCCTTTGATAAGGATCTTAAGAATTTGTCATTCAGTTCATAGGTACTGAAGACTCTTCCATAGGATATTAGCTCATTCACAATTCTATAGAATTTCTTATAGCACTCAGTTATGCTATCAGATTTCCCTTATTTAAAGCTTTCATACTCCTGATTTAGCATAGACTTCCTGTCCAGCCTTACTTCTTCAGATCCCTCCATGTAGACAATCAATGTATCCCACATCTCCTTGGAGGTCTTGTAGTGAATCAGATTCTGAAATGTTGAATCATCTATGGCACTAACAATGATGTTCTGTGCCCTTTTGTCCATGGTTGCCAAGATGATTTCATCCTTGGTCATTTCTGAATAACTCTTTGGAGTTTGGATATTTGCATCAAGAACAGATACCTTCATTGGAATGAAGGGGCCTTCCTGTACTGTGATGTAAATTCTTGGGTCAGATGCTTCCATAAACAGTCTGACTCTTTCTTTCCAGATCCCAAAGATTTCCTTCCTGCATATGGGTAATTTCATAGACCCTAGCTCCTTATGATTCTCTCCAGAACCCATCTTCTTGAATCTTGAATCTGCCTTTCAGATCTACCTCAGACTGTTAAGTCCTTTTTGAGGAACCTCCCTCTGATACCACTTGATAGTTTAACTTTCAAGACAACCTAAACACCTAGAGGGGGGGGGGTGAATAGGTTCTACTTGTTTATAAAAACTTTTAGGCAGAATTCAATTTAATGGCTAACACTATAATCACAGCAATCACAGAAAATAAAACATCACAGATTGCACAATGTTTTATAGTGGTTCCCCAAGGTCTGGGTACATCCACTTTCCCCCTTCACCTATCTAGCAGTATGCTAGATTCGGCCAAACTTCCACTAATCTCAGATCAACAGATCCTACAACTCAGAAC
Organism: Platanthera zijinensis; assembly: GCA_039513925.1. Taxonomy (NCBI): domain Eukaryota; kingdom Viridiplantae; phylum Streptophyta; class Magnoliopsida; order Asparagales; family Orchidaceae; genus Platanthera; species Platanthera zijinensis. The sequence goes on from CM077079.1 coordinate 257,834,309, forward strand.
CCAACTGGTTCCTACAACTCAGGCACAACAGCCCTACCTCAGCCTTGCCCCAAGGCCTACAACTCAGAGAAGACCCTTCTCCTACACTCAGGCACACAGCCCTACCACTCAGAGTACAACACTCCTACACTCAGCCTTTATAACATAGGCTTACAACTCAGATCTGTGTAAACAGATCCTACAGAAATATAGAAAAGATTATTTAACTGTCTTGCCTAAATTGAGAGAGAGAAGGCCAAGACAATTCTTGATCAGCTGATGAAATCAACTGTATCTGAGCTTTCTTCAAAGCTTCTTGAATATGAACTTAGCTGAGTTGATTTCCAAACAGCTTCTTGAGAATCCACTGGTGGTTTCTTTCTTCTTCTTCAAATTCTGGCTTGATCTCTCTCTATCCAGCACTTTGAATGATTCTTCTGAATTCTGATTAGAACTCTTCTTTGATCTATCCTTAGATAGTCTTCTTAGATCTTCCGGAGAAGATCTTCTTAAGTGCCTAGCACTTTCTTGAAATGAATTGGATTGTAATCCTTCTCAACTTTTTGATTCTCAACAATGTATTTCAAAAGGTTTTTTTTTCTCCTTCTGAATCTGTCTATTTATAGACTTCCTTCATGGTAACCGGCTGATCCGGTTTCTAACCGTTTTCTGACAAGTCTGACAGTTTCAGTTAACCGGTGGCAACCCACAGCTGTCAAGTCTTCAAACAAGTCCTGTGCCTTAGTCTTGAACCACAAGCTGTCGAGACAGTCTGTCAGAAAGTGTCGAGACCATCTGTCTATCTGTGTCGACACAATTGACTTTGGTGTCGACACAGTCTTCAGTGATGTCGACTAAGTTGCCTTTGAGTCGACACAGTCTCTTCTGAAAATAACTTGTTCTTGACCCTTCAGTGTGTCGACACAATCTTCTTTTAACTCTGCTGTAATGTGTCGACTTAATCACAATGTGTCGACACATTCTGCTGGTGTAGACAAACTTGAGGTCGACTATATTCTTCTGTGTCGACACATACTGCTGGTGTCGACAAACTTGAGGTCGACTATATTCTTCTGTGTCGACACATACTGCTGGTGTCGACAAACTTGAGGTCGACTATATTCTTCTGTGTCGACACATACTGCTGGTGTCGACAAACTTGAGGTCGACTATATCCTTTTGTGTCGACACATTTTCCCAATGTTGAGGTCGACGCTTTTCTTCTGTGTCGACACATACTCCCAGTGTTGTGTCGACTTACTTCTTCTGTGTCGACACACTTTCCCAGTATCATTGTAGACTAACTGCTATGTGTCGACATACTTCCTCTGTGTCGACACTTTTTCCCAGTGTAGTTGTAGACTAACTGCTATGTGTCGACACTGCTTCCCAGTGTTGATGTCGACTAATTTCTTCTATGTGTCGACACATCCTTCTCTGTGTCGACACTTGGACTTAGAATTTTTCTGCATACTTTATCAATTCTTCACCTGCACATGTCAACTCAAAAACAACATCAAATACACCTTGATGTATATCATTGAGCTAGGTTGGGCTTCTTCAAATCAGGTACACATTTTCCAATGTACCCAACAAGGAGAGAGAGAGACGGTGAGAGGGAGAGAATTCAAACGAGTAATTATGAGGGGAGAGAAAAAAAAAAGGAAAGAGAAGGGGGAGAAGTGAGGGAGGGGAAGAGAGAGAAGGGAGAGGGGAGAGAGAGAGGAGTATGTATTCCAGAAAACAGAGTGGGAGAGAGAGAAATAATGAGGGGAGAGAGAGGGGAGTTGGGCCCATGTACTTAAGGGAGAGAGAAAAGGTTGAGAGAGGGAGAGAGAATTAATGAGGGGAAGAGAGATATATAATACATGTATATTTAGGAATAAATTAAACATTATTAACTAAGACATTTCAAAATTTCTCATTAAATTTATATGCGACCGGGGCGAAGTCCGGAGGGGCGGGCGAAACCCGCCGTCATCGATCGGGTACTGTCGCGCTTGGCCGTAGGGGAGGAGCCCTGTGTCGGGCACTCATACTAATATAAAGATATATCAAATGATCATTTCTGCTGGACAAAAGCAAAAAAATAGGTCTCATATACCTATGACGAGTGAGGGATAGAGAGAGAAAAAGAGGGGGGAGAGAGAGAGAGTGGAAAGAGGGGTGGCGGAATAGATGGAAAATTTATATATATATATACGAGCATCTTCGCACGGGCTATGCCCGTGCTCGATGCTCTCGGGCGGCCTTCGGCCGCATCCAGGCGGGCTTCGCCCACCTACGCACGGGCTTCGCCCGCCTACGCACGGGCTTCGCCCGTGCTCGATGCGTCGCGGCGGGCTGCGCCCACCTATAAGCGGGTTGCGCACGCACCCGATGTTTTTTTATTTTATACAATTTTACAAATTTTAATCAACAAAAATTAATTAATCTCTCTCACTCTCTCTTTATCACTCCCCCATCTATCTCTCTCTCCTTTTCTCTCCTGCCCCCTCTCTCCCTCTCCCTCCACTCACTCTCTCCCAAATCTCCCCCCTCACATGCTTTCTCTCATGATCCAATGACTAATATAAAATCTATGGTGTGCCTCCAAATATCTATATTCACTTATATATATAAGATATATATATATATATAAACTCAACTCACTCAACGTCATTCAGTTTATGATGTAGTGAGCTCAACTCACTCAACGCCCCATAGCAGCAATAATTCAAAGTAAATGTAATCACGGCTTTGAGTGCTCTCAAAGTCGTGATCATGACATTGAGTGGAGTAAACACAATTCAGTGTATGGCGTTGATTGAGCTCAATTCACTTAACCCCCCCATGACAGCGATAATTCCAAGTCAAATGGTGTTGAGTGAGGCCAACTCACTCAACGTCATCCAGTCTAAGGCGTTGAGTGAGCTAATGTCACTCAACGCCATTCAGTCTTTGGCGTTGAGTCCATTCAACTCACTCAACGTCATTCAACAGCCATAAAATCCGAAGTCCAATGGCGTTGAGTGAGTTCAACTCACTCAATGCCAATCAATCTATGGCATTGAGTGAGCTGAATTCACTCAACGCCCCGAGCCAGAATAATTTCCAAGTCAAAATGGCGTTGAGTGAGCTCAACTCACTCAATGTCATTCAGTCTATGGCGTTGAGTAAGCTCAACTCACCCAACGTCATGCAGTCTAAGGCGTTGAGTGAGGTCAACTGACTTAATGCCCCATAGCAGGAATAATTCAAAGTAAATGTAATCACGGATTTGAGTGCTCTCAAAGCCGCAATCACGGATTTGAGTGCTCTCAAAGCCGTTCAGTGAATGACGTTGAGTGCACTCAAAGCCGTTCAGTGAATAAGTCACAGCTATTTTACACAAATCATCGGAAATAGAAATGTATATGAGATAAAACTTGCAGTGAAATAAAACTATTCTTCCAACCTTATCGGATCCGACTCTCACAAATGTAAAAGCATGATCATTTACAGTCAATCGTCGCAGTCAAATAACTAAAATATCATTCCTTCCAAAATAAGAGACAAAATAAAAATCGAGCATTGATTGAGAACAAAGTATTTAAATTCTCAGAAAGCTAAGGACACGGATCATTGCCCCGCACTCTCTCCATCAGTAAAATAACAGAGATGACGATGTTTAATGCAAATCACGAAAATGGAAAGCAAATTGCTCTGCAAGGCACAAATTGATCCCGTTAACCACAAATTAGAGTGATTGCGCGGTCGGCTGCTCACCCCAGCTTCCCGGCATTGGGGAAAGAAACTCCAGGTTTTGGATTTACCATCTAAGCATACAGTTGATCCTCAAATTGTTTAATACCTATAATTACATTTGAAAAGTATAAATTAACATTTCGTAAAGGAAAAAAAATTCAAATCTTAAGTTTTTGGGTTGTTGCAGTAGTGAAAGCACCACGCCCAACCCAAGCAGAGAAGCAGCTATTGTGGTAGTATACAATTTCAATATATGATTCAAGTAGATCAGATTAATCTTTCAAACATAAATTTAGAGGTTCTAATAAAACCTAGCTTGTAAGTACCGGAATAATGAACTATTGTAAAAGTAATGAATTATAGAGTTCAGTAAATTCACTCTTGTCGATTCACAGAAAGAGTGAATTTGTTGAGGCATGAATCTGCAGTTTCATGTCAGGCACCCTGAATCTTTAAAATTGACGCGGTGCACACCATAATTACAGAATTTTTCGCTTCAGAATTCCTCTACTCATTTAGTTCTTCTATCAGCAGAGTTAGCATGGTGAACATTTTATAGAGTTTTTGTCAACCGGGACGGACCTGATTGTTGATCATGAATTATTCAAAAATATGACTTTGTATACATGCCTACTGAAATTTAAACACTAAAACCTTTAAAATCGAAGTTATTTAATTTCATCATGGTATTTTGTACATACAAAATTTATGCATTTGGGTAAGTGCAAGAAAATCAACGATGCTACTTCAAAGCGTTTGTCGATGCGAAAAGCATCAAGCACTGGCGTAGCCCGTGCGAAGATGGACGTATAATATAGATGTATTAGTGTCACATTATCTTCTAGGCTGTGTTTGAGGTTGAATGTAATTTGTCAGTAAACTTTTATTTATTTAGTTGCTTTAGAAAGAGAAGGCCTCTATTGAAAATGCTTCTCTATGTAATTGCGTAAGTTTACGTGCAGAGGGAGCCGTGTGTACAACTATTTTGAAAAACTTTTTGGAACCGTTTGGCAAGGTGGTGACGGTCATGAACATGGATGGCCTACCGTAAACCTCATAAACCTTTATGTTCATGCGGATGATGTTTGTTAGGTGATTCTTAACAAATAACAGTTTAATCCAAACAACCTAAAAAAGCTCTTACTCAATCCAAACAACCTAAAAAGAATAGTGACGGTCAGAATAAAGTTCTTCTCACGGCCAGCATCTCCCCAAACAGAGGCAAAGGACATTAACATATTCCTGATTAGCCATACTCATTGGCTTATATTTATTCATTGATGAGTTTAAAACAACTAATCAGGAACAAACTACCACGCAATCTTCAGTTCATTGAAATAAAAGAGGCAGACCCACATGAGTACAACCACAAACAGCTGCTGTAAGAAGCAGATGGAAAAACTAAAAGCGCCCCAACATGAAGGATTGCACAGCTTTATGACACTCTGAAATTGATATAAATAGAGCATACAATTGTAGCAGAAAAAAGGCTCACCGAGCCATTTTCCAGCAGGTCCGGCCACCGGATTGCGTGGAGGAAGCATCCACTCATCCAGCAACGATAGCATGGGAGACGTGGAGGTTTCGCCGAGGAGTGAACTGAGGCTGGAAAGTTATCAGCACAAAGGAGAGGTCGAGAACTTATCCCAACAGGAAGAAGAGCTGAGGGAATATGGATAGTATCAATGAAGAGAACCATGAAAACAAAATCAAGCATTGGGAATATAGACATGTGAATAATCATGCAACGTACGGAACAAAATTCAATCATAAACGAATAAAGCAATTGCATGAGGTTTGACTAAATAATTTTACGGGAGCACAAACTCGATATATATACATTTAACGAATATGAAGCCCAATTTCCTGCTTGATAGCATGCACATAAGATCTAGTGAGAAGTAATGAGCAAAATAAACATTTTAATCTCCAGGTGTATTGGAATCTGACCTGTGAAAATAAGTCCCCCCAAACGGAGGCGTACTGTTGATCCTTATGATCAAGTTTCCCTTTAATAAGAGCAGGTTGCTGATTTGGGTATGCATCAAAAAGTGTAATCAGTGTTATAGGTTGAGTCTGGAAGGTTATCAGCACAAAGGAGAGGTCGATAACTTATCCCAACACGAAGAAGAGCTGAAGGAATATGGATAGTATCAATGAAGAGAAGTACGACCATATTGATACCTGATTTTACTGTCATTTTCTCTATACAATGGCAATCTAAGAAAGCTGAGATTAACCATTAGGATTTATCATGTTCCTGCATATATATAATTAAATTAGGGCATAGTTGTTGTACTTAAATTAGAAGTTGAGGGAGGAAGATGAGTAAGGATATATTTTGAACATGAGAAATAAGAAATGACACCATAATGTAATAATTATATCACCCAAGAAAACAAATAAGCCTAAGAAACCAAATATGAAATTGGTGATTTTTTTGACATTTAGAACATAAACCAAAAGTAATTGCATGTAATGAAAGGTCATTACAATAGGTTTCAGTTGTGCATTATGTTTTAAAACTAATTTGTATGTCTCATTAGCAGTGAAGTTGAAAAGAGTACATCACGTATAAATTTGGTTTTTACAGAACCATGGAAACAAAAACAAACATTGGGATACAGAGATGTAAGTAATCATGCAACGTACGGAACAAAATCCAATCATAAAAGAATGAAGCAATTGCATGAGATTTGAGTAAAAATTTTTACGGGAGCACAAACTCTATATATGCATTTAACGAATATGAATACCAATTTCCTGCTTGATGGCGCTTGCACGGGGGTCTGCGAGCTGCAGAAGCGTCGTCGCGTCGGGACAATGTCGAGGCGGGGTACTGTCGCGTAGGGCATGGGGGCTTCCTGTGTCCTGTCAAATGATTGAGTGTTGTAGAGGAGTCAAGTTTGGGCGGAGGTACCGTCACAGTTGGGATACTGTCGATTAGACGAAGAAGGAAGAGAAAACTCACGAAACCATAGCCCTTTGAGCTTCCCGTGTTTTTATCCGAGATCACGACAGCCTCAAAAATCTCGCCGAACAGCTCGAAGTAGCACTACAACATCTCGCTCTGCGTCTCCTAGGCCAAACCCCCGACAAAGACGTGAAGTGGATGAAGTTCCTTGGGTGGGTATTAACGAATGACAATTTAAACGCCATGTTCATGACCTCTGCCACCATGCCAAACTGATCCTATGTATCTCGTAAATGTCTTCGAAATCTTCACTATTTTCGTGCAGGTTTTTTTGATATTCCAGATCAACCATTTGTCTGACTCATAGTAAATGTTGACACTACCTCTAACTATGCATGAATGATATAAAATTTAAACATAAACTTAAAAAGTAATCAAAACTACTAAATTAGCACAACGTAATTACATTTACTTTTTTAACTTCAACGATAGTAACCTGCTTCCTCACTAAGCTGAGTTGTTCCCTGCAGTGGTTAAGTTGAATTACTTTGATCCATTGGTCACAGGGTCGAGGAATCGGCAGAGAGGGAGAAGGCAAAAATAAAAAATCTGCTTCCTCACTAAATGATTTGTAGCAATAACAAATCACATACTTCTACAACAATAACAAAAACAAATTGCATTGGAAATGTTTCATCACATAAAAATTATTAAAACATAGAACTTTGCATCTCCTCCATCCAAAATACCTAAAATAATTGATATACAACATAAATGAAGGAGAAATTTAAAACATTGAGAAAAATAGTCAGTTGCATATCCTCATGAAAATGAGAAAAAGCACTCAGAACTTAGTCACTGACAAACAAAATCGCTTGCTAAGAATAAAAAACAAAATGAGATGAAAATTGAGTTGGCATCTCGATCTTCGTCTTCTTCTTCTTCAAGCCTAACTCATTATTTGTCTGCACCTCTTCACAATGTCCACCTATTATTTGCAAATTGTTCTTGGAAATTTGGTTTTGGGTTAGTGGTAGGAGGATTTCTCATTTTAATGTAGGTATAAATCATGTTTACAAAATTGATAATGCTATTGTTCTAAGTTTCTGTTCAAAATAAACATCATTACGTTTGAGAGCAGTTTAAGAAGATTTGTGGAGCATATATCAATGGTTAGTTGCAGAAATACCCATTACAAATTTCGAGTAATACAAAATATTCAGAACATGTTGAAATTTCTTACATAATGGCTAAAAATCATATGGAGCTCTCAAAGAGATGGAATCAGATTAAAATCAGCTTTCACGTCAACGCGGCGCTGCCACAAACGAACCCTAAAAGATCGATTGCATATTAATATTAAATTAGGCATTGATTCACTAAAAGCCTATCACAAATTCATGAAGAGCAAAACATATCAGAAATTGATTACGACAAAATATGAAGAAGAAGAGAAGGCGTTGACTGACTTCAGGGAAATAGCAGCAGTTCTCACCGATATGTCTCCATTCATGCAAACAAAATAAGAATTTTCATGTGTTGCAGTGAATGCATATATTCTGAATTCTGGAGGGCATATTTTAAGAGTAGACACTGAGAAGTGAATGAAAGATGACTCTATCACTTATTATTTGCAAAATGTTCTTGAAAATTTTGTTTAGGGTTACCGGTATGAGGATTTCTCATTTTAATGTAGATAGAAATCAAATTTACAAAATTCATAATGTTGTTGTTCTCAGTTTCTATTCAAAACAACCAGCAGTACATTTGAGAGCACTTTAAGAGGCTGTGTGGAGTTTAAGTTAGTGGCTAATTATAGAAATACACAGTATATATTTGGATGAATAAAAAATATTCAGAACATGTTGAAATTTTGTACGTAGTGGCTAAAAATCAAATGGAGCTCTCGAACAAATGGAACCAGATTAAAATCATTAAATGATTGTATGCTCATATGGAGTTGCAGTAAATCTGGTTGGGTCCGTATGGATTGAGTTCAAGTTGCAATCGAATTTGTTGAGTGAGGGTTTTTTTGTGTAATGGCAGTGGTGCTGATAGTTTAGTGAAGACTGTTATTTACATTTCATTGTTATCCAGCAAATATTTAGTGTTTATTTTAATGCTGTTGTTTAAAGAACTGTACTCAATTTAGTAATGCTGATTTATTAATGTCGACTGAATGGATTGTATATGTGACGGTTTTAATTTTTAAGAGGCGACAGTCTGAAAGAGAAAAAAATTTAGGATCCAACATCTTTGAATTATATGGCATAACATTACAATGTTTGCGAATCAACAAACCCTTAGATTTCCTAAGTAAATGAGTGACAGATTGTAGGAACCACAATTTCATGAGTTGAGTGGGCTTTGAGAACGTTTAGAGAGAAACTGTAAAGCTGAACGTACGCAAAATCACAAACTCTATGCGAAATCACCAACTGAAATCACAGAACCATATAAGTGGAGATCAAAAACAATTAAAATCTGGCGTAGAAACTAATCCAATAGGCAGAAATGCTGTTAACATTTTTGTCAAAGTTGCAATTCCCAAAAGGTAGGCTAAATCTGTGAAGAGAAGATGTGAACCTGCGGGAGGAGATCTGAAACTGGAGGCGGAAATGAAGTACGGATGTGGAGAAGATGTGGCTGCGAAGAAAAGCAGGGAGGCAAAATTCCTGTAAATGGTAGGGTAAATCTGTGAAGAGAGGCAGGGAGGGGAAAATTTACATACCACCGTTGAGAAAGAGAAGGAAATGGAGTACCTAGGGATTTGTAGAAGATTTGACTGTGAAGAGAAGCAGGGAGGCGAACATCCTGTAAATGAAAGGATAAATCTGTGAAGAGAAGCATGGAGGCTAGAAAAGCACCGTTGATAAATAGAGAAGGAGATGGAGTACTTACCGAGGGAGCAGAAGGACGCTTTGCGCGCAGGTGGAGTGGTTGGCGGAGTAGGAGAGCTGGCCAAGTGAGTCGGTGAACAGAAGCGATGAGGATATATGCCTCCCGACAGCGGCGCGGCGGAGAGTAACACGCGTGAGCAACATACAACGCGGATCGGGCAGGTAAGGGCGGCCTTGGCACGCGGCGGGCTATGGCTCCCGACAGCGGCGCGGCGGAGAGTAAAACGCGTGAGGAAGTTACAACGCGGATCGGGCAGGTAAGGCCGGCCTTCGGACGCGGCGGTACGCGGGACGGCAACGTAACGCCGGCCTTGGCACGCGGCGGGGCACGCGGCGGACTGTGCGAGAAGCGACGGGCAAGCGGCAGGGAATTTCCGGAAATGCCATCCGTGACGGAGAGCAGAACGGAGCAGGCGGCGGGGATGATTTGTGAGGTTGGGCGCGTGACGGAGACGGACGTTAACGGTGTACGGAGAGAGCGGACGGAAAACACAACACATAAGAAAAGAGAACAATTTGTTCAACCACATATGCTTCAGCAAAATCAACGGGAACAACCAACAACCTCAGAAACTTGAAAAAAGCCGGGGAAGAAGGAACACCAGGAGTCGTCGATGGAACAACGTCGGAATCTGGACTCCCTGGCGAATACGGCTTCGGCTGGACGCAACCAGGTCGGGATCTAGAGAGATGCCGGTGGCCGTCGATGGGGAAGATGGATCGCCGGTGGTTGTCGATGGGGAAGAAAGGATCGCCGGTGGTCGTCGATTGGGAAGAAGGATCGTCGGTCGTGCTCGATGCGGAAGAAGGATCGCGCAAGGTTTTTTGCGAATAGCGTGAAATACGGCAGCGGCTAGACGCAAGAAATTGTTGCGGATTGGGGGGTATTGAAAACAACGGAAATTTAAAACCGCAGTTTTCATTATAAGCCGCTCCAAACGCCGCTTTTATTGAAAATAGCGGTGCATTTCCACCGCACCGCATGGAATAAGCCGCGCCAAACGCCACCTCAGTCGTCATAACAGCGGATGGAGCATGACACAAAGAGCGGTGGAGAGGTATTTTCGGGATTTCACCTGCGTGACCGAAGAGTCCTCCACAGACGACGCGCCGCAAACCTAAAATCGCGAATTTCCGCCGAGAAGAGGAAGCGGTACGTGGGGGGTTTTCCGGCATTTCACTGGCGTGACCGACGACTCCTACACAAACTCCCGCTGCCTAAAGCACGAAGCGGTGGCGGTGACCGACATATCTTTACGAAGGGGCGAAGTTAAAATGGCGTTTGCGGCGAAAATATGAAGTGCGTTGTCGATCGCACATACAGTAGCACGAAGCGGAAGCGGTGGCGGGGCAGATTCGGGAGAATATCGCCGACGACATGGAGGAGCGGTCTCTCTGTCGTGACCCGTCTTCACGCCGCTCGCCTGCAGTTTGCGCTCCTCTTCAAACTCCTGGCCGCTGGATTCGAAGTTTACATTTTTGAGGGAATTCTGGTTTGGGTGCAGGACTGGGCTTCGGTTTCACGGACGAAACTGTGATGGGCGGTGCGGCGGAAGTGGCGGAAGCGGCGGTGGCGGATAAAGACTGGTTTTGGTCCTGAATCCAGCACTCTCAGCGGGCATGTCTTCGGGAATAGAGTATTGCTCGGTAAGAAAGCCGGGAAGATAGGAGATGGAGTCTTCTCGCCAAGCCATGAGATGATGGTGCTGGTGAACTTGTTGGTGGCCAGACGGCAGCCGGAGACGGCGTGGGAATCTAACCCCTCTTCTATCGTCATAGAAAAACACACACAGAGAGAGAGAGAGGGAGAGAGAGAGAGAGTTAGAGAGAGAGAGAGAGAGAGAGGTGGAGAGAGAGGTGGAGGGAGGGGTACCGCAGCAGGGCAGATTAAACAGAGAGAGAGAGTAGGTGGCGTGGTGGCCATGACGGCCGCCGGAGACGGCGGGGGAATCTAACCCCGCTTCTATCGTCATAGGAAAACAGAGAGAGAGAGAGTAGGTGGCGTCGAGCAGCAGGCCATATGAAAGAGAGAGAGAGAGAGAGAGAGAGCGTAGGTGGCGCCTGGACTAAAGGGAAGCGGTGAAGTTTTTTACCTAACGGAAACGGACGGAAACCTGTACGGAGAGAGCAGACGGAAAAGAGGATGAGACTTATTAATATTACCTAACGGAGACGGACGGAAACCTGTACGGAGAGAGCAGACGGAAAAGAGGATGAGGCTTATTAATAGTAGATATATATTAATTATAGATAAAGTTTGAGAGGGGCGGAAGAAGTGGATGGCAAGAGATATGGATCCGGATCCCCTGGAGTTCTTATTTGAACTCCAGGGGGTGGAGTTCCGATTTTGCGAATAAATGGGGCGGAATCAGAAAAATTGGTTAACATGAAAGTTGTAGATATCCCTGAGACGAATAATTTTCATGTTGAACATTTTTTGATTTGAAGTCGTTTAGACCCCCGATTTGGGCCCCGAAAAAATTCTGTCCGAAAATAATTAATTTAATTATTTTCGGACAGAATTTTTTCGGGGCCCAAATCGGGGGTCTAAACGACTTCAAATCAAAAAGTGTTCAACATGAAAGTTATTCGTCTCGGGGATATCTACATCTTTTATGTTAACCAATTTTTCTGATTCCGCATCATTTATTCGCAAAATTGGAACTCCACCCCCTGGAGTTCAAATAAGAACTCCAGGGGATCCGGATCCAAGAGATATATAGTGAGAAAGAGAGGGAGAGAGAAAGAAAGAGAGAGAGGAGAGAGGGGCCTCAGGGAGGGCGCCAGTTGGGAGTAATTTTAGAAAGAGAGGCAGAGAAAAAGAAAGAAAGAAATTAATATTTTTACTTAAAATTGTATATTTTTTTACAAAATAAAATTATAATATGGATTTATATTTTTTTACAGTCATTTTGAGTACTCATATATATAATGTTGCGAGCGCAATATGCAACGACGTATCGAACACGGGCGAAGCCATTGTCGAGGCGGGCGAAACCCGCCTGGATGCGAGCCAAAGGCCACCCGAGAGCATTGAGTCGGGGGTAGGCGAAGCCCATCAGGGCTGGCCAGGAACTGTCGCGTGATGGTACCCCGACCGTGACAGGAACGGGGCTCTGCCCATATCAATTAATTAATGAAGTTTAAAATAAACATACTATCAAATAATTAATGCAGCTTAAAATAAACACACAATCAATTAATTAATGCGGAAAGTATTTATACATATTTTTTCAAATTTTATTAAAAAATTATTATCACAATGCATATATCAGCGTTCATTTCAAATCAACTTTAATAAAGTTGATGCGTTTAATAGTAGTCTCTTAAAAATATTGCGACATACATAATGACAACATTCCTCAAAATCATGGATTTCTTTATAATGGTTGTGTGCCCTGTTACGGTTCATTGGTAGAAGAGGCGCAAGTTTTGCGAGTTCCAAGTCTGGGGGAGCGTTTTCCCTTCCGGAGTTCTTAGCTTCTCATTCTTGGACTTTGTCACTATCATGACAACGAGGGGCCCTTCCCAGGTTGGAGAGAGTTTGTCCTTTTAAGGTCCTTTTCCTGCTGCTTTGAGGTTTCGAAGGACAAGGTCCCCGATATTGATGGGTCATGGCTTTACCCTCCTGTCATAGAAGCGTGCCAGGCGACTCTGGTATGCAGCGATCCTTTGTGCTGTTTCGTCCCTGACTTCTTCGACCAAGTCCAGGTTCCCCCTTAGAAGGCCTTCGTTCTCTGTTGGGTCGAAAGCTTGAACACGGGGGCTTGGAGCTCTGATATAGACGGTTATGACCACTTCTGATCCGTAGCAGAGATTGAAGGTGTTTCTCCGGTGGGCGTTCTTATCGTTGTCATGTAAACCCACAAGACATTGGGGAGGGCATCCACGCACTGCACCTGGTCTCTTGGAGGAGGGTATTCAGGCCTTTTATGGTGTAGTTGGTGACTTAAGTTTGCTCGTTAGCCTGGGGATGTCATGGTCGTATGACGAAGTTATATCTTCAGGTCCTCGCACATTTTGGTGAATGTATTTCTGGCGAACTGCGTCCATTGTCAGTGATGATAGTGGCAGGGATGCCGAGCGACAGATGATGTTCGTCCAGACGAATAGTGTGACATTCTCCTTGGTAATCTTGGCCAACGGCTCTGCTTCAACCATTTAGTGAAGTAGTTGACAGCCAGTTTGATAAACTTCCTTTGCCTGGAGGCTGGCGCAAATAAGTCGAGTAGATCGATTCCCCACTAAGCAAAAGGTCATGCGCTCTGGAGCGGGGTGAGCCCGACGGGGGCTAATGCGGGACGTTAGAGTGGAGTTGATAGCGCTCGTATCTTCGAGTGAAGTTCGGGGCATCTTTTTTCACTATAGGACAATAGAATTCTTGTCGTATGATTTTTAGGGTCAAAGCCTTTCCTCCTAGATGCTCGATACATATGCCATCATGTATCTCCCGCAAAGCGTAGCCGTCCTCGGTTGGGCGTAAGCACTTCAGGTACGACCCAGAGAACAATCGTTTGTAGATCTCGTTATTGATAAGGGAGAATGAGGCCGCACAGATTCAGAGGTGCCTGGCCTCTACGGGGTCCGTTGTGAGTTACCCGCTTTCGAGGTAGGCGGCGATGGGGTCCATCCAGCAGGGCTCCCCTTCTGCAATGTTGGCGATCTCTCAGGGGCCCGAGATACTAGGGGCAAACAAGTCCTTGGTTCGGCGGTGCCGGGTTTGGTACCCTGTAGGGGAGTTGGTGAGTTTGGATAACTCATCTGCCCTAGTGTTCTGTTCTGGAGTGATGTGGATGATCTGGTGAGGCTTGATTTTGTCGAGGAGGGATTTGTCCAGTTGGAGGTATTGCGTGAGTTGTTCATTCTTTGCTTCTTAGTCCCCCTCGATCTGCGAGACCACTAATTGGGAGTCTGTGTTGATGTTCAAGCTTTCCACCCCATAATTGATGGCTAAGCGGAGGTCAGTGATCAAGGCTTCGTATTCTGCGATGTTGTTAGTGGCAGGGAATTTTAGCCAGATCCCGTACTCGAGAGTGGCTCCCTCAGGACTGGTCACTAGTAGGCCTGCACCTGCCCCAACGGCATCGGAGGCCCCATCTACGTGCATGGTCCATTGTGTTGGAGCCAGGTTATTGGAGCTGGGAACCTCTCCTTTTGGGAGTGTGCACTCCACTATGAAGTCCGCAAGGACTTGGGACTTGATGACGGGCCTAAGTAGGAACTGGATGTCGAATTCCCCTAGCTTTATCGCCCATTTGACTAGCCTCCCTAATAACTCAGGATTTTATATGATTTCTTAGAGCGGTAGTTGCGTGAGCACTTTGCTGGTGTGGGCAAAATAGGGTCGAAGCTTTCTAGCAGAGAATACCAAGGCTAAGGCCATCTTGTCTGTCACGGGATACCTGCTCTCGATATCTGACAAGACCTTACTGAGATAATAGATATGACACTCGATCCTCCCTTCGTCCTTCAATGGGACTAAGCTGAGCATGTGCGATGAGATTGCTAAGTATAGAAAGAGGGCTTCCCCTTTAGTGGGCTTTGAGAATAGTGGGGGAGTGGCCAAGTACTGCTTGAGGTGTTTGAAGGCAGTCTGGAACTCATCTATCTATTGGAAACCGGTATGACGTGCCCAACTAAGTGCTTTAAAGAAATGGATGTACTTGTCCCCCATCCGGGCCAGGAAGCAGGAGAGTGCAACTATTCTCCTATCAAGGCACTAAACATCCTTGACGTTGTGCGGGGGAGGGGGAATGTCTTCCAATGCCTTGATCTTTTTGGAGTTGGCCTCTATTCCTCGATGTGTTACCATAAAGCCTAGGAACTTCCCTGCGGTGACTCCAGACGCGCATTTGGTAGGATTTAGGTGCATTTGGAAGCGATAGAGGAGTTGGAAGCACTTGTCGAGGTCTTCTAGGTGATGTCCCCGTTGGATGCTCTTGGCTAGCATGTCATTGACATAGACCTCCATGGACTGTCCGATGAGACTTTTGAACACGTGGTTCATTAGCCATTGGCAGGTAGCCCCGACATTCTTTAGCCTGAACAACAATAATTTGTTATAATACACCCCTTTAACTGTGTGAAAGGCGGTGTGCTATTTGTCCGTCGGGTTCATTCGGATCTGATTGTACCCTGAGTAGGCGCCCATAAAACTGAGGAGTTTAAGTCCGGCTATTACGTCCACGAGCTGATCGATACGGGGGACAGGGAAGTTGTACTTTGAATAGGCTTGGTTGAGATTGATGTAGTCAATACACATCCTCCACTTCCCTAAGGCCTTCTTTACCATAACCAGGTTAGTAAGCCAAGTGGGGTATGCTGCTTCCCGGATGAACCGCGTAGCCAAAAGCTTATCTACTTCTTCCTAGATGGCGTGGAGCCTTTCAGAAGTGAAGTTGCGCTTTTTTATGGACGACCGGTCTGCACGGCGGGTTGATGTTTAGAAAGTGGGTGATGACTTGTCGGTCTGACCCTGACACATCCTCGGGATTCCACGCGAACACATCCTGGTTGGCACGTAAGAATTTCATGTACTCCTCCTGCTCCTATGTGGATAAGAGTGAACTGATTAACACCGTTCGGTCGGGATCCCTTGCGTGAAGCAGAACCTCGATTAGACCCTCTAATGGTGTTGCCATTTGTATTGTGGCTTCGTCCCGCAAATCAAAGCTCTTGATGAACTGGGCTGCCCCTTGCGGTGGCTGAGTTTGGTTGAGGTAGCAAATTTGCATCATTTCCTGATTTTCTCGAACAATTCCCACACCGCTGGGTATTATTAAATTCATCTCCATATGTGGTATGAAGAGGATTGCTCCAAATGCGGTTTGTAGGGGCCGACCAAAGATGGCATTGTAGGCAGAGTCTCACTCCACGACCAGGTACTGGATGTTGCGTGTTGCTTGCCTTGGGCACTCTCCTATGGTCACTGGGAGGAAAATCATGCCCCACACAAGGACCTGTCGATTGTTAAATCCATAGACGGGTCTGCTCGATGGATAGAGAGATTCTTTGTGGACCCCTATTCTCCGAAACGCATCCTTGAGCGGAACGTTGAATAAGCTTCCATTGTCGATAAGAATCCTCTTGACCTTTGAGTAGGGCTCTCCTATCCTTGCACTACTGATAAGGGGGTCCCGAAGCAGTTTGCACACTCCCACCGCATCTTCATTCCCAAAGCGAATGGTGTTATACTTTCACGCCCTCTTGTTGGTGTGCTCCCCTCTGTGCCGCGATATGGTAAACACATGTCAAACCAAGGCGCGCGGGGGGGGGGGGGGGGCGACAATTGTCTTTACCTCCTTGCCTATGGTCGTGCCCCCTTGCTTCATGACGCTTTGCAGGGACCGACATACAGGTCAAGCGATGGGCCACATGCTGTGTTGTTGCGGGTTTGAGGTGCTTGTGCGTGACAAGCGTTGCTTCCAAAGAGTTGCAAAGTTTGGGAACACTTTCCCACAAACGTCACCAAATTGTTGCGTGTCACCCGATCTTTCCCTGGTCTACAGGAATTGGACTGCCTTAGCTCGAAATCGAACCGGACGTGCAAACAGTCAAAATGAACCGCAACAAATGACAAGAGGGGTTTTGTACGTGGAAAACCCCGAAAGGGTGAAAAACCACGTAGCTGAAACTGTGCTAAGCAAAAATCCACTAGCTTCTCGGAGCTTTACATAGTTTGATTTTATCTCATAGGGAGACAGGCCGCTACTCCGTTACAGGTGCAGAAAATGAGGGAAAATGGCTAAGTCCTCGGAGCCTCGATGAGAGCGCTCCGGCCTTGGAATGTTGTTATGCTCACGAAACCTGGGTGGGAGCGTTCCAGTTGGGAAAAAATCTCTAAGTCAATGGAGCTTCTGGAAGGAGCACTCTCGTTGATGCAGAGCCTTGATGGGAGCGCTCTCGCGGAGGCGTTTGACGTGACTTGGAGCACAATGAAGCCTTAGCACAAGGAGAAAAACAAAGTGAATTCCTGAGCGGAGAATTGGCCTAAGTCCAGAATCTCACCAGAAAACCTCAGAGCTCTCTTTTGCCTCTAGAGTTGTTTGTCTTCAAATGAAGGCTTGAGAGCTTATTTATAGTTTTTTGGATGGTCATGATGGTAATTGCATCGTGAAGTGATTTGTGCTGGCGAATGATGTTGCTCTGTTTTGATCGCTTGGATCACCATTTTTGCCAAAATGACAAGAGTTCCCCCTGAGCAGTTCAGGCGGCCTAAGCAAGGTGACCATAGGCAGCGGCGGCTAGAGGTGGCCGATGACAGAGGAGGCGACTAGGGATAGAGAGGGTTGTCGGCGGTGATCGGCGGCGACCGGCGGCAGCCGACGGAGGATGCATGCGGCGAGCGCGCGCCACGCGTGCGGCGCCCACGCGGGGCACGACCATGCAGGGCGTAGCCGCGGGGAATGCGGTCGTGTGGGAGGGTGCAACCCTGCAGCCGTACAGGGTGTGATCGTGCAGGTGCGCAGTTTTGCGACAGCATGGGCTGGCTACATGCGTCCGTGTGTGGCCGCGCATGTTGGTCGCGCGGGGCACGACTGCACGCGCCTTTGCTGTCCTCCCGTGCTCATGCGCGGGCTTGACCTCTTCTTTTAGGGTTCCCGGGGCTTGTGGCTTTGATGAGCGTAATTGGTTTGGTCGGGCCAATGGATACTTGGTCTGAGTCGTGCTGGTTTGAATTAGAAATTTTAGGGGGACCCCATCAATATGTATATATATATATATATATATATATATATATATATATATATATATATATATATATATATATATATATATATATATATATATATATATATATATATATATATATATATATATATATATATATATATATATATATATAGGATTGGAAGATATACACTCAAGCTTTTTTAGGGGAAAAAACTTGAGTGTATATTTAATTGTTTTTTTTCATTCTAACCCCCCCCCCCCCCAAAGTGAAAGACATGGACACTCAAGCTATTGTCAAAAAAATTATTTTCACAGAAATTAATATATACACCAATATTGATCCGGCCCAAATGGATACTAATATGTTCAATGTTTGTCATTAACATTTCAACATACCAGCCAACAATATAATTTCGGAACACAAAACCTAAACAAATTAACCATCAACAGATAATTAAAATAACATCAATGTTTGTCAAGACCATAAATGTTGCGTATTTTGTGTATGTATATTAATATGAGTAACAACCATAAATGTTATCACAATACCAAAACAAAATAACTCAACATCAGCCACAACATTTTTGCCCCTTGAACATAACATCCTCGACATACCACATACAAAATTCAATATGTTCCAATAGCATAAATGTTCTGACAATGCCAAGAAACAAAAAACTCATCTAGACATAGCTCTGGGTTGGTCCTTCACAATGCCAGACTGCTAAAACAAATCAATAGATGATAAAAATGATCAATATAGTCCAAAAAAAAGAATAAAAAAACAATTTTAGAACTTACTTTATCCTTTTGGGGACAGGTTGTTGAATAATGTCCTTTGCCACCACAAGTACCACAAGTCCTTCTCTTTCCTTGTGCTTGAGAGATATTTATAGCTGATTCAATTCTTGATGCAATTTTTGGTCTTCCTTTGGTTTTCACAATGGAAGGATCTCGAATTGAAATACCATACGAACCTGGATAAATTAGAGTAGAACCTACCTGGCTAGCAATACTTGCTTGTTCTGAGTAATTGAATGAATCCCTTATATTCTCTAACAATCCATTTAATGTTGACATAACAAAATCTCATATGTTTCCTTTGATGCAGTTGCAAGATTAAAAATATTTGTTTGGGTATTAGTTAGTTTCCATTTCATCATTGGCATCACAATATCACTATTATCAATCAATTTTTCATTATCTGATTTACTTCTAGCAGAAGTAGACCACCTCTTCAATAGATATAGGTCAGTAATAATTTGTAGATGCTACTTAGCAATCATTATGTGCAGGATGTGTTTGTATAAAAAATCATATGTGTCGAATTTAGCACATTCACAAAGTACTTTTGTATTGCAATCTTCATAGATGATAGTGCACCAATTGCTTGCATCCTCACAAGAAATACCAGCTTTAAATGTTGTAATATAACCAATTGTATTTACTTCCACATACCAACATTCTAGACTCTGCTTGAATTCTTGTTAAAAAAGCTTAAACGTATTTTTGATGTAAAATTGTGCTGCAAATCTTTCAAGAGCATAGCTTGTTAATAAATTAGCAACTGAATTTAATGTAGTGAAATCTTCTTGTTCTTCTGTTTGATGTCATGAATGCAATGCTTTTTCGTACTGAGTTATAAATTCTAATAATTGTGTTTTAGAATTTACAAAACCATCAAAAATGCATTTATGCTTTCACTCCGACCGATAGACGTAATTCCCACAACAAAATGATCTTTTAAAAAAACTGGAACCCAATGCTGTCTTTGATCCCACATCTTTAACAATCAATTATTATGACCTTTAATGTTGTACTTTTGAATAAACAATTTCCATCTCAGTTCACTTGAGCTCACATCCTTGCTATTAAACCACTAATAATAATTCTTCTTAAAATCCCCATTATTATCTCGGATTTCAAGAATATGCTTAACTAGGTGTTTTCCTATATGCAATGAGAAAAATCAATGACGCGTGTCCGGAAACACTCTTTTAATTGCATTGTGTATTACTCCATCCATATCGGTAATTATAACTTTAGGTGTTTTGTCAAACATACACTTTAAACATCGATTGAACAACCAATCAAAAGTTTCTTCTATCTCATCTACTAATAAAACACAACCAAATAAAATTGACTGTCTATGATGATTTACACTTGTAAACGGTGCAAATGACATCATAAATTTGTCAGTTTTATAAGTGACATCAAACACAACAACATCCCCAAAAGTTAAAAAATCATTTCGTGACCTTGAATCTGCCCAGAAAAATGAACGAAGTACAAAATTAGAACCCAATTCTATGTCAAAGTAGAAATTTGGATCTAACTCTTGCTGCTTCTTTAAATATGCAAACACTGATGCACCTTCATTTCCTATGTTATTCTTGCGGTGTTCACTCAAATGCATTGAAACTTGTTTTGTAGATATTGAGCTATTAATATTGGTTGCATTTAAAATTCTTGCAATCTTAGGAGGACCCATTCCAGCACTATAAAGTTGATCCATCAATTTTTTTACTTCTTTATCTTTGTGAAGTACATTATGTGAGTTATGTCTCTTAGCTTTTCTTAGAGTATCTAACTCATGATTATGCTCCTTTATAAATCCAGTGACAACCCACCTATCGTCCTTATTCTTGCGAATATCTATTTTGGCTTTGTAATTGACACTTGTCAATCGATGTGGTCTCGTTGAAGATCCTTCGCCCTCTTTTGAAGTTTTTAAACCAGACTTATTACATTCGAACCTTCTTCCAATAACATCTCCTGAGGTAAATGATTTAGAAGTAGATCCTTTCTTAATTCCAAATCCTAAATTAAGTGCATAACTATTATAAAACCAATATGCTTCATCAACACTTTAAAACACCAAACTAACATATGGTTCTTTAACACTGGGCTCATTAGAATCTGTATTCATTTCAGCTACAATAACATCCATACTTTCAAAATTTGATGACTCCGACATCATTGCAAATGATGTGAAACTGTACATAACAAGTAGATGTACATATGCTTCAAAGATAATATTGTAGTTATACTCAAACTATAAATATAAATAAACAAAAAACACAAACACACATACACATGAATCCATGTACACACAAATAAATCCACATACACACACACAAATCCACATACACACACACACATGAATCCACATACACACACACACACACACCTAAATCCACATACTTACATACACACAAATCCACAAGCACACGCACACACATGAATCCATGCAAGTACACACACACAAAAAACCACATACACACACAAACAAAACCATATACCCGTACAGACAAATCTACACACACAAATCCAAATACACAAAAAAATTAAGAAACAAAAATTACAAAGATGGAAATATACCACAGGGATGGCGCAACAGTAAGGTTGAGCCAAAACTGGAGTAAGCCCGATGTTGAATCTGGAAAAAAATGTAGGGTTAAACTCTAAATCTGGGAGAGATCAAATGCTTGAGTGTAAACCCATGAGACATACCAGTTAATGTATATGAGATCAAATGCGGTGGAAATAATCGGGATTCACGATTGGCTCCGACAGCGGTAAGGAGGAAAACACCGGGCTTTACGGTGGCGAGCTGTGACCGGGTGGGAATCGCCGGGATTCACACCATTGCACCGGCGATGGAGGAAATAAGGCATACGATGCTACAGGAAATCGCCCTCCGACGCTATGATAGGGGGGAAGATGCAATCCGGCGCTGCAATCGTGCAATCCGAAGGAATAAACTAACCTATAATGCGTGATAGTATACACTACGCTCAAGCTTTTTTATCCCAAAAAAAAGCTTCAGAGTTGTCCGTCTCGCCGAGATCTATAACTTTCATGTTGATCACTTTTTGATTTGAAGCCTCCTTGACCCTTTCTCGTGCGCTCGTACGCCCACACTAGATATATCCCCATATATATATATATATATATATATATATATATATATATATATATATATATATATATATTATATAAATGAATATAGATATCTTACAACACACCATTGTTTTCATTTGAGCCATCCGATCAAAAATTTTCGTAGAATCGCCACCGTCGGATTGAAAGATACGGTATAGTTATCCTGCACATCTCCCGCACCTTTCATAATCTCGCACCTTTATCTCCCGTAGAAGCCAGTCTAAAGTCTTCTCCCCTTTCGTTTCCATCGAAAGCAGCGACACAACATCACGATAGCAGCGACATGATAGCAAGGCAGCAGTGGCATGCCGATCTTCCTGCCTTTTTCCCTATCATGTCTCCTCCCGCTTTTCCCGCGCAGGCCGAAAGCAGCGATGTTACCCTATCTCGCATGGCAGTACGCCGAAAGAATTTACCCCTCAGCCAAGGGCATGATCGATCGGCACACGGTAGCAGCTGTTGTGCCTTCCCTTTAACTCCTCAACTCCCTAAATCATTTCCCCTCCTGCCTCATACTTCCTCCCGCACACCCCTAGGGCCTCTCTCGGTGCACAGCAGTAGCTGTTTCTTCTTCCCTTTAACTCCTCAACTCCCTAAATCATTTTCCCCTCCTGCCTCATACTTCCTCCCACATACCCCTAGGGCATCACCGAACACGCTGCTGAACATTCCTCCTGCAAACGCCACGGGAAGCACCTCCGGTAAGCTCCTACTCTATTTTTTTTAATTATCAAGCTGAAAGTCATTTAAAGCATACATACATATGAAAACATACTAATACCTATAAATGTATATGTAGAACTGCATCAATCTTATGTATGATAGAACAAATTCAGCGATAGGATGAAGGAATTTAAGCTGCATTTCAATAGCTTCTTGATTTAGTTCTACACCATGATTTTTTGCTCTTGGTAAATGCCCTTTATTTTGATCAGCATTGATGTTTTTGAAACCCCTGCCAAGCTATGAGTCTTTCATTGATGTTTTTTAAACCAATCCTACTCTCTCTTTATCTTTCTTCCTCTCTCTCTCTCTCAAAAATATATGACCTTTAGTTTTGCTTAGTTATGCTGTCAGGGAGGCATGATGTGTTTGCCTATTTGTTGGCCAAGAATTCATTTGCCAATACATCTTTTTATATATGAACTTTAGTTTTGCTTACTTATGTTGTCAGGGAGGCATGATGTGTTTGCCTATTTTTTGGATTCAAGATGGTTTTGAAAACATGAGTTTCCAAAATAAAAAGTAGAGTTTTTTCAAACCGTTCTTTTTTCCTTCGTCATTTTCTAACACTGATCCTTTTCCAATAATCACCACCCTCCCAAACAGAGACTTATCCAGTTATTTTCATGATGTTCTCCATTATGGAATGTGATGATTATTCATTGATCTAACAAAAGAACCAATGAGGAATTTTCCAGTTTTTTTACATGCATGTTTACAATGCAAACTTAGAGGGGAGATTAGAGATACTTTTACATGCCTTTGGGTTAGAGTTTAATTGTTACATCTGGTTCTTGGTTGGTTGTTTACATGGTTGACTTTTTCTGCATATATAATTTTTATTACATTTTTGCTGGACTGCATTATTGGATGCATGATTCTATTATTTTTCAGTTCATTACTTTACCCCTTTCTGGACATTTATACATTAAATGCAGATTCTCGGTGTAGACAACTTCTTTATATAGGCAATGCATTCAATATATTTCAATTTTTTTCTTATCAAAACCTCCACAAAACTTTCCCCTAGCACTTGCTCAATAATCCAAATAATCAAAAATAAAGTCGGAAGTAAAAAGAGTAGATATCACAATTGTGTAGGTTACCTGTGACACCGTGCCAAACGGAGCCTTAACCAGTTGCAGCTGTGGCAGCAAAGGGTATAATTATACACAGAATATATATAGAAGAATCAATCAATAAAGTCAACATCTTCCAAACCATCCTTTGGCAGACTACTTCTACGCCTCTCCACCGGTCATCATCTTCCAAGCCAAAATCTGCTTAAGCAACATTTCAATTTTGTCTGTCATCCAATATAAATGGGGTCATATGCCACGAACATTTAAAGCAACTTTTCAATCATGTTGAATGACCCCATCTATAAATGTTGCTTTTAATTTACTGTTGCCATCAAATTTTAGCAACAAAATATCTGTTGATTTTTTATTCATGCTCTTCATGTAAGTTTTTTTAATCAACGCCAGGAATCTCTATCTACACTCACTATATGATTGTCTCATTTGTGTGTGTGTACATATATATGTATTGTTATATATTGGATTTACTAAGCGCAGCCTGCTAGAATGCGTGTTTCCACTATTGTGTTGAATCAATTAATGGGTTTTTATATAGAGTCCGGTAATTGATCGTTCAAACATTACTCTTCAACAATCAGAACCCATTAACGCATATTTCAATAATGGAGGACGCAGGAAGTCAAGAATTACTTCAAAATCTACTGACTCCAGGTACTATCTACCTAATTTTATAATATCCTGACACACAATAGAATATATCATGTGATTGCAACACATTAATAGCATATATACAACTACCAGATAGTCGTACATGCTTACTGCACCGCGATTCTACCCGCGTATGAAAAAATAATATGACTGATCAACAATGTGCTGAAGAAAATGGCAGAAGACGAGCACATCACAATTGTCAGGAAGCGCAAACAAGAACAATGACCAACGATGTGACCATGCATTCAATTTTTCAAATAGGTGAGTGTTCAACGACAACGACATCAGTAACTCCAACAATTACAAGTCAAGAACTGCTTCAAAATCTACTTACTCAAGGTATTATCTATCCAAATTTAGAGATATCCCTCTCCACACTATCTCATGCATGTGAATGTAACAGCTTTGTTATCACACAACTACCAGAAAGTCGTACTCGCTTATTGCACCGCAATTCTACGTGCATACGGAGAAGCAATATGACTATTCAACAATATGCTGCCGAGAATACCCGAAGATGAGGAAAACGTCATGTTCGTGAAGATCAACAAAGTACAATGTTTAATGTTTTAAACACATATTCAACTTGGGAAATGGGCGAAAGTTCCGCATACACGCGGCCTACAACAATCGCTCATGGTACGCTAAACTAACTATCTCTGTGACTCCACTCATTCATGTATTTGTACTTCTAAATAATCACTAATATGTTAAAATACTTCACCCAGATACTGCACCGATCAACATTGATAGTTCTGACACATAAAATGATAGTGTCGAAGAAGACGATGAGGAACATATTAATTCAACCACAAGGACGTATATTCAACATAATTGCGCTAGAAATTTCTATCCAGCGCACACTGAAATGCGCTTTGAACTACACTCGCCGACAACCTGTCCCCACTGTCGTGCTAGACTATTTCAGCGAGAGACGAGGTTAATGTGTTGTAACAAAGGAAGAATATCAATACCTGAAATCCCAATAATTACAGAATTGCCTAATCTCTACATCAATAAATCTGAGGAAGGTCAACATTTCAGGCCACATCTGCGTGCATACAATCATGTTTTATCCTTTATGTTATTAGGTGTAATGCTTGACAATACGATAGCCTCATTTCACCAAGGAATTTATAGCTTCCGGGCATACGGATCCATATATCATCGCATCGGAAACCTAACCCCAAATGATGGCCTAAGACGACACTTCCTTCAACTATTTTTCTATGACACCGAGCATGAGACAACAAATCATTTACAAGAAAATAATGAGCTTCGGGTTGGGCTCTTACAGAAAATAACGCGCATATTGGATATATTCAATCCCTTCGTTCAGAGGTTCCGATAACTATTGTGACAACCAAACATACATGAATTCAAGTTGGTTATAAAAGAACGCCCTTCCAATCTACATCAATACACTATGACTTCGGCCTCTCAAGTTGCAGTTATATTAGTTGGACAGGAAGATGGACAACAAACATGAGAAAGAGATATTATTGTCCAAACGATTGGAGGGCATCTTCAGAATGTCCAAGAATACTCCGGCTACTATGACCCACTTCAATACCCTTTGTTGTTACCGTTGGGGACATTTGGCTGGTCTAGCAATTTACATTCAATGACAAACTCAAAAATCACATGTTATGATTACTATTCATACATGCTTCAGGTAATCAGAACTTATTTTACACATTTTGCATATGTCACATTTTAAGTTTTCTCTAATGATGTTCTAACTATTTATGGATTTTTCTCAAGATTCGAGATGCTTCCAACTCGATATTACTGTGCAGCGAAAGGTTACTACAATAATATGTGGTCGATAACTATGTAAAAATAGAAACTCAAAAATTACGGCTTATTTGATCACATCAAAGTGACCTGCGCGTAGAACTATATTTGGGGTTGCAAGATTGTTTTAATGCGGGCGAAAATAAAGCTGGTATGATAAACTCATTTATTCTTGAAAATATAAGTATTCTTGGACATTACTAACAAGCCCTTTACCATTTTATTTCAAATTAAGGAAACGTCGAAAAAAGAACCATACTACCATCTTCATTTAATTGCAGCCCAAGAGATATGTATCAGCGATATCAAGATGCTACGACAATTGTTCAGCACAGCGACAAGCCAGATTTGTTTATAACTATGATATGCAATCCAAGATGGAAGGAGATTAAGGATGAGCTCATGGAAGGACAAGCTCCGTATGACCGTCCAGATCTCCTAACTAAGATATTTCATTCTAAATACGGAGAGCTCAAGAAAGATATATTGTAACACCCCTATCCGTCATATAGCATATAACAGTAGGTCCGGCCGGGGCCCGATGCAATATACCACAGACAGACCGGTGGGTTACTCAATGAAACCATCCTTCCAATAACAAACGTCCTACACATAGCACATTCTAGCGGAAGCATTTTAAATATTGCAAAGAAAAGAACCCAAGCCACAGCATGAATGTCCACTAAAATACCCAAAATAGGAACGAGCATACAAATAGACCAAGTACTTGGCCTTATGGCCTTACAAGAGTTTACTTAAATAAATAGTGTCTTCCAAACATCGGCATGCAGGCCGGTCACACATGAGCGTAAAAGTAAACATTCGCAAAGGCCTTCGAGGGCTGGCACAGCAACAAGGGCTTCATCCCGCAATTTGCCACTAAGCTCCGCTGCACCTGCAAGCAACAATCCACCGCAACGGTGGCAAACAAAAGCAACGGTTAGCTAAAGCTTACCAAATTAAAACGACCCCTCCCTTAGCTCGGGGCGGCGGTGCTGCTTCCCTGCATTGTATTAGTATAATCCAACGATTAAGGTGAAAGTACAATATTTGCATAATACACCACAGGTGCAGGCCCACACGACCATACACCCCGTGCTCTCAGGGCACTTACTCGGTGAACCCAGTAAAAATTCGTGGTCTCACCACCGCCACTAGGATGGAAAACCTCATGAGCATTATAGTCTTTCCATCCTAAGCCTAAGACCCTCTATCAATGCCAACGGTAAGTACCACGTACCTTAGGTCGCTTTAACCGAACCATATAGAGCGGGTACGGTTCTACCTAACCCGTTGCTCACACCGCCACGTCAATTTAAGCCATAGGCGCGGGTCAAGCTTTCCCGAGTCCCAAATAGACCACACAAATTTTACATAACCATGTTATGTGCAAGTTGGCTCCCAAGACACCAAGATGGCAAAACCACACTTCTGTCCAGATTTCCAGGTGCACCTTAGAGTTAGTCCCCAAGGCTCCATGTTGCAATCTACCGCGTAGAAAACCCGAAAACAACCATCCGCACCGAGTCTTATCTAGCTATTCATGCATTATGAAACATCACCGATCCAGACCAACTTGTCCTGGTAGGCTTCACACACCATGCCTATGTCTGTACTTCGATTCCTGACTCTACATGCAAAACAACGGGGACTATTCATGTCTACCCGAAGGAATACCTTGCACTCATCGCATACTCACGAGATCGGGCTTCCTATGTAAAAGGAAAGAGGACGTCACATGTACAAGAGGAGAATCGTTACCCTTGTGGTTCTCTTTGGCACCATGAAGATCTAGACGGATGAAAAGCACCGCAACAGCTTCCCCTCCATAGATCTGGACTCGGATCGAGAATCGGGGCTCCGAAGCTCCACCGGCGGTCGGAATTGACCTTCTCCTTCTTCCTTGCTCTCCCCTCTCTCTAAAGCTCTAGAAAGAGAAAGCTTGATGATGAATGAGGGTTTCAAACCCTATTCCCAGATTTAACTCAGCAAGGACCAGCCTGGGCCCTTGGATCCCAATAGAAGGAAACGAACGACCATGATTCGCCCTGAAAATAACATTTCTGGGTCGAACACGGCTTGCGCCATGCCCGTGTCTAAGGTCGTGTGCCTTAATCAATGTTGAAACCGTCGCATCCCGACCAAGACACGGGCTTAGACATGCCCGTGTCAAACTTTGGCATGCCCGTGTCAATCAGTACACGCCCATGTTGTGAGGCGTGTTCCTCACTCGACACAGGACCAAAACATCCCGAAAAGGTCACAGCCATGTGACACACCCGTGTCACATGCCGTGTGCTAGACACACCCCTGGGACACGCCTGTGTCCCAGGCTGTGTAACTTACTCAACACAGCTCGGTTAACAGCCCAAGCAGGACACGGCCCTGGACACGCCCGTGTCTCAGGCCGTGTGCCCGACCTCCAAAGATCGTCGACTGCATTTCGTCGACCACGCGGTAAATCTTCCAACTCATAGCTAGACATGGCCATGGATACGCCCGTGTCCAAGGCCGTGTGACCCTTACCAGGCCCCAAACTTGGCTTCAAACGCTGTCCGTCCCTCTTTTGAGTTTCAGGGCGTTATAATTCTCTCCCTCTTAAAAGAATTTCATCCCGAAATTATGGAATAATAAGTACTCAAACTTAAATGGTACCTGAGAAGAAGAGCTTGGGATACTCCTCGAGCATGGTCTGCTCTCGCTCCCACGAAAGCTCCTTACGATCGCAGTTGTCCCAACAGACTTTGACCATCCTGATGTCCTTATTACGAAGTCACTTGACTTCAGAGTCCTTAATGCGGACGGGTTTGATCTTCTTCGTCAACCCATTATCGATGGGTACTTGATCGGCCGCAACAACTTATGACGGCTCTTGCACCGCCTTCCGCAATACCAAAATATGGAATACATCGTGTAGACCACTCAATTCCACTGATAGCTTCAGTCAATAAGCTGCTTCACCAATACACTCTAGAACCTCAAACGGTCCAAGGTACCTCGGGCTTAGCTTCTTCAAGCGTCGTACTCGTGAAACACCCTTGAACGGCTTAATCTTCAGGTATACCTAGTCGCCAATAGCGAACTCAACGTTCTTAGGCTTAGCATTATAGCATTTAGCCTGTCTATCCTAAGCGATCAACAGTCGTTCTTGAATAGTTCGTAACAACGAAGTGGCGTCTTCCACCTCTTGTCGTTTGTACAGCTTCGAATCCCCCGTTTCCAACCACGACAACAGCGTGTGTCATTTTCTACCATATAGGGCCTCGAAGGGTGTCATTTGAATGCTCGCTTGGTAGCTATTATTATAAGCAAATTCCATCAAGTACAGGAGATCTTCCCACTACTTCCCGAAATCCAAGACGCATATACGAAGCATGTATTCCATCGTCCTGTTGACCCTCTCGGTCTGACCATCCATCTACGGATGAAAGACCGTGCTGAAACTCAGCTTGGTTCCCAATATTTATTGCACCAACCTCCAGTCATTGGACGTGAACCACCCATCCCGATCACTCACAATGCTGCGGGCCACACCGTGTAGTCGAATGATATTATCCACGTAAAGTTTTGCCAATTTATCCACTGAATCATCCTTCCTGTTCAAAATGAAGTGTGACACCTTCGTCAATCGATCTACGATCACCCAGATGACGTCGTTTCCCTTCTGCGACCTTAACAACCCATGCACAAAATCCATTGAAATATCATCAAACTTCCACTCCGGGATGGGTAAGGACTTCAAGAAACCTCAAGGATTTTGGCACTCCGCCTTCACCAAGGCGCACATTTGACACTTTGCTACATAAAGTGCCACATCCTTCTTAAGTCATGGCCATCAGAACAACTTTTTCATATCACAATACATCTTCGTGCTCCTTTGGTGAATTAAGTACTTGGTATGATGAGTCTCGCACATCAATTCCTCCCGTAGCTTACCCACATTTGGGACGCATAGACGACTGTCCTTCCATAACAGTCCATCAACAACACTAAATTGGGAATTTGACCCATCCACGGCCTCATCCATGATCTGCTTCATGTTGCTATCCAAAACCAGAGCCTGTCAAATCCTATCAGCAAGGTCATACTGCACTTCTGTTCAGTTCCATTGTGCTTCGGCACTTGTCTGCTTGTCAACACAAGAGATCTCTAGTGCCTCCAAATCCCGAATCAAACGCTCGTCATGAACCGACAACCAGTTGGCCTGCGTGGGAGCCCTGCGACTCAACGCATCAGCAATCGCATTGTCTTTCCCAGACACATAATGAATCTTGAAGGTGTAGTCCCCCAGGAACTCCATCAACCTCCGCTGCCGCATGTTGAAGTCCTTTTGATCCAACAAGTATTTCAGGCTCTTATGGTCGGTATAGATATCGACCATCACACCATACAGGTAATGCCTCCACAGCTTCAGGGCAAATATCACGACCGCTAACTATAAGTCATGGACCGAATAATTCCTCTCGTGTACCTTTATCTGACGCGAGCCATAAGCTATCACACTCCCATGCTGCAGTAGAACGCAACCCAAACCACTGCCCAAAGCATCTCTGTAGATCTTAAAACATTCGGTCCCACTCGACGAACATAGAACAGGCGCCGTGGTCAACCGTCTCTTCAGCTCTTCGAAAGCTTGTGCGCACTCAGGCGTCCAAACAAACTTCTAATCTTTCCTCGTCAAATTCATGAGGGGTAACGCTATCCGCGAGAAGTTCTCTACGAAGCTCCTGTAATAGCCGGAAAGCCCCAGAAAACTCTGGACTTTCGCTACCGTAGACAACACGGGTCACTCCCGTATAGCAACTATCTTTGCCAGATCCACCGCAATTCCCTCTCCACTGACTATATGACCAAGGAATTCCACCGAGGACAACCAAAACTCACATTTGGAGAACTTGACATATAGTTGGTTCCTCCTCAGCGTCTCCAACACCAAATACAGATGCTTGAAGTGATCCTCTTCACACTACAAGTACACCAATATATCGTCAATAAAGACTATCACGAAGTGGTCCAGGTAATCTCTGAATGTTCTGTACATCAGATCCATAAACACGGATGACGCATTAGTCAGCCCAAACGGCATGACGGTAAACTCATAATGCCCATACCTCGTGCTGAAAGCTGTCTTGGGGATACCACTTTCTCTTATCCTCAACTGATAATATCCGGATTTAAGATCCAATTTCTAGTACACCGATGACCCAACTAACTGATCGAACAGATAGTCAATCCTTGGGATCGGATACTTATTCTTCTCTGTTAACTTGTTCAGCTCTCGATAATCTATACAGAGTCGCAAACTTCCATCCCTCTTCTTAACAAAAAGGACCGGTGCGCTCCAAGGCGACGAACTTGGATGCACATAACCATGTTCCAACATCTCTTCAAGTTGAACCTTCAGTTCCGCCATCTCCTTAGGCACTAACCGATACGGAGAGCGTGACATAGGTTTAACACCTGACACTAGCTAAATTGTGAAGTCAATCTCTCGCTGAGGTGGGGCTCTAGGGAGATCGCCAGGGAACATGTCAGGGTACTCATATACCACTGGGATACTGTCCAAAGTAGGTTTAGGCTTTGAAGCCTCCACTAGTGTGAAGAACAGCTCTACACCAGCACAAACTGCCTTAACCACCTGAAGAGCAAACATCAAAGTCTTGCTCGACCCTTTCAATCCTGCAAATGTCGTCTCTCGACCAGTTCCCAATTTGACCTCCTTGCAATTGCAATCAATGTATGCATGCTGCTCCGAGAGCCAGTCCATACCAAATATCAGGTTGAACTCCACCAGTGGCAGTAACAACGCTCGCAAGTCAAACTCTTGACTCCCAATTCGTATCTTTATGCCACAGACTCTATCCGCGCGCATTGAACACCCATTAGGAAACAACACATCCAATTTGTCCTTTGCCATTGAAGTGGGTACTCCGATGCATGATATAAATCCTTCAGACAAAAAGGAGTGCGAAGCTCCCGTATCGAAGAGTGCTCTCGCCGGATTATCGAAAATCAAAACAAAGCCTAGTACAAACAGTAATAAACTAACATGCACAAGGTAACAAGTATTTAAAGCTAAACTGCTATAAATTTAAACCGTACCTGTCACCACATCAGCTTACTTTATGGCCTCATGCTGGCCAGGTTGTAAACCTTAGGCTGGGTTGGAGCATAGTGTGAGGCGGTTGACTCCATTGCTTTTCCATTCTCCCCATACGTTGCTCCTGGCTTCCTCTCGGACTTTGGGCATTCGCTCCAGCAATCTCGAACAAAATGCCCCGGCTTCCCACAAATTCTAACATGTGCCCAGGGTTCGTCCTGTAGTTGCTCCCGAAGCATCAGAAGAAGGGGCTGGACCCGAAGTCCTAGCCTTCTTATTAAACTTGTGAAACCCAGACTTTGAGGTAGTTGGCACCTTGAACTCTATCCACTTTGCACTAGAGTCTTTCTTCGCTTGTACATTCCTTAGATCTTTATCCAATGACTGGTCTGTATTAACTAGGGTCAAGAATCCCTGTGTCATAGGCCCTGAGAGCAGTAGCCTTAGGTCATCTTGCAGACCCTCATAGAATCGGTTTGTCTTTCGCTCCTTATCAGCGAATGTAGAGCTTGCATACCGACCCAACCGTGTAAATTTGTGGAGGTACTCGTCCACTCTACTCTCTCCTTGCACCAGCTTCTGGAACTCATTCTCCATTGCGATCCTTTGATCCGAGGGAAGGTACCTTGCTAAGAATAGTCTCAAAAATTCCTCCATCGAGACGTCTATGAGTTTCCTTCCCCCCAAGTGATGTAGCTCTAAACCTTCCCACCACAACCTTGCATCACAATCCAATAAGAAAGTATGGTGGTCTTTTGCCACTCCTCCATTTCTATAGTCGTCAAGACTCTCTTTACTCGGGAGTGCCAATCCTCAACTTGAGATGGGGTTCCAGTCCCCGAGAACACCGGACGATTGAAGCCCATAATATGTTTGAGCTGCTTTTCAATCGCTCTTCTCGGTATCAACGACTCCACCATCACTTGTTCAACCCTTCTCGATTCTGTCGCTTGAAGCGGTACCTGCTCCACCGCAGGAGTTGGGTGTTTCACGTGTCTTGCTGGCTGGGCATTTATCATAGCGAACACCGCTTCAGCCACCAATCTTATGGTTTCTGCCGAAGGAGGTGTTGTAGGCACACCATTCGGTGTGCTACTTGCCTCAGAATGCGGGTTTTCTGAAGGCCCTGCACCACTCCTGGTCACCTATAGACGTACAAAACACCGTTAAGTGACCAAACAATATTGCAAAAAGCAATTATAAGAACACACAGGTTCCTCAAACATGTGTATTTTCATTCCTAAGTGGACATTCATGGGTTCTTTTATGTTATACTGATGACGCGCACACATGTGCTCACCACCCCTTAAATAAATTCGCCCACGAATTCCAATAAGCATGACCAAAACCGGTAGTCTGATACCAAATTATAACACCTCTATCTGTCACATAGCATATATCAGTAGGTCTGGCAGGGGCCCGACGTCATATACCACAGATAGACCGGTGGGTTACTCAATGAAACCATCCTTCCAATAACAAACGTCCTACACAGAGCACATTCTAGCGGAATCATTTTAAATGTTGCAAAGAAAAGAACACAAGCCACAACATGAATGTCCACTAAAATACCCAAAATAGGAATGAGCGTACAAATACACCAAGTACTTGGTCTTATGGCCTTACAAGAGTTTACTTAAATAAACAGTGTCTTCCAAACATCGGCACGCAGGCCGGTCACACATGAGAGTAAAAGTAAACATTTGCAAAGGCCTTCGAGGGCCGACACAGCAATAAGGGCTTCAGCCCACTATTTGCCACTAGGCTCCGCTGCACCTGCAAGCAACAATCCACCGCAACGGTGGCAAACAAAAGCAACGGTCAGCAAAAGCTGACAAAATTATAACGACCCCACCCCTAGCTCGGAGCGGTGGTGCTCCTTCCCTGCATTGCTTTAGTATAATCCAACAATTAAAGTGAAATTACAATATTTGCACAATACACCATAGGTGCAGGCCCGCACGACCATATATCCCGTGCTCTCAGGGCACTTACTCGATGAACCTGGTAAAAATCTGTGGTATCACCACCGCCACCAGGATAACAAACCTCATGAGCATTATAGTCTTTCCGTCCTAAGCCTAAGACCCTCCATCTATGCCAATGGTAAGTACCTTGTACCTTAAGTCGCTTTAACCGAACCACATAGAGCGGGTACGGTTCTGCCTAACCCATTGCTCACACCGCCACGTCAATTTAAGCCATAGGCGCAGGTCAAGCTTCCCCGAGTCCCAAATCGATCACACAAATTTTACATAACCATGTTATGTGCAAGTTAGCTCCCAGGCCACCAAGATGGAAGAACCACGCTTTTGCCCAGATTTTCGGGTGCACCTTGGAGTTAGTCCCCAAGGCTCCCTGTTGCAATCTACCGTGTAGAAAACCCGAAACAACCATCGGCACGAAGTCTTCTCCGGCTATTCATGCATAATGAAACATCACCGATCTAGACCAACTTGTCCGGGTAGGCTTCACACACCATGCCTATGTTCGTACTTCGATTCCGGACTCTATATGCAAAACAACCGGGACTATTCATGTCTACCCGAAGGAATACCTTGAAATCACCGCATACTCGCGAGAGCGGGCTTCCTATGAAAAAAGGAAAGAGTACTTCACATGTCTAAGAAGAGAATTATTACCCTTGTGGTTCTCTTTGGCGCCATGAAGATCTAGACGGATGAAAAGCACCGCAATGGCCTCGCCTCCATAGATCTGGACTCGGATCGAGAATCGAGGCTCCGAAGCTCCACCGGTGGTCGGAGTTGAACTTCTCCTTCTTCCTTGCTCTCCCATCTCTCTAAAGCTCTAGAAAGAGAAAGCTTGATGATGAATAAGGGTTTCAAACCCTATTCCCGGATTTAACTCAGCAAGTACCAGCCTGGGCCCTTGGATCCCAATAGAAGGAAACGAACGACCACGATTCGCCCTGAAAATAATATTTTTGGGCCAAACATGGCTTGCGCCATACCCGTGCCCAAGGCCGTGTGCCTCAATCGACGTTGAAACCGTCGCATACCGACCAGGACACGGGCTTAGACACGCCCGTGTCAAACTTTGACACGCCTGTGTCAATCAGTACACCTCCGTATTGCGAGGCATTTTCCTCACTCGACACAGGACCAAAATATCCCGAAAAGGATACGGCCATGTGACACGCCCGTGTGCCAGACATGCCCCTGGGATACGCCAGTGTCCCAGGCCATGTAACTTACTCGACACAGCCTGGTTAACAGCCGAGCAGGACACGGCCATGGACACGCCCGTGTCTCAGGTCGTGTGCCCGACCTCTAAAGATCATTGACTGCATTTCGTCGACCACACGGTAAATCGTCCAACTCGTAGCTAGACACGGCCATGGACACGCCCGTGTCCAAGGCCGTGTGACCCTTACCAGGCCCCAAACTTGGCTTCAAACGTTTTCCGTCTCTCTTTTGAGTTTCGGGGCGTTACATATATTCCACAGAGGCGTGTTAGGAAAGGTGGTCGGACATGTTCATGTCATCGAATTTCAAAAAAGGGGATTGCCACATGTTCATATGTTTGTGTTATTGGATCCAGCAGACAAATTAACCTTCCCTAACGAATTTGATTCAATTGTTGGAGCTGAGATCCCTTATAGAGACAAAGAACCTGCATTGTATGAGTCCGTAATAAAACACATGATTCACGGGCCATGTGGACCTTACAAACCAAATGCACAATTTATGAAGAATCATGTCTGTAATAAAAGTTTTCCTAAACAGTATGCAGATGCGATAATACAAGGGAATGGTGCTTACCCAGTGTATCGAAGAAGGAATGATAATAGAAACATTACGTTAGGCAGAAATGCAACTTTTAATGTTGATAATAGATGGGTTGTTCCATATAATCCATGGTTGCTTTTAAAATATGATTGTCATCTAAATGTTGGATATGCAGCAGTATCAATAACATCAAATATTTATACAAATACATATATAAAGGACACGATCATGTCTCTTTTGAAGTCCATCCTGGTGCTAATCACGATGAAATAAATAATTATATTGACGGCAGATAGTTGTGCCCTCCTAAATCATTATGGAGAACGTTTAAGTTCCAAATGAGTCGAATATATCCATCGGTAGAGCGCTTACAAATACATCTACCTAATAAACATCAGATACAATTTTATAGTGAACAGTCAATTTCATCGATATTAATAGATGACCGCAATACCAAACAATGTTGACCGAGTTTTTTAGTGTTTATAGCCAATAGAAAGAGCAAAACCTCTATTTGTATAGAGATTTTCCAAAATATTATTGATGGTTCAAACAAAAAAAAATTTGGAGGAAAAAGATCAGAAATCGAAGGGTGATTGGTAGGATTTATTCAGTGTCGTTTGCTAATAGCGAAAGATACTATTTGCGCATGCTTCTAAATCACGTACCTGGCCCAAAGTCATTTGATGCACTATTAACTGTCAATGGCATGCACTACGTCACTTTTAAGACTGCTGCAAAAAACTATGGTTTGCTTGAGAACGATAACAGTACTCAAGAATGTCTGCTTGAGGCTCGAGTATTCAAAAAGCCATCCGCGTTGAGAAGAATGTTCGCTACTATATTGATCTTTGTGAACTAGCCAATGTCAGAAGTATTTTGGATGAAAATTATGCAAGTATGATCGAAGATTATCCAAGTTCGAGCATGACCAACGAGTTCTACATTATGAATAAACTACTCCATAGCCTCAATGATATCCTAAAGCAACATAAACGCTCTATTAAAGAGTTTGATTTACCACCCATCAATGAATCATTCAATGATTTCAATAACCTATCCGATTTATAGAAGATGAATTATCAATACCTATTACACGGGATGATCTTAACGCAGATACGTTGCTCAATGAAGGTCAATTGCATGCTTACAATGTGATCAGCGAGGAAATAAAGAACAAAACACATGATTTTTTTGTTGTTGATGGACCTGGTGGAACTAGAAAAACATATATGTATCGTGCAATTCTTGCCACTTTTAGAAAAATAGGATGCATCATTATATCTACAGCTATTTCTGGTATTGCTGCTAACCCTTTACCGGGAGGCCGGACTGCACATTCAAAGTTACAAATATCCATTAAATTGGGTTACAAATCATTTTGCTCTTTTGAAAAACAGTCAGATTTCGCAGAAGTAATCAGACAATCAAAGGCCATAATTTGGGATGAAGCACCCATGGCTGATAGAAAGGCGTTTGAGACAGTTGATCGTTCGTTTCGTGATGTTACTGATGTAGACAAGCCATTCGGAGGGAAAATTATAATTATGGGAGGAGATTTTTGTTAGGTACTACCAGTTTTTGTCAATGGAATAAGAGCACAGATAATTAATGCAAGCATCATTCAATCACATTTATGGAGTTATGTCAAGATATTAACCCTAACAAAAAATATGCGTGTCAAAAACGACAACAGCTTCTCTGAATATCTCCTCCGAGTTGGAAATGGATTGTAGATGACCATACAAGATGACATGATTAGGATCCCCGATCCAATGGGAATGTCATGGGAATGTGAGAAATCTATTAATGATTTAATAGATTTTACATTCCAAAATTTAGGGTTGCACGCTGACGATTAAAACTATATTCGAGATAGAACTTTATTAACACTGCTAAATGAACATGTTGAACAACACCACTCTTCTGCAATTTCCAGGCGAAGAAGTTATATACTACTCTTATGATTCTGTCATTGATGATAGGAGAGGTTTGTATCAACCTGAATTTCTAAATTCATTGACACCAGGTAACTTACTGTCTCATAAGTTAAAGATAAAAATCGGAGCTCCTATCATGTTAATTAGAAATATTGACCCAAAGATAGGTCTATGTAATGGAACACAACTTATTTGCCATCGGTTTACGAAAAATGTAATAGAAGCCGAAATTTTAACAGGTCACTTTCAAGGAAACTTGGTCTTCTTGCCACGGATACCATTGAAGATAGCTGAAGATATTAGACTGTCATTTCAATTAACGTGCAAACAGTTTCCATTGAGGTTAAGCTTCGCACTGACGATTAATAAATCTCAAGGCCAAACAATCGAAAATGTTGGAATATATCTGCCAGATAATGTGTTCAGTCATGGCCAGTTGTACGTAGCTTTATCGTGAGGTGTGTCCAGTGAAAAGACAAAAATTCTGATAAAGAATGGCAGGATACCTAGTCATGAAAGCATTTACACAATGAATGTTATTTACAAAGAAATATTTGCACAACTTAGACAACAACATGCAACATATCTCCAAGGTAGATCGTTTGCTCATTATTTTTACAACACTACAACTACTCCAATCAACTGCTAAATTAAATCTTTTTTTTGCAGAATAGACGGCCATGATCGGTGTTGATTGTGAAATTACTTCCAATGCGGCTGTAATACAAATTGAATCTCAAACTATCTTATTATCATTGTATTATTGTCCTTTTTGATGATTTGTAAAATTCTCATCGTATTGTGAAGCTTTTGGCAAGAACTGAAGATTAACTGTTTTGAAATGTATTGCTTATTTTTTTCATGTCTTTGAAATGTTTAATAAGTTTTGATTAATATTTTTTTGTTTTACACCAAAAGCTATTTTTTGTCTAATTTAGACCTAATTTTGATCTAATGCTCTAATTTGGATCCATACTTTGTTTCAAACGCATGCAGATGGCAAACCAAAATCAATCTGAGGCAGTGGCGTCATTGCCAAACAGGGGTGGCCCGGTCCAACGTAAGAGCTTCATACTTTACGAAGACTAATTTCGTGCATTTTACATAACCTAAATCTGTATTACATGTTAAATACCGTCATTTGTTTTTCAACTCTGCCAGTCTCAATAGATAAAAATTGCAATATCACTGCTACCACCGATAATGATTATGAATACTATGATGAAGTTTGCAAAGAGGGTACAGACAGATGGTGTAAGACCCCCATTTTTTTTCTTTTTAGACACCGGGGTCTTAGGCCCAGAACCGCCGCCTTGCGGTGATACCTTCGCACCCGGGAAGGTCGTCACTACAAAACGCCGATTCTGCCAGCCAAATTGATCTCAACTGTAGCAATGAATTTAAAGCAAGTCCACAGGAATCACAAGTATAGAAAATAAGCTCCACGAAGGGAGTGTCCACAGATAGTACATATAACAGAAATCTCGGGCTTATGCCCGGTACAACATGTCCTCACTACAAATCGCTCATCGCGGAAGCAAACTAATATAACTACTAGTGGTCGGGACTCACAGTCCCTGCTGTCTGGACTCCAGTACTAGACTGTCTGATCTCCAAGCGTGCCGACCTCCGGGGCTGCTCCTCCATGCTGGGCTCCGTGGTCCCCTAAAATGATGTGGTTCGAAAACCATTAGTCTAAAAAACTAAGTCCTATCGTCCCCCGCCCCTTCCCCCATGGCTCCTAAGCACCGAGCGGGGAGAAGAAAAGGGAAGGACATGAAGGTGGAGAATATCAACTAGCCGATGGCAGCGGAGCTAAACTAACAGTTCAAAAAGATGGTAATAATGATATAAAATTTGAATAAGAAAGTAACCTTAACTTATGAAATACACATAAGCTAAGGGATCTCTTGCAGGGCTCCTATCGTATAAAAAGTCCCATACCGATTTATACGATAGGGTGTCGGTTTTACTAGCAGGCTTAAATATATAGTATTGAAAGAGAACCTTGACTTATAAGCACGCTCACACAAACTTATAGTCCAAGGGGTCATTCTGCATGGCCTAATGTATAGAGCGTCCCATACCACTTATACATTAGGTGTCAGGTTATATGCAATGATTATGCTATGAAATACAATTATGCAATGTCGTGAACATGCAAGTGCAACTCACCCACTCGACTCTGTGTACACAGACCTTTAGTTCCCCCTTTCGGAGCTGTTACCTCCCAAGATACCTCCGTAGTGGCAGACGGAAGCGGTGGGTTGGGCCTCGCCCACCTCTAAACCAGTAAAGCACTACCGGTCAGACCTATCGTACGCCTCAGCGCTTGGTGCACAAAGCGGACTCCTGCGTACTCTTGTCGGCTGGCGCACCGGACTTCTGTTGGCGAAGTGCTAACCACACTTGCCGAGTCAGCGTATTGGCGTCGGTGCATCAACCCTCCAATACCAAATACCCACCACCTTATAACTTCTATGCACATGCAATAGTTATGAGTCCAAACAACAACCGAACAAAATCTCCCCGGACTATCCCGTCCGTCATAATCAACAATCGAGCCGAAGCTCCCCGGACTATCCCGTCCGTCATAATCAACAACCGAGGCGAAGCTCCCCGGACTATCCCGTCTGTCATAATAAATAACCGAGTCGAAGCTCCCTGGACTATCCCGTCCGTCATAATCAACAACCGAGCCGAAGCTCCCCGGACTATCCTATCCGTCATAATCAACAACCGAGCCAAAGCTCGCCGGGCCACCCTGC
This sequence comes from Platanthera zijinensis, assembly GCA_039513925.1. Classification (NCBI taxonomy): domain Eukaryota; kingdom Viridiplantae; phylum Streptophyta; class Magnoliopsida; order Asparagales; family Orchidaceae; genus Platanthera; species Platanthera zijinensis. The sequence goes on from CM077079.1 coordinate 257,875,274, forward strand.
CTATCACCATAACCACTATGCTTATTGCCCGAGTAACCCAAACTATCTCTCGGAACATTGGGGTTTGAGAGTGTGAAATCCTAAGTTTACTATTTACTCTTCAGTTTATTTTATGCCTACGACTTAGGTTTGACCCAGGACTACCCAAGATATTCCCTGTGAAGGGCTCTCGAGGGCACTAGGAGCTATGATGGGCTGAATCCTAAAGCTCCCTTTCACAAGGCACTTATTCTTGTTGGTTGATAACTAATCCCATATCCCTTACCCATTCCCTTTACATATTACGCTAGGCTAAACCTAAGGTGATTTTGACCTTTCACTCTACGGGGAAGACGATCTTTCGTCGATCCCGAACACCATCTAACTTTTAGCCAAACCCAACCTTTTCTCATCCAACCCTGAGGGATGAACTTATTCTAAATCATCCAAACCTATAACCACTAATCTCGACTTATATGCCTAACTTGTACTCCAAATTATTTCTGCCGATTTACTATATGCAGACCAATAGGTTTAATGCCATGTAAAATGGGAAGTACATCAAATATTCATCCAATACTCCTATAATAATTAATGGGGGTCCATTATGACCTTTATTGCCCAAATCCATAATTTCACAATTTTTCTATTTATCTAGTAATTTATTAAATATTCCTAGTGGCCAAGGTCTCCGAGATTTAACAGGAGGTACAAAATTTAGACAAGATACAATTCCCCCAGATTTATGTTATACTTATTATAAACATTTAACCTAAGATCCAAGGTCTCTTAAATTTTCAGCAAGGTTTAGGCCACTGATTTTATTTTAAAGGTAACTTGCAATAATTTATTAAAATAGATAAATAGGACAATATTATTTCTAAAAATTCAAGAAAAACTCTAACCTGATTGCAAGGGCATATAAATTCTCTGGGTCAAATATCATAAGTGATTAAGGAGTGATAATCCTCAAACAAAAATCATGAACAATTTTCCAAAATTACTAAATGCAGACCGCCAAGGTTAAACTTCATGTAAAATGGAAAGTATATCGAATGATCATCCAATACTCCTATAATAATTAATGTAAGTTCCTTATAAACTTTAAGCCTTAAATCCAGAGACCCAAAATTTTCCTTATTTATTTAATAATTTATTTAATTATTATTGTGACTAAAGTTTCCAATAATGAACATGAGGTACCAATTTAAGACAAGGTATCATTCCACTAATTTTATATGATATTGAAAATAAGAATTCAACTCATCCTCCAAAATATCTAAATTTTTCAGTCAGGTTTTATCCCCAAATTCTTATTTCAATTTAATTCTTAAAAATTCATTTAAAGAGATATAAAAGACTATATTGCTTCCAAAAATTCAGAGAAAATTCAAGTATGATTCTAATGGCATATAAATGATTTGAGACAAATTTCATAATTTATTTATAAGTAAATAGACTTAAATAAATTATTGAATAATTTCGTTATTTAACAAGCTTGTGAAGTAAGTACCTCCAATATGTATTTAAAATTCTCATAAAATTTATATATGTCTATAATGCTTCAAAACTTCCTCTGCCAAACTTTGATGTCTTCCCAAGGGGCAGAGGGACCATAATGATCAATTTATTAAATTGAGGCATCCCCTTGTGTTATAAAGGAAGTACTATAATTATTATCCCAAAATTCCCAATTAAATAACCAGAGGCTGATAATATTTTTATGACCATTCTACCAAAATTTCATCTTAGTTTGAGGAGTTTAACTAGCCCATTCCAACCCTACAATATTTGTGCCCTAAACTAAGGTTAGGGTTTTGTGGGTCCCAAACCTTCCAAAATACCCTAAGATTTTCACCAGAGGGTTTTAGTTACCCTAATACCCTCCCTACAAAATTTCATAGTCATACAAGGTGTTTGGGCCACATGCCCTTCACAAGGTACAAAAGCCCTTCCTTAGGGTTTGACCTAGGATCTTGGGTCAAATCAATTCCGAACCTCCCCATATTTCATTGGAAGGTGAACAAGTTCATGCCAAGTCAGTGGCCCATATTTGAACCTCTATTGAGGTAAATTGGACATCCTAAACCAACAATACATTTTTGGACCAAAATGCCCTTCTTAGGGCAAGGCTAGGGTTTGCATGATTTCCATTCAAATCACCTCCAAACTTAATGAAATTTTAACCAGAGATCTATATTGACCTCATATACCTCCCACCAAAATTTGGATGAATTTGGGCTTCATTTGACCCATAAATTAATTTACCCTAGATAAATTAAATTATTTACAAAAACTATAAAAAAATTATTCCCAAAAATTCCCATTTTTGGTCAGGGTCTACATATTTGGTAGGGTGACTTCCTTCCAAAATTTCAGCTCATTTGAGTTAAGGATGAAGTGTGGGTCTGTTTAATGTATGCCTATTCATATGTATAGACCCCACCAAAATGAGTGCCCTAGTCAAACCAGTCACCCAAATTGGTTCAAACCAATTTTGTATGAAAGTAGACCCATAGGGCTACATTTTATATGTTGACCATTTTTTCTGAAATATCCTCTAAATATTTTTAATAATTAATAACATTAAATACAAAAACTGTGACATAAATGAACTCATAATATGTAAAAGTTATAGTTTATATTCATCAATCTGCACGAATCTTGGCGCAAACGGACGGGATCTGGTTGTCTCCTTCCTCCAGCCGAAGGTCCCGATTTCACCGTCCTGGAGCTTCTTCCAGACGCTGCCGCCGGCGATCCGGCCACCTACCCGGCCGGCCACCGCCGTCAACACCTTCGTGGTGGTCGTGGCTACCTCCAGGCGGCGGCACGGCCACCAGAAAGCACTATTCCGGCGAACCCGACAATCTCAAAACCATGGAAAAATCGTGATTTTTTTGAATTGGATCGAGCTCAATTGAGCCCGAACCTTGGACCTAATGATTTCTAAGATCTGCTCATGGGTTAAGGAGTGGAGAAGGACCTGTGGGGGCGGCTGTAGCCGTGCTGATCGCCGGATTGGCATGGTGGTGGCCGGTGGTGGTCGGCCTCTTCAAAAACACAGGAAACTAGCTGGCTCCTTCAGGAAAATGGTGGGAATTACTCCTTGGAGTCCAATGGAGCTTTTAAAAGGGAGAGGGGAGGTGTTAGGTAGCTGAATTGCCCTATGCCATTTTTGGCCTAAGTCAAAAATGGCGGCTTTGGTTGGTAGGGGGGTGGAGCTTGCTCTAATCAGTCAAGGATTGTTGCTGTACTCCCCTTTCCTTGCTGAATTGAATGGGGAGGTTGGGGAAGGGGGAGGAGGTGCCCAAAGTCCTCCTTCCTTCTTCTTCCTTCTCTTTCTCTCTCCTCCATGGGTGGCTTTCTCTCTCCTAATCACCAAGCCTGAAATTTGGCTCCTACCTAATACATGGCAGCCCACAAGTCCATTTGGTCATTTAAAACAAGGTTAGCCCAATTGCAATGGGCTTGAGCTTGAGTTAGCTCATTTGGGCTAGCTTGACCCAAACTTGGACTGGGGCCCACCTAGGTGAATTTGGTCCCTTGAAGTTTCCTTAATGGGTCCTTGGTGACCCCTTTGGCCTCCCCTAAGGCCTTGGTGGGGTTGGATTGGCCCTTTAAGGTCACTTGACCCTTAACTAGGGCACTTTGACCATTTTAGGTCAAGAGTTGACTTTGGTCAACCTAGCCTTTTTGATTGGTCCTAATAGGTCCTTGGTGACCCTTTGGCCTCTCACTAGGGTTATGAGGGTATGTGTGGGGTCTACTTGGCTAAGGGACTGCAATTGACCCTTGTGCAGGCCAGTTTGACCTAATTAGGCTTAGAGTTGACTTTAGTCAACTTAGCTCCTTTGACTGCCCTCCATGGGTCCTTAGTGACCCATTGACCCTTCACTAGGGTTATGGAGGTATGGGTGGGGTCTTGGAGTCATGGTGAAGTCCCATGATTATTTTAAGCAATTGTTCAGAAATCTATTATGTGCAGACCACAGTGGTCTCATCCATATTCCTAGGTTCACTTGGCCATTCTTGGGCTCCCTAGGATTTTGTCATGACAAAACCACTCTTAGGGGTTTAGTTGGAAATGGGATGTTACAAATCCCAATAAACAAAACAAAGATTTCGTCCCCGAAATCAAGGTTAAGCCCACGAGGACTCCTATCAAGGAGAAAGAAACTTGTAACATCCCATGAGAATTGAAAGATTTACATCACGATACCATGTTTGATATGTGAGGTTTAAAGGTGATAGTCTAATCTAAGACCAATTCGCCCAATTGGCAAAGTCTAGACCCCAATAAACAAAAGTTTAGCCTCTATTCTTGAAATTTCAGTCCTACTAGTTTAAAATAGGAAAATAAATTGAACATCCTGAGTGGTTGTGAGGTATACCTGACTGAAGAGTTCCGGGTATCTTTGTCGCATCAAATCCTGGGGCTCCCATGTGTGCTCCTCTCTTCCGTGATTCCTCCACAGGACCTTGACTAATGGAACCTTCTTGTGGCGTAAGACTCGTACTCCCTTGTCATCGATCCGAACCGACTCCAAGTGAACAGACCGGTCTGAAGCTACCGGCCCGTCCATAGTCGAAATCTGCTGCTCCGGGCGTAGTAGAGCCCTCCTAAGAGAGGATATATGGAACACGTCGTGCAGACTTGCCAGCTCCGGTGGCAGCTCCAGCCTGTATGCCAAGGGACCGATCCGCTCCTGGATCCTATAAGGCCCCATATATCTTGGGTTGAGCTTCTTCCTCTATCCGCGTACCCGAGTAACTCCATGCATTGGTCGGATCTTCAAGAACACCTGGTCTCCCACCCGGAATTCCACCTGATGGTGCCGAGCATCGTAATACTTAGCCTGTCGGCTTTGTGCTTCTAGCATCCGGTCCCGTATCAATCTCACCTGAGCCTCGGTGTCCTCAACAAACTCCGAATCCAACGCCTTAGGGTCCTCGTCCTGTATCCATGACAACGGAGTCCTACACCTCCGTCTGTACAACGCCTCATAAGGAGCCATCCTTATACTTGACTGGTAGTTGTTATTATACGAGAACTCGATCAGTGGCAACAACTTTTCCCAAGGTTCACCGCGATCCAATATGCAAAGTCGTAGCAAATCCTCCAGAGTCTGGTTAGTGCGTTCCGTCTGTCATCCGTCTGGGGATGAAAAGCCATACTGAATGTTAGTCGCGTACCCAAGTAAGTCTGCACTAACTTCCACTCCCTGGACGTAAATCGTCCATCCCGGTCCGACACAATCGACTTGGGCACGCCATGATAACGGACGAACTACTCCACAAACTTTCGGACTAACACACCCACCGAGTCATCCTTCCTGATTGAAATAAACCTGGCTACCTTCGTCAGTCGGTCGACGATCACCCAGATCGAATCATTCCCTGTCCGCGATCGGGGAAGTCCATGTATAAAGTCCATGGCGATATCATCGAACTTCCACTCTGGTACTGGGAGTGGCTGCAATAATCCTACGGGGTTTCTGCACTCCGCTTTCACTAACTGGCATGCCTCGTAATGGGTCACGAAGTAGGTGATATCCTTCTTCATGCCCGGCCAATACATAGTCTTCTTCAGATCTGCAGTCATCTTCGTAATCCCTGGGTGTACCGAATATCGACTGCAATGAGCCTCCATCATGATGTCCTCCTGGACCTGTCCTCCCTCTGGTATGTAAACCCGTCCTCTGAAGCACACTAAGTCATCCCTCAACGAGTAATCTCCCGCAGTGCCTACTTCTAAGGCCCGGAATATCGGCTCTAGCTAGGTATCCTGCCTCTGTCCATCCTTGACCCGTTCTCGAATGACATCCGTGGCAATTAATGTTGATAGATACTCTGGGTACAACTCAGGGTGATCCTCAGACACAAGGTATATTTGCATCTTGTCTAACATCTGAACCAACTCCAAGGCCATCAACTGTGTTCCTACTCCGGGGTTTGCGGTCTTTCGGCTCAGTGCATCTGCTACCACATTCGCCTTTCCCGGGTGATAGTGCATCTCGTATTGGTAGTCTTCTAAAAACTCCACCCATCATCTCTGTCTGATGTTCAGCTCTTTCTGCGTGTCTACATACCTCAAATTTTTATGGTCAGAATATATGTCGCAGTGGACACCATACAGATAGTGCCTCCAGACTTTCAATGCGAAAATGACAGCTCCCATTTCTAAGTCATGGACTGGGTAGTTCTGCTCATGCTTCTTCGGCTGCCGAGAAGCGTAAGCTATCACATGGCCATTTTGCATAAGCACTGCACCCATGCCCTGGTAGGAAGCGTCGGCGTAGACCTGAAATCCTTCTTTCCCTAAAGGGAGGGCAAGTATAGGAGCCTAAGTGAGTCGTCCCTTTAGCTCTTAAAAAGCCACCTGACATTGTGGGGTCCAGATAAAGGGTACCTCCTTCCTTGTCAGACATGTGAGTGGAAGGGCGATACGAGAAAATCCCTCTACGAACTTCCGGTAGTAACCGGCGAGTCCTAAGAAACTCCGCACATCTGTGGCCGTCTTCAACTGTGGCCAATCCCGAACTGCTTGAATCTTGGCTGGGTCCACTGCCAACCAAGCACCACTGATGATATGGCCTAGGAAAGCCACCTCCTTCAACCAAAACTGGCATTTGCTGAACTTCGCATAAAGGCGATGCTCCCGCAACCTCTCTAGAGTCAGTGCCAGATGCCGAGTGTGCTCCTACTCCGTCCTAGAGTAGATCAGGATGTCGTCTATGAATACTATGACGAACACATCCAAGTAGGCCTCAAAAACCCGGTTCATGAGGCTCATGAATGCCGACGGAGCGTTCGTGAGCCCGAAGGGCATCACGGTGAACTCATACAGGCCATATCTGCTACTGAAGGCCGTCTTCGGGATATCCTCCTCCTGGATCCGCAGCTGGTAGTATCCTGACTTCAAGTCCAGCTTCGAGAAATAATGGGCTCCCTCCAGCTGGTCGAATAGTTCGTCTATCCGTGGGAGCGGATAGGTATTCCGGACGGTCAGCCTGTTTAGTGCTCGATAATCGATGCAAAGGCGAAGTGTCCCATCCTTCTTCTTCACAAATAAGACCGGGGCTCCCCATGACGAGGAACTCGGTCTAACAAATCCAGCTTCCACCAGTTCCTGGAGTTGGCTTCGAAATTCTGTCAGCTCTTTTGGGGCCATCCGGTAAGGGGCTCTAGCTGCCGGCTTAGCCCCCAGCACTAGCTGTATCCGGAAATCCTGCTCCCGGTGCGGGGATAGCCCAGGCCGTTTCTCTGGGAATACGTCGGCAAAATCTCGTACCATCGGAATATCCGAGGTGGAGACCTTGGCCTCAGTCATTTCAAATATCACCTCATATACTTCATCCCCCTGTAAGTGAGCCTTGACAGCCTGTACAGATGACAACATGAGAGATCTAATACATTCGATGACGAGGTAGGAATCCCCATGTCTCACGGTAACTCTCTTGGACATGCAGTCAATCTGAGCATGATTCCAGTTCAACCATGTCATTCCTAGGATAAAATCAAAGACTGGCATCTTTATGATCGTTGCTGGGGCTTCAAATATCTTTCCGCTGATCTCTGCCTCCATGTTACAGTGGGTAGAGGTGAACAGCTCTGATCCGTCGGGTAATCGTATCCTCATCATCAAACCCGTGAATTGCTCCACTCCTTCCAACCCTTCTACGAAGGCTTCCGATACAAACGAGTGTGAAGCACCCGTATCAAATAGCATATAAGCGGGTTTGCCACTGATGAAAACTATTCCTGGGGGTGGGGAAAGTTAAATGTCTTAGAATCTAGCTATGGTTTTCTTTCCTAGATTATCACTTCTATATAAATTTAAAATTCATGATAAAATAACTTAAAATTTTCTGACGTACCAGTGATTACTTGCTCCGGGTTCCGGGGTTAAGCCAGATCCAGTGCATAAATTTGTTCCCTCTCCTGCCTGCGATCTGCACCCTGGAAACCACGTCCTCGACCACGTCCTCGTCCTCCAAACTGTTGGGCATGCGGGGCAGCCTGGGGTGCTGGTAGAGGTGCTTCCCTCATAGGGCAGTTTCTCCGAATGTGTCCTATTTGATGATAGTTGTAGCACTCTGGTGGGGGAAATGCCATACCCCCGGGTCTTGGTGCCTCCCTCATTTGAAGAGGTTGAGGGGCCAATATCACCTGCTCCCTCGGCTCCTACCTCACTTCCTGACGAGGCTGGTCCTCTGTCCTTCTCCCACCTGGTATAACACCTTGCCGCTGATCATTTCTGGCTCTCCGGCCCTGATCCTCCGCTTGCCGCTTCGGGCCCCGAGTGGTGTGCCAATCAGCCTCAATCCTCTTTGCCATCTCCAAAATCCGGGAGATAGGCCCGTCGGATACAAATAACAAAGCCTCCCTCAAGTCCTCCCGCAGGCCCTTATAGAATCTCTTGATGTACCCCGCTTCGTCCAGCTGGTAATAATCTGCATATCGAGCCAAATGGTGGAACTCCCGATGGTACTCTACCACTGTCTGGGTGCCCTGCTTCAGCTGTAAGAACCTCTCCTCCAACTCATCCCTGGCCGACTGCGGAACAAAATGCTCCAGCAGCGCGGTCCTGAACTCTTCCCAGGTAACTTCCGCAACCTCCCTATCAGCAAACGTCGTGTCCAGCAGCGTCTTCCACCACCTCTTGGCATGGGACTCTAAACAAGAGACCACCAAAGGAACCCTCTCCTCCCAGGGGCACCGTATCCCGGTCAACATTTCATACATAATGTCTAGCCATTCCTCTATCCGAACAGCTGATTCTGTCCCTAAGTAAAATGGAGGAGAGAGTCCTCGGAAGATACTCAGCCAATTGGCCCCCGGGTTTGGCTGTGGGGCCGGAACCTATTGGGCCCTGAAAGCTTCAAGAATAGCTGTCAGGGTTTGTCCCATCTCCGAGTGTAGGAATGGAGTGGGGACCGGGGGAGGTGGTGCAACATTCGGAGTCTGCTGGACTCCGCCTTGTGGTGTTGGCTGTGCTGGGGGCTGCGTAACAGAAGTCAAGTATAAGTAATCGCACATAACTAACTAAAAGTGGACAATTTCAGGTGATTCCCCATATGGGCCCACCACTGCTTTCGCTGCTTAGTTTGTCCCCAAACTAAACTCGTGCGGGGGTGGCCCGGGGTTTGTGGACTGCTACCTTTTGATCGTTATGTTTTTTCCTCTGATACCACTTGTAAAACCCCCTTTTTTTTTTCTTTTTAGACACCGGGGTCTTAGGCCCAGAACCGCTGCCTTGCGGTGATACCTTCACACCCGGGAAGGTCGTCACTACAAAATGCCGATTCTGCCGGCCAAATCGATCTCAACTGTAGCAATGAATTAAAGCAAGTCCACAGGAATCACAAGTATAGAAAATAAGCTCCACGAAGGGAGTGTCCACAGATAGTACATATAACAGAAATCTCGAGCTTATGCCCGGTACAACATGTCCTCACTACAAATCGCTCATCGCGGAAGCAAACTATTATAACTACTAGTGGTCGGGACTCACAGTCCCTGCTGTCTGGACTCCGGTACTAGACTGTCCGATCTCCAAGCGTGCCGACCTCCGGGGCTGCTCCTCCATGCTGGGCTCCGTGGTCCCCTAAAATGATGTGGTTCGAAAACTATTAGTCTAAAAGACTAAGTCCTATCGTCCCCCGCCCCTTCCCCCATGGCTCCTAAGCACCGAGCGGGGAGAAGGAAAGGGAAGGACATGAAGGTGGAGAATATCAACTAGCAGATGGCAGCGGAGCTAAACTAACAGTTCAAAAAAAAGGTAATAATGATATAAAATTTGAATAAGAAAGTAACCTTAACTTATGAAATACACATAAGCTAAGGGATCTCTTGCAGGGCTCCTATCGTATAAAAAGTCCCATACCGATTTATACGATAGGGTGTCGGTTTTACTAGCAGGCTTAAATATTTAGTACTGAAAGAGAACCTTGACTTATAAGCATGCTCGCACGAACTTATAGGCCAAGGGGTCGTTCTACAGGGCCTAATGTATAGAGCGTCTCATACTGCTTATACATTAGGTGTCAGGTTATATGCAATGGTTATGCTATGAAATACAATTATGCTATGTCGTGAACATGCAAGTGCAACTCACCCACTCGACTATGTGTACACAGACCTTTAGTTCCCCCTTTCGGAGCCGTTACCTCCCAGGATACCTTCGTAGTGGCAGACGGAAGCGGTGGGTTGGGCCTCGCCCACCTCTAAACCAGTAAAGCCCTACCGGTCATACCTATCGTACGCCTCAACGCTTGGTGCACAAAGCGAACTCCTGTGTACTCTTACCAGCTGGCGCATCGGACTTCTAGTGGCGAAGTGCTAACCACACTTGCCGAGTCAGCGTATTGGCATCGGTGCATCGACCCTCCAATACCGAAGACCCACCACCTTATAACTTCTATGCACATGCAATAGTTATGAGTCCAAACAACAACCGAACCAAATCTCCCCGGACTATCCCGTCCGTCATAATCAACAACCGAGCCGAAGCTCCCCGGACTATCCCGTCCGTCATAATCAATAACCAAGCCGAAGCTCCCCGGACTATCCCGTCCGTCATAATAAACAACCGAGCCGAAGCTCCCCGGACTATCCCATCCGTCATAATCAACAACCGAGCCGAAGCTCCCCGGACTATTCCATCCGTCATAATCAACAACCGAGGCAAAGCTCGCCGGGCCACCCTACCTATCACCATAACCACTGGGCTTATTGCCCGAGTAACCCAAACTATCTCTCGGAACATTGGGGTTTTAGAGTGTGAAATCCTAAGTTTACTATTTACTTTTCAGTTTATTTTATGCCTACGACTTAGGTTTGACCCAGGACTGCCCAAGATATTCCCTGTGAAGGGCTCTCGAGGGCACTAGGAGCTATGATGGGCTGAATCCCAAAGCTCCCTTTCGCAAGGCACTTATTCTTGTTGGTTGATAACTAATCCCATATCCCTTACCCATTCCCTTTACATATTACGCTAGGCTAAACCTAAGGTGATTTTGACCTTTCACTCTACGGGGAAGACGATCTTTCGTCGATCCCGAACACCATCTAACTTTTAGCCAAACCCAACCTTTTCTCATCCAACCCTGAGGGATGAACTTATTCTAAATCATCCAAACCTATAACCACTAATCTCGACTTATGTGTCTAACTTATACTCCAAATTATTTCTGCCGATTTACTATATGCAGACCAACAAGGTTTAATGTCATGTAAAATGTGAAGTACATCAAATAATCATCCAATACTCCTATAATAATTAATGGGGGTCCATTATGACCTTTATTGCCCAAATCCAGAATTTCACAATTTTTCTATTTATCTAGTAATTTATTAAATATTCCTAGTGGCCAAGGTCTCCGAGATTGAACAGGAGGTACCAAATTTAGACAAGATACAATTCCCCCAGATTTATGTTATACTCATTATAAACATTTAACCTAAGATCCAAGGTCTCTTAAATTTTCAGCAAGGTTTAGGCCACTGATTTTATTTTAAAGGTAACTTGTAATAATTTATTAAAATAGATAAATAGGGCAATATTATTTCTAAAAATTCAAGGAAAACTCTAACCTGATTGCAAGGGCATATAAATGCTCTGGGTCAAATATCATAAGTGATTAAGGAGTGATAATCCTCAAACAAAAATCGTGAACAATTTTCCAAAATTACTAAATGCAGACCACCAAGATTAAACTTCATGTAAAATGGAAAGTAAATCGAATGATCATATAATACTACTATAATAATTAATGTAAGTTCCTTATAAACTTTAAGCCTTAAATTCAGAGACCCCAAATTTTACTTATTTATTTAATAATTTATTTAATTATTATTGTGACTAAAGTTTCCAATAATGAACATGAGGTACTAATTTCAGACAAGGTATTATTCCACTAATTTTATATGATATTGAAAATAAGAATTCAACTCATCCTCCAAAATATCTAAATTTTTCAGTAAGGTTTTATCCCCAAATTCTTATTTTAATTTAATCCTTAAAAATTCATTTAAAGAGATATAAAAGACTATATTGCTTCCAAAAATTCAGAGAAAATTCAAGTATGATTATAATGGCATATAAATGATTTGAGACAAATTTCATAATTTATTTATCAGTAAATAGACTTAAATAAATTATTGAATAATTTCCCAATTTAACAAGCTTGTGAAGTAAGTACCTCCAATATGTATTTAAAATTCTCATAAAATTTATATATGTCTATAATGCTTCAAAACTTCCTCTGCCAAACTTTGATGTCTTCCCAAGGGGCAGAGGGACCATAATGATCAATTTATTAAATTGAGGCATCCCCTTGTGTTATAAAGGAAGTACTATACTTATTTTCCCAAAATTCCCAATTAAATAACCAGAGGCTGAAAATATCTTTATGACCATTCTACCAAAATTTCATCTTAGTTTGAGGAGTTTAACTAGCTCATTCCAACCCTACAATATTTTTGCCCTAAACTAAGGTTAGGGTTTTGTGGGTCCCAAACCTTCCAAAATATCCTAAGATTTTCACCAGAGGGTTTTAGTTACCCTAATACCCTCCCTACAAAATTTCATAGTCATACAAGGTGTTTGGGCCACATGCCCTTCACAAGGTACAAAAGCTCTTCCTTAGGGTTTGACCTAGGATCTTGGGGCAAATCAATTCCAAACCTCCTCATATTTCATTGGAAGGTGAACAAGTTCATGCAAAGTCATTGGCCCAAATTTGAACCTCTTTTGAGGTGAATTGGACATCCTAAACCAACAATACATTTTTGGACCAAAATGCCCTTCTTAGGGCAAGGCTAGGGTTTGCATGATTTCCATTCAAATCACCTCCAAACTTAATGAAATTTTAACCAGAGATCTATATTGACCTCATATACCTCCCACCAAAATTTGGATGAATTTGGGCTTCATTTGACCCATAAATTAATTTACCCTAGATAAATTAAATTATTTACAAAAACTATAGAAATATTATTCCCAAAAATTCCCATTTTGTGTCAGGGTCTACATATTGGGTAGGGTGACTTCCTTCCAAAATTTCAGCTCATTTGAGTTAAGGATGAAGTGTGGGAACTCTGTTTAATGTATGCCTATTCATATGTATAGACCCCACCAAAATGAGTGCCCTGGTCAAACCAGTCACCCAAATTGGTTTAAATTAATTTTGTATGAACGTAGACCCATAGGGCTACATTTTATATGTTGACCATTTTTTCTGAAATGTCTTCTAAGTATTTTTAATAATTAATAACATTAAATACAAAAACTGTGACATAAATGAACTCATAATATGTAAAAGCTATAGTTTATATTCATCAATCTGCACGAATCTTGGCGCAAACGGACGGGATCTGGTTGTCTCCTTCCTCCAGCCGACGGTCCCGATTTCACCATCCTGGAGCTTCTTCCAGACGCTGCCGCCGGCGATCCGGCCACCTACCCGGCCGGCCACCGCCGCCAACACCTTCGTGGTGGTCGTGGCTACCTCCAGGCGGCGGCATGGCCGCCGGAGAGCACTATTCCGGCGAACCCAACAATCTCAAAACCATGGAAAAATCGTGATTTTTTTGAATTGGATCGAGCTCAATTGAGCCCGAACCTTGGACCTAATGATTTCTAAGATCTGCCCATGGGTTAAGGAGTGGAGGAGGACCTGTGGGGGTGGTTGTAGCCGTGCTGATCGCCGGATTGGCATGGTGGTGGCCGGTGGTGGTCGGCCTCTTCAAAAACACAGGAAACTAGCTGGCTCCTTCAGGAAAATGGTGGGAATTACTCCTTGGAGTCGAATGGAGCTTTTAAAAGGGAGAGGGGAGGTGTTAGGTAGCTGAATTGCCCTATGCCATTTTTGGCCTAAGTCAAAAATGGCGGCTTTGGTTGGTAGGGGGGGTGGAGCTTGCTCTAATCAGTCAAGGATTGCTGTTGTACTCCCCTTTCCTTGCTGAATTGAATGGGGAGGTTGGGGAAGGGGGAGGAGGTGCCCAAAGTCCTCCTTCCTTCTTCTTCCTTCTCTTTCTCTCTCCTCCATGGGTGGCTTTCTCTCTCCTAATCACCAAGCCTGAAATTTGGCTCCTACCTAATCCATGGCAGCCCACAAGTCCATTTGGTCATTTAAAACAAGGTTAGCCCAATTGCAATGGGCTTGAGCTTGAGTTAGCTCATTTGGGCTAGCTTGACCCAAACTTGGACTGGGGCCCACCTAGGTCAATTTGGTCCCTTGAAGTTTCCTTAATGGGTCCTTGGTGACCCCTTTGGCCTCCCCTAAGGCCTTGGTGGGGTTGGATTGGCCCTTTAAGGTCACTTGACCCTTAACTAGGGCACTTTGACCATTTTAGGTCAAGAGTTGACTTTGGTCAACCTAGCCTTTTTGATTGGTCCTAATAGGTCCTTGGTGACCCTTTGTCCTCTCACTAGGGTTATGAGGGTATGTGTGGGGTCCACTTGGCTAAGGGACTGCAATTGACCCTTGTGTAGGCCAGTTTGACCTAATTAGGGTTAGAGTTGACTTTAGTCAACTTAGCTCCTTTGACTGCCCTCCATGGGTCCTTAGTGACCCATTGACCCTTCACTAGGGTTATGGAGGTATGGGTGGGGTCTTGGAGTCATGGTGAAGTCCCATGATTATTTTAAGCAATTGTTCAGAAATCTATTATGTGCAGACCACAGTGGTCTCATCCACATTCCTAGGTTCACTTGGCCCTTCTTGGGCTCCCTAGGGTTTTGTCATGACAAAACCACTATTAGGGGTCTAGTTGGAAATGGGATGTTACAGATGGTATGATGGTCTGCATGCTGAGGTTGAAGGTTTTAGGCAATTATCCCAGCAGTGCCAAGAGGCTTGGATGCTAGAGAAGAGCGAAATTTTGTTTTCGCTATGCTAAGGAGGTAACACATAACAAAGAATATATATTATGGTTGAAATATTATTATTTTAACACATTACAAAATTGTTAACTAATGATTTTTTATCTTTAAATCTTTGACTGAAATAGAGTCTCTTGATGACACTGAATGAAATCTATTGTTGCATAAGAAGGAGATGCTAATATTTTGATATGGGTTCAACTGCGAGATTCTGACGGGTTTTTTTTGGGGTTTTGTAGTTTTAATTTTTTGAATTCATATTTGTAATCAATGCTACTGTTATATACATCTTACGTGCTCATGGATTTTTTCATTGGGAAATGCTCTTCTGATATTTTGGTTATGGATTTCTAATCAATGCTGCGAAATGTGTATTCTTTTGAGATATTTTGCATAGCAAGTATGAACTTTAATTTAAACTTTTTTCATTGCAATTGCAAGTATGAACTTTGCATGTATGTGTGTTTACTTACAAATGTATGTGTTACAATCATATTTTTTTGTTGTTACTTCATAAAATTAATGTTCTCTATCAAAGATCTATGATGGTGAGGTTGGGGTGTTGCATATAGGAAAGGACAATGTCACCCCTCCCGAACAATGTCGCCGCCCCCCGAAAAATGTCGCCGCCCCCCGAAAAATGTCGCCGCCCCTGCACAATGTCTCCGCCCACGCACATTGTCACCGCCCTCGACCATTTTCATCGCCCATGAACAATGTTGCCGCCCACGAACAATGTCGCCGCCCATGAACAATATCGCCGCCCACGACCAATGTCGCCACCCACGAAAAATGTCGCACTCATGACCAATATCGCATTCCACGACACATGTTACCGCCCACGACCCATTTCGTTGCCAAGCGGGCTTCGCCCGCAGCGATGCATCGAGAATGGGCGGAGCCCATTCGAAGATGCTATATATATGGATTTGTTGAACAACATCTCTCTATTCTTCAAACCCTAATCAATATATATTTAAATACCGGTGATTTTCCAAGATGGAGAAAATGAGTCTGTAGGTTTGTAGCCATGTTCTCCAAAATCTGAACCAAAAATAGGGATAAGATGTCCTGTAATGCCTGCAATATTCCCAGATTTTCTCCTCTTCTTCCAAAATGTGGAATAGAGGATCACAGACAGGAACCTATGCCGAAAAGAAACTGAAAATTGATCCTTGCTTGACATCAAAGAAAGGATATAATGAGAAGTAGGACTGACGATCGACGTCAGTTCTACTTCCTGGTGTCGGTGAAGATCCACAACTGAAGAAGGGTCTCTGTCTTTTTCCTCTTGAAAGCACTGAATGGAGAAGACAACAGGATCAACAATTTCTTATAATATATATAGAGAGAGAACCTCCAATTACCCTTGTTCACCCATAAGGATGGCATGAATAAAATCTGTATATCACCATGCTTAATAGGGAAGCCTGAATTGGGAGTTACAAAATTGGGACAAAATTACTCCTCGTACCTCTCAAAATTAATTAACCAGATTTTACAATGAATCCCACAAATTAATTAGGATTTACTCATCATACTAATATCAATGTGCAAGGGTGAGACCGGGTTCGCAACATGAAGTTACGAAACGATCTGGCCCACCTATCACAGGCTTTGACCGTTCGAGGGACTGAATTAACCCGCACTCGTAGGAGTCTGAATAGACTCTAATTTTCACACACGAATCTATCGGGGCGTTTTGATGAATTAAGCCCACCAAATGAAAATTTTCTAACATTCTTTCACTTGGACTTACATTCATCGTAACTTATGATGTTCCTTCTAAAATCTTCACTAAACTTAAGGGTACTATTAACGAACGTGATATTAAGCATCTACTCATACGTCAATCTGCTCCAATCAAATCCTTCGCTACGAATCATGGAGACAACCACATCATTGAGTGACACGGGACCTTCTATGGTCACAACAGCTTACGGATTAAATCGACACGGACAATGCGTAGCTAGAACTTAGAACAACATAATGAAGATTGTGCGCACAATTGTTAATCCAATTTGGTGGTCAACCAAATTTCACAAATTAATGCATTAAACCATGTTACGAGAAGTTTTTTAAGTGTTCAAAAGAACAAATATGTTTAATCTTAATATTTTAATTAATGTGTCAAATAAACATATCAAAGGTTTATAAAAATGAAATGAAGTGTCATAAGCCTTATACTCAGACTAACACTCATCCAAGTATTTTAAATGAAGCGTGACATATCACATAAACTTTATGAATATTGAAATGTAATGATATTAGATTTATAAATATTTTTAAATGTTTGAATTCATTATCAATGAATTTACACAAAGTGCAAAATGAATAACAAATGAATGAATTGGAGCTTTATATAATCTCCCACTAATCTAGCATATCAATCAACTTCATAAGACTCAAACAGTATGCATGCTTTTGAAATATATTGGGGCGAAGTCTTTTAGTAAGGCGATCAGATACTATAATATATGTTCTTATATGTTTCACTATAATGTCACTTTTCTTAATCAATTCCTTAACAATTAAGAATTTAATTTTCATATGCTTAGACCATGTAAGACTTTTATTGCTCATTGAGAACATAACTATAGAAATATTATCACAGTACAATCGAATGGGTCCATCTATATAATCAACAATCATTATTTCTTTAATTAAATTCTTAATCGCACTGCGTGAGTAGAAACTCCAAAAAGTGCAACAAACTCCGCATGCATTGTAGATGAAGTAATAAGTGTCTATTTGAAACTCTTTAATGAAATGGCCCCACCAACAAACTTAAAAATGTAACATGAAGTAGACTTCTTAACATCCTCACACACGGTAAAGTCAAAGTCCGTATACCCTACCAATTCGAGGTTTTGTACTTTATGGTAGACTAGCTTAAGATCTTTTGTTCCTTTCTGATACCTCAATACCTTCTTAATAGCCACTCAATGAGCTGGTCCCGGGTTCAGCTGATATCAACCTAGAAGTCCTACTATGAAGGTAATGTTCAGTCTGGTACAAACTTGGACATACATTAAGTTGTCAACTGCACTAGAATAAGATATATCCTTCATGCTCTCTCTCTCTACATCATTCCTAGGGCATGTGATAAGCTCAACTTATCACTCTGAATCACAGGTATATCGTCAGGCTTACAATCGAGCATATTAAATCTCTCAAGTACACACTCTATGTGAGCTTTTTGAGAGAGTGCTAATGTATATATGGTGAGATCGGTCCTTAATGATCTCATTCCCTAGAATAAAAAATGCTTTTCTAAGATCTTTCATATCAAAGTGTTTTGAAAAAAATTGCTTACATTCATGCAATAATGTCAAATCACTACTCGCAAGCAAGATGTCATCTATATATAGAACTAAGAAGAATCTGCTCCCACTGGTTTTGAGATATATACAACAACCTACCTTATTTTCTTCAAAATCGAATAAAGTTATTCCCTCATCGAATTTTGAATACCATTATCTAAAAGCTTATTTCAGATCATAATGAAACTTGTTGAGCTTGCATATAAGTTGGTTAGTTAGACCAGACTTGAATCTCTCGGGATGTGCCATATAGACTATTTCAGCCAGGCCGTCATTCAAAAATACGGTCTTAACATACATCTGGTATAACTCCAAATCATAATGAGCTACAAGTGTCATTATCACTACAAAAGACTCTTTGTGATTTCACAATTTTTAGTCCTCATAAAGGGAGTATAACTCAAATACCTTGAGGTGATTTGGATAGCCTATAAAGTAGCAACGACAAAATCTAGGGGCAATTTTACTTTCTGATGAGTTGTATAATCGAACCTACTTATCATACTCCTCATCATTTCCTTAATAGTGTAATTACGCCTTTTGGCCACATGATTTTGCCCAGGACTACCCAGCATGGATTATTGGGCAACAATACCACAACTCTCCAAGTATTTAGCAAATAGACCTTTTTGTTGCCCAGAGGCATCATGTCAGCCAAAATACTCATCACGTTTGTTAGACCTAATTATCTTGATGACTTTCCCTATTTGTTATAAACTTCATTCTTAAAAAACTTGAATTTTTCAAGAGATTCAGACTTCTCTTTAATTATGTAATAATAACTAAAATGGGAGTAGTTATAAATGAAGGTAATGAAATAGGTTTTCTTACAGAGGGTAGTTGAATAAGGACCACTAATATTTGTATGAACAACCTCAAATAAGTTATGTGTATGTGTGAAGCCTTTTTTCTTAATCTTGGACATTTTACCTCTACAACAATCGACACAAGTCTCTAGGTCATTGAAGTCAAGAGCAGGTAGAATGTAATCCTTAATCAACCTTTTCACTCTCTCTCTAAAAAAGTGGCATAATCGCATATACCATAACATAAACGATCTTTCTTTAAGTAGTGGTCTTTTATTGGCAATGCGTTATACATTATATGAGGTTGCATAAATATTCATAGGAGTTAGACATTTACTATATAATCCACCAAATATTAAACATTAACCTATAACATGTGATTCAAATGTAAATTAATAGAACCACTCTGAATGTTAAAGTCATAATTCAGTTTATTTAATGCGAAAACAGAAATTAAGTTTCTTTTAAATGAATTTTTTTAGAAAATGTCTCTTATTAATAGTTCATACACAGAAGCAAGAACTAAACAAATGTCTGCTATAAACTCCACATCCACTTTAGCAAGAACTACACAAATTTCTCGCCCTATTAATGAAGTCAAGGAGGTTGTTCCTATTAACATTCTTAAATTCTGAAGTTTGTGTGTCCTGAGCTATATAAGGAGTTTTGGACTTTTTCTTAAAGTGAGGCTTTGACATTAGCAGTGTAGTGAGTCCTTTCGTTCTTTAGTTTATCTTCTTTAACAACACTTCATGTACTGAGATCATAGTGATCTCTATCTACTTGAGTGACGATCGCTGTAAAAGTTGCATGCTGGTCAGTATTCATGGTCACCTCAATATCTGTCATATGAA
Organism: Platanthera zijinensis; assembly: GCA_039513925.1. Taxonomy (NCBI): domain Eukaryota; kingdom Viridiplantae; phylum Streptophyta; class Magnoliopsida; order Asparagales; family Orchidaceae; genus Platanthera; species Platanthera zijinensis. Next base: position 257,895,126 of record CM077079.1, read on the forward strand.
GTAAGAACTTAATGTCAGACTTCAAATTCATGAAGTTTGGCGTAATTAATTTTTGATGTTCGTCAAATTATTATGAATTTTAAAGATGACTTTAAAGAGAGAAAATAAAATATTTTGACAATAGAGCAAAAGTGGCTAAAAACTCTAAATAACACACTAGATGGAGAATCCAGACGTGTCAGCAGACAACACCACTGGGCAGACTACACGTCACACAATTAGTAATTCTCCACACAAGAATATGCAATAGTTATGCTTGAATTTTTTGTAGATCTACCACATTTGGACAAATAGATTATTAGAGTCCAGCACTACCGTCCAAATGTCTGTGTGTATCCCTCTGAACCTATTGTGCAAGCACCGTCTTTGGGTGAATGGTTGTGCATTAGTCTCAGAGAACTCCCTAATACATGTGAAACTATAACCTCACAGACTGATTCGAAAAGACCATTTTGGCAGCTATAGTTCTTATCAATCTATAAGACTCTTTCACATAGTGATATCTGAATATTGCTCTAAATTAATATAGTGTCACTTTTGCTTAATGACGTGTGGGCACTGAATCGTCTAAAGAGGACACAAAGTCTGTCTTGAACTAATTTGAAGAATGCACTTTATATTAAGTCCTAATATTTATTTCTCGTACTGTAACTGAATGAGTTTTATAATTTTCGTGTTCTTTATAAAGTTATTTAGAAATAATTTCACTCCAGATAATTAAGGAGACTAATTGACTTGAAATAAATTCGCTTTGATACCAACTGTTAGAAAAATTAAAGTGCGTCGATATGAAATTATATTATCAAAAAATTAGGATAATTATAAAACATTGAATGTAGCAAAGACAGATGCATGATCATCATATTTCAAAATCTACTAGTCTCTATTGGAGTGTAAAATATATGATGAATTTTACTAATTAAAAAATTAAATCAAGAGCACAAATTAAGAGAATGATAAATTTACTGAAATGCAGAAATTAATTTATATTGCTCTTCGCACCAAGCTTGCGCTTCAGTAAGGCCAAGATACCCAAAAGCCTCGATGCACTTCTTATAAAATCTTTGATGCCGGTAGACATAAAAGTGTGATAAGCTTTTGATTTCTCTATGTGATCAATCTTGAAATCTGAACTTTAATATCCAAAGTTCGTCTCTCTCTCTCTCTCTCTCTCTCTCTCTCTCTCTCTCTCTCTCTCTCTCTCTCTCTCTCTCTCTCTCTCTCTCTCTCTCTCTCTCTCTCTCTCTCTCTCTCTCTCTCTCTCTCTCTCTCTCTCTCTCTCTCTCTCTCTCTCTCTCTCTCTCTCTCTCTCTCTCTCTCTCTCTCTCTATATATATATATATATATATTTATATATATAGGGCTTTGATCGTGTGCGGGCATACGAGCAAGGGTCAAGATGACTTCAAATTGAAAAGTAGTCAACATGAAAGTTGTAGATCTCGGCGATCCGAACAACTTTCATGTTGATCACTTTTTGATTTGGAGTCTCCGTGACCTTCCATTTGGAGCCCGAAAAGTCTGGGCGGCGAGACTGCTACAGTAAGGGCACGATTTTCCTATTTTCGGGTCCCAATTCGAAGGTCAAGGAGGCTTCAAATCAAAAAGTGATCAACATGAAAGTTGTTCGGATCGCCGAGATCTACAACTTTCATGTTGATCACTTTTCGATTTGAAGCCTCCTTGACCCCCAAAACACCATGCCCGTACGCCCGCACCATAGGTAGCCCGCATATGAGATCTGGCCGCGAGGAAGAAAATGGCTGCAACGACGGCAGCCATTTTCTTCCTCGCTGAGGCCGGCGGCGGCCTGCACGGCACCCACCGGCGGGCTCGCCGGCCTCCGGCGAACCCGCCGTGGGTAGCCAGACAGGCCGCCGCCGGCTCCGCCGGCGGCCGCATGGAAGAAACTGCGTGCGGCACGGGCTCGCACGGGCCGGAGCCCGCGCCGCACTCAGTTTTTTTAATTTTTAATTTAAAAAATTCAAAAAATTAGTAATAATAAATAAATTATTAATTTCTAATAATTTATTTATTAATATTTTTTAAAAATAATTTATTTTTAAATCAATCCGCCGGGAGCGGGCGGCGAAGCCCGTCGTGGGGGGCGGGAGAAGCCCGCTGCTGCTGGTTGTGTACTGTCGTCGGCCGGGTACTGTGGCGCGTGACCATTAGGCACGGGCCTCCGGCTCGATGGCCACGCGCCACAGTATCCGGCCGGTGACGGCGGGCCCCGCCCGCCCTCCTGGCGACCCGGCGGGCGTCGCCCCCCCTACGGCCCCGCGTGATAGTACCCGGC